>JBAMBF010000578.1:4800000-6000000 GCA_037043605.1 Drosophila multiciliata
TTTGCCTTGTAGTTCATTAAAACTGTTTAGCATTGTTGGGCATCGTTGAAGGCGGTTTCAGCGCCAGCGACAAGATAAATCAAAGTTTTAAATAAATAAAAAAAAACAGTCTTAAATTAAAGTGAGATAGCTTTAATAACTTAGATAATATTGTGATATTAATTGGCTTATATAGGGAAATCTTCTCTTAATGAAGGAAGCTTATCTTAGCAAAACCTTATAACAATTTTTAGCTTTTGAAAATGTTCTTTACGCAACACGAATTTTATTGATTTTAAATTCATATTTAGCTATATTAAAAAAATTATATTATTATCAAGACTTTAATTAGATTACATATACATTTATATATAGAAGTGTTTTTGTTCTTAATTTATTTAAAATCTCTCGCTAGGTCGAAATCATTAAAGTTTGTAACAAAATATTAAAAGTTGTACAAAAAGCCGGAAATAAAAATAAACCCCAAATTTATTTATAGCTTTGCCAGCAAATGCCAGAATTTATCTATAGCTATAAATAAATACCAAAAGCATCTTTTACAATAAATTCCAATTAGTTAACTGAAATCTTGTCAGGGAAATTCCTTGAGTCTATAAATTTAATTATAGTAAAATAAAAAAAACTTTGTTTACTATTCAATTTAGTTTTGAAAAAGCTAAAACTCAATGTCAAACAAATTTTGAAACTAACCAACTTAAAACGGGAGAAAAATGAAAAAGATGATTTTACTGAATGGGTTTCAGGTGATAATAATGTGGGAAATATTTAGCACCATCATTACAAACATCATTAAAATTTAAATAGATGTGTTTAGCATGAAAAAAAAAACCCCGAAAAACGACAATGTATGAAAGTTTTTCGAAAGGAAATCATGCCGTGAAAATTCCAAGAAATAGCACATATTTTTTTTTTTTTGGGTTAGGTAGGTAGGGGTACGGAGTAGGGGTAGTCATTGAACCTGCTCAGCGCAGATTCATCAATTAACGCCCCGCAAAGAGTTCGACTCTCGAGTGGTGTGGTACGTAGTGGTGCAGGGTGTGGTGCGGAGTGTTAAGGGGCGGTCACTTCATTAAACGCCGTCCAAGTTGTGGACAAATAAATGCATTTCCGTTGCGCACAAACAAATTTCCAAGAGACGCCGACGACGACGACGACGACGAAGACGACAACAACTTGGAAATTCTCAACTGCATTTTTTACCTACCGCGCGAGAGAGAAGAAAACACACGAAGAAGACCAAATAAAAGGAGGTGGAGAGAACGGTTAAAAAACATGGTCAACAACAAAGCTGAACAAGTGTACCGCTTGCCGATCGTCAGTCGTCCGTCCCTCGACAAAAAAAAACTCAACTCGGGAGGCAGATTCGACAGTTTTTCTTTTTTTTTCCTATTTTTTTTTTTTGTTGGTCAATTGCTGCTTCTTCTTCTTCTGGGACTGCTGGAACTGCTGGGCTGACCGCCATTGATTTCCACTTAACGCTTCAAAACTCAAGTGGCCATTTCAAGTTTACAGTTTACAGTAAGCAAAGGGAAGATGAAAACATAGTCAAATGCGCTTTCTTGGCCTCTCCACTCCTTCGTCTCTCTCTCTCTCTCTTCTCTCTTTTCGTCTCTTTCTTCGTTTCGTTTTCAATCGCTGTTTCAATATTATTGTTTCCCACAGTTTCCCAGCCTGTGTCGGGGGCTATGAAAATATTTAAGCGCCAATTTGATGTAGTTTTTCCCATTCTCCCAAAAAAAAAAAAATCAAAATCCACATTCCCATTACTCCTTTCTCTTTTCTCTCTCTCTCTCTCTGTTCTGCTCTGCTCTGCTCTGCTCTCAACTTGAATTTGAATAACAATGAATTTCGGCTTGGCTTCAAAGCCTTTTGGCCCTCTTTGTTTTTCTTGCCTGTCCAGCATCAATCTCTTCACATTTTCTATTGGTTAATGAGCATTTTGCCTATTCTGATCCACAAACGCTTCAATTGCAGGAGCTGCCTTGTCAGCAATTACGCACTTCAGTCCCCCCAAAAAGCGACTGACAAAGGAGCTGAAGCTGAATCTGAATCTGAAGCTGAACTCGCAGCTAGTCAATGCATTCATTGAAATCAAAAGTTCTTAGAATTTTCAACTCTTCTCTTCTCTAATTTTTCTTTTCTTTTTATTTTTTTTTTTTGAGCGTGAGAAAATATTTGGTTTAGTTTTTTAATAATGAAAAATGTTTTATGTTCTAGAATGGAATTTAAATAAATTTCGAGTAAGTAATGCGGTTTCAGCTTACAACGAAGTATTACTCTAGAGATTAAAATTTAATCAATAAGGTATTTCTCAAATTGTGATTTTTAAAATCTGTATAAATTTGGCAAAGTTATGTCTTATCATATCAAAGTATTTCTAGAAAAATACCACACTTCGAAATCTTTTCAAATTTGGCTTCGAAAAGATTATCAAATCAAAGTATTTCTTCTAAAAATAGCGCAATTAAAAATCTGTTCAAATTTGGCAAAGAAAAGCTTATCCTATCAAATAGTTCATCTGCTTATAAGATCATCTTATAAATTATGTAAAAACCAAGGAAAAAAAATTAAAGAAATGGCAAATCAACAAACACACTAATCATCACATAATATCTTATTTATCTTGTAATCTCTAAATACGTAATATAAAAACCACCCAAATGCTAATCCCAAAAAAAATAAATAAATAAAAATTTGTAATACTTTTAATGCCCAAACCAACAAAACTAGTGGCAGCTGCTGCTGCTGCAACATTTGGTTTATGATCGATCAATAAAAGGCAGCCACACAATGATAATCCGCTGGAGATGATGATCGGGCCTAGTCGTAGCACACTTCAAGCCATTAAATAGTGCATTTTACGAGAACGACCAGAAGATGATAACTCGGGGTGGATATATATATATATGAAAGAAATGCCGACGGATTAAAAACAAAACGCCGCTCGGCGATGAGCAGCTTGATCAACGGCGCAATAAATTCATCAAACAAATATCGCTTGGCTCTGTTGGCTAAGCCGACTTTGCGTTATAATCGACATGAATATTAAAAACGAAAAAAAAAAAGAATAAAAAAAAAAACAATAACAACAAAAAAGCAACCACAAAACTATAATCAGTGCGATATGATCGGACGGTCCCGGAAAACATATCAATCTCATGTGGATCAGACGAAACGATCGACGATCAGCCACCGGTTGTGGACCCTTTTTTTTTTGTTGGTTGTTGGCCGTTTGGTTCGAGCCATTAACTGGCTGCAGACGACCTAATGGACATGATCTTTCGTCACTCCCCAGCAACAACAAAAAGGGAATGCACCTTTTTATCTATCTCTTTCGCACTCATTCAACATTTATCAACGAGTTGAGAAAAGTGAACAAGCATCGATAGAAGACTCGATTTTGATCTTGATCGAGGCGTCTACTGCTGTCCCGTCTGTGGTTCGACCTGTTCTTGATCCCTAAATACCCTTTAAATTGTACGTAATTCCCGCAGCACGGCATTTATCATCATTATTATTATCGTCTTCTACTGGAGACACTTCAGATCCCATGAATAATTTCAAGCCTGATGAGATAGTCATGTTTTCCTTGTCCCTTTTTTTTGAAATTTATATCGAGTGGGATTTGTAGAAAATACAAAAATCATTCCTCTGTTTAGTTCCGACTTATTTGTCAGTTGTTAGCAAAAGTCTCAGCTAGCAAATCAGATATATATATATAGATATATATTTAAAAACTGCTCTCTAAAAAATAAATCAAATTCTATTTTGAAACGATGGAGGATCAATCGGTGCCCCCCTTTGATGCACTGAGCGCAACCTTCAAGGCAGCTTTGCCCACGGAACGCAACCATTTGAGTCACTTGCCACATGTGCACCCTTCACTCAACAACAACAACAAACACAAGTTGAATACTGAAATGCAAATGTTGCGCAACTCGATGGGTTTGGGAGCTTTGGTTAGGATGAACATGGATCGCTTTGTTGCTCGCCAATCAGGACGATTGCCCTTCTTGTCGTCCAGCAATCTAATGGATGATGTTCTGACTGGACGCATTGATGATGTGTCCTTTGAGGAAACTTGGCATCAACCCGATGACATTAAAGACATCATTTTGCCACATGTTGTCATGGAGAAATCTTTGGGCATCCATTTGTAGATGGAAACGGAATTTAAACATACGTTTTGAAGAATTGCAATTTTAATTAATAAAAAAAAAGGAACGCACTTTTTAAATTGCTGGTTTTTGTAATTGAAATTTTTAAAGAAAGAATTTTAGACAAAAAGTGATAATAGTATAATTTGCTAGACTGTACATAAAAATATAAAAAAATTCTCTCATAAAATAAATTTCTTTCCAACATATGTAACAAATCTAAACGATTATGAAAATTAATTTATAACATAATTTTTGCTTATAAAAAATGTTTATTATTACATAAAAAAACTAGCTAAAAAAAAATTGTCAACAAAGCTGTAAATTCTCAACGAATTAATAATGATAAATGTGTGCCACAAATAAAAATTTTCCGACTTAAGGTCAAAAGTGTTGCAGTTAATGCCAAGCAATTCCCAAGAATTGGCCAAGAATGACAAAAAGCCAGCAGGAAATGTCGCAAGTGAGGGCGCCAGCCGAATTAAAGCTAACAAAATGTTTAACATGTGTAGGTAAAAATTTATAGATATTTCTGCTCGATATTTATGTGCCGCAGATTGGCCAACAGCAGCGGCGCCGCCGACAGCTGCCAGCCAAGTTGGCAGCGCTGAACGGAAATGCATTAATTTGTCAGTTTGGCTTGCGCCGCAACAATAAATCAAATCATTTACAAGGTGATACTACAGCACCCCCCACCAAATCACCAACCCCCTTGTTACACTCAAAAAAAAAAGGGAGACATATTCCGTTTGGAGAACAGGCACTTTCCACTTATGTAAAATTTGGCAGGCATCGCGTGCAGCTATGCAAATTTCGACTTTTTGTGCTCATAAGTCGAAATATATATATATATATATATATACATATACATACATATACAATATGTACTACCATTTAATGAGCTTCTGATGTTGCATGACTCAAACTTGGCTGGAGTTTCGCTGTCTTGGCCCTCTTCATTTGCCACTTCTGCACTTCAAATGCGCTACCCCAAAAACCCTTCAAAAAATTTACTGTGTGTGTGTTATTGTGTGTGTTATTGTGTGTGTTAGTGTGTGTGTGCATAATGAAAAGCGAAAAAACCTGTGTATTTAGGCAGTTGTTAATGTGCTGGAGCAGTTGGCAGGGCGCAAGTTCTTCCTGTTTTTTTATTTATTTGGCATTTTTTTCTTTAGGTTCACCGAAAAAATTGCGTGTCTGTTTTTTTGTATGGGGCACATTTAGTTTCGGTGCTGCACGCGACGCCTTTGTAATATCTGTTAGATGTCTGCTGCCTGCCACAGGCAGCTCAAGGTGTGCCAGTGTTGAGCAGCGCAGCGAATTTTCAATCACTGTTTTTAAGCTGATCATTTTTAAGTCGATTAAATGCGATGATTTGGTCAATAAATGGGTTTATTAGGTTAAGAATCTTCAAGGTTTTTCAACTTGAATGTGAAAAAAGTTGTAGCTTAAGCTAAAATTATGTCATAGTGTTGCATAATGCTGTTATTTTCTGACAAGAGTACTAATTATTATAAGCATAAAAATATAAAAAAAATTATTTACTTTTTTAAGAATTAAATTTCAAATTTTTCAAGCAGTTTAAGAGTCGAACTTTAGTTTATTTATCCCAAAGCTGATCTATCAGTTATCATTTTCTTACTGTTCACTAACTGTGAATACATTCTCATCACTATTCATGCCACCATTCGTAGTCGTATTCATTTTCGTGCCACTTGTGTGTTGACTAAATGACAATGCGTGCCCCGCGACACCTTATTGCCTGCAAAGCATTTGTAGCTTTTGGTAATTGCTCATTTGGCTAGCCAATATTTACCAGTAGTGATGGGTGGGGGGGGGGGGAGGGGAGTGATAGAAATAGTCATTTGATGGCATACAATTGGCACATCATTTGTAACCGGTAATTGCTGGGGAACACATAACGATTTAGCTTACGTAATCAATTTTGTTGGGAGTGGGAGTTGGATTTGGGAGTTATTAGGGACCACCGCGATGGCTGTTCCAAATGGATTTCCTTGGAATACCATTAAGCGATTTCCGGCTGGCAAAACCAATCAATGCCCGTTTGGCCATAAAATAATGCTTTCAATAATTTTTAATAGAGTTATACGCTTTTAGCTGCTCCCGTTGTCAGCCAACAAAAACAGCCAAAAAAAAAAAAAAGGGTGCCACAAAAATCGAAGGCAAAATGTTTTCTTATCTCATTATTAAAGGGACGCAGCAGCCGACGCCGCCTAAAAAAAGTTATGCAGGTAAAACAGTTCTCCGTTTTTGGCCACATAAAACAGAATTTAGCCAAAAATTAAATACAGATAGGACATTGACCGAGGCCGAGGCGTCTGGCAGCGGCCGGGCAGAGCCAGAGGAGCAGCCCAAAAAAAAAAAAACAAGAAAAAAGCGAAGATTAGCGCAGAATTATTAAATGAGCTAAAGCGCCATGAAAAATACACAGTTGCCAAGTGAAAGAGAGGGAAGTTTGAGAGAGAGAGAGAGAGAGAGAGAGAAAGAGACATACAGAGAAAGAGAGAGAGAGTGAGACAGAGAGAGTAGCCTATTAAGGTTAGCCCCGAAGAGGGGCAAGCAAGTCTGGGTGCAAAAGTGTTGATATTTTGAAGGAGAGAAAAAACTTTGATTCTACATAGATATAATTTTTTAAAAAATAAAAAATATATATTTAAAAAAAAGGAGAAAAAACTTCGATTAGTAAATCAAGGCAGCTGTGCAGATTGAAATTTATAGATAACATTTTATAAAAAATAAAAATTAAATATATTAAAAAAATAAGAAAAATGGTAAGTCCATGCAACTGTGGAGTTTGAAATTTCAAGATACAATTTTATTACAAATACAAAAAATACCCAAAGCAATATTAAAAGTAAAAAGACACACAAAAAATATCTGTCTTAAAAAATAATTGTTCGCAGATTCAGCTACTTGCCACACCCAAATTATTTAGTTGACTTTTTTTTTTTTAGCGAAAATAATAAATATTCCCTAGCAGCAGAAATATTATATTCTAGTTTATTAAAAAAAAATCAACTTTTCGACTTAGTAAGTTTTAAATAATTCATGTTTGGGAATAATTCATTAAAGTATCAGTTGCAACTTTGCTGTTTTCATAGTAAATGCTAGTTTTCTTGGGGACTTTGCTACACCCAACTATTTATCATGCCTCAAAGTGCCACAGCCACAAGCAACTTACTCATCAAGCAGCGTCGCCAACGTGCAACAATTCAAGTTTATATTTCCAGCGAATCGATTTGCAAAAGGCTTCTAAAAAAAGAGCAAAGGGGCAAGGGCAGACCAGGCACAGAGGGGGGTTGGGGTAGGGCTATAAAGGGTTCCGCTGTGTGTGTGTTCGCATAATGTGCTGTTGGCCAACGGCGCTGGAAACATTTTATGAGCATTTTACACCTGAAGCCTTAATTAAGGTAAAGCAAAAAGCACAAAAAAAAAAAACAAAAATAAAAATGCTGCAAGAACATTGAAATGCAACAAATGGCAAGCAAAATTGACAGTTGCACAGCAAATGTCACTCAATGTCAGCTGAGCTGGGCCAAAACTAGACACACGACCAGAAAGAGACAGACAGACAGAGAGAGTGGGAGAGGGAGAGGGGGGAGGGGATAGTGGTAGCGGTAGTTGTCCTGGCTCGCAGAAAAACAAACAAACGTAAAAGTAAAAATAATGACGAGCGAAAAACAATAAAACAAAGCCACAAACAAAAAAAGCGAAGAAGAAGCAAAATTTACAGACAATAAAAGGCAACAACAACAAAAAAATATATATATCAGCCGGCCGCACTTAGCACCTTTAGACCTGGTCAAATCCTGTTCTTAGTCCGGCCACACACACACTCACACACACACACACACAACATGCAGACAAGGACATGACGTTTTTATTATGCCTACAATTTTTACTTATTTTTTTTTCTGCACGTGCGGTGGGTGATGCTTCTTCTTCTTCTCTTGCTGCCTCTTGAGTGGTCTGCCAGGCGCTTTAGGCCAAAAGCAAAAAAAAGAAAAACATTGTTAAGACAGACAGACAGATGGACAGTTGGAGGCGCCCTGCCGCTTTGCATGAGCCAGTCCCTCAGCATAGATGCCGTTTCTAGGATGCGGCCCAAAAAAAAAAAAAAGGTTCTAACTTTGTTTTATGGCCAACGAGTGCGCTGCACGTAAATCAAAAGGTGTTGCCAGCCACGAGGACTGGGCCAACTGCTGCTCCTGCTTCCTCCCTCCCTCTCTCTCTCTCTCTCTCTCGTTCTGACCATCCCTTTAGGGTGTTAAATTTTTGTATAGATTGTGTTTTCTTATTGTTGGTAATTTTTGCTAATTAATGGCGTCATTAAAACGCTCTCATCTTGGACATGTTAATAGTTCGGCCCTCTTGGCCCTCTAAAATAATTATGTTGTAAGTGCCTGCGACACGCCCCCATTTGCCTTAAGGCTAAGTGAAATTTGTTTTTGTTTCTTTTTGCCTGTTTATAGTTCTTTTGGGTGGTCCACTAAATCGTTTCAAGTGTTGTTGGCCAAAAGGACGAGGCGTCTATTTAGGCTCAATGATGATTGGCAAACACTTTGTAAGGGAAAACGTCAAGTGAAATATTTTAATTGGTTTTTCTGCTGAATTTGTTATTTTCAAAAATTATCTTACATATTTAATACTGGTGCAAATTTTAAAAGTTTTACTTATGAATATCTTTTTTCATTTATTTTAAAAACTATCAGTTAAATATTTTAATATTTATTGTTTTGATCACTTTCAATAAATTTCTGTCTTTAGTTTGCGCAATTTCCAACACTTTACTCCCCCCTACTAAAAGCCATTATCTTTGCCATTACCAAAAACTCCACATGGCCAATTACAAAACACATGAAACCCTATGGGGTAAATATTTATATTAGAAACTCACATAAATTATTTGCTGGTATTTCGGCCAGACTTTTTGCGCAAATCTATATAAATATGGATTGCTGGTTACATTGGCCATAAAGTGTCGTTTATCAGTTGGCCAAACATGAGTTGTTCGTGCTTTTAAGTGCATTCAATTAGCGCTTGTTTTTTCCTGCGACAGACTCCCACGCAAAAATCGGAATAAAAAAAAATGATAATAAATCGGCTTCCTGCTGGGCGGATATATATTGGTGAATAGTTATGGATACTTAGTCATTGGCCAATCGATGACAATTAACACCTGTCCGCATAAATCAGCGACGGTTATATCTTAATTTATGCTGACGTAATCCATGTTATCTCAAACATAATTCACTCACCCAAAATGCACACACTCACTCACACACACACACGTGCACATTGAGTGTGTGTGTGTGTTTTGGAGTCTCGGCAAACAATTAAAATTGTCACAATAACTCAGCAACTTATGAAGCTAAAAAACACAAATCCACTAAAAATTAATGAAAATTATCAAAACGAGAAAACTGGCAAATTGAGGCTAGTCGAATTTTGCATACACTTGCAGGCGAAATTTTAATAGCTTAAATAAAAATTTAATATAATTATTAATTTCAATAATTTTGAAAACTTTGCACTTGCAGAGTGAATTTTCAACAGCTTAAATAAAGTTATTAAATTGAATAATTTTTTTTTTCTGGCTTTTAATTATTCGAATCTCGGCGTGAAATAAATTGCATTTTTAAATAATAAAAAAGGGCCAATAAAAAATATATTATTAATTAACCACAAATGCTAAATTTTTATTTGATAATTTCTATGCTAGTCAATTGTTGACAATATTTTTTTTTAAATATAATGCAAATCATAGTTTAAGTAATTTGTGATTTTGAAAAAGGCTAATCAAACAATTATTCAGAAAAGAACTTGAATTTGAGCTCTTAATTCTGATTTGAAGATCTAGCTGACTCCGATATACATATATCCAGTTTAGACCAATAGTTACTGGTATATAGTCAATGTGACTTCCAAAATTCCAAGCATTACACGCATTATTACAAAATGAAAATACTCCGATTTGCGAGTGCATTTCAAAAAGCGGAAAAATATTTGTTTAAGCAAATGGCTGTTGGCCTGTTGCAATTTGAGCGCAGTTTTTTTTTCGGGGCTGTATGCAAAGTGTAAACAAGTGGCCCACCCGTGCCACACACACACACACACACACACACATAAAATAAGATATATACATATATATATATATATATATATTTAGCTGCAGCTTCAATGTATTTAATGTGTGCCGGTTGACACTTTTCAAGCGGACCGAATTTCAAGTTGTTTGGTTTCGGCGCATTAGCGGGGCCATTTCAAGTTGGCTAACACGCAGTTTAAACGGCTTGTAAGTGACTGCGTTTGCACTTAATTAATAAAATGCACTTTGTTGCAGGCAAATATGGTGTTGTTGTTGCTGTTTTGATTTTTTTTTTATATTTTTCGTTGCCACATGTTGCAACTGGGAACTGCGCTTTTTGGTTTAAGAGACGTCCTTGCGCGGATGCAAAAAAAAAAAACTGCTGCTGATTTATTTGTTTTTATTTTTAAATTAATTGCTGGCGACTACCCAAATTGCGCTTTACTGACCCCAGTTGCCCAGCTTCCCCCCCCCCCTCGCCATGTTGTGCAGTTAACTTAATTAAATGCCAGTTTCAATTTATTTTTCATTTGCAACCACAACAATGAAAGCGAAACCGCAGCGCGGACTAAATAAATAAACTATAAAGAAACTTCCCCAAAGCGAATTCTTTTTTTTTGTTTTTTGTTATTGTTGCTTTTGCTGCTTTTGTTGTTGTCGTCGTCGTCTGCTGCTGCTGCAACTATCAATGTAATTTTACATTTTCGCTGCAGTCAGCGGCAATTAACTGTAAATAACAAGCCGCCTGCGTGTGGTCGCCACAACCTTCCTTCTTTCATTTTTTCTTTTTTTTTGTAATATTTTCAATATAAGCACAAAAACGCAGCAGTTATTAAATTTTATTTTTGCTGTTGTTTTTACTGTTAGTGTTGTTGTTGCTGTTGTAATTGATACTGCTTGCTGGCTGCTGCTGTTCCTTTTGCTGACCATTGCATTGATAAATGGTGCGAGCAACTTTTAATTGCACGTTTATCTTTTGCATATATCAATAACAAAAACAACAAAAACAACAAAGAACAGCAGCAGCAGCAGCAGCAGTAGCTTTAATCAAGTACCATTGAATTGGCGCGATGATATTTTGATTAAAGTGTTTAAAACGTATCAATTACTGAAGCAATTTTAGCAGACATTCAAAAGCAAGCAGTTCACTTATGCAAAAGAAGCAGTTCAACTTGAATAAGACTTTTTCCACTCTAAAAATGTATTAATAAATAATTTGAAAAGACGAACAAGCCTTTGAAGAAATAATAATAATAATAGTTACATACATATTACATACATATATGCCATAAATAAATCAACTGCCATTTTATAAATTTATTAATGTGTGTCCAGATCAACCCACACAAAAAACGTTGATTTATCTATAGCCTATAAATAATAAATATTTTATATTGTTATACTAAAAAACTCAACTTGTTTATTATTGATGCTCGCTAAGTTCACTAATAAAACATAAAATTCGCATAAAACTCGATCACAAAGATGAAAAGCAAATCAAATTAGATATTCAAAAAATGCATCAAGTTTAATGTGAATCTTAAAAAACGAATTCGTTTCAGCATTTAAGTTTTATGACCACACATTGCACATTTTCAAACAAATCTTATCTTAATTTTTTAAATATCTTTTGTTGCATTTTGTGGGATTTTCAATAATTTTAATTGCGCTACAAAAAAAAATTCAATCAGCGCAGCATAAATTATGAGAGACTCATTTGACCCAGAAAAGACGATGACTCCAATAAAAATAGAGACGCTTTTTTTCTGGCTTTTTCTGTGTTTTCTTTATCTACACCCACACACACACACATGAGACTGGCCCTTTTGGGTGTCTGCATAGACTGTGGAGGTGGGGCTGCTGAGGTGCTGCAGGGGAAGAGAGTCGACAAATCGTGCGCTAATTAACTCATTGACACTGTGGCCTCCAACGACGACAACGACGCCGCCGTCGCCGCCGCCGACGGAGTACCACAATTTAAAGTGGCGTCTGTGGTGCAGGAATCGTGCGTAAAAAGTCGAGTGCGCTCCACATTAAATGGCGCTAATTGTGGCATACGAGTTGAGACCGCTAACCCTACCCCTAACCCTAACGGCTCCGGCTCCCGGCTCCCCCCCTTTGGCGGGCGTGCCAATGCAATTAGCGCTCAGTGAAATGCGCTGAGGGCTCCCCTAGCCAAACCTACAACTAGACACTACACTCAAAAAAAAGTAACCAAATATGCACAATAATTTAATTAATAAAATCAAAAAAAAATCTCATTTGTTGCTGCTAAATATTTAGGAAATATAAATCTAGCTTTTTAATAGAAAAAAATTTACTTAAAGCAAAACCAAATTTTGATTATACCTTTTTCTGTAAATTGTGAAAAACTATTTTGATTTCAGTGTATGACTCCATGTTGCAGTGATAAATGTCTGCAGGCTGCACAAGTGCAACGGCTTCAAGTTGAAGTTTGTTTTCCTTTTTTCCATGCATTTTTTTCTTCATTTTTTTCTCATTTTTTTCTCTTTCAACTTCTTCGTCATTTTGTTTGGTTTGTTTTGCTTTTGTTGGCATCGGCTTACAAAACAAACCGAAAGCCAGGCAACGGCGAGCAAATAAAACGGTTTTTTTCCAGGAAACGTGACAAAACGTCAATAGTTGGCAAAATGCAGAGTAGTTGCAACCACAGCCACAACGAGAGGCGACTCGCCTCCTGCTGCCCAATGGCGACCAGTTGTTGTTTGTGGACTGTTGTTGTGGCCACCATGTGACAAATCGCAGTTGTTGTTGCTGTTGCATGCGGCAATTACTTAGTTCGCGCAGTCAAAATACGTAACGTAATCTAAGACCTCGCTGCAGTTGCGGCTTTTCTACGTGTGGCAGCCTCCGCTGTGCGAGAAAGTTCTCGGAATGCCGTCGCAGATTTACACACACATTCCTGCCTCAGACAACATTCCGCGAAAGGGCCAATGCACTGTGCGGCAGCCAAGGACCCAACCAGTTGACCAAAACAAATTGCTATATGTAAATACCCAGTTCAAGCAGAACTGAGCAATACTAGGAAAGTGCAACAAAAAGCTTAAAAGTTAGTTAAATTAAAATTTAAAACCAGCTCAAGTGAAATATGATAGAAAAATCCATAAATGTGGCGCATGAAAAATAAATCAAATATATACAAAAAATAGACATAAAAAAATAGTAGTATTTTGACCATAAATCTGACGAGTGAAAGTGCAACAAATAGTCGAAATAATTCTTGTAAATATGATAAATAAATTGATGATTATCATAAAGATCACATTCAAATCGGATGCAGTTAAAGCGATAAGCAGCAATTTATGCTTATCAGAAAAACGAAAAACGAAGAGAAAAAAACGAAACTAAATAAATTAAAAAAACGCCCACCGGTTAAAATTGAGTTAATGTCGAAATTAAAATGCTGCTGGCTCCACATAACTTGTGGCTAGAAGGGGGCGCGGCATGGGGGCGAATGCTCGATGCTTATCACGCTGATGGAATGACAAAGTGACCAGCTGTGTGTGCACGTGTGTGTGTGCGAGTGTGTGCGTGTGTGTGACGTTCACAGTAAGGTCATAAAAAAACATGGGATTCCGCTCAACTATTTCTACACCCCCCCACAGCACACATGTGCCGCAATTAGGGGGCATTTTGACGCCCCAGCTTGTTGTCCACTTTATTATTTTTTTTGCGGTTTTTTTTGTTAGCTTTTTTTTATATACTCGCTTTAATCAGTTTTTTTTTTGGATTTTGTTCATGCTGTGCAGTTTAGCATTTTATGATTTTTTAATTTTATGTTGATGAGCCTCATTGCTTGCATATTTGATTTGAAACTGTTGTTGTTTCATTATCGATTTTTATTTTATTATTTGTTTTGTGTCGTTTTGGGTTTTGTTCTTTAACGCCTTTTGTTTTCCTGAATTTTTGTTTAGATTTTTATCTCTATGTGATTAAATATCGCTTTTTTAATGGTCACTCTTTGAATTCTCAAATTTTGACATTATATATCAAGATTTTAATGTGGAGAAACACAGCTGGTGGGCTAATATTAAATAAACTGTGATTCAGTATCAGATTTATAGATATTAAAAGAGTTTTTCTTTGTGAAACTTTGTTTCTTCTGCTAAATATTATACATTGTTTAAATGCTCTTCTAATTCCCTTTAAATTCTCATTTATCGACGTTTAAAATGCTTAAATCATTTTATATTCAGTAGTATTTATTACCAGCACACTTTTACCCAAGACTTCTTAAGTTTCGCTTAATCTCAGGCCCAGACAAAACACACCCACGACAAAAAAAAAACTAAATAAAAAACGCCTTCATGCCACAGAATTATAAGCATAACGAGTCTGAAATCAGACTAGAAAGATAGCATCTAACAATTAGAAGGCCTTCAGGTGATTGGGCTAATGCTTTATTTTGCCATATTTATGATGATGCATTTTAAGTGCACAGATCTCCAACTCGATATCGATATCAAGCGACGCCCATACTCCAAAAATCCCAAAAAATGCTGGACCAAAAACAAAATAAACATAAATTGAAGATTCAGCGATATCTAAACGAATAACAACAACAACAACAACGAAAATTCCCAACTGTGACTAATAACTTAATTAGAAACTTAGGCGATGATGAAGAAACAATAACAATAACAATAACAAAAACAACAACAAAAACTTGCTTATAAAACTTAATAAGTTGCGGCTAAAATGCGACGCGTTTCTTACTTTTTTTATTGAGTGAAAAACAAACCGAACCGAAAAATCTTTAAAATATCTACGAATGATCATAAAAATTCCAAGCATAAATGCATTTTATGTGATTTTGTCGTGAAAACCACATTTTTTTTTGGAACCAAAAATGGGTACATTTTATTTCTGGAACAGCATCGTGAGATGACATTAAAAATAAACATTTTAGTTTAATCTTTGGGAAAACTCTGGGCGAAGGTTTTTCCCCTGGCAATTGTTGGGTTAAAGGTGGAGAATAAAATAAAAGCAAGTAAAAAAGGCTTAAATATTTAACAACATTTACAACTTATAATTGCTTAATAAATTGTTAAAGTTTAAAAAAATAGAAAATATAAAAAATTGTCTAAGTAAAAAAAGTAAATTATTAATAACAAGTAAATTTAGTAAACATTAAAAAATATATATAAAATACTTTCCAACTTCCCCTTTTGCACCTGCCACAGCTGAATAACTTTACTGTGCTCTGAGAGGCAGCAATTCATATTTCCCCCCAGCAAGCTGCTCCCCCACCTGCTCCTGATAACTATCACAATTGCTCATCAGCAGCAGCAGCAACGACAGCGTTTTGAAATGAAACCCACTGGAAATGCACAAGACAAACAATGCCAGGCAAAAATGCCTGGCTTGGGAGTAGAACAAAATGCCAGGGGAAGCAGCCAAGTCAACAATTCAAAGAGCTCCAAGAAAAACAAACAGACGCAGGATGGAGGAGCGTGGCTCTTGGACGCTGTCCAAGTGCAGTGTTGGAGTTGTTGCTGAAGAATTCTTGCACTCAAAAGTGCAAACTTTAAAGTACATACTACCTCTCTCTCTCACTCCAACTCTCTCTCTCTTTATCTTGCTCTCTGGCATGTGTCACTAAACTAATGAAATCAATAACAACAATAACAATAACAACAAAAGGCAGGAGTCAAGCAAGGCAAAGTGCCTGGCTGCCAAAAGGTGTGAAGCACAAAAGTCACTCAAGCGCAAGCAGACCCCCCCTATAGCAGACCCCCCTCCCATTCAAAGGGGCTTATGAAATATGAGAGGCCCACCAAGTTAACCCCTTACACCTCCCGCCCAGCCATTCAACCGCTATGCAAGGCGGGCGTCTTTTTGCTAAGAATTTCTGTGCATAAATTTAATTACGGGCAGCAGACAGACGACGAAGTCTCGAAGTCAACGTTTCCGTTGAAGCTGAAGCTGAACCCAGTCACCTATCAATCTAACTCGAGTGGTCTTCTCTTCTCCCCCTCATCCATCTCCCACCTCTCTCATTCTGCTCTTCTCTTTTCTGCTGCTTTTCTTTGGCTGCGCTGCTTTTGCTGTTGTGTGCCGCATTCAAGTGCTTTACTTATTAGTGGCTCGAAGTTCAATAGCCCTGACTCTTGAGCGGGGCGTGGCTAAAGACACATTGTTAGTTTATAATTAGTGGAGAGAGTAGGCAGAAGCGCACCTACTACACACACACATATATATATACATATGCAATATGCACTTGAGTTTGGGTTTTTTAATGCATTTCTCCATCTTTCCTTCTGATAGAATCATTTAGCTGATGCAGCTGAGGCAGTCTTTTAAAATTAGAACGCAGCACACCTTGTGCAGCGGATTCAGTTTGTTAACTGTTAGGCAAATATCAAACATGGCGCACTTGGCTAACACAAGTCAAATGGCTACCAGAAAAATCTAGTCAGCGGCAGAGAGTGGAAATATTCATGGGAGCCCATCAAATGCTAGTTTGTGCAGTTTCAAACATTAAATAAATAAACAAAACTAATTAACATATTAAGCAAATTATTATAGACAAAATTATTATAAAAAAACTTTCTGACTTTTAAAAATGTATAAAAAGACTTAATTAATCTATTAGTATTTGATATAGAAATTAAAAACAAAGAAGTTATATTTATATAAGCCATAAGTTATTTATACTTTGCTCATAAAAAGTAAAGACAAATACTTTTTTAATTGGCTTATTATTCCCGCTATTTAGGACCAAACCAGCATTTCAAACATTTTAAGCAGTTCCAAAAATAAAATAAATAAAGCAAATTACTATAAAAAAAAATAATTATATTTAAACTTATTTCTAACTTTTAAAAATAGTTAAAAAGAATTTATTAATCAATTACCATATTATAGCCAAATTAAAAAAAAATAAATAAATTATATTTATATATTGCTTACTTTGTTCATAAACAAATATTAGCAAACTTGGGAAAGACAAATACAAATTTAATTGGCGTATTTTTTCCGCTATTTGAGACCAGTGCCAAGGTCAGAAGTGTTGGGCTCCAAAGATCAAGTAAAGTTGCAACTAATACAGCGATTACGTAGTTATTACATTAAAATTTAAAAACTAAAATTAGTCATTCCATGATCAGCTGCCGCCGCCTCCACGCTTAATCACAGCGCGTCCGTGTTTGCATTTAATTAAAAAAATTGTTTTTTTCAGCCAAATATTTACATCAATTAAATACCTCAAAGCTGATTTTTAATTTGTTGTTGTTTTTTTTCTATACTTATTTACAGAAAATATAACGATAGTCGGCCTCCCGGATTATGTGAACAACGAATTCAAAATAGCTCTGTTCGCAAAAGAAACGCAAAGATATTTGTGTTTCAACGACAACTGGAGATTAGTTGGCATGGTAAGTGATAACCCAAAGTTAAATCATCTATATAAATCTGAATAAATATAACTAAGGCATCAATCAATTAGTTTATAAATGACGACAGTTCTGTGACTCTGATTAGTCATGCAAATTTATTAATCAAACTTAAAACTTTTATAAATAAAAGATTATTTGCCTAGTAATTAATATGATTTAGTTAACAAAATATTTATTATTAATATTTAATTTTAAGTGGAGTATAGCAATTAATTTGAATTTCCTAATTAATAATAAATTATAAATTTTAAGTGGAATATTATCACATTATTTACATTTTAGCCAAGCTGAAAAGTTGAACATTGTTTTTTCACAAAATGACTTTACTATTTGGGTTAATAGAACACATGAGTAAAAAAAAAAAAAAACTTTGATAATAACTCTAACTACGACTCGTGTGATTCCCGCCGTTGATAATAACCATAAATAAATAAATTCAAATGAGTTCGCAATATATTTGACAGACTTTTATGGCTTCCCAGGCAATAAAGACAAAAAAAAATAAAGATGAGCAGAAGAAAATGTAGGCTGCACTCTGATTTCGTAGTGCTTAGATCTTTATGGCAGCATATAGAAAACCACACACACACACACACACACACACACATATATATATTATGTTTTATGATATGTACTTAAAGCCAAGGCCCCAAATGGGGCGCCTTGTAACCAATTTGATTACATTGCAATGCATTTCATTGGATTGGATTGCATTGTACTTGAAACGTTGCCGCTTCCATGCCTTATGCAAACTAACTGTACAAACACTATAATTTATGGCATGTAGCACATAATGGTTTTATGCAAACGAGCGATTATAACGACAATGGCGATACTTGAACGATTTGGCCAAATTGCATAAATTGCCAGCTCGGCTCAGACTGGGTGCCTAAGCGCCGTCTCCGCTACGACTTGAGTAAATATATATTTATCATATTTTTACTTGTTGTTTATGTATACCCTGTAAAAATAGTTGTGATCGAAATTATTTGAATTTAGTTATAAAAAAGAAAAAAACATAAACTTGCCCAGAATTCAATCTGTAGGCAGACACAAATAGAATGAGAAAGTTTCGCTAGAGTTTCATCTTTTTCTAAAATATATCATGCCTTCCAGCTATCCCAAAAATTTCAGCACAATCGCTTCAGAAAAAAAGAAGACAATTCATGAAAATAAAGTCAACAGTTTTGAATAGTTAAAAACCCAAGCAAAATCTTGAATAAATAACCAAAAGTCCAACTCATTTCTCAAACACACAGCATTTTCCACTCGATCACAAAAGTTTTGACATTACTTAAATATTTGGTTTGGGTTTTGGTTTTTGTAATGCAAAAAAAACCTGTTGCAGTTGCACCAATTCTGTCATGGAAAACGCGCGACAACAGAAAACAGAAAAACATTTATTAAAATATTGAAATTTCATATGCAATTACAGGCACATAAACATAAACATAAATATATATAATAACTGCTTATAACTGTGGGGCGAGACAACAAATTGCTCACAAGACAAAAATAATACACAACCAAAAAAAACGGGCACAACAATTTCAAATATTCTACGTGTTTTGTTGTTGTTGTGCTGTCTGTTTACGCGACGTATGCGTGATATTTGAATAAAATATTAGTTGCACACAAAATTTGTTAATAGTATCTTAACTGTATCCATGCGTAGCTCCCATTTGCAACTGTTCTCGAGCAGCGAGTTAGTTCGGGAATTTACCCAGTGTGATTTTTTTATTTTTTTGCGACATTGTCACAGTTTTTCTCCTGAGATAGATAAGCAATTTCAATGCCAATCAAATAGGCAAACACTCAAATCGCAACGAGTGGCTCGCATAGATTTGAGATCATAAAAAAATAGAAAAAAAAAAAAACTCAATGATTTTGACAAACAATTCTCATATTACAAGCACGAGGCTTATGTGGGTTTAATTTGTATTTATTCATAGACAGATAGATATATCTAATCAATCAATCAAGTGACGCGGCATTTCTATGCTGTAATTGCGCAAATATTTCAATGTCCTTTCAAGCGAATGCAACAACAACAATTGTACAGTTAGCTGGCAAAAGTGAACAAACAACAACAACAACAACATTGAACTACAATAGAACTTGGCTATATGACTTGAATCTATCTCTAAGGTCAAAACTAGCACTTGTCATTTGATTGCTTTCGATTATGATCGCCGCAAAATCCAAGTTTAATTCATGTGCAAATAATAATGTGATTTTTTTTTTTTTTTTTTAGCACTCCTTATAAAGTTTTATTAAGAATTTATTAACAGTTGTGTGGAAGGTCAATAACTGTGAAATATGTGAATGATTAGGTCGAGGCTGCAAATTGTTTGATCAACTTAGATTGAATCACTTTGATTTTGAGTGGAAAACACACGCCAAGTGAAAATTGATAGCTGTGCAAATTAGTAATTTTGTTATTAAAGTTAGGAAATATTTTTTATAATTATAAATATATTTTTACTTAAGTCAGATTGAAACGATAAATAACTAAGCTCAATTCACTTTATTTATTATTAATTCATCCCAAAATTGTCATTAGACAGAACTGCAAAAATTACCAAAACTTTCCCTAAGTTTACTTAAATCTAGAATATCTAATAAAATACAAAATAAAAACAGAAATCGAAGTAGCGCAAATTGATATGAAGAAGCATTTATTTTTTATCTTTCGAAGCAGTCGCTGCTCAGTTCCAATCTACAGCAATCTACTCCAAAAATAGCAATTAATTGCTATAAATACTATAATTACAACTAAAACTGATAGATGCCAAAATGTTAAGTGGCTCGACTAAATATGGCTTAATTGCTGAACTCGAATAAATTCTTATCTGGAGTCATCTGCAACACTTTAGTTTGATCTACACGCAAAGCAGTTGCTGAGGTGTTTCCAACTTGAACAGCAGCAATAACAACAATAACAACAACAACAACAATCAAGCCGCGTTTTGATTTTGCTTGTTGTTTTGGTTTATTTCAAGTGTTTTATAAATAAACACACTCCAGCTTCACAATTGCTGCTGTTGTTGTATTGTTGTTGCTGTCAAATGTTGTTGCTGCTGCTCAGCCTCTCAGTCGCAAGCGGCTTGTCAAAAATTGTTGTCGACAAGTTTTCACACAGCGGAAATGCGGCTCATAAATTGCATTGTCGAGGGAAGTTGGCCAAAGATTCAACATAAGACATTACTACACAGTGAGAAAAGGTAGCGTTTCCCGGAAGATTTTCTTTGGAAATTATTTATATGGAAAGATTTTAGCTATTCTTATTTTGAAGCGTCAAATTTGTATATGCATTTTGAGCTAATAGAAATAAAATAATACAAATAAATTAATAGAAATAAAATGAAACAAATAAAATAAAATACAGAATTACTTCAGAAGTCAGTTTAAAATAATAAATAATTAATTTAAGTAGATGCAAGAAATTTAGTAAATAAATATTATAAATAATTCAAAAATGAAGCGTCTAATTTTTACTGTGTACAATTAAAAATTAAACACTTACTTTTACTTTGAACAAATCAAAATGAAACATTTATTTTTTACAGTGTATAATATACAATCCCAAACTGAATCTGTCCCTTTCACTCTCTCTCTTTCTCTCTCTTTTTTACAAATTGCAGAAGGAACTGCGCGCTACCTGCTACTTCAACGAGACGATCGTTCACGGTTATTTCGTGTTCCGTTCCGTAGTCGATCTGCAGCGACGTGTTGGGTTCACGCATCGAGGTAAACCTGTGGGGCCGAAGAAGAGCGTCAACGATGCCTGCTACATGTTCAATAAGATCGATGCCGAGCAGTTTTTCCATCAGCACACGTTACCAAAATGGCGCGAGACAACAGCAATGATGGCAAACAGCAATCGTAGCAACAGCAACAGCAACAGCAGCAACAGCAGCAACAGCAGCAACGGCAGCAACAGCAGCAGCAACTATCGCAAAGTCTCGCGCAACAAAAACAATCGCCACAAATCGAATAACCAAAATCAAAAGTTGCAACAGCAACATGCGCATCATGGCCATAATAGTAGTAGTAGTCTAAGTAGCACTAACAACAAAAAACAACAACAACAATTAGCATTAGAACGAAAACAACAACAACAGCAGCAGAAACAGCAGCAGCAGCAACGGCAGCAACATCAGGTGCGACATCATCATAATGATCCCTCAAAGGTGCAGCGACGACAACAACACAGGCAACAACAACAACAACAACGAGTCACAGCTAGTCCAACGAAACAAATGACTGCCAAAAGTGCAACAGCAACAACCACAACTACAGCAACAACAACAACGACAACAGCAGCAGGAGCAGCAGCAATAACCAAATCGTCGACGACAACAACAACAACAACAACGCAATCCAGCAAACGCAAAGGCAGACGAAGAAAGGCACGCAAGCAAAAGCAACAACAGCAACAGCAACAACATCAGGAGCTGCAGCAATTGCGACTGCTATCGACAGCAGCAACACTTGAGGGCAGCACAGATGAAAGCAGCAGCATCAGCAGCAGTAGCAGCAGTTTTTCCACAGGATATGACGATGGCTACAGCAGCAGCATCAGCAGCAGCAGCAGCAGTGAGCCCTGGTCCACTTGGTTTGCCACGCCCACAGCTACAATTGATAGCTATACGCCAGATGAGGACAGCAACAGCATTAGCAGCAGCAGCAGCAGCACAAGCGCCAACAACATGTTGCTAACAACAGCAGAAGACAGTATTAAATCGTATAGCAGCAGCAGCATCAGCAGCAACTACGATGCCTGGTCGACATTTATCACAGAGCTGGAAACTGAAGCATCAGCAACAATAACAACAACAGCAACATCAACTTCAAACAGCGGCAATGACACAGACTTGCTGCAATACGAAGCAGAGCTGGTTGAGGATGTTGAAAACGGGCTGCAATCGACGGCAAACTATGAAACCAAAGCAACAGCAACAGCAACAGTGGCTAAAACTACCTCGACAACAGCAGCAGCAGCAGCAACAACAGCAGCAACAAGAACAACAACAACAGCAGCAACGGCAACAGCAACAGGCACACAGGCTGTGCTGCAACAGACGCCACTGCCAGCAGCAATGGCCACACTAATGTACAACAAATGGCACACAACGCAGCAGCAACATGAGCCAGGCAACACGACACTTGCAGCGACCACAGCCACAACAGCGACAGCAGTGCCCACAGCAGCAACAGCAAAGCTCAGCAGGCATCGCAGTAGCAGCAGCAACACCAGACCTAACACCAACCAGCAACAGTTGCTGCGTGTCAGCAACTTCAACAACAAGCAGCAGCAACACAAACTTTTACGCGCAGCAACAGCAATGCCGACGGCCAGCACGCGATCAACAGTGGCTGTCAGCAGTGCAGCAACAGCAGTGGTTGCTGTTCCACTTACCACACCACAGCAACATATTGCCGACAAGCTGTTCAGTGTTCACAAGTACATCAACAGCAATCTGAACAACACGCTCACCGAGACAGCGCCAACAGCAACTGCAACTGCAACGACAACAACAACAGCAAGAGGAATCACAGGAGCAACAGTTGCTACAACAACCACTAAGAAATCGCTGCGCAAATCAATGCAAAAATTGCTGGCAACACCCTATCACCAATTGACCTATGTGCGCAACGAGGCTGGCGACATAGATATCGATAATCTGGACAATATTAGCGTATATCCCGATGTCTTCGAGGATGTCTTTAACGAGAACGACAACAGCAATAGCAACAACAATATAACAACTAACAGCAGCAATAGTCGTCTGACATTTGTTAGTGGCTTTCTGGCCACATCGCCCACATCCGTCTTACCCGAATCCATACGAATTGGCATGATGAAAATTAACAATGTGCGACGAAAGACAAGATTTGCGTAGTAAATTTGGTACGCAAAAAAAAAACTGGGTTTTTGGGATCTGACAATCGTTTATCGGTAATCGGTTTGTGGGCGCAACAGTTATATATATATATACAAAAATATATATAGACATATATAGACATACCTATATACTCAGTACAGTTTTTTGGAAGCGTTTTAATTTGAATGGCAAAGAATTTATACGAGGCAAATGAGAAAAATAAAGTGAATGGCAAAAATTATGCATTAAAAAATATATATATATATTATATAATGAACTGATACATATATACATACTTGCCTACCAATGCATATGCAAATGCATGCATAAATATATATCAAGTTGCTTAGGCCACCAATTTTGGGCTTACTGATCTGATTGATGATGATTGATGATGCCTCAAATCGATCAGAGCTTTGCAACACTTGGCTACACACACCAACACACACACACAGAAATTAAAAAACTCAGGCCACATTTTCATCAAACATTTGAAGCTAAGGCGGCAGTAAAAACCAGCAAATAAAATTAACAATTACTTTAGTAATTGTAAAAAAAAAAAAAAAAACAATTACTTACAATAACTGGAGCAATGCCAATTTAAATATTTAATTACTTAAATACAATTAATATTTGTTATAGTAATTATATGATGAATAAACAAAGTAACTGAATTATCATTACTTCAAGTAATTACGTATATGTTTTTTTAATTACCAAAATATTTGCGCTGGAAATTACAGCTCCGCTTATTACTAAACTTTCTCTCCTTCTCTCTCTCTCTCTCTCTCTGTCTATCTCTCTCTCTCTCTCTAAGCCTGGTCTGTCAGAGAACTCAGAAACACACACTTCACAGCTCTTAAAACAAAAGTCAAGCAAATCAGTTCCATGGACGAACTCGCAGAACTGCTACATAGTTATAAATGAAAGACAATAAGATTTTTATTTACGAGTATGTGCTATAAAACTATAAAACAAAACCAAACGAAAAACGAAAACGAAAAAAACAAAACTGATATTGTTGAAACAAAAATAAGTTGCATAAATATAAAAAAAAAAAAACAAAATATAAAAAACAATCTAAGGTGTCAGCGAATAAACGAAAAACTAAGAAATTAACAATAAATAAATGTTTAGACGCACTGAATGTAAGGCAAATAGCAACTTTGGTTTACTAAATCAATTAAATTTATTAGCAATGAGATTACAAAAAAAAAATATATATATATATTAAAAAAGAAAACTAAAAACAAAAACTAAGTATATATATATATACGCATATATATTTTCAAAATTTTATAATGAACCAAAAAAAAACAAATTGCAAATTAGTCAACAAATTTATTGAAAATGTTTTTTAAATTCATACGCAAGCAAAAACAAAAAATAAAAATAAAATACAAAAACAAAAAATTGACAACAAATTCGCACAGCAAAACACTTCCAAACAAGAAAAAAATAAAAACTTTAAAAATTAAATAGTAAAAAACGAAAATAATCAATTTTAATAGGCACAAGTGAAAGAAATTGGATTAATTCCGACAAATGCAAAAAATAAACCGAATTTTTAAAACAAATGGGTAAAAGCGAACGTTGCTCAACACTGTGAAATGAAAAACCAGTGCTGTACAATGTTCAAAGGGCATAGAGCATGAATTAATAGGAAATACTAAAAAGAAAATAAACATTTTCAAATTGCTTTTGAAAAAAATTTTGAAGCTAATTAACTGAGAACAAAAAACTTAGCTAAAGTCAAGTAATAGTTATTAAACAAATGCAAAAGAAAAACTTTTAAATACTAAAAGAAATTGCTACAAAACAATAAGTAAATCGTTTGGTATATTTACGGCGATAAAACACCAAAATTCACACTGAATAAACGTTATATTTATTAATTAAATATGTAACTAAATAAAATGTAAAATCAAAACAAAACAAAACAAAACAAAAGAAACCAACTGCTGCTTTTCTACATATAGAATATATAAATATATATATATATATATATATATAAATATATAATAATTATTTATATATATATATATACGTAAATATAAACAACAATTGTTTCTCGTATATTTATAATGAAATACAAAACGTAAATAGTTCAAACAAATTAGCAAACCAAATACATAAACAAAATTTAAAAACGAAAATCGAAAAACAAAAAACACAAAACACAAAAAAAAACACAAATACAAAAGTTCAATTAACAAAAGGCAATTGAAAAAACGCGTCAAGTTTATATGTAGCAATATGTATGAATGTAAATTAAACAACCATAACAAACAAAAAAAAACAAAAGCAAACAAAAAGTTAATGCAAAAAATGCTTAGGTGAAAAAAATTTAATTAGTGTGTACTTAAGAAGATGGCGAATTAAAAGGAGAACATTTAACAATTGAAACATTTATGATTACTTAACTAGACATTGAAGCAGCATTAACAATTGAATAACAACAACAACAACAACTACAAGCCACACACAGTAAAAAAAAAAACAAATAAAAAACCAGAATAATTAAACAAAAAAAACTCAAATTGAACTACTGTACTTATATGCGCGTTGCTGTAATATAACATTTTATGTTAACAAAACAAATATTATAAAAAAAAAAAAAAAATACAAAACACAAAAACAAAAAAACAATGCTAAAACAAAAGAAAAAAAAAGGAAATCTTTATTATATATCATTCGTACTAATTAATACGGCTAAATATTTATTTAATACAGCTCATTCGTCATTTGTAAATTCATTTGCACCACTACTACTATTATTTTTTTCAAACTACTACAAATTAATGCATTAATTAATCAATTAATTAATTTTATATTTAATTTTAATTCACTTGTAATTTAGTTGACCCCCCCCCTTTTGCCAACCCCCCGCCATTTTTGCATTGTATATTGTAATTTGTTTAGCATACTTGTAATTATTTATGTATAAAACACACACATGTATAACACACACACACTCACACACATAAACCTACACACACCTACACACGTACACACATCTATCCTATCTCTGTTTAAAAACTATCTAATTACTATCTCTATTCTATGCCTATTTAATTGCATTTCTTTGTATTTAAACGAGTAACGCAAAATAATAATTCAATAAAAAGCGTCAAAATCGAAAAGAAAACCAACAAAAATTTACGTTTTTTTTTACTTTTACTGCCAATTTCAAATTTTTCATTTCAGCAAATTTGCCGTTGTTTTTTTTATTTAGTGTAACAACTGTCTTAGTTTTCCAAACGTGTGCAGAGAAAACGTATAAATAAAAATTATATATAAATTAAAAACAAGTTTTTTTTAATGGAATTTTTGCAAGTGAAGAAATTTATAAAAATTAAACAAAATTAGTTTTAAAAAATATAATGAAACCATTAATAGGAATTATTTTTCCATGCTGCATCCTTCACTATGCTCGCATCTAGAATAACAAGTCTTTGGAGTGCACATTATCAATGCCAATTATGATCATCATTTCCGCTGGAACATTGCAAAATATCGCATACCAAAAGCTGTTTGCAACAAAAAAAAAAGGGACTATGCAAAATAGACCCATTGAGCCCTGTGTGTAAGCCTGTCTGTGGGGCTACTCAATCCAATGAGTTACCAGGTGGTCGCCCAGTGCAAAAGTGACAAATGTTTGCCAGGCGACAAAACCAAAGAAGTTGTCGTTGTTGCAGTTGTGTCGCTGTGGCAAAATGACAAATGACATGTGCTGACACTTGACATTGTCGCTGGAGTCGGGGATTAACATGTTATTGCGGGTGGCAGCAACAGCTATCTGGCAAGTGGCATCTGCCATCTGCCCAGTGCCATCCACAATCTACAATCTACATTTATATCCACAGTAAAAGTGTTGGTCTCAAAAAAGTTATGCTATGGATGATGCCACCTCCTTGTGGGGCTCTTGCCACTGCTGCTGCCTGCTGCCTGTTTGCCAGCAGACCATGGTCAAAACGAGTGGAGTTTGCAGACCGGACCACACAAGTGGTTTTTTGCTGAAGTGGTTGGCAAAAAAAAAGGAGAAAAAAAAAAGGAAAATAATAATAAAAAGGGAACTCGGTGGCTGTTTTGCATAAATGTCCCAGTCAGCAATCGCCTCTGGCTGCAACTCGTATCTCATGCATCACCCATTTCCAACTCACCCCTCCTCCTCCCTCCCCCCATTTGCTGCTGGTCCTTTGCCTTTACCCAGCCCCATTCCCCAGTTATCAACGTTGTCCCCAGTATGCCGGCCGCTTGTTTAATTAAAAAATTAAGTTCCAAATCCCCAGACCATTAAAAAGATTTTTATTTATACCTTTTAATTTCATCAATCGTTGCGACGGCAGGTGCCGTCGTCCAACTGCAACTCCATGTCCATGTCGAACTCCAACTCCAAGTCCAAGTCCTCCTCGCATATTTTTTAACTAGTTGTTGTTTTTTAGCTTTTAACAGGAAACAATTTCATTTGCGAGCAAAAATTCTTTTCAAATCTGCCGCCGTTAAGCAAAAAGAAAACATGCCAAGAAATAATAAAAAAAAAACAAACTAAAAAAAAAACAAACTAAAAAAAAAACAAAAAAAAGGAGAAAAAACTCTTTACTGACTGAGAAAAACCAATCGCAGTTACAAACTTTATGTAGGGCATATTTACTTTTAAAGAGGGTTTGTGACGCTTTACTGGAGTAGTTTGAGCCTAATTTTAGCAATACATAAAATAGTCGATATTATCAAAATAATTATTACATTGATGATTCATCGGATTATTGACGAAGCATTGATTAAATTAATGAACTGAAAATAATTAATATGGATTGGAATATACCAAAAATTCTGTGGCACTTTAGAAAACTCTCAAATAAAAAACAGCTTAACTGATTTGGGAGTCTCATCAAATAACTGATAAATATAAATTGTGGATTGTAAAATCTTAAAACGTTCCGTAGGATTTTAAAAATGTTCTTAATAACATCTTAGCTGTTAAAGTTGAGTATAAAAATATTCTATTTAAGCAATCCTTCTGGAAACTTATAAACATCCTTTTGAAAACTTATAAACATCCTTCTAAAAACTTATAAACATCCTTCTGCAATTCTCAAAAGTGTATCACAAATTCGCTGTTAATATTTTTTTGGGTTTGGTTTTGTTTTGTTTCCTTTTTGGGCAGAACGTTTTGTTGGCCCCGTTGCATTGGTCGAGTCTGTGTTGTCCAACCCAAACCCACGAGAGTCCCGTTGCCTCCCCTTGGAGCCCCCCCTCCCCCTACTCACCGCTTGTTGGCTACGTTTGCTCAGTTTTAGTTTATGAATGTCGCCATGTTGCTGTTGTTGTTGTTATTGGTGTTGTTGGTGGTGTTGTGGCACATTCCACTCGACAAGCGACAGGATGAAACTGTTGCCTGCATACGGCATGCATATTTCGTATTTTTAGTACAGCCATTTAACATCATCAACTTAAATATGCGTGCAAGATTTATGTTCACATCGGTCCAGGCGATGGAAAGGGGTGTCCAGGTGGAAGAGAGTTGACGGGGGGGGAGTAGCAACAACGGAACATTAAAAAAACGCAGGCCGTGACCGGCAAATGGGACTAAAATTGGCATACAAATGTGGCTAACACAAACACACATCGAACACTTGATATATAATACCAAAAAAAAAAAGAGAAAAAAGAATTAAAAGCCAGACTTGGGTTGCCAAATGCAGTGCGACGATAAATTGATATATATATGTATATATAAACATACATGTTGCATATGTAAATGTTAAGTGGCAAAATGAACTTCAAAATTTGTGCGAATTTAAGATATGCGAGAAATAAATATCAAGGATATTTCATCGAAGAAAGGTGTAAAAAGTTTGAGATCGACTAAAGTAAATTCATCTATTAAATATAAATTATTTTCTGTATTTTTATTTTTAATTTTAGTCATCCATTTTAGTCAAATGAATAAACATGCAAAAAGCCATATTAATTAATAAATAATAATTATAATTAATAGCAGCTAATACAATGTATTTTCCATATAATTAAGCAGACGAACAGCAATTTGAATGGCAATTGACAAACATAAATGCGGCCAAAATGAATGCAAAATATTATTGCGGCCAGCAGCAGCAGCAGCAGCCATCAAGTTGGCCAAATAAAACATTAGACATTGGTACAAATGCAGTTGTTGACTTGGCTGTTGCAGTTAATTTGATTAAACGCAATCCATGACTCTGTAATTAGCAACGGCATTCGGCGATTTATCATAAAAATGTGACGGCCATAAACAAATCGCGAGCTGGCGCCAACTTACTTTGTTGGCTTTAAATATTAGCCACAATTGGCCGCATTCAAATCTATTTATGCGAGTGTGCGCGCATGTGTGTGTGTGTGTGTGTGCTGCAGGTGAAGATGTGTTTTAGCCAGCAGATTCAGATTCGGATTCAGTTTAAGCATTCATTTGCGTATTCATATTTTTATATTCAGTTATAGATTCGTCGAGTTGCAAAGTCGTATTTGGAATTGGAATTGGCATTGCGCAAAAGCGCCGCCAGAAATCAATAAAGTATCTTTTAGCTGCCGCAGCTTGTGCAAGTTTCGTTTTTTTTTTATATGTTTTTTTTTTGTGGCAGTCGCCGTCGCTTTTGCCGTCTCAGTGTTGCCTCAAATGTCATTGGCTCTGACAGCTGCATAATGATTTTATTAAATTGCGCATAAGGTTTTGAATAAGTGCGGCGGCGTCAGTTTTGTCTTAGTCAACTTGTCAAATGGTTTAACTGCCAGCCACTAAAAAACAAACAACTTAAAAAATAGTGAAGAATGCACGATTAGTTGACAATTACAACTTGTAGATACCCTGTAAGTCTAAGCAAGTTGCGTGAATTATTTTTAAATGCAACCAGCAAAATTTTGCTGCTGGCTGTAAACTACTTTCAGTCTGAATATTGTTGGTAAGGAAACTTTTTTCAGTCAATATAGAATATTTAGAAAATCATATATATATATATATAAATATTCAAATATTTCAAATGTATTGGAAACATTTTTTTATACAATTTTTGAAAGGCATTATTGGAACCACAGATGGAATATAATTTTATATATATTTAAATTTTTAAGGCTCCAGTTTCAGGAGTATCGAATAAACTTGCATAGACAGGGAAGTAAAAAAAATACAAATTATAAACATTAAAAACAAATTGCAACTGCAGCATTTGTTGAAAAAACAACTCTTAAAACACTTAAATTAAATAACAGAAGTTTCCTGTTTTGAGTTCCCTGTGTATCTAAGATCAGCTAGACTCTTAATAATCCAACTAAGCAAGTCCAGTTCGATCAATGGATATATATAAATTAGCAGATCAATCCTACTATTAATCTATTTTCAATCTATTAACAGATAGATCACATTTCCCGCTTCATTCATTTAGCTTTTTACAGTCAACCAAAACCAGCGCATTTTCATGTTTTCAATTTAATGATTTTTTTTTATTTCCTAACCATTTTACGAAGCCAATCAAAGTGAAACATGCCAACAATTAGCTTTATACTTTTATATTTTGGCCATTTTTCACTAATCATGTTTTGCATTTAACGAAATGCATTAATTGCATTTATATATGAACATATCTAAAAAAAATATATATTTATATATGAAAAGTGTTGCTTACAATCGTAATTTAGATTGTGAGATAAATTGGTGTTGAATGCGAGATAAATGCACAGATTGAGAATTGAGAAACAAGCGTGCCAAGAATAATATCTTCCAATTAGATCTTGTTATCTGCGTTGTATCTCTAATTTTCAATTCCTATTTATAACACATATAAACCAGCAGATCAAAAGATTAAAGTAAACTTAATTCGCTTCAGTTTATCAACCAGATCGTTACAAATATATATATATATAATATATCCACCTCACCCCCCCTCACCCTACCAGTTTACAGCACTTGGAACATGGTCGGCAACAAAATATTTCATTGATAAATAACTGTCATTAAACATTGAGTATTTTCCCAGGGTTTTTCTTGCCGCAAGACCCCAAAAAGCAGCAGCAGCAACAACAACAACAACAACTGCTAGTTACATAAATAGGAGTTTAGAAAAAAAAAACAAAAAATTGTTGAATACATTTAAATAAATTTACAAAAATCAGTGAGCTTGGAAGTTGGGACACACGATATCAATGCCATATCGTAGTTAACCCACCCCCCCCCCCCACGCCCCCCGCTGCACAACGCCATCGGCAGCATTTAGCAAACAAGGTTAGGCATTAGCCATGCGGCATGTGGCATGGGTAGGTGTCCCACGTCGCCGTCGGGTGGGTGGCTTATAATTAATTTGGTGCAACTTTTTGCACCGCCAAACCGTAACTGGCAACCAGCTGGATAGCTGAAGTAGAGGCCGCGCCCACAGCACCTGGGGGCGTATACACTTAGCGAAAATATAGACTAAGGATACTTGATTTAAGAAAATTGCTGGCATATTGAAAGCACTTTTATGTATTTTGAGCCTTGATTTGTCACAAAATATTTGCTATAAATTGTTAGTGTAGATTTATTCTTCTGATGTTCAAAATTCATCATCAAACATTCATTTAAAAATAGCCAAACATTAGAAATATTTGATATATTTATCAGACATCAACGGACTACTATATCCATATATATTCCTAAGGAACAATTGGTTGGTATTTGTAATTTTTAGTTAATTTGATTTCGTCATGCATAAGATAATTTTCCTTCTTGTTTTTCTTACTTCCAGCAATATCTAATGTGCTATATATTTATATTGTAATCCTTATTAACTATTCAAATTTAATGTTATGCATGTTTCTGTCAGTGTACCAGCACAACTTGGTCAATGTGCGCATTTATTAAGACAATTGACTGATTTGATTGGCAGCTTGCATGAAATTACGCAAAGAGAAAAAAAATACACAGAGAGAAAAAAAAACCAGCACCTGTCAGCGCAGCGGTTTATGATTAGCTGTCAGCTTAGACTGGCTCTGATCGATTTATTGCTGTCAATTTGACAAATCAATGCGAGACAAAATGTGCTCAACACACACACGCGCATACACACACACGCACACACACACACCGAATCCATCAAGTTGTGGCAAGTCTCGAGTTAAGTGCAACGCGTCGCTTGCTGCATAATCTTTGAGTCCTGTTACCAGTTTCCACTGCCACCGCTTGTTGACAGCTGTTCGCCAAATGTTAATCTACTGGTCACAAAAATATATATTTACCATAAAGCTTGTCGGTAATTTTGTTTTGCTGCAATTGGCTAATGAAATCGCATGCACTTTTTTTTATCACATAAATATTTACCAACCGGATTACTCTTTAGCTAACCAAAAATTAATAAAAAAAAAATAACCCCTTTCCATTTATCGAGTTTAAGACCGACTTTATTGATCACTGGTTTGGCTTGCATTTAAAAAATATACTACAAAAAAATAAACTTTTTTAACGGTTTGCAATATTTGTGCGTTTAATGAATCTTACACCATATTTAATATGTTTTTCAATAAATTTGGTTGCTTTACCCTGGCAGAGAGTATTTGAAAGCTGAAAAGTCTTTTTTTGCTAGCTTTAAATATGTATAAAAAAATAATTATTTCGAATACTAATAAATATTCAAATGTTGTACTCATTTTTTAACCATCAACGTTTTATTAAATTGGATAGATTTAATTCCATTTGTTATTATTTTTTGATGATACTTAAATTGTTTTGCGAGTGTATTTTTTATGATCTCAAAATATGTAGATAAATATATTTTTGATAAGTAGCAACATTTTCTAATCTTTAACTAAAAAAATTCAGTTGTCGAGTTGAGAAAGCTTTTGAAATTAATCTATTCAGAAATTGATTATTTACCTTCCTAGCTTCTCAACTTCGAGCTGAACTTTGATTATTTTCTGGCTAAAAATATATATATAAATTATATATCGATAACTTAGATTTCCTAAAGTGACTACACCAAAATATTAACATAATTCAAGGGTATTAATTCGTCAGCAATTAAGTTTTTTTTTTTTAATGTTGTTCATTAGTTCACATTTTGTGCGGCTTACAAGGCGTATGCGTAACACATGCTAGGAGCCAGCCAACTGTAAGTTAAATGAATTGCTTGGCAAAAAAAAACCCATTTAAATGGCCAAGTTTCACTTTCGGCCTGTGCATTTGTAGCTGGTCCATTGAACAATGTGTTCGAAAATTGAACTGACGCCGCGCACGTGAAATATTTTAACGCCATTTATCAAAGTTCCAATGGAAAATTGCTGGTCAGCAATTGTTTGGTTTTTTTTTTTGGTTTGGGCCTGTTTGAGCTTGTTTGTGCTTGTTGGGCCGTTGGCTAGTTGACTGCTTGGCCTGTTGGCCTATTGGCTACTTGGCGGCCTGTTTGAGCCTTGACTGACAGCTGAAGTTGGCCCCAACCGCACAGCTCCTCGCTGGATCAGTCTTTCAACCATTCAGTCAGTCAGTCAGTCAGTCAGTCAGTCAGTCAGTCAGTCAGTCAGTCAGTCAGTCAGTCAGTCAATCAGTCAGTTGGCCTGCCAACAAAAGCTGACATGCAAAACGCAGCCAAAATGAATTATACGCACTTCAAACTCTCAACACATTTCATAAAAATACAATAGCAACAAGCAGCAGCTGGATGGCTACAACAACAACAACAACAGCAACAAAACGCCCCCTCGGGGGTCAACAGCAAACAGCAAGAATTGAAGCGCCACCAATTTACAACGAATTTTAAATGCCCTTTGGCAAGCAATAAATTGCAAATTATTTTGTCAAGAAGAATATGCCAAAAATTCAATTTACTATCAAATTTAAATCGTTACAAAATTCTGATAATTAAATAATAAATTGAAAAAAACTGCCACAAATATTCAATGAAGTTCATCTCGAATTTTGGCATTCTTTTTTGAGTTTAAACATTAAAAAAAAATATATATAATTAAAGAAGTTGCTAAAAATAAATTAAATTAAAATAAACATTTTATACAAAATATAATAAGAAAAAATAACAATTTAAAGTTTCCACAACAAGAAAGTTTAATCCAAAAAAAAACTAACCTTTTAAGGCCAAAAATGACCAACTAAATAAAATATCAATAACAAACTTTAACCAAAGTCATTTTCCACTCAGAACTTTATTAAGGGTGTTCTGGTTACACAAATATATATTTATATAAAATAGGATATTCCACACTTGCCAAACAATTCTACTTCTATATTAAACTAGTTACGAGTCTGTCAAAACTTTCGCCGTGTGTCTTTGGGCGAAACTCCATCAATATTTTATGAGTTCGTCATTTGTGGGTTTTACTGTTTGTTTGTTTTATTCGTTTATAGTTTTTTGTGTTGAGTTAACTAAAACTAAAGTTGATTGATGCTAAATTATTAAAGTTGCATGTGGCATGCGGCACAGTGAAGTTTGTCGTGTGTCACGAAAAAATAACCAACTGCTCACTTGGCAACTGGGTCAACTTATCCTGTTCCAATTGTCGCCACAATATTTTTTTGGGGAGTGCAGCAAGCAACAAATTACAGTAATTAAGAGGCACAGTTTGTTTTTTGTCTTCTTCTTTTTTGCGTAAGGTGTTTATCAGGTGTTTTTTTCACTCCTCTTTGTGTACGAGATGAAATCTTGCAGCAGCCCCCTGCCACGCCCAGTATTTTTGTATTTTGATTAGGGGCTTTGTGGCATGACAATTTGGTTGCGGGGCAACTTGAAATTGAATTCGCGGTGCGTTCAGCTGCTGTCAGCTAAGTGGCATTTTAATTATATGAATACGAGTATGAATACGAGTATGAATACGAGTATGGGTACTCACACTCACACACACACACACACTCACACTCACACACACACACACACACACACACTCATACTCACACTCAAACTGGCTGCTGGAAGTTAGCGCCATTCATTAACTGACTGCGGCCTGCACTCATTTTAGCCCACTTATTGACTGTTTGTTTGTGTGTGTGTGTGTATGTGTGTTTGTGTGTGTGTGTGATAAGTGCTTGGAAAACATTTAATGGCCACGCAGGATAGCCGCAGACAGCAAGTCAAATAGCTGCTTTGCAAATATTTAACCTCTTGTCAAAATATATATTTTTTTTATTTTTTCCGAGAGTTGCATTTATTTGCCACTGATTAAGTGGAGACTCGGCCTGACTTTAAATTATTTATGATAAAACAGTCTGTCAACATAATTAACAAAGCTATTTATTTTTTACTAGTTTTTTGGGAAGTGTATTTTTATTGATACAATTTTTGACTGTTCTTTTGAAGTATGGTATAAAAATAGTATACAAATAAAAATAATATAAAAATAAAAATAGTAAAAAAAAAAGTTAAATCTTTAGTTTAAGTCAAAGTTAAGTTCGAAAAGATGATTTTTAAATTTTTTTTTTGTAAGTTAAAATCAAAAGACAGAATGTACTGCTGATACAATTTTTGAATGTTATTTTGAAGTACATTATAAAAATGGTATAAAAATAGCAATGGTATAAAAAGATAAATCTTTAGTTGAAGTCAGCGATCTAAAATCTCATTTATAAATAAGATATTGTGAGGTAAAATCAAAAGATACAATTTTTAAATGTTCTTTTGAAGTATAGTTTTAAAAAGGTATATCCATAGTTTAAGCGATTTAAAAGCTGATTTATAATTAAGTTCTTGTAAGGTAAAATCAAAGGACAGAATGTTATCAAAGTTCAACTCCAAAAAGATACAGTGCAAGTCCATATAGAAGAGCAAGTAGAAGTTCTAAGTAGAAGTCCTAATTAGAATTTTAAGGCCAAGCCCAAGTCAAAGTCCAAGTCAAAGTCCAAGTCAAAGTCCAAGTAGAAATCCCACTCCCAGTTTAAGCTCAAGTATCAATCTACACTCCACTCCAAATTCAAGTTTTAGTCATAGCTAAAGTAAAAGTCCCTAGTAAAAGTCACAGTCCCAGTCCCATTGCCAATCCCAATTCAGGTGCCAGTTCACGTTCCAGTAATCATCAGCTAGTATCCAATTTGCCGGCATGTGAAATTAAAACATTAACACTTGCAGTGAGGGACACATGATATGGGAATGGGAGGCGACATGTGCAGTTAGTGGCTAGTCGCTGGTGACACCTGGGGGCAGACAGAGATTGCCTGAAGAAGATATTAAGTTAATAATTGATAATTGAAAGTAGGCAAGCGACTGCAGCCAAGAGCCTGCCCAGAAGGAGGACGACACAAGGAGACACAACTGTTTGGTGCACTGGGAACAGCAAAAAAAAAGTTGCCAAGCATAAAAATGATTACATGGCCTGGGGGCATGCCTCATGTTACGCTTTGCAGTTACTGCTGCTGCAACTGCTGCTGCAACATGGCCTCTGTGTGCACTTGCAAATGAGCTGCATTTTGAGACATTAAAGGGCACTTAGCATAATGATTTACAGCTTTAATTCACGCAATTAAATTGGAACTTTTTTTTGGTTTTTGAGGAGCAGGAGGAAGATGTTGCAAGCAGGCAGGCAATCAACCAATGGCAAGCGCTCCAATGGCAATCATGTCCAGCCGCATGATGATGCCACTCGAGATTGGTGCATGTCTCAATTGTTCGTGCGTGACAAGAAGATGATATAACAAATATATTATATATATATATATACTGATCAGGAATATATATAATTTATGAAGACGGCATATATATTTTGCTGTCTTCACAGAAGCTTTCACTATTCATATTTGTATAATTAAGCGCAGAAATAATCTTATTTTTTTAAATTTAAAACAACTATTTTCAAACTTATTTGCTTACCCTCATTGGCCAATTAAAAAACAGTCAGTTTTATGGCTATCAAAAATGCTGTTTCAAATAAAAAATAGAATAACACAAATCTGTAAAAAAAAGTTCTTTAAAAAAAAAACCGACTTCATTTCAATAAATTTGTAGTTATTTTGTCGCAACTACTTTAAATGAATTCTCACAATTCATCATAAAAATTGTTGCACATTTAAATTAAGCTTTGAGCAACAATTTGACACACTCAAAATAAGTAGTGCGTGCCACATTAATCAAATGCTGTTCGGACAGCGCATGTTGCATGCACGCATTCCGTGTGCAACTGTCGTGTTTGTGTCGTGTCTGGCGACAATGCCACAACACGCGTTCATCTCTAGCATTTTGGGTGCATGTGCAATCAGTTGAGACAATGTTATTGACACCAGTTTGGACAAGGTTTCGATTTCAGGTTGCGCCTCCCGGGTCAGTGTGAAGTGTGTAGTTTAGTGTTGATGTCGTCCTTTTGTCCTTTTGATTGGCACTTTGCCTGAGTGCGTCTGATTGGAGCACAGAGAGAGAGAGAGGGCAACAGAGACGCTCCACTTCACTCAAGTGGAATGTGCGGCGTAGGTGCAAAAGGTGTGTGCAACATCAACCAACAACAAAAAAAAAAAAACCAAAACACACACATTCCCAGCCCATAAAAGGTCAGAGTTTCCACGTTGTGGGTGATTTTATGAAGCGCCATTTCATTAGCCCAAAAAGAAATAAATAAAAATAAAAACAAAATAAAAAATAAAAAATATACTTTTGCCTCCTCCTCAGTCAATTTGAATGCATAAATCAGTTTAAAAATCAAGTGGCCATCATATTATCAGCTACAGCTGCGGGTCTTTTGTATTTCTTTTTTTCCAATTTTTTTTTGTTTCAGTTTTTTGTTTTCTGATTTGATACTTTGTGGAATTCCGGTCTGCGGAAATTGATCAATTACCAAAGCACTTTGGTGTGCCGACCAGTTTTTCCCGTCGACTAGTTTGGCCAATTTGCATACGTATATATATATATATAATGAATATATTCATATATGTATACACATATATTAAAAACAAAGCTCAGCTCCAGTTTTATGTGTTTTTTTTTTATGTGTGTGTGTGTGTGTTTTTTTTGGGCACACTTTTTAGCTATACAATCTACAATTTGGAGACTTAATCTCGTCGTCTCGCATGAAAAATGGGCGAAACGCCTTTAGTGTCAATTTTATGTTATCGTTTGATTTATAATAATGCTGATAGACGTCAATGTTTTAATTGATTGTGCGCCGCACAACAAAAACATTTTGAATCTGTTGCCGTTTCGCTGCGTATTTTAAGTGCTTGCTACAAAATGTTTGCGTTGCAAATGGAATTTGGTGTTGCATCATTTTGTTAAGGCGGTATATTATTGATGCTATTGTTGTACATTTTTATGGAATAAAAGTGCAGTTTTTTTGCAGTAGGTAAAGTGTCTAAATTTAATTTTAAATCTGTTGCTAATTTAAATTCAATTAAAAATGAACAAAAGTGCAAAAATAAAGTAATTAATAAAAATATGTAAAAAATAAAATAAATATGTAAAATTCATTCCATAAAAAGGAATTCAATATTATACAATCAAATCCACTATTAATTCGAATAACGATCATTTCGTGTATTAGCTTATAATTTTTTGAAGGGGTAATTTTCATAGTTATCTTGAAATAAACGCTATTAATTATGCTCCTCAAATTTGTATATAAAATCATAAAATTTCAACTATTATATCAAATAGCTAGCAATGACCCAATCGGGTGAATTAAAATTTATAGTAAAATTCAGATATCATCAGAATCTGAACTTTGCTCTAAACTACCTAAGAAAGCCATTTTCACTTGTCAAACTTAAATCTGAAATCTTTAAAGAAGTCTTTCAACAGCCATAGAAATATGCATTGTTAACTGGACATACGTTAATAATTTACTATTTGGCTTACAACTATTTTTATGGCAATTGAGCAACACGCCAAGCGCTGCATTGTTGCAAGCAAATCAAAATTCCAACACCTTCACACACAACACACACAACACACACACACATACAAATGGCAATGGGGCATTGTAGAATTGCCAACGCTCAATATGATTCATGGGGCACTGCGAAAATAATGCAATAAAAAACTCAAGGTACATAAAAAACTAAAAAAAAAAAAAGAAGCGAAATAAACTCAACACAAGTAAGAATGAAGCCCAAATGAAGTCGCTGCGAAACTCGAGTTGGAGTTGGAGTAAAGGTCCATTAAGGTAGCGATAAATAAGTTGGAGGAGCAGGAGCAGGAGCAAGAGCAAGAGCAGCACCAGCAGCAGGACGATCGCTTGGATTCCCCATTTAATATCTGCCTAATAATGACAGCCATATAAAGTTTTATATAGGTAGCAATGCCAATGAGAGGAGCCTTCGCGGAGTGGGGGGGGGGGGGGGGTGGTGGAAGAAAAGCATTGTTTGTCGCGTGATAACTTCATTTTCGTAGGAACGCACACAGCGGGAAGCGGGGCAACTCTTTCAGTGAGAGAGGGGCGAGCGGGGGCAACACATACTGTCAGCATATATCAAACTAAGCCTGATTAACTATCGAGCATATTTACGCACACACACAAACACAGCACACACACACACACACACAGCTATATCGATTTGCTTATTTGGAGTAAAGATCTGTGCCACAAAAAAAAAGAGTTTTATTTGCTAGAGCCAAGTTTGGAATTCCTTAGAAGTTGAGGATATTCCAGATATTCAGATACGGCGATAGCGAAAATTTATGACTTCATTAAGGTAACAAGCTAATATGTTTTAAACTGGGAACTGAAACTGGAACTGGAACTGAAACTGGGTTGGGTTTTTGGTATGAATACGAAATGGTTTTGTTATTGGCTTTGGGTCATTCGCAACGTTTAAGGAGCTGGCTGTTGTTGCAAGTGGATGTTGTTGTTGTTGTTGCAAGTTGTTGTAGTCGTTGACCCATTTCAAATGGATTACCCACACATGCATAAATAGTTTAGGCCACTAAACGCCTCACCTCGCACAGTGTGTCGAAAAGATTTATGGACTTTGGCACAGTCTGCCAGTCCGACTGTCCGTCTGTCCGTCTGTCTTTCTGTCCTTCGGTCCAACTGTCCATTTGTCCAATCCAATAAAAGCCGAAACCAAAGCAAAGCAAAGCAAATGAGTTGCTACAGCTGAGCATCTTTAACCTTTTTACGATTGCCTCAACTGCTTCAACTTTTTAGCCACGTTTAAAAGCCCAAAAGCGCATTCTGCACTTTAACAGAGTTTTCGAGTTGTTAACTTGTTGCGCCCCAAATCAAATTTAAATTAGTTGCAGCTTTCTGCCATTTTGTTAGCACTTTCAAATTAGCTATCCAATCATTCAGCATTTTGAAGCCAATTTGTTGGAGATAACTAACTCTATTTTAGAGGCAAAAACAGTTAAAACCCAAGCTTGGGAAGCAGACAATTTGGAACAGTGAAAACTTTAGATTTTAAGAAATAAAAATGATTTTTGAAACTACAAATCGAATTATAATCAAATATGTATGGCGATGAAAATCGATTTTAGTTTTATAAATATATTGCTTTGAAGAGTTTTGACCATCCTATGGAATTATTATTTCAAATAAAATACAAATTAAAAATTCATTTTGAAAATCGCGGTATTTTTGGTTGGGTTATGGAAGTTGGAAATCCTCTAGGCTAAAATTACTATCGTTTAATTGTTGACAAGGTGTTGAAACCTTAAAGTTTTGTTTCTTGCAATTCTGAAAATAATAAATATTTAAAGTACATTTTCGAGTAAGCAAAGTTAACTAAATGTTTTCAAATAAATACAAACCTTAACTGAATATTAAAAAAATAGCGCGTTTTCATTTCAGTAACTACTAAATCATATTGGGCGCAACAGGAGTCTCGAAACGATTGTTCTGACTGTTTGTTTGATTGTACAGGAAGGTAACAAAAATAAAAAAAGAGAACGCAAACAACAACAACAACAACAACAAAAACATCGGTAAAGCCACTTAAAGCTGACAACTTAGTATTGATTAACGATCTTATAGCATGTTTATTTTGCGCTCTTTTTTGGCCACATAATTCTTAGCGCTTTTTTGTGATATTTTTGTTTTGTTGTTTTTTTTTATTTTGTTAGGTTTGCGAGCCACAGTCACACAAAGTACAACTGACAACAAGTCTTTTTATGATCGTTGCCTTATGGTCTAGGCCAAGACACGCTGCGGACGCTGCCAAAGTCCATTAAAGCCGTGCGGCTTTGACGAATGTTATGTTTTTGAATAGCTAACGGACATTTTGTGCGCATTTAGTGATTAAATGTTTTTTCCCTCTTAGAAAATCCCTTAAGCTTATTTCCACTTAAAGACTGTGCGCACAATTTGATAACATTTTGCTGGGCGAACACAAAAAACAAAGTTGTTGTTGCTGTTTGTTTTTTTCCTATTTTCAAGTGACGCGCCACAGCAATGGCGACCTCTAGCGGAAGCGGTGTGTAACAACCAACAGTGTGGATTGTAGCTTGTGGATTATATTAAAATACAAACTTATCGATCAATTTAAATTATTATAGCCATTAAATTAGCTACTTTCAAAATATTGGTATTGGTATGCCTTACATGCATTAAAAAAAAACTAATTATTGAATTAAATTCCAGTGACGTCACTTAAATTTGACGCATTTTACACAACATGGATAGCAGCACACACACACACTTTTTGTTATCGACTTACCACCACAATTTATTATTTATCTTATCGACATCTGCAACGCAAACACGCTTTTTAGTTCATAATTAAATAATTTAAAATACGCTTGTTTGAAATGGCTGTGCTACCACCAGATCCAGTGTTCAGTTTACGTTGCCCCGACATGGGCGCAGTGAATTCCCTATGTTTCCACGAGAGCGAACGCCTGCTGGCGGGCACCATCAAAGGCAAAGTGTTTCTTTGGGATCTACAGGTGAGCAAAACAACAATATACAAAAATAGCAAAAAGAAAAACAAATTTGTTTTCACAGACAAATCGTTCGGCGCTACACTTTGAGGTGGGCAGCGAGCCAATTACGAATCTGCATCACACCGCAGAGCATCTGATAACACAGGAGAAGGGCGGAACCATCACCATGTTCTCTATTAGCAACAGTTCCTATGTCAAAGAGCGGAGCATTCCCGGCAATCATTTGGGCTATTGTCGCACTGCTCTGCACATCAATCCTAATAATACAAATGAACAGCTATTGTTCTATCCGTGCGAGGAAGCGGCCATTGGTGTGCTGCACGTGACGGATCCGGCGGCACCAACACAAATGCTGCAACCGGATGATCCACAGCTGCCCAAATTGGGCAGCGTCACTTGCTTTAAGCCCTTTGAGTGCGCCTCCCAATTGTTTCTGCTCGCCGGCTACGAATCGGGGCATTTTCTCACCTGGGATCTCAGCTCTGGCTGTATGATTGATATCATGGAACTGGCACCGGAAGCCATGACAGTTGACTATGATTCCATCACAAATCGCGGCATTGTTGGCGGCGCTAGTAAGAAGAAACCCCAACCACTTCATCAGATTATATTATTAAATATATCTCTCAATTTCTAAACAGCGGACAAGCTGACCACCTTTAGCTATCAGCGACAATCGATGCAGATGCAGCGCGGCTCGGAGCTGTGCATCAAGAATCCGGGCGTGAATTGTGTACGCATACGCTCCGATCAGAAGGTGTTTGCCAGCGCTGGCTGGGATGGACGCATACGCATCTTCTCGTGGAAGAGTTTGCGTCCGCTTGCAGTGCTCACGCAGCACAAGCAGGGCGGCGTCATGGATCTGGCCTACTCCACGCAACCGGTATCCATGTGGCATGCACCAGTTATGGCGGCAGCTGGCATGGATGCACAGATCTCGCTCTGGGACTTGTACAACTAGAATGGGCAAGCCATAGCATCGACCTCCCAGACACAGTTGTGTTTTTGTAATTAGATCCTAAGTGTTACACATTTTGAATTAATCTCCTCCTCTGCGGCAGCGACTGACAATTCGGAAACAAGAATATTCTGAACAAGCCCTAATCTTCAACAGCTATCTATATATATATATGAATAATCCGTGCTGTTTCATTCTGAATATTATTATTTTAAATGACCTCAAAAGGCTATATTAAATCTTTATAAATTCCTAAACTGTTTGTGCTCATTTTTCGAAAATTATTCAAGCTTTCGAATGTATTGCTATAAAAACCATTTAAAGTTCAATTTTTTCAAAATTTCTCAAATAACTTTCTCAAAGAGTCAAAAATCCCGTCAACTAATTAATTTGTTGATTTTTACTTAAATAAATGAAAACTTTATCAATATGAAACCAAATTCCAAGCGATACATCTTTTTGTGTCTATCTGAATTCTATCCAGTATTTAAAAACATTTCTGTAGGAATTGATTTCCTACTTAGTTTTAAATGAATTGAAAATTGCAAAACTCAAAAATATTATTTTATATCGCTAACCGATATCAGATAGAAAAAGTTAGTAAAATAACAAATTCCTGTTGATTAACCCATGTTAGTTGATAGCTCTGAATGCAAAGCTTACCAATCTTGGAGTATATTCCAAACAGCTCTCCAAATGCTCTCCTTTTTGATGTTGAAGAAATTTCGAAAATATTCCATCCTTAAGTTAAGATTATAAATACGCCGAGCACTTTCACTTCTTTAATTTGTGTTAACATTTTAATAGTTTCGTTGGTAGAATTAATTATTGAATTTGTTGTTTATAGCAGCGCAGCGAGAGGTGTACAAAAATAGATGTGTGTGTGTGTGCGTGTGTGATTGTGAGTGTGTGTGGCTCTAGGCATATACTATATACTATATATATATATATATATTGGGGGAGCTACTGACTCAATTCGTGTAGTATGTGTGATAGGACGCCACTGGCTTCGACATTGCTAAATGCCACATTGGCCAAATGTGGCTCGTAGCGTTTTAGGCCACGTTTCGCTGTCGATGTGTTGTTGACCAGATTGCGTAAAATGAGCGCAGCCGTCAAGCGAATGCTCTTCGTGACTGGGCCCTCATTCTCATCCATTAGCTCCTTGGAGTTGAGAAAATCGGCTGAATGACGCTTGATCGCCTGCAGCGCCGAGGTGCCCACCGCGGTGGATGTGGCTGCACTTGTTGAGGCACCTGTTGCAGCAGCTGTTGCTGCTGACGTTGATGGGGCATTCGCTGCATTGCGCACAATTGTTACAGTTGGCTGCGTGGGTGCCACATTGTGTATGCCGGTGGCAAGGCGACGTTGCACACTCGCCCGCAAATCATCCATCGCCAGATGACGATCCACCAGATGTGTCATCAGCGAGTAACGTTTCCGTGCAATATTATCACACAAACTGGGTCCACTGCCCCACTGACAGTAGATCTCGGCACCCTGATCCAGATGATCCGGACAGTGGACGTTGCACACGTGATGTTGCAGCTCGTTGAGCGATTTGAACTTGCGACGCGGACAATTGCGCCAATCGCATATGAACAACCAGTTGACATCCACAGGCACCGCCGGCACAGGGACAACAGGTGCGCCAGCAACAGGTGCGCCAGCAATAACATTGCTCACAATGCTGCTGCTTGTTGTTGTCGACGTTGTTGAGATTACTGTGGCAGCCGGAATTGTTGCAACCGCTGCTGTTATGCTTTGCTCCGTCGTCGGTTTTGTCTCAGCCGCTGTGGTTGTCTGCAGCACGGTTTGTGGATTCGGTTTCAATACAGGAATTTGCACCGATTGCTGTTGCAACTGCTGCAAAACGGACGAAGGCGGCGGCATTGGCTTCTTGGCTATGGGCACTGTGGCAACCACTTTGCTTTTGCCAGCCTCTGCTATCTGCAAGTAAAAAAAAGATTTAATTTTGGTGTGTTAAAGATTCATTTGTTGTCTTAAGACTAATCCTCACCACCGTTGGCATTGTGATCTTTTGCTGTATTATGGATGGATGATGTTGCTGCTGCTGTTCGAGCACGTTGCGTATATGTTGCTGCTGCTGTTGTTGCTGCTGTTGCTGTTGCTGCAGCGCAGCGCCAACAACTGCTGTGGTTGCAGCTGTCTGCTGCTGCTGCTGCTGTTGTTGTTGTTGTGCTTGTGGCGGCTGTGTGGTAATGATTGTTTGCGAATTGAGTTGACTCTGTTGCAACGGGGCCGCCGTTGCTGATGTTTGAGTAATGAGCGTTGTCTCCTTGATGCCGCCGAGCAGCAATTGTCGCTTGTCCTGCGCCGCCGTTGGGCCAGAGATGATGTGCTGCTGTATTATGGATTGATGCTGTTGCAGTTGTGGTATGGGCGCCGCCTTACTTGCCACACGATGGATTTGCTGCTGCTGCGGTGACTGTGCTGGTTGTGGCTGATGCAGCTTAATCGTTGCTGGGATCTGATTGAGCTGTGAGAGCAGCGATGGCGACATTTGACCCGCACCCAATGCAGCTGGCACCGTACGCTGTGGATTGAGAAAGATTTGTTGTGACTGCTGCTGCTGTGCCACGGATCGTGGCTGTGCTGCAGCTGGCGCTGTTGTTGTCGTCACCAGCACCTGTTGTCCCTGCGCCGTTGTCATGATCACCTTCTGTGTGCCGGGCACATTCGATGTGCTCACGCCCGGCGGCTGCTGCAATATGATGATGGTCTTTGTCTGCTGCTGCGGCGATTGTGTGACCAGCAATGTGGGCGTGGATGGTGCTTGTGGCGGCGATGGCACCGCCGCCGTTTGTTGAGCCACCAAATAGGTTTGACCCTGATTATTGGTGGCCAGCACATATTGTGTTTGTGTCTGTTGTGGTTGCTGTTGCTGCTGCTGCTGTTGCTCCGTCTTCTGTTGCAAAATGACGGGCACCGTTTGCAGTCCCTGATCTGTTTTGATCGTTGCTGTCGTCGCCAGCTTCAGTTGAGGCGGTGCTGCTGGCGAGCCACCAGTCGGAAAGATTAACTGACGCTGGGCGGGCTGCACTTTGGCTGGTATCAACTGCAATTGTTGCTGCTGCTGCTGCTGTTGTTGTTGCTGGGACTGTTGTTGTGGTTGTTGTTGCTGCAGCTGTTCCTGACTGGAAGCAGCCAGTGGCGGCACATCATCCATGTCCTCATCTTCGAGTATGGAGGCAGCGAGGTCCGCATAGAGATTGGCCGCATTCTTCGACGGCGTCACCTGATGCTCCTCTTTGGCAGGTGGAGCAGCAATGATGTTATTGCTACTCTCCAACGCCAGTCTCTTGTTTTGCTCCTCATCGATGGTCAGCTTGCGCTTCGATTGTATGATAACGGTGCGTCCTTGTGCATCCTTTGCGAGCACATTTGATCCGCTCAAGGGAGCTAGTGGTGGCGGCGCCGAATCCGTCATCGGTTTCTTCTCCAGCGCCATTTGTGGATGCAGTGGCTTTATTGTGGTCTGACCCACCTTGACGGGCGTATGCTGCATTAAGGGATTATTGACAAAGGCGCTAATTGCCGTCGAGGTCACTTTAATGGGCTGACCAGGCGAGGAGCCAGTTGCGGAGGATGTGCTGGGCACCAGGGCAGGTGGCTGTGCTTGCGCCTTTTGTTTTAGCTGACGTTCGTTGACTTTGTTGGCCAGCAGACTTTTAATTAGCGACGAGCTGGGCTGGCTCGGAGAAGCCGGCGTAACTTCCTCAGCTGCTTCGACTACACCTGCCGGTTCGGATTTGGCATCCTTCTTGACAAACTGCTGCTGTTGCTGCTTGTGCTGCTGGAGGGGCAACGGCTGGGCACGCATTCGGATGCCCACATAGTGGGTACCGGGCAGATCATTGCCATCCACCTGACGCACAATGGCCGGACCCACGCTCGGATTGAAAATGAGCCGAACGAGGCGTGGAAATTGTATGCGATTAACCACCGAATGTTTGCCCGCCTTCTGGCAATGCGATAGATAAATGTTGTACAGCTCCTGTTGCTCCACACGATGCTCGTGTCCTTGGCCGGCACGCTCGTAGGTGGCGCCCAGCCAGGCCAACGCATACGTCTCGTCCTCGTGCGTGAAACTCTGTGGTGCTGAGGGCGCAACGGGCAGCGTAACTGGCGAGGGGGTTGGCACTGGAGGCAGCTGCACTTGCGGCAAACTGGGCATCGGTGGGAGCTGCACTTGCGGTAGACTGGGCATGGCCATGGGCAGCGCAACAGGCACAGCAACAACAGTCGCTGGCGCGGGAACCGAAGCTGGCGCTTGAACAGGCGCTGCAGCTGCAACATGAACTGTGGCAGGCGTAGGCAAAACAACCGGCTCCATTTGTGGCGGCAACACTTGCACCTGCGTTGGCATCGGCGGCAAAGCAGCAACCAAAGTCGGCTGCTGCGGCGTCTGCTTAACCGTCGCCAGCTGCGTCATTTGAGTGCCCTGATTCGTCTGCTGCTGCTGGTGCAGTGTGGACACCATGTTGCCCGGCACCACCTCCACGACGCGCATCAGTATGCAGCCGGCGGCGCCATAAGATTGCGCCTCCACCGTCAACAGGGCGACCAGTTGATCGAGCAGACCACGCACCTGCATCAGCATCGAGCAGGGACGTGCACCGAGTGCGCTCAACGCATAGATCGCCTCCAGCGTAAAGATGAGCAGCATGACGTCGGTCAGAGAGAGCAGCAGCATGACACGCTGATAGAAATCCAAGCCGAGACAGCGATTAATGTGCTGCGAATTGCCCTCGCGTCCGCACAGCTTGTAGAGTATCTCTAGACAGCTGATGATCACGGCGCGATCATTCGAGTCGACGCCCTCGCACAGCGTGGCCAGTAAATTGCGCGACAGCTCATCCGTGGCGGGATCCAGCAGCTCAAACTGCTGCGCCAAATTGCCAGCCGTCTCCAGGGCCTGAATGTGAATGTTGCCTGAAAGCAAGCAAAGATGCCGCTTAAAAAAAAATTTTAGTAAGCATTTGGATAACTTACTCCATCGGACATTGGCGCCCATGACCAGATAGCGCCAGAGTGTGCGATTCGTGGCGAGCAGCGAGACGTTCTCCTGATGGAAACTTAGGCTGCGCACCAGCTGCACAATTTGGAGGACACGCTGGCCGATGCGTTCGTCGGTGCCGTGACTGCGACGCAAATGCAAAAAGTCCAATTCGAAATCCAGATCATCCGTTAGAAAAAAACCATCATCATCGTCATTATCGATGGCATCGCTTTCCTTGCTAATTAGCCCATTGTCCAGCCAGGCTTGTTCATCCGTATAGAGATCCAGGATTTGTGGCTTATCGTAAAGCAAGTCACGCCAAAAATTCAGCTTCGATTTGATTCGCACCTGGACGCCAGCAGTGTTGTGACCATGCTGGAATAGCTGACGCATTGTGTAATCCGCATAGACACCAAGATGCGCCAACAGCACATCCAACAACTTAGGACACTCCGTCAACTGTAGAGTTGGCCGCGGTTCATTCGCCATCAGCGTGCACACATTGATCGCAAAATCCTGCTCATTGGGCAGCGGTGAGATTAACGATAGCAGCAACTTTTCATAGCTGCTGTGCTTGTGCAGCTGTGTGGACATCTTGTACTGTCGCCGGCGATCCGCGTTCACCATATGCTGGCGCTGATTGTACGACATGGGCACCGCAGTCAGCGTGGAATGCGCCGAACCAAATAGGTTGCCCATGCCACTGACATTCAGGCCACTGCCAATCAAACCGCTGCCGGGGCCCATCACAAGGCGTGATCGCGAACGACTCGCACTGGCTCCCAAATCGGCACACTCAATGGCAGCCTCTAAGGCCTCCAATTTATCGGGATCCTCGCCGAGAAAATTGAGACGTTCATATTTATCCAGATAGCGTCGATATATATGCTTAATGCCGGCGGTGCCGTTGACACAACGATCGCGCAGCGTCTCCAGCGCGGTGTACACCTCGTCCCACTCGTCGCGCACATTGACCTTGTTGAAGCCACCGCGTTCGGTGACCTCCTGGTACAGTCGATACAAATCCACATGCTGCCCACTGATCTTGGCCGCCTGCGTGAGTGGTGTGCTGTGAATAAACAAAATATATGAGTACACTAGCAGTGATTTAGTGGCAATTTCACTAACCCGCGTCGCTCGTGAAACTGATGCAAGTCACGCCAGAATTCATCCGGCGGATTGAGTTCTTTGCCATCAAGAGTTGACTTTTCGGGTGTGCCAAAAAACAGTTGCTGCTGCGCCTGTAGTTGCACTTGCAATTGTAAATTTCTCGCGCGCAACGGCGTCGCAACAGCGCCGAGTTTTGCCGGCGTCAACTCATTTTGTGATGCGTTGTTGCAGTTGTTGTTGCTGCTGTTGTTGTTGCCGTTGTTGTTGCCGACGGCAGGCGATGCTGCTGGCAGCGATTGGAGCAGCACGCGTACGCTATCAATCGATGTCATTATATATCCGTATCTATATCCAAAGGCCACTCGAATTATACATTCTATTTACTAAATACTGCGGTACACACACAATCACTTATAGTAGTTAAAAAGAAGAAAACTCAACAATAAATACAACTACAGCGCGAAGACGACGCGCTTCCAGTTCCAGGGTTGTATCTATCGATATATCGCTTGAAATGTCTTCTTGTTATTTATCATTGCCTATCGCTATTGGCGAATAATCGATATATCGTATTGATTGACTTATTGGCGGCAACGTTGGAGTTATAAAATATTTGAATAATTTGGTTTTTGGTTTTTGATTTTAACAAACGATCAAACTTAAGTATAGTCATATTTATTGTACTTTACGGTCTTAACAATAAAAATTTGTATTTGTTTTTATATTTAAAATATTAATAATAAGATTAACTCTATTTTATTTTTGACTTATTGGTCTGATCAGCATTTGAACCGATTGAAGTGTACGCGTTTCTTGCCAATTCCACCACCAAATGCCTTCCCACCTGTCCAACTCTCGCTCATAGTAACGTCCATTCAAATTCCTAAAAAAAAATACATATTTTTATACACCTTTATAAAACCTCTTAAGCCTTCTGAGTACTTACGATCTTGCACACTGATTAAACCACCATCCGCCCTGGCGCTCAATGGAACAATTGTCGAAGCCACGTTTATCATTATCCCGATCGACTGTGGTGAATTTCATGTTCAGATTCATCTTCAAAGCATCGCCCGCATCACCAGCGAATTCACCCAAATCTTGCAGTTCGTAAGACTCATCTTCGCTGCCAATACGAAAACTACTGTATTGAGCATATCGAATTTCATTATCAAAATTCTGAAGATAGACAAACAGTTCGTGTGGCTGGAAAACTGTCATGCGATGCAGTTTTTCCAAGCCAACGAAAAAGTTGCCATTAAGATCTCCAAATCCCGTTCGATATTCATCCCAGCTTCGATTAAAGTCCACAGTTCCATCGACACGTCGTTGAATAACAGTCCAACCAGGACCAGCAATGATTCCATCGCAACGGACCCGAAAAGGTTCCATACCTGGTACTTGAATTTTCCATATATCCGTTGAGTTTTCAAAACGTGAACAGCTCGTTTGCAGCATGCTCATGTCTTGTTTCACAAAAGATGCCGCACTTAAAGTAATATTCGACTTACAAGTACCCAGTAAGAATTCATTGAACTGCAATTTTGTTTTTAGTGATCTTATTTGTTCATTTTTTTCTTCGATTATGAGTCGAGAATTTTCTAATTGTTTTAGAATTTCCACCAGTTGTTTGTTTTCTGTCATATTTTCTAGCTTGTTCTTTATGGAGGCAACATCTTCGTTAATTTTTTCTTGTTTTAAACACTGCGCTTCTTTTTCTTTGATTGTCTTCTCGAACATTGTTTCCTTTAACTTTAGGACATCCAACTGATTTTGCAGAACCGACATTTGCGTAGTCTTTTTATTACAGGCCTCAATTTTATTATTCATATTCACTGTGTTCCACAGGAATATCTTCAAACAGTACGAAGCACATTCGTTTTCCTGAAATATCTTACTTAAAACCATATATTATTAGGTGAAACACGCAATTTACCTGCTCATCAAAAAGTTCTTCAGAAGGGTTTGTTGATGCGTCTAAAAATAACCTTGAGATGGTTAAAATTATTGCAAGTACATTTAAACGATGCATTTCAAATAATTATAAATTTGCCCGTCTAGTTTTTAGCAACACAAATCACAAACTAATAGCAAACATTTCAAGCTATGCTTGTTACAAGCAAAAATCAAAATTACTGATTAGAGATTTTTAGTTGGGGTCAAATGTTAATTGATTGTTAATATGTGGCTGATAAGATGACATTTATATGTAATTTGAGGAATATTAATTAAATACATTATTTACAATGGAAAATAGTAAACAAAATAAACTTTAAAGTAAGCGCTGGATAAGAATTTCATTACAGCTCTGAATTTACATGTATATCAAATATAAATATAAATACAAATTTAAATTTTAAATTATCAATCCACACAATCTTTGCTGCAAATTACGTGATAAAGACAAACCATCGATAACACATAATACAATTTATCGGTAATCGGACACATGTGCGCTCCTCGTCAAGTTAAATAACACTTGTATTTCAACTTTTGTTTAGATAAAAAAATAGTTTTCGTAAATTTTGTGTGAACAATAATAATTATAATAAAATAAACCCATAATAATAAGTTTGCCCAAAAAGATGTCGCTGCGTGCATTTGGTGTGCTGCTCAAGGCCCGTCAACTGAGTCGCCTCAACCGGCAAGCAAATCGCGTCGGAAGTTGGGCGCTGAACAATCAGCAATTCCAAAAGCTTTCCACAGGTGAGTGAATTGCAGTGGAGGAGTTAAAAGATTCTTAATCTTATCTATTTGATTGCAGTGCTGCCACAACGCCGCTTCACGACTGCTGCTCAGGAATCGCCGAGCGCTGACAGACATGAATTTCAAGCGGAAACACGACAATTACTCGATATTGTGGCGCGTTCCTTGTACTCGGATCATGAGGTCTTTGTGCGTGAGCTCATTTCGAATGCCAGCGATGCTCTGGAGAAGTTTCGCTATACAGCTCTGAGCACGACTGGTGGCGAATTGGCTGCAAAGGATCGTCCGCTGGAGATTAAAATAACAACGGATAAGCCGTTGATGCAGTTAACCATACAGGACACGGGCATTGGAATGACACGCGAGGAACTGGTCAACAATCTGGGCACAATTGCGCGCAGCGGCTCCAAACAGTTTCTCGAGGAACTGAAACAAAACCAGCAAGCATCCCAGGCCAGTTCCAATATAATTGGTCAGTTTGGTGTTGGTTTCTATTCCTCGTTCATCGTTGCCCAGCGGGTTGAGGTCTACACGCGTGCCTCGACTCCTGATGCGCCTGGTCTGCGCTGGTCCACAGATGGCAGCGGCTCGTATGTGATTGAGGAAGTGCCCGATGTGGAGCACGGCACCAAGATTGTGCTGCATCTTAAGACCGATTGCCGTGAATATGCGGATGAGGATCGCATCCAGGCGGTGATAAAAAAATATAGCAACTTTGTGGGTTCACCCATTTTACTGAACGGAAAGCAGGCGAACGAGATTAAGCCACTGTGGCTTATGGATCCCCAGAGCATTAGCAAGGAGCAGCACAATGATTTCTATCGTTTCATCAGCAACAGCTTCGATGCGCCTCGCTTCACGTTGCACTACAATGCGGATGTTCCATTGAGCATTCATGCTCTCCTCTATTTCCCGGAGGGTAAACCCGGACTCTTTGAGATGTCGCGGGATGGCAGCACCGGCGTCGCACTCTACACGCGCAAGGTGCTCATTCAGTCGAAGACGGAGAATTTGTTGCCCAAGTGGCTGAGGTTTGTCAAGGGTGTTGTGGACTCGGAAGATATACCTTTGAATCTTAGCCGTGAACTGTTGCAGAATAATAGCTTGATCCGCAAATTGTCCAGTGTGATTACGAGTCGAGTGATTCGCTTCCTGCAGGAGCGTGCCAAGAAACAGCCCGAGGAATACGAAGCATTCTATCGGGATTATGGCCTGTTCCTCAAGGAGGGAATCGTCACCTCCACTGACAGCGCCGAGAAAGAGGAAATTTCCAAGCTGTTGCGCTTCGAGTCATCCAAATCAGAAACGCAACGCATCTCCTTGGATGAATACTATACATCCGTTAGCGCAGATCAGAAGGACATCTACTATCTGGCGGCACCGAATCGTGTCCTCGCCGAATCCTCGCCATACTACGAGAGCCTGAAGAAGCGCAATGAGTTGGTGCTCTTCTGCTATGAGCCATATGATGAACTTGTCCTAATGCAGCTGGGTCAGTACAAGAGCAAGAAACTCGTCTCCGTTGAGAAAGAGATGCGTAATGAGTCACAGGATCCAGCTGTTATCCAGGACTATGGCGAGGGCAGTCTGTTGAGCAGCGAACTGGACAGCCTGGTACCTTGGCTGCAGGATCAGCTCAAGGGACAGGTGGCCAAGGTGAAGGTAACTTCGCGCCTGGACACACATCCCTGTGTCATCACCGTGGAGGAAATGGCTGCTGCTCGTCATTTTATACGCACCCAAAGTCATCAGTTGCCGGAAGAGAATCGGTTTGCGTTGCTGCAACCCGAGCTGGAAATCAATCCCAAGTGAGTAATATAGTTATTTGATAAATAGTTCTAATTATTTGATATAGTAGCTGGAGGCACCAGGTCCCTCGTTAAAGAGTATTTTACTTTCTAGAAGCGTTTCCCATTCATATCCTTTTTTAAACTAAAGCAATTATTTAAGATGGGTTACATATTTTTCAATTACAAAATATTTCTTATAACATAATTCAAACGGGTATATTTTTCTATTGTAGACATCCCATTATCAAGAAGCTGCATTCCCTGCGTTCGAGCGAACCAGAACTTGCCTTGCTTATCACCAAGCAGCTGTTTGCCAATGCGATGGTTGGCGCCGGTCTCGCTGAGGATCCACGAATGCTGCTTACCAATATGAACACACTGTTATCGAAAGCTTTAGAAAAATACTAAACTAACATTGATTGTCTTCAAATTATAAATAATTAGAATACAAATACCAATAAAAACATTAAAAGTCCAATAACCAAAAAAAATACCAAAAAACTCACTGATATGCCTTGATAGTCGTTCATATAGTGTTGTAGAACGTCACATTGCATAAACATCGATAGCAAATCAAGAATTAGCAGTGAAAATCCGCCCCCGTGACTAAAGTTTATAAAAGCAAAAGCAAACGCAACGTAGGAGTTCAGTGCCGTATCAAAAATCAGCGTGCTTTAGTCGCCCAGCAGAGCAGCAGCAGCAGCCACCAATAAACCTTAAAGGCCAGCCAAAGAAGCGAGTTGCTTTAAATTAGATTTCTAATCACGTGAGTGAAAAAAACTACACAATCAAGTCATATGAGAAGCAATCGTAAAAGAATTAATTACAAACATAATGCTGCTGCGACTAATCGCAAACTACTTGAAAAGTAACTAGTAAAATAAATAGAAAAAACCAGCTAAAATCGTACGAAGTTAGTATTTTCTGCCACGACACGCATACACACACTTGCAAGAACAATGACAATGAACGAGTATGGTGTATGCTTGTGCATGTGTGAGAGAGTGTGCGCGATGAGCGTAAAAATTGCTGCATATTTGAGTCAATATTAAAAGGATTTAAGAAAAAACCCGCAAATCTTGTCAATTGTGTTTGAAAAACGAAGTTTTAAATAACTCATGTGAGTGTGTGCATGTGACTATGTGTGTGTAATTTTCCAGAGCGTTGATTTTGCCAATTGGACTTTTTTTTATGTGAGCTCATTCCGTCATGCGCTCATACATACATACACATACATAGGCACATGACTTACACACACTAATACATAGATAAGGGCTCTCTCGAGATAAAATTCAATAATTGTGTGAGACGGCGAGCAGCGGCGAATGTTTTTACTCTCAGTCTCTCGCTCGCCCTCTCGTATCGCGTCGCTCACTCACAAATCGTACGTCGTCGCAGCAGCATTGTGGTTCGAAAAGCAGCGCAAGAAAAATATTTTGTACACATATATATATTGTATATGTAATAAAAATACTTTGTTCCACCCCACAATACACTTGCAAAGCAAATTAAAACGCGCCGATCTATAACATAAAATAAAAAAAAAGTGCAATAAACCAAAAACAAATCCGAATTCAATTTTCGATTTTCATTTTGTTCTTGTAGCGTAAAAACACAAAAAACAAAGCAAAATGTCGTCTACGGATCAAATCAATCCCCAAAACCCCATCTATGGCCCCTTCTTCGGTGTTATGGGCGCTGCGTCCGCCATTATCTTCTCAGGTGAGTTATACTTATTTTCCCCTATAACCAAAGAAAAAATCAAACTCCACGCAGCACTACATGCGTAGAAAAATCGAACATTTTGTGGCGTAAATGCTAGAAGAAGAAGAACCTCTCTAGACAGCAAAGCAAAAAAATAATTTGATGTAGGCACGTTTGTAGGTGACGGCAGGCAGTGTATAAAAAAAATTCAAAACACGCAGAGCAGTCAGTCACACACACACTACATGTACCCGTTCATGTGCATGTGTTTGTGTGCCGAGTTTGAGTCCAATTTGAAATGCGCGTGACGAGCAAAAATCATGTTTTAGCCAGAATGGAATAGGTAGTAGCAGAAGCAGCTTAGCGTTATTACATAAAAATTATATTAAATTATTCTGTATTTTATCTTAACATTGCGCATTTAATTGCTTTTATTTGCAAACAACACAAAAATGGCAGCATCGAAATTAGAAATTTGCTGCATTTTTTTTATTTGACATGCTAAAAACGGCATTACTCATACACACACACACTCGTACACAGCAAGTGAGCGGCAGATAAAAGGCAAGAGCGATGTACCGAAAGAGAGAGGGAGCGAGAGAGAGTTGCGCAAGCTCTCTCGTGACAGACATTGCCTTTGTACGACTGAGAGCGCAGAGTTACGGGTTTTTTTTGTGTGAAGTTTTTGCCGAGAAGCTCGCTTTCCTTTTCACACACAGTCACAAGACAAACTTTTTGGTGTTGCCATACTGAAGTATTATTTCTTCTCAGTTTATCTTGCACTGAAAATGAAAATGTATAATAAAGAATGTGTAGGGCTTCCGAATGCAATAATTGTATATATTTATATGGCCACTAAATACATGGTGATAAGAGTGTTATGTGCATTATAACAAGATCAACAACTAAAACTGTGTGTCCACACACATGATTAATTAAATGGTTTGTCATATTTCTCAACCCATAGTACCATATCACAATACCATAATAATCGTAATCACATGCCTCATTTGGTGTTTATTTTACCCCATCAGTCTTGCATGATCAATTGAATTCGCCCAAGGCAAATTGGAGGCATCACATGCCTCTCACAAATATAGCTTATCATTCACATTTAATACTACTTACCTGAGCTGATAAAGTGGCACAGGTGTATTTACCAATACAGCTCGTGTCTGATAAGATAAGAGAAACGCCGAGAAAGAAGCAAAGAAATGAAGCACACGCAGAACTAAAAAACTAGCACGCGCTACTTAATTCTAAATTCTAAATGTTTAAACACAAACAACAGGATAAGAAGAAAAGGGGATAAAAAGGGCTAAATAATTTTAAATATTTTTTTTCTCTGATTACCAAACCCCAAACACACAAATCAAGGCCATAATTATTATGTCATGCATCAAATATATAGTCTTGTGATTTCTTATAACAGCGCAAAGTTTACTCGGTTTTAATATTTACTTTGCTTATTAGCGTAGGGCGCTAATAAAAAATTAATTTGGTAGATAGCGCTAAGACGTCTCTTCTTCTTGACATGGCAACAATGATATCACACCCTTCTCCGTTGACTGTTATGTAACTAAAGCCGACAACATAATTCATTTTAAGCCGCTGTCAAGTACATTTTTCAATTACAAACTGGCAGCATATATTTGCATGTTATAACTGATAACCGATATCTGGCAACGCTCTCTTGCTTGCCGCTTACAATCACATGATCAACGGAGAGAAAACGAGAGAGTGAAACAGAGCGAGCGTGTGATTAAGCTGCAGCTCAAGCTTTTAATTCTTTAACATTGTAGTTAAAAATGCAGTGACTGATTTCTGACTCATTGGCTGTCAATAACGCCGCACAATGGGCGTTGCTTTGTGTGATTTTTTTTTCTTTGTTTTTTGTTTTATTAGTGCCCACTGTTTAAGATATCCTTCACAAGACGCCTGCCTGACATACACACACATATTCACTCACACACACAACATATATTTCCACCCACATGCTGCTTGTTGCCTGCGCAAACGCAGTCTCACAATAGTTGTAGATACATTTATATATTTACAAATATATATATAATATGATAGTAAAAAGGGTACATACACATTTACATATGGAAGTACGTATTTTGTATGTGTGTTAATTATGTAAAAATATATATGCTCTAAATGTCACGTGCTAGTGCGTATTATGTTTATTTTTCACAGCCTCTAAAAAAATTTCCATCGTCATCAAAGGCAGTAGCAGCAGCTGCTTGAGGTTTTTTGAGCGCTGTTGTAACTAACGACCCTGTTTTTATCTGAGAGAGAGCAAAAGATAGGAAAGCAGCACAAAACATGTTAGGGCAAAATGTCAGTGCGGGCGTGTGTATGTGTGAATGCGTTTTATCTGCTCCTTGCACTACAATTAATTAGCAATAACTGTGAACTAATATGATTAATCTACATATGTATATATATGTTCGTATGTATGTTTATCTAATTAAGTGCATGTGCGCACATCATGTGCTGGTAAATTATCTAATCGATCTCGGTTTACGCATGAAAAAAGCAACTGATTTTGTAATCGGAATAATCTGCTAGTAAGTTTACAGATTATCTCTGTGTTTGTGTCTGAATAGAAAGCAAAAATGTCTCTGCGAAAACAATTAGGATACATGAAAACAATGTACAAATAATTTTATGTTTCTTTTCTTTATCTTGTTGTGTTTGTGCATTCCAATGCCTTTGACTTTTCCACTTGTCACCAACAATAACACCAACAAAAAATGGGAGCAATAGCAGCATCCAAACTGAGCATCTCTTCTCATTGAGCAATTTCTGATAAGCTGCTTCTACTCTCCTCTATCTGTCGCTCTTTTACTGAAAGATTGCTGTTTAGGATTCTTCTGTACGCGCGCTCAAGTGTGACGCTTTAAGTGTTGTTGTACACATACACACACATGCTTATATTTATTAATTGTTTCTCTTGCTCTTTCTTGCTACTTTCACATTTATATTTATCTAAAAATGTGCTGGGTGCTCTGCTTTGCTGCTTGTTTGTTTTTGTTTCTATGGCTCGCCTTGCTTCCTCTTCTCTAGCTAGGTGCTATTGGCTGTTCTTGTGTATTGTGTTTTTAGCAAAGCGCCCACACCACTGTCTGCCATGCGTCTATCACTAGATGAGTAGTTAACAAGAACCTCCGCCCCCCCCCAAATGTATAATTATTTATTAATAACAAATGGAAATTAGCACATTTAAAATGCAATGCAGCGCTGAGGTCAAACTAGTAGTAATTTATTTATTGTATACATAAATTTATCAATTTGTGTGTCTGCATGTGTGTGTTTACACACTGGCAGTCCTTTACAGTCATCGTCCAAGTAAAAGGCATGTAAAATGTTCGCTCAGATATTTAATGAAACGTTAACGTTTGCAAAATAAAAACTATGACGTATTTTTAAATTTTGTTTTCTGAATGGGTTTATAGCGCTTATAAAAAATAACCTGCTTAAGCGTCAGTTAGCAACATTATGTAAGAAAAAAAAAACTTGAAAGGCTCAACTCGTTTAGAAACTTAAATAATTTTCCTGAGATTAGTTCACAAAACTGTAAAATGTTTTTTCCTCACTCTCAATTTACTCAATAAATATTTTAAATAACTGCTATTAAATATATATATATAAATATTTTCTGAACATGTTTGGAAGTCCCCCAAGAGGCGATGATTACTTCAATTGTGTTTCTATTAAGAAAGCAAAATCGACAACGAGTTTTCAATGTGTTTCTGTTTGACCAGCTTTTTCGTATCTACAACTGTAGATGAATTTTTTATTAGCGAGCAAAGGAGAATAAATAATAAAATGAATATCAAGTATATTCCGGTTTTTATGCCTCAAACATGTGTGTGAATGATGTACGTACATCTATGAGCAAATATTATTTTGTCGCACTTCAATAAGCAGAGTTTCATAAAAAATCATTAGAAGTATTTCAATATCATTATTAGCTTTAAACACGACATTTTCAATATAGCAAAAGCCCTTCGTTTGAATTAACAATACAGTTAATTAGCATTAAAATAAATCACATGACGTTTAATCGCAGGCAGCGACTGTAGTAGCATTCTCTCTTGTTCTCACTCACACACACTCATTGACTCTCAGCTGCCGCAGCATTAACGATAACTCTGAATTCGACACACATATGCATTCATACTTATCTTTTACACACACAGAAGTGCATTTACTGTAGTTGTTTTTTCTCTCTCTTTTTTTAATTACCAGTATTTTTTGAGTGTATGAATATTCGTGTATAAATTCGATTTATTAGCGCTCCACTCAACAAACACACATACACAAACACACAATTAGCTGTTTTCAACATTTATTTAACAAATACCATTGACCGTCATATGAAACTGGTTTTATATTTCAATATTCAATGCGCGTGATACAAACATATATATTTATATATATATATGTATATATATATATGTATATATATATATCTTTAAATGTACTGTACGTGATAAATTGTATTGTACATTAATTTTGCCATTTGGCAACTTTAGCACTTCGGCTCCTTCACATTAAGTCGACCTTATCAAATGAGTATCGTAATGAGAGCAGCGTCAGGTATGCAACCAAACATGAAAGAGAGTCACATTCACCAAAAATTAAAAAAACAAAAAAAAACCACTCAACTAGCAACTCTCTAACAGACTGTTGAGGCAGTAGTTATATTCGTATCTGTGTGTGTGTGTTGTTTTTCCGTTATGTGGGTCGGTCATGTGACTGTGACTGCTCAAATATTACGTTAGTTTATAGAATTTTGCTAGAGTTTGTTGGTATTGGTAGGAGGGGCTACACTTGAAAGCATGATCAATTATATAAGGTATGTGATCACAATAACCGAAATATAAAATAGGCTCAAGGCTGCAATATATATATAATTACTTAATTAGAAGTGTTTGTCCAGTCAATGAAATCTTATTCAAATTGAGCACAATTAAAATTTTTAAAATTGAATGCCATTTTAGTTTTAAGTTTACCTAATCTCTTTTTTGTAGGGTGTAATTAGTAATTAGTGTTACTCAAATATTCAAATTTCTACTATTTAAATAGTCTTTAGATAGGAAAGCCATTAACCTTCGCTCTTTAGTTTTTGCGCAGAAATGTTATATTTTTATGTGTAATATTTGTAGCTAAAATATTTATATAATTTGTATCCTCCTTTTAGCACTCGGCGCCGCCTATGGCACTGCCAAGTCTGGTACCGGTATTGCTGCCATGTCAGTGATGCGTCCTGAACTGATCATGAAATCCATCATTCCTGTGGTCATGGCGGGTATCATTGCCATTTACGGTCTGGTCGTCGCTGTCCTGATTGCCGGCCAACTCGAGACGGTCGCAACTTATTCCTTATACAAGTGAGTATCACAATATTTACGTATATTTAGTATATGTTAACTAATCTCCAATTCATTTTTAATCCAATTTAGGGGTTTCATTCATTTGGGTGCTGGGTTGTCAGTGGGCTTCTCGGGCCTGGCAGCCGGCTTTGCGATCGGTATCGTTGGTGATGCCGGTGTTCGTGGCACAGCACAGCAGCCTCGTCTGTTTGTCGGCATGATCCTGATTCTCATCTTCGCCGAAGTGTTGGGTCTCTACGGTTTGATTGTTGCCATCTATCTGTACACGAAATAAATCAATCAATTCAATCAAAAACACAACTCACACACACACACACACACAAACAACAACAAGTAGACAAACAGCCCAGCAATCAACAACAACAACTGCAAGTAAAATGTATCAAATATATAGTAAAAAAAAAACCATCCAACAAATATTGAAAAAGAAGGAAAAAAAAAACAGAGAAACGCAACTTGGTGGCAACTTTAGTGGCGGCCGTTTGTATATAGAAAAAAACAAAAAATAACAATTATAATCAACTGCAATTTGATGATGAGTTGGACGCCAGTGTTGTTGCGCCAATGTATGCAACACCAACGACAACAAGTGCTTATTTTTTCTCTTCTATTTTACATTGCTAAATTGCTGGTGCTCTGTTTAGTTTAGTTTTATTATTTCCGTTCAAACAAAAAAAAAAAACAAAAAAATCTATTTTGCAGTTAAGTTCATAAAGTTTGTAATCAAATATCAAATTAGTCTCTTCTTTTTACATTTTATTTCTTTATCATTATTATTTTTTTGCGCTCTACAAAACGTGTGCTCTTTGTTATTTGTTTTTTCCATTATTATTATTAAATAATGTTTAGTGTATATGTAAAATTCGTTAACAAACTGTAAAGAAACAAACAAAACAACAACCAACAACAATTGTAAATTTGCAAACAGCTGTGCAGCAAGCAAAACTGAAACAAATTTAGCGAAAGGGCCAAACAACAACAAATAAATGAATAATAAACAACAACAACAAAAACCGATCCAACAACAATATAAAAATGCTGCACTCGCAAATAGGGCAACACTGGCGCAGTGCTAACGGCAAATGGTTGTTGGTGGGGAAAAGACACAACAAAATAATTACTTGGCAATACTTCAACAAATGCAACAACAACTGCAACAAACCAACCAACTACATACAATCATAAACACACACACACACACACACCAAAACACTCACATACCACACACACACACGCATGCAAAATGTAACTAAGTCCTATGTTTATTTTTAATTATTGTTCAATTCTAAGAATAATATATTAAAAATTAATAATAATAAATTATATATATATATATAATTATGATTTTTTTGTGATAAGAAAATACATAAAAAATTGTAATACAAAATAAAAAAAACAATTACGCGGTATTGATATACATAATATATATACACAATATATATATATATATATATATACATATATATGTATGTATGTACGTACAAGAGAATAATAAACAATTATACATATTAACATGAAAAAGTTGTTATAAAAAGAAAATGAAAATTACGAAACAATACAAATCAAGAGAGTATGATAAATAATATGGGAAAGAAAAGAAAACAAAAAATCGAAACCTAATTAAAAATCACACACAAAAAAAACACAATTTTTCCGCTGTTATTGTATAGTAAAGAAAAATCAATATTATATATATATAAAATATATATTATGTATAAAATATTAACATGAAAATGTAGTAGCAAAATTATAAAAACAAACCAACAACAACAAAAGTCGTGCAAGCAAAAACCATAAATATAAAAAAAGCGAAAAGCGTAGACAAAAACCAACAAAAGCAAAAATGTCAACGTATGAAAAATGCAACAAAAAAATTGTAAAATCCCAACAAATTAGAAGTTATGCGAAAACCCTAAAACAACAACAACTCAATATGTATGCTAAGCAAATAACAACAACAATTTGTGTATAGAGTTAACAATAAGAACAACAGAGACGGAAACAACACACAATGCAATGTGGAGGAGTAAAAAGGAGGCAGGAGTAGGGGCTGGCTTGGATGCGGGGGCAACTAGATCCCTGCCCGTTGGCTGCCGATGCAATCGTGATGCTGAGAGCGCGGAGGTGACCAACCTGTGCAGGGCTGCTCCCAACTCTTTGTCCAACCCTCTCCCTCACCACACCACACCTCCCACAGACCATCCGTCAGGCCTCTGCTTGACAGTTTGTGCCAGGATGCCTTGCGGTTAATTCACCAACAACAACACAAGAATAGAAGCAGAAGAAGAAGCAGAACAAACAAGCGCTACACTTGACAATAATATATGTATGTATATGTAAAGCTTTGCTTGTCTCGCACACACGGCATGTGCTGCCTACACCTCACCTTATCGCCACCTCCCACCAACTGCTCTGTCAGTTGTGGTTGGTTGGGGAAGGGAGTGTTGATGGCACTTGCGCGTCTGTGGATTAGCAATGCAATTGTTTTGTGCTCGTGTTGTTGCTGTTGCGAATTTTTATTGTTATTTGCTGCGTTCTCCAACAAAACTGTAAAACATCACACATAATGCATATATATATATATAAGATCGATGAGAAAGGGTTTAGAGCAACTACTGTAACTGTGTATTCGATAAACAACATCAAAAGTAAAACAACAACAACAACAGACATTGTATGAAATAAATTGTAATTTCTAATTTCCAAAAAATATACGTCTTTTATTTTGGGAGTGTTATCTTTTACAGCTCTGGTAAGCTAAGAGGAATCGACAATCTTGTAGCATACTTTTGTCGGAGTTAGCTGAACGAGTGAGAGTCATAGTTGAGTGGGACTACGAGTGAAAGTAAAAGCTGAGTGCAACTCTGAGTGAAAGACAAAGTTGAGTGAAAGTCTAAGCTGAATTCTGAGTTAACAGCTAACTATGAGGTTCTGAGCGCCTGCTATTTTCTGTAGCCAGTGCACACACCAGGTTGTGTATGTTGCTAAATTGCCCTTGAGCAAAATATCTGTGACATACTTTCCAGGGAACACCCTTGACAAGAACAAGGCTTTAGCTCTGGCAAATCCTTACAGATATTCCAAAGACATGGTGCGTTCGAATCGCATGGATGACCGATTCTGATAAAGAACTAAATTTTAGTACTTACCATTTTATAATACACTGAAATAAAACAATACGCTTTTCAATATTTCTTGCCTCTATATAATTTCTTTTCATCAGCATTTTTTATATATATATATATGTTCTGTTACTGTCTGTTCCACTTGTACATGCTAAGTTGTGTATATGTAGAGTTAATATATATATATATATATTATATATATATATTTATATCTTCTTCTTTATGTAAAGAATGTTCTTTTTTCGTTTTGATTACATTAATTACAAACTCGAGCAGCTTCTGCTAACTGTTGTTGTTGCTTTTGGCCAGGATCTGGGCCACCAAATTAAATGTTTAAAAAATTGTTTATTTTTTGCTTGGCGAGCTCTAAAATTATTCATAAGTTCTGAAATACTTCGTATGCATTTTATTTCTTTGCTAATTTATAATGGATTTCTATTATTATTACTTGCTTCATTAATGTTTTTTTTTTTTTTTTTTTTTTTTTATCTTTTTTCGTGTTTTTTTTTGTTGATTTGTTTAATTTATTAAAGCGGTTTGCATTATTAGTAATTTATATTATGATATAGAGATATATGCCTTGTATATCATAATAAACTATTTACAAAACCAAAATGTAGCATAGCGTAAAAGGCAATTTTCCGGAAAGGTTTCTCGTTTGGAAGTAGAAAGTTGATTTTTTTTCGATGAAATGCGGACAGGAAGGATTGAGGAAGGTTGAGAAGAACTGGATCTTACGTTTTCTAAGAATTGCGCTTACATAATTATAATTAGCAAAATATGCAGTTTTTAACCTACTTAATTAAGAGTATCTCCATTTTTTTTTTTTCTTTTTCAATTTTTTCTTCATTTTTGTTTTGTATTATGTTGCTTTGTATACTTTCCCTTGTTCGGCTGAATGTGACGACAGCTAACCATATATATTTAGATATATATAGTTTATTCTATCTTAAATGTTCTTTAGAAAACTTGTCTCGAAAAATTCCTATGCTCTTTGTTTTTGTTTTGTTTTTTTTTTCATTTGTTTTTTTTTGTTTGTTTTTGTTTTGTTTTATGCTTGCAAAAATCTGAGGTAGTTTTATTTTATTTGAATTTTTTCTCATTACGTTTTGTGTTGCGGTACAAAATATCGAAGAATCTTTTATGTTAGGCAATCCAAAATGTTTGGTTCAACTCAGAACACATACATATCGTATATATATATAAATATATATATATATATATATATAGTATTTATAGGCGTTTTTTAGGTATTGCTTTCAATTTGTTATATAGCCTACAACATTTACAAAATGCAACATTTTCATCTCAATTATCATCAATAAAACAGACATACATAATAATATATATATATATATATATACTATGTATGTACTAAGGAAGTACAATGCCATAAATGTTATGCGCCCATCAGAGTTGAGGGCGCTATCTACACATCTATATATTATATATCGTATCTAATTCTTTATATATATATATATATGGTTCATTTTTTGTATACAGTTTGCAGCTAAATGCTTAAAACTAATTTTAAGTACTCGAACTTAATCGATCGGGAAAAGTGAATACTAACTAACTAAGCATTACTTAGTCTTGAATATAGGCGCAGCTACAATACACACAGATATATATATATATATATATGTGTAAATATATATTTAATGTATTCTAATGTGAAAATTTTATTGTTATTGCAACATATGACAAAAAGCTTTGTGCGAAATCAGAATTACGAAAGATCGCAGTTACTCTATATATATATATATATATATATATATATATATATATTAATTTTCTTTTGATATTTATACATTTATCAGTCGTTCTTAAACTGTTGTCGTTTGTTTTGTTGTTGTTGTTGTTGTATTCATTTCGCTTTGGCAGTGTTGAGTACTCTTTAGGGTTGTCTTCTTCTTCTATATAGTTTTATAGGTATTATTTATCTGATTTGCATGATCTTATTTTTTACAATTTGTTTAAAAAAAAAATACACTTATAAATTCATTGGCTTTGGAAAAATTATAGTTAATTATTGTTCCTGCTACAAATTGTTGTATTCAACTTGACCTTGGACTGACTGTTTGGTTGTGAACAAAACAAATAAATATTTATATAAATTAAACAATATATAAAAATATGATAAGTATAAAATTGTGAAAATTGTGTTTTATTTTGATTTCTTATGTTTTGTTTTTTGTTTGTTTTTTTTTTTGTGTTGATTTTTGTTTATGTTTCGTGTGAATTGTAATTTTAACGCACTAAGAGCAAAATTATTTAATTAATTATGTATAAATATTTACAAATAGAATTTACTCAAAATCGAACTAGACGACGACAATAATTATATCAAAAATTTCAACTACATTAATTTGTTTATATTCTTTACAAATATTATTACTGTGGCTAGAAAACTTAAAAACTGTTTTTTGTTTTAGTTTTGTTATGTTTTTTGTTTTTTGTTTTTGCATTGCTGTTCGAATTGAGTACATAATTATAATTATAAACAATTTTAGCGATAAATGCTTCAAGTCTTATTCTTGTTGTTGTTGTTTTTGTTGTTGTTGTTTTCTGTGCTGTGCGTTTGATTTTTGGAAGTTTTTTTTTGTTGAACATACAATGAATGTGGGGGGCGGAGAGGGGAATTGGCGAACAAAATTGAAAAAAAATTAAAAACATGTTTTAAATAAAAATGGTTTCTAAAAACAAGTCTTGTCTGCTTTCTGCTTTTCTCTCTTTTTAGGCAGTTTACAATTTACATAAAATAAAAGCTAAACATAAATGCTAAAAACGAATTAAATTTATCGATAACATTACTAGTAAATATCTGCAGTAAAATAAAATTTAATTTAAAAAAAAGGTTGATTTCTTTTTAAAATTTGTTCACGCGTTTTGTTTTTTGGATGATATTGAAGCGATTTTTTCTGTACAATTTTTTATGGGAGCAGTTTTAGTTTTTATCTAAAAACTGCAAGCTGTCTGCTTTCTATATGAATATAATATATATATATATATATATATAATGTATGTTACAATGGCCTTAAAGTAGATGTGTGTGTGTGTGTATTTGTGTGTATGTGGATTGGAGTCCTTATAAAAATCTATAACCTACTTGTCACTGTTTACTCGTTTGTCCTTTGGGGGGTTGTGTTTGTGTGGTGTGTGTGTGAGGTGTGTGTTTAATTACTTAGTAAATACTTTTCTAAATGGGCACCAGTGCATCCGTTTGCACCACCTTAACTCCTCTCGCTGTTGTTGTGGTTGCTTTGGGCGGTTTTCTTGGATGTTTGCGTCGCTGTTGCATTTGCAGCTTGGCAATGCTGAGCACCTGCTGATAGCTGGACACGGTGCCGCTGCTTGAACTAACTGTGCCCGAGACACCATCATCATCATCGTCATCATCATCCTCCTCATCCTCATCTTGACCACCATCATCATCTTCATCGTCCTCATCATCGTCGTCGTCGCCATCATCCTCATCCTGTGCCTCATCATCGCTCTGCGCACACTCGCTGCTGCCACACAGCTGCTGCTCCTCCGCATCTATCCGCTGCTGTTGCCGGAGCAGCTGCTGTTGCTGCTGCTGCTGCTCGTTAACATTGTAATCGTCGGCAAAGAGCTGCGCATCGTAGCGTAATCTGTAAGCGGTGCTCAGCAGGCTGTCGATGCGCGTCTTCTCCGCGGGTCGCATATGCTTGATGTGCAACACCTTTGTGTGTTGCCGCGTCCGATTCGAGCACTCGGGCAGCCACTCATCGGAGATGCTAAAGATGCATTTGATTAGCAATTGATTTATATATTATAATAATCTCTTCTCTTCTCTTCTCCACTTACATCTCTCGGGGCGACCAGCGCACGAAGCACTCGTTGGCTCCTCGACTGTTGCGTCGCCGCATCAGGCACTGACCCTGAAATGTTATCGCCTGGGCTTCGTTGGTCAGCGTGCTTATCTGGCGCAGACGATGCTGCAGTCCCTCCATAATCCCCGTATCAAAGAAATCAAACATGCGAGCTGCAAAAATAAATGTGTATAATTAGAAATTGGAATCCTTTGCCAAAGATCCTGGCACTCACCTGAGAAGGGCTGTCGACGATATCGCAGCTTTTTTCCATTCTTGCGCAGCTGTTTGGGCACCGGTGGATCCGAGGTGCGTTTGCTGGTGCTCTCCTTGGCATTGTCCGTGGCATTGAAGTGATTGTTGACGTGCTTCTGCAGTGCCAGCTAAAAGTAAAAAACACAAATTAGTTGCTATTATTATTATTATTTTAGTATGTTGCTTACCTGTGAGCCAAAGCGCAGGCCGCAGCCCTCGACGATGCACTTGAACTGCTTGGAGCCGCCGTGCGAGAGGACGTGTCGCTCGAGCCAGCGGCGGGAGCAGGACTCCTTGTTGTACACCTTGCAGCCGACCCAGAGGCAGGCGAATGGACCCGTCTGCGTGTTGACGTGATGCGTCTGCATGTGATCCAACAGCTTCGAGTTGCTCTCGTGCTTCTTGTTGCACTTATCCCAATAGCAGACGCCATCGTGCCGCTTTGCACCCTTCGCCCCTGCTCCAGCGCCAGCCGGAAAACGGATCGTCTTTGGCTGCGAGAGTATGGGGGAAATGGCGCTTTTTGGCAGCGTGGCAACATCGAGTGTGGTGTCCACAATTGTGTTGCTACTCGGACTCGGTGTGGCACTCAACAAGATCAAATGATGTGGCGACGATCCCGAACCGGAGCCAGAGCAATCATCGTTGCTGCTGCTGGGCGAGGCGGGTGACGGCGAGTTGCTCTCCGAGGAGGCATTGCAACTGTTGCTGCTGGCCGAGGCAGGCGGACAAATCGATTTGGTGGAGCTAAAAAAAAGTTAATATGGAAAATAAATTAATAAAAAGAGTTTCTAAATTGCAGCAACTGTTGCTGTTGCGGTTGTTGTTGCTATATTTACATGGCATCTGCAATTGAATTGCTGCTTTCGCTGTTGCTGAGACTGCAACCAATTCCGGACTCGGGTGTTAGACGCTTGTGCGTGGCAGCTGTCTCCGAGGAGGAAGCCACCGATTTCATGTCATCCTCCTCGTCATAGTTGCTGCTGCCGCTGCTGGCAATAGTGCCTGCCACAACCGTTGTGGCAACTGCAACAGGAGAAGCTGCATCAGCGGCTGCTGCTACTGGTGAGCCACCAACAATTGCTAAGGGCGGCAGCGATGAATCCGCCTGCGAGCAATCCTCTGTGGCACTCGAGTTGCACGAGGTGACCATTTCGCTGAGCATGTCCTGTTGGCTGGCATGCCCCGCCGGGGATGAGGACGATGAGGAGAGTAGGTGTGGCATGCGTATGTTGCTGATGCTGTTGCTGCAACTGTTGCTGCTCATGCTGCTTAAAGATGCCGGTGTGGATGCCTCCAGCGAGAGATCGGCAGCGCTGCTAACCGAATTGCTGCTGCTGTTGTAGCTGCTGCTGCAATTCGAATTGCATTCGGCGAGCAATTCATGCTTCAATGATTCCCCCACCGCTCTCCTTGCCATCGGCAACTGGCCGGCAAAACTGGTTGTTGGCTTTATGTTGCTGCCGTTGCCGTTATTGTTGCTGCTGCTGTTGGAGAGGGGTGTGCTCGAGTGTGGCGTCATCAGCATTGTCATCGTCATGGAATCCTCCATCGGTTCCGACTTGATGCTGATGAGGGACTTGCCAAAGGCGGACATTGTGCTCGACGAGTGCGTGGAGAAAGCGGGCGAGGCGCAATTGTTGCTGTTGCCAAGGCTGTTGCAACTGTTGCTGCTCGGCGAACTGAACGGCAACGGCGTCAATTGTCCAGTTGTTGTTGTCGTCTTGCCAACAATGCTGATGGCGCCATTTGAGTTCTTCACCAGATCGAACAGATCTGCGCTGCTTGAGATCTTGGCAACTGTTGCTGCTGTTGCCGTCGCCGTCGCTGTTGCCGTTGCTGTGGTCAACTGTTGTTGTGGCTGCAACTGTTGCTGCTGTTTGGCTATGCTGAGGGTTGGCGTTAGCTTCGCAGGCGCTATGCTGACCAATGGCGGCGTAGGCGTTGTTGTGGGCGTGGCACTCTTACGCAACTGTTGCAACTCTTTGCCAGCAACAGTTGCTGTGCTCGTCGGCACCAATGGTGGAGGCGTTGTGGGCGTGGCAATTGCCGTATATTTTGCTTTGCTCAGCGATTGTTGCTGCTGTTGCTGCAACTGTTGCTGCGGCGAACGCTTTTGATAGGGCTTCGCCAAAGCAGCCGGCAATTGTCGCGTCTTTGTTGCTGCTGTGCTGTGCGGGGCGGAGGAGGAGCAGGAGGACGAGGAGCCTGCTGCTGAGGATGAGGAAGAGATGGTTACAAGTGGCGGTGGTCCTTTGATAATGGCACGTTGTTGTTGTTGTTGTTGCTGCTGTAGCTGTTGTTGTTGTTGTTGGGCAGTGTTGTTGCTTAAATTATTCGAGGCATTGCTGTTGGCAGTGTTGCTGTTGCCGCTGCTGCTGCTGTTTGCAGCTGTTAGCGGCGGTGGTTGTGTGGCAGTGATTAATTGTTGTTGTTGTTGTTGCACCTGTTGATGATGATGATGATGCTGCTGCTGCTGTTGTTGCTGCTGCTGTTGCTGCTGATGTGTGAGCAGCAGTTGTGCTAGCTGTTGCTGTTGCAGCTGCAATTGTTGCTGCTGCTCCGTGGCAGGCTCAAATATGGAACTCAGGGCGGGTAAAGGCTGCAGCGCCGGCAACGATTGTTGCTGCTGCTGCTGATGATGATGTTGTTGTTGCTGCTGATGATGATGATGCTGCTGCTGTTGCTGTTGCTGCAGCGCAACTGCAGCAGCAACTTTCTGCTGCTGTTGTTGACTGTTGGCTGCAATTGCTGCCGCTGCTTGAGCCAACATTGCTGGCAGTGTGGCCGCATTTAGCAGCAATCCTGCCGGTGTTGCCATAAAAACAGGCTGCGCTGCTGCTGCGGCGCCCAAGCGTTGAAATTGCTGCTGTTGCTGTTGTTGATGTTGCACCTGCTGATGTTGCTGCTGTGACTGCAATTGCTGCTGCGACTGCAACTGTTGCTGCTGCTGTTGTGCTGCTATGGCGGCAGCAATCTGTTGCTGAAACAACTCCTGCAAATTGGTTGCGCCTTGTGTTGTTGCCGCTGCTGCTTTGACAGCCGCCGCCTGTTGTTGCTGCTGCAGTTGCAACTGTTGCTGTTGCGACTGCAGCTGTTGCTGCTGCTGTTTGAGCAACAACTCCTGCAACTCATTGGTGGTGCTGAGCAGGCCAAAAGGATTGCTGCCAGCCGCCGCTGCTGCTGCTGTTGCCGTTGTGGCCGTCGTTGTTGTTGCCGTTGTGACTTGTTGCAACTTGAAAACGGTGCCGTTGAGAAAATATTGTGCTGCTGCTGCCTGCGCTGCTTGCGCAGAGGCTGCTGCTGCTGCCGCATTATTGCTGGCGGCAGCAGCAACTGCTGCCTTGGCAACATTATTGAGTTGCATGATGTTGGCGGCGGCGGCAAGTTGTGGTGGCAAATGCACCAAATTTGGCAACTGATGCACGGGCAGCTGATAAAGTGTTGGATTCGTGGCCGGCGTTGGCGCCGGAGTGGGCGTTGCTTGCGGCGTGGGCGTGGCAGTTGCAGCCAGTTGCAACTTCTGGCAGGGCTTGGCAGCAACAGTTGTTGTCGTTGTTGCACAGTTATTGCTGTTGTTGTTGTTGCGATAGGCGGCTGCTGCCAGCAGCGTTTTTGATGCATGCAACTGCAACTGATGTTGCTGCTGCTGCTGTTGTTGCTGCTGCTTCATTTCGGGCGTACGCGGCGCAATTGCAACATGCTTTTTTGCCGGCGATTTGCCAGTTGTAGCATGCAACGTGCTGTGGGCATTGTGGGCGTGGCTGTTGCCGTTGTTGCTGCTATTGCTGCTGGGCGTTTTGCGTAAATTGGGCGCAACTTGAGCAATTTTCGCGGGTTGTTTGCTGCTGCGTTCGATTTTCTTCAGCGCTGGCACCGGCAATGTTGCAGCAGCGACTGTTGCTATTGATGTTGGCTTGGGCGGCAACTGTTGTGAGAGCAACTGTTGTTGCTGTTGCTGTTGTTGCTGCTGTTGCTGCTTTTGCTCGTTGAGCTGCGAAAGGATATTAAAGTATTTGTTTAGCGAGGCTGTAGTTGCTGGCGTGCTCATTGTCAACGTGTTGGGCGTTGCAATTGCAGCAATTGCTGCTGCTGGCGACGGCGACAACTTGCCGGCCACTGTTGCCGCTGTTCCTGTTGGTGTTGGTGTTGTTGCCTTCATTTGTGACTTGAAGAAGCCTGTGATTTTTGTTTGTGACTCCTCCAAGGCGGCGGCTTTCAGTCTTTTATCGCTGCTGCTGATGTTGTTGTGATTGCTGCTGTTGCTGTTGGTATGATTGCTGCTGTTGCTTAAATCAGCGCGTGACTTTTTGGGTGCCACAGCGATGGTTGCCAGGCTGACATCGCTGCAATTGCTGCTGCGCTTCTTGATTGTTGTTGCTGTGACTGTTGCTGAGGGATGTTGATGATTGTTGGCAGCAGGCACTGCTGTTGAGGTGCTGCCGAGACTCGTGTTCCAGGGCCATTGCAGCGTAGGCAGCGTTGTGTTGTTGAGGCGTTGTGTGATTGCTGTTGCACTTGTTGTTGCTGTTGTTGTTGCTATTGTTGTGGTTGTGATTTTGGCAGTGTTGTTGTTGCTGTTGTGGTTGCTCCTAAGTGCAGCATTCGCTGTTGTTACTGCAGCAACAGTTGCTGTTGCAGCTGCAGTGTTACTGCTACTGTTGTTATTATTGTTGCTGAGTATTTGTAACGGCATTTTGTTGTTGTTGCTGCTGCTGCTGTTGTTGTTGTTTAGCTGCTGCTGCTGCTGTTGCTGCTCGTCGCTCAATAGCGAGTGCGCACTGTACGGTGAACCGGGCTCGGAAGCATCCTCACTGGATCCTGTGCTGGAATCGGCGCAGCTTAGCGAAGTTGCAACGCCGCTGCAAATAAAAACAACAATAAAAAACACGTTTAATAAAATGCATTAACAGTTAAAACAATAACAGTTATGAAAAAAAAACTACAGCCACACCTTTTGGAGCACGCTTTGCAGCAAACAACGCGTGCTCTTTTGCTGCTGCAGCAATTTGTTATTTTAAATCTTTCGCATTATGTGTGCACTATTTATTACATGTTGATAAAGAACAACAAAAAAAAACAATACACAACACAAGAATCAACAAAAACAAAATATAGTTTGTTTTGTTTTGTTTTTTTTTTCTTTTCATTGCTTCATTCGACTTGTTTTTTTTTCTTCTTCCGATTGCCTGTTAGCTAACAGTGACGCTCATCTCTAGTGTGGTGTTAGCGAGGCACAACAGCTGTGAAATTTCCCAAACAATCGAACAATCGCTTGCAGTCGCCTTAACAGCAACGCGCGCCAAAGCTACTTGCTATGTGTGCGGCTGCTGCGCGCCTAACTATTCAAAATGTTAAAGCACAGAACAATGTATACAAGAAATGGAAAATATGCAAAGTGATTTATTTAAATAATTGATGGCATTTAAGTGCTAAAAATACGTGTCATTAAACTACACCAAAAAAAACTGCCTATTTATGCTTCTTTTCTTGTTAAGAACTAAAAATATGGAAAAAAGCGCACAAAGAGAGACAAAAAAACAAGATACCAAAAAGCATGCAAGCTGCGATTATGTTGCTGCTGCTGCGAGAGCGGCGCACGCGAACGAAGGGACAGAGAGAGAGCGAGAAAGAAACGCATATGTAGCACACAAAAACACACAAAACCAAAAACGGGTCGATAAACGAAAGCATAAGGTAAACAAAAAAAACACACACACAGAGAGAGAGAGGGCAAACCCCAAGAAGAAGCAGCAGCCGAAAAGGAAGAAAATAAAATCAACTCCCATTCCAATGCCCTTTCTGCCTGCGTGTTTTTTTTTCTTTTTCAGTTCTTGCTTTTGGTGTTCGTCCGCCGCCGCCGTCTGTGTTTCTCGGCTGATTGTCTGTCCTATCTGTCTGTTGACGTCGTCGCGTTGTCCGCGTGCAACATAACCAACAACAACAACAGCAGTGGCAGCAGCAGCAGCAAGACGGGACGCGAGCATTCTAATGCGGGAAAATTTCAGTTTCAGGTAGCAGGCAGAAAGGCAGCAAGGCAGCAGAGTTGTTTTATGCTGCAAGAGGAGGGGGAACATAATGGGAAATGAACTGCACGTAGGCAGCAGAGCAGAGGCAGCGGCAAAGCATGCTCCCCTCCTATGCCCAACCCGCGTTTGATGTTTGTTTGAAATTCTTTTTTCTTTTCTGCTGTTTTTTTTTATTGTGTGTGCATATTTAACAGAATTAATAAAAAGCGTTAAGCGTGAGTCTTTTTCACACACTCACACCGACACACACTCGCACACAAACATAGTATGCACTTGTGCTAAGCTCTTTTGGTAATTCGCTCTTTAGTTTAATTTTTTTATTATATATTTTTCTCCTTTTTTTGGTATGCATTCGTCGCTGTTGTTGTTGCCGTCACTGCTGATTGCACTTGATTTTGAATTTGGTCGTGTAACAATTTTAAGGCATTTTTAATGACCTAGCTTTGCATATATATTTATATTTTATATATTTAATTTGAGTTTCATGGATGACCACAGAATATTTCTCTCGTTTTTCGCTATTTTTGGTTTAAGAGTTGTACTTTTGATGGGATTCCACCTGCTAACAACAGCAACCACAACAGCAGATCTGTTAAACGCATCGTTATATGTAAAGATTATTGTTAAGTCGCTGGTGCTCTTAGCTTGCTGCTGCTGCTGCTGCGGTTGCGTTGAGTGTTTTTTTGGGCTTGGCTTTCAAAGCCGACACAGAACCTCAACTTATTGATGAGATTTTTCTCTTTACACGGGTTGGCTTTATTTTATGTCGGCCCATAATGTTGCTGATAACAAACAGCCGAACATAAATGTTGCATGTTGTTTACATGGAAATACATTTAAAAATCGTTGAGGTTTGTTTAACACTTAGATGGATAGCAAAAGGATTTCAACAATTTGTTGCATGTAAAATGACAACAAACATTGACGTGCAGCTGCATATTATTAAAACAAAAATTCAATTCTGTTGAAGAGCTCAATAAAAACTGTTTTCCGAATTTGATTAGTTTTAGTTTGATAAAAAATTATTACTTTTTTGTATTTGTAAAAAACAGGATGTTACTTAATTATCAAAAATGTGCCAAAAGTTATCCTTGAAAACGATCCGGTTTTAGCACTTTTTTCAACATTTCAAAGACCTTTTTAATAATCACTGGATTTTCTTTTCGTTTTCTAGACACTTTTTAAAATTACCTTCTTAGTATTCACTTAGTTTTAAAAACATCTGGCAAATAAGTTTTTTTTCCCATTAATTTAATTTTTTTGGTTTAAAGTTGAGAACAATTTAAGTTTTCTGCACTTATTCACATTTTGCAATAATTTCTTGTGATTTTACATAATAAATTTAGACTATCAATAAATGTATTGTTCAATATTTTGTTATCAGTTTAAAAGAGTTGAAATAGATTTCTGGAGCTGTCATTTTAATATCATTTATTATCGAAAATCCTCACATATTTTGCTGTTTCAACCAACCAAATAAGTTTGTTTATACATTTGGCTTCTCTTGTTATTAATCAATAGCAATCACTGCAACCTTGAATATTTATTTATTTATCATTCATTATTCACATATCTAATCACAATTTCATGTTTTGTAATTTTGTGATTTAGCGGCGGCATTTTACATTTAGCTCAAATCTTTCACCTTTGCCACATTTTATACTATGTTTTATTTATATGCAGGGGTTTAGCTTTAATGTTGTTTTTGATTTGTTTTTGTAATTTGATTTAGATTTTGTTTGTTAATTGCAAAAGACGATATTTCGAAGCAATTTATTTGACTACAAACAGTGAAATAGGCAGTCTATTTTTATATATTTTTTCACACTAAATTCTTAAAAGGCAACTGGTAAAAAAACAGCGGCAACAATTTAAATGTTATTAGAAAAATCCTATTAGATACACACAAACACTTAGAGACACATAAACTTATACATAAACTTCAACTTCCGTTTGTAAGACGCCTATCGTATTTACATTTACATGTCACTGTGTGTGTATTCACCACCCAACACAGATTCCAACCCTGACCCGTTCCAGTCACCACACTTTGACTCCCGCTCATCCCCTCACTATCCGCGCGCACAATTGAGCACGCTTCATTGGCAAGGTATGAATGAAAAACGAAAAAGAGATGGACATAGAGAGAGGAGAGGGGGACAACAGCAGGAAAGAAATCATTGCATATTTGCGTGGGCAAACAAAAACAAGCGTCGAGCATTGCCAACAGTTTATTTAACATATGATGTAAATGTAAGCGCTGCTGTAATAGTTTCAAGCAGAGAATGCACATAACATACATGTATATATGCATACGTGTGTGTGCATATGTAATACACACTTCACTACACACGCACACACATAACTTTAACTACAAACTCATGCGCAGCAGCTGAGCAGCGGCAGCAGCAGAGGGAGCAATGCACGCGACGACAAACGTCGACGTAATCGCTGCCCCCTTTTGATTACTTTTATTTTTAACACACACACAGATACACAAGCAGGCAGTCGCATCTTTGCAGACGTTTTCATGCTTGTTTTCATATACATATACACATATATATGTATATTTTTAACTATGCTTGTGTTGGTATACTAACATTTAATGTTAGACAGCAGAGCTCCAAAACTGTTATCCAAAGCGCAGCACACTTAATGCTTAAATGTTTCACATACACACACGCAAACACGCGCACACGCACACATTCAAGCCAACGCACTCACACTTACACACACGTAGAATCACAGCTCACGCACGTTTTGTTTGCTTCGACTTCTTCTGCTTCTTCTTCCTGCTTAGTGCATTTTTTTTGTTTGTTATTGCATTTTGTAATTGTTAAGCACTTTTTGTGGGTAGGTTTGCATTATTTGTATGTAGTATTTAAATGCTAGCAGCTAGAACACGACGACGGTATACCGAGGAGAACAACATTGTTTTAATTAATCCGCCGCAAAAAAAGCACCAAATTCCCAAGCGCTCGTTCGTTGCCCGTGTTTCTTTCTCGTTAGTTGTTTCGTTTCGTTTCGTCCGTTTGCAAGCTGCAGACGCGTCCGTCGCGTCAAAGAGAAAATGGCTGAATGATGTGAAAGAGAAAATGAAAGACTGATTTATAGAATTCGTAAAAGGCCAACCAACCAGGCAGTTACCAGCAGCAGCAGCAGCGGCAAGAAATTCCCTGTTTTTGCTGTTCTCACTCAGAGCGCCGTCGCGTCGTCTGTTTTGTTTGTTCACTCTCGCTCTCCCGCTCTCACTCTGCACCGCTCTCTCTTCCTATCTGTATGTGTCTGTCTCTCTTGTGCGATCAGAGAAATTCCCTGTATATATAGAAAAAGGGCCCGTGGGATATTCTAACGGCAACTACTGAGCGTCTCAGAAAGAGAGAGAGAGTGCTCACTGAACCCTAAGTCTGTCTGGCGAGGACTACAGCAATGTTGTAGCTGCCGTTGAGTCGCTCGTAGTTCCCTCTTCGGCTTCGGCACACGACCACTGAGAACACACACACGCACACGTTCATATGCATTTTTGTACATTCCTCTCACTCTCTCTCACTTGATGCTCTCTCTCCACTCTCTGAGCGAGTGCAGGGCCAGCAACCCTCACGGCTCTCTCATGATTCTGTTCCCTACGTTTCTGCCCATTATTATTATTATTTTTATTTATATTTTACTGCTTTGCTGTTGTTGCAGGCACGTTAAATATTTCCTGTTTGTATGTCGACGTCGTCTTTCCACTTTGAACCCGCAAATTTGTTGTATGTGTGTATGTATTTGTGTATTGGGAGAGGGGGGAAGGTGGAAGTGGGGGAGTCAGTTCATGTTATGGTCACGTACACTAAGGCCTCTGCTCCCTACCCCCCACAACCGCTGCTACTTCTATCAAACAGTTCCTTTCAGCATTACAAATATGCGTCTGCTGCTGTCGCGTGCTCTTCTTCTTCCTCTTCTTATTTCTTTTTGTCACTTTGCGCTGCTTTTTTACATTTATCTAATTATTTAGACATTTTTCCGTCAATTGGCCGACACTTGAGTCAAGAAAAAAGTCAAATATATAAATATTATGAGCACTAGTAAAAACTTGCATCCTCCTAGTTAACCGTAATGTCAATGTTAGTTTCTGTCTGTTGACTAATAAGTATTTTCCCTTTTAAGGCACTCTGCTTGTAAACATATATATATAATTTTTTTCTGCACGGTTTTTATTCCGTTTGCTTCAATTGCTTCCGTTAGCAGTTGTTGCTGTTCATAAATTAAAATATTTTTTCTCCTTGCTGCCAAAAACAAATGCAAGTTCTCAATAAATGTAAAGCTCACCGCGTGATATTGATGTGCCACTTCCTCCCCCCCCCACTCAACCCTCATTATTTTCATTCTCCACTCGTTTGACTTTGATCAGCGTTAATATGCATAAATTTCAAACAGTTTACACAGGAAAGGCGTCAAGAACGAAAGTGAAATGTTAGACGATAAAAGGTGTATCCCTATATATAAATATATGTATGTATATATATATACATATATATATGTATAATATGCATATTTGTTTGCGCGTCAATTTTGATTTATGTGCGGCATGATTCTGGGCATTATAAACTGTTTCTGACATCTCCCTTCACCTCCCCCAACACATTTAACAGTGCTGTCACAGTGATTGTAACAGGAGGAGCGAGGTGTAGTTTATGGATAACATATTACATATATGTGAGTGTGTGTGTGTGTGGCAATTACTTAAGAGTTTGATTTGGGTCTCTCCTTCCGTGTATTCCGCATGCTAATTAGCTGCACAACTAAAGAGGAAAACTGTTGCCCGTTTTTAATTAAATGCCGTTACATTTACATTTAATTCAATTTCATTTAATTAGCAACTAAGACGTTGACAACATGCGACAAACAACAAAAGCACAACAAAAAATAAATGGCAGGGAAATATTTTGAATAGAAGGAGAACATGTGGTATAATTTTAAGAAGGGGAAATTAGTAATTATCCGTTATTTGCCTTGAGTCCCTTAGTTAAAATAGTGCTCAAAACAAAAATTTTAAGGTGGCAGAAACATCTGACTTCATTTAATAAAAAATGTAAGTATCTAAATAAATTCTAAGTTTTCCACAAAAGTAAAATATGGCAAAATGTCAACAAATATATAGTATAGAAATTTAGATTTAAATGTTTAACAGTTCAAATCATGATAAAAAAAAAATGGTTTTATTTGTTGTAAAAATACGATTTCTGTCTGCCTACCTTTATTTATGAAAACTAATTTTAGAATTAATGCTTTTTAATTTCGTAGGCAATAAATTACACTCAGATCAGGTACAAAATATTCGCTGGAAAATATATTTTCAACAGGATAGTTTTGGTTTTATTTTATCACATGATAACTAATTTTTCTCAGTGAACCCTAACTCACACATACACACACACACAGATGTGTGTCATCTATAGTGTGTGGCAACATCAACAACAACAAATACATTTTAAAGAGATACATTATTTGAAAACCCTTATCAATCGCAATTGCCTCAGTTGAAGTTGCCTGCAGATGTCCCTGCTTCATCTTCTTGCTTGACAAATAAATCCAGAGGGAGAAAAAAAATGGGAATATAAATAAGAATGCATTTTCGTAGTTTGTAGATATTTTTTCGATGAAAATAAAATGAAAACCCTTGTCAGCAAAATACTTGCAAGCGACTCTTTTCCCGACATAAGTCAAACTATTTTTGGACAGGCAAAAAACGCAAGATGCGAGGATTCTTGCATTTGATTGGTTACTTTGGTTTAACGATACACAAGTACCGTAATCGCATCATGGCATTCTTATGCGTTTTTTTCCTTCCCACACGAATTACATACACATATTTTAAAAGTAAATTTTTTTTGTGGTTGCCAACGCTTTTCCGAAAGCGAAAACTTGATTGAATGTTTAAGAAATTTGAGAAAGCAAACAACATTTTGTAGTGTGAAATTAGAATTAGAATTATAAAAGGAAAATTCGAATGAATATTGCTTGCTATTCAAGTTTACAGTTCCGTGCAGATATTCAAATAAAAGTGACATTTAATTGGAATACTTGAAACCGTTTTATTTTTTTATTGCTCTCGCAGTCAAATTGGAAAGAAAATCGGGTTTTCAACAATTGTACGAAATGGTGACAAGTGCATATTGTTGTTGTAGTGTTATTTCTCGTTGTTATTGTTGTTGCATTTTTTGGTTTTGTTTTAAGTACTTTACTTAAAGTTGGCAGAAATAGCGGTGCTGCTTGCGGGAAAAGAAGGGCGAGAAAACCACGAAAACTTGATACTAATTTCAAACTTTACACGTGCTGAGACCAAAAAAAAAGTGCAACGCACAGCAAACTACAAAAAAAAGAGAAGAAAAAAAAAGTGATTGCTGGACAGATCGACTGAATGACTGACTGACAGATGGACGACGGCGTCGGCCAATGTCAAAACAAATGTTACAGCAAGTGAGCGAGTGAGAGAGTAAGTGAACGAGTGAGAAAAGGAGACATGACGTTGGCGGCGGCTCTTTTTTATGTTGAGAGCCGACGCCGCCCGCCACACAGCCTGCTGCCTGCATGCCTGCAGCTGTGATTTGCTTGCTGCTGTTGTTGTTGTTGTAAGTATTTGTTCCCAGCAAATAAAGCGCCGCTAACTGCACGTTGCTCTTCTCCCCGTATTCCTACTCTATACGCTCTTCGCATTTACACACACACCCGCCTCTGTGTGTGTTTGTGTGTTGCCTGCGGTTAACAGGCGTCTTTTCTTCTTCTTCTTCTGCGCTTTGAGTGCTTAATGGAATACTACATTGAAAATAGCCATAATGCGTAGAGAAACAACAACAACAACAGCTAGAGAAACTACAACTTGAAGTAAAGCTTAAAGTTGTTGCCTGTCTGTCGATTTGCTCAATGTTGGAGCATACGATGAATGTTACAAATTAGTGCAAATATCGCAGGTTACTTTTTTTTACGGTACCTTAATGAATGTCCATTGCTACTGGTGATAATCTCCCCACTATCCCCTCCCACATCAACCATCCAGTCGTATGTGCAAACACTGGAAGCAACAACAATAACAACAACACTGAAAAACTGCAGCTTCATTAGCGAGGGTTGCTCTTAGCACTCATCCATCCAAACACACACATACACACACATACACACACTCACACACACACACACACACACACACACATGTTGCTAGGTTTCTCTTACTTTGTGTTTGTGCAGAGTTTTATTATTATTTTCTTTATTGTTTAGCGCGTTATAATTGGGGTGCTGAGGGGTCTCCCCTGGCACGAGATTCACAATGCATCCACTCGCCCGGAAGACCTAAATTCATTTTTTTTTCTATACACTCCTCGTTTTGGGTTCGGTTTGCAAGTGAAACTGACGTTGTTCCAGCTGTGTCTCTGTGAATGTGCATGTGTGTGTGTGTGTGCGTGTGTGTATGTGTGTTTGTGTGAGTGTGTTGGGATCAGCAGAGCTTAGCTGTTATCAGGTGATGTGAGTTGAACAAGTGTGTACATATTTCAGGCAGAATGACGCCTTTACACACAATGCAGGCTGGAATATAATGGACAACTTTGAGTTGAAGGCTTCAAGATTTATGGAAAAGTTCAATGCACTTGGAAAACTAACTGCTACAGGAAATATCAATCGACATAAGAAAACGTCGAATGGAAATCAAGAAATATCAAGATTGGTAAAATAAAAGATAATAATAAATATGCATAATACACTAGCTTAAAAAGATCAGCTTAAATATAAAATCCTCAAAAGCACCAAATTTTCAAAATAAATAATTAAAGACATGTGTAAGAAAAAACGTTTAAATATTAAAATTTCTTTAAAAAATAAAAAATTTTGCTGAAAATTTGCTACTTTTAGGAAAGTGTAGTTCTATGGGGAATAGCATAAGCAATGCAATAAGCCAAGTTAAGCAATGAAGTAGCTTTAAATACAACTGAAATAAAAGCGCCAATTGGAAATAATATGGGCAACATTACGAGACAAACTCTTTACTTTTACGTTACTTCTTACGTTACGACGCAATCAATTGTGTATGTTTGTGTCTCACTCATTCCAGCTAATTCTGCCTAGTTTTTGGACCACCTGTGCCTTTTGCTCTGCCTTTCTTCTTTCTTCGTCTTTCTAGTCTCATCTCGCTTCTCGCTCACACACACACACATTAGGCGCTGCACGCGGCTCGCTTTAATTGTGCCGAGTCTTTAGCAAGTGTTGCCAACTCTCCTTGCGGACGCAAAACTTTTTTTTCTTCTCTTCTTTTTCTTGGTTTTACTGTTGGCCACATTGTGCAGCATTTTACTTTACTTGCGAGCAGTGGCAAGCACGCCTTGGGGCGCAATAAAATGTTTAATAAATTGCAAAGTGCGCTCGAAAGTGGCAAACAACAACAACAGCAACGAATGAAAGGCAAGAAGAAACACTGTGAAAAGAGGGGAAAGGGAGGGAGTTGACGACACATACACAAACACACACACACACACACACACACATGGACATATTCTAATGAAGTCTAAGTGGCAAGTGGACCCCAAAGGGGGGGGGGGACCTGCTGTTTTTTGGCATGCGACGCACGTAAAATGTATTGAATAATTACATTGGGCAGCGCCTAACGGCATACAAAATACGCCGCAAAACGCACAACCGGACATGCCACTCCCCCATCCTTCCACCCACCACATTAACCACGCCCACGCGCATAATGAGCGCCTCAGGCGTTGAAAATTTGTACGCCGCAGGAAGCTTTTTGTATGCCTCCCCTCATCCCCTCCACTCCTCCCGGCTAAGATTGATGTATTTCCAAAAGTCGAAATGCATTTCGCTTGAAAATTGAAATTCGCTGGAACAACAACAGCAATAACAACAAAAACAACATCATTATTATTATTTTTATAATCATCATTAACAATAAATCGAATTTTAATGCTTGTCTCCAGTTTTTTTTCTTTTTTTTTGTTTTGTTTTGGGGGTGCATCTGTCTCCCTCTCTCTCTCTCTCTCTCGCTCGCTTTAAGTAGTGCTAAAGTATCAATCAAAATGCGTGCGGCCATAATCATAAAATTACACTGAAATTTACGAATGCAACGAAAAGGTGAAAAACAGAAGAAAAAAAACATACAGTAACAGAAACAGACAGTTAACAGTAGACAGACAGCAACGGCAGCTGGCGGCCCGCTCTGAAGAAGCGTCCAAGAGGGGGGAAAAAAAATTAATAAATAAAAAAAAAACTCAAAGAAATAAAACACAAAAGATGATTTATCATTGCTGGGGCGGAGGAAGAGATTGAAGTTGAATCTGTGACTGGAGGGCCTTACAAATTGGATACCTTGAAGCGCTTACAAACACTCAACTGATTCTTAGCAGGGTGGGGGGGAGAGGGGTGCAAGGGGGTGAACAACAATGTTAATGGAGCGATTTGAAGTGTGAGCAAGAATATAAAGAAAAAATACATGTTTACAACTTGTAAGAAGGCAAAGTAAAACTGTTAATGATAGCCAAAATATTAACTCAAGTTTAGCATAGTTTAACAATTAAAAAATTATTATGCATTTAAATTAAATTAATCTTCTATTCTCCATTTTGAGCAGCAACATTTGAAATTTCAATTCAAATCTGAATATGTAAATCAATTTTTAAGTGGCTGCAAAGCTTTGGAGAAAAATCCATTTGTGAGGCAAGCATTTAATTGCCACTCGAGCAAATTTGTCAAGTTTATTGAAATTCATTTGCCAACTTTGACAGATTTGACAAATATTCTCAGGAGAGAGAGAGGGAGAGTGAGGGGGGGGGGGGGTATTTAGCGCCTGTCTCAAACATAGTCAATATTTAACTTTTAATTTATTTAAAATCAATTTGAAGCTTAGCATCGAAAATCCTATGAAAATTTTGGGGTCAAAAACAAGTAGCAAATTTAGCAAATCCAAAATCTTTTGGCATCTGCGAAAATCGTGCATAATTTAATTGTCTTGTTGTCGGTGTTAGTTAGTCTGTCTCTTTGAATGTCTCCCCTGTCTGTCTGTCTGTTTGTCCGTTCGTCTGCCTGTCAGTTTGTGTCTTATTGTGCTGTCTTGTGTCTTGTTTGTTGCAACTTGCTGCTGTTGTTGTTGTTGTTGTCATGCTCGCTTCGAGATACTTTTCATTTGTTCATAGCAACTGTGAGTGCAACTCTTATTCTATGTGTGTCTGTGCCTGTGTTGCTTTCTAGTCCTGCCCCCAAGGCGTTTGTTGCAACTTGTCTTTAATACACATGCGAGCGGCAGCAGCAGCAGCAGCAGCAGCGACAGACAGGTGCCTGGCCAAAAGATGAGGAGGAGCAGGAGCAATCGGGTGTTGGGGGCATGGATTACTTTATACAATACGGACTATCGCCCGGAGTCGGGTTTTCATAGTTTTTGCGGTTCATGTTCAACCACAATAACAGTGTTTACTCCAAGTTTTATTGCTACTGGTTGCTGGTCTTATTGATGTTTGTCTTTGGGGTGTTGAAACAACTTCAGCTAAGAGTAACCTGAGAATTATTCCATCATGTTTTGACAACTTTATTGCTGCTGCTTGGTTTTAAAGTGCTTTTTTTTGGGGGATTATAGTAAATGTCAGACGGAATTGAGGAGCCTATAAATAAGCGATAAACTTTGATATGGGGAGATCAATTAGGGAGGAGCAGTAAAGAGTTTGAAATTAGAGAGCAGAAAAAAATAAATTCCTTACGCAAAAAACTACTTAAAAAAAGGAGCACAAATAAAATAAAGTAATTAAACATTTAAAATTATAAACATTTTGACACTAAAGATCAAATAAGTTAAGATTTGTTTAAGGAAAGAACTAAACAATCAGAAGAAATGTGAAAAAGTTTAAGTGGAAGTCAATAAAATTAAAAGTTGAATAGAAAAATATATATATATAATATATACAAAAATATAAAAAATACTGATCAAATGAGCTAAGTGTTGTTTAAGCAATTTAAAAGAAATAAAAAACCAAATCTCAGTTTTTTTTGGAAACTATTCAAGCGAAGTAAACAAAAAAAAAAATAATAAGAAGAGAAGAATAAATCTCAAACAGAAACCAAACATTGAGTTTCAACGAGTTTATCTATTTTTTTTTTTTTTTTAGAATTTATTGTCAATTTATGTGCTATTTAAGACATTTACAATTGAAGCCAACAGATTGAAAGATTTGAGAAACTACGTCGATGACGACGACGACGACCGTCTGGAGACATGATTGAGGGCGTAAAAAGACCCCCCGCTGAAATCCGTCCTTTTGTGCATAAGAAAACGAACAGAACCAAATATAACACACAAATCCATTAACATTAGAGCGAATGAGGCGCATTAAATGGTAATAAAGACCAACTCGAGAGGAAGATGAAGAAGTAGAAGAAGCAGAAGCAGAATAAGAAGAATAAGAAGAATGCAGCAAGAAACCAAATTTACAATGACCCAAAAATGTGAGTTCTACGAAAATGACTCAAGTTGAAAATGGAGAAACCTCAGATGGAAACAGCTGATAAATTCATTAAATGAAACCAACCAAAAAAATAAAAATAAAATTAGAGAATTGTTGTTAAAGAGACAAACAAATTCGAGGGATACTTGCAATGCTCGATTTTAATTTTTTTTTTTGAAATTCTATAGCTAAGAGACATGCACTGAAATTCAATACATTTTCTTCTGTTTTTTTTTTGAGGGATGTTATTGTTGTTGTTGTTGTATTTGCTATTGTTGGTGTTGCCTAGTGTCAACTATTGTTGTTGTTGTTGTAGTTGTTGTTATTGTCATTGTTGAAACCCCACATTTGAGTGCAGCTATCGCATTGTCGAACAAATGATTTTGATTTCATTTTCATACCCATTGAATAAGCGCAGCAAAAAAAGGAAATAATGTTTTATCATGATTTATAAATGCAATTTTGATAAAAAAAAATCATCAGCTTATTAAATACAATTTCCTTAAAAATAGGCAAATCGAAGTAACAGCAACTACGACACTGTAAAATGTATTTATTCTGATCAGTATTAACAGCCAAGAATTAGTTTATTTCATTTTATCAATAATTACAAACATTTCGACAATATCGATAAAAATCCGATAACTAGACACAATTGTAAAGATATATTATAAATATATATAGATTTATAAATATTCTGATTAAACATGAATTAATTTTAAAATAAAATTCTTTAAGATTGCATGAGAAATGCCGATTTAGTTAAAGAAAAAATATTTAAGTACTAAAACAAATATTACAAATATATATTTAAGAGGGTATCTGCCGAGTCGAGTTCTCTCGTCTAATTTTATTATTTTTATTGTGATCAATCCCAACCCCCTCATCAAGAACTATAATAATTTTGCTCGTTTTACTGTGATACAATCAACAGAAGAAGAAGGCAGGCAGGCGGTCGGCGCAGGCCAGGGCAGGCCGGGGGCAGGCAGGGCAAGGCATGTGTGGAGAGTTTATTGTTACAATGTTCCGTTAATGCACAGCAACGGGAACACAGCCGGAACTATGACGGACAGGATGGGGATGAGTGAATGGATAGATGGATGGGTGGATGGGTGGATGGAGTGTAGATAATAGGCGATACCAGGAAAAGGACCAGTAAAAAGGGGGCCTGCCTGCGCTCAAAGTACTTGCCAAAGATGTGGCCAATTGTTTGTTTGGACAATGTTTGGCTTCTTTGACCAGAAAAATAGGAAAATAGGAAAAAAAAGAAAAAAAAAAAATAAAATGAAAATGAAGGAAATTTCGACTGCGTTTAGCGCCCGTGGCTAACAAATGTTGGTGGGGGAGGGGGGTTTTTTGAATGGCAAGTTAATAAATTCAAAACACTTGAAATTTCATTTTCGAATATTAAATTTCAAAAGGCGAACCTTTTGCCCTGCCGCACAAATAGAACCAATACGAGTGAGGGGGAAATGGGAGGGTGCCCAAAGCAGACAGTGCTGCTGTGAGGCTAGAGGGGTGTATGGTGTGTGTGTGTGGGTGTGGGTGTGTGTGGGTGTGTGTGTGTGTGTGTGTAAAGAAGTCTGTTAGTGCAGAGCATTTACATATGAATAGAAGCTGGAAATCAAATGAAAAGCGACGAGGCTGAAGCCGGAGACCGAAGCCACAGGCACCCAGCACCCAACACACACACACACACTAATACACATGACGTGTGGCACCCATGAAAATCATAGGAGCTCTCACACACACACACTCACACACACTCAATGCTGTCGTTGGCGGCGCATTTGCAATTGCCAGTGAAGTATTAATGGCAGCATTTGAATAACAATGCAACCCAGCCGCCAATCTCGACGACGACGACGACGACTAAGTTTTCAGCATCCAAGGCAGTGGTAGTGGTGTTAAGGGATAGGTGGGGGGAGGGGCGGCAGGCGTGGCAGCATAGTGCGAGTGTCGACAAGTGAGCCCCAAATGTGTAAGGCAAGGCTCCCAAGTGAAAGGCTAATTTGCGTGTGCGCCATTTGGTCAGGTGTCAGACAGGTGAGCTGCTCAATGGACACCTTTGGCTACACCCACGGATAATTAGCTAGACGCTCGTGTATATATATATATATATATAAAGTAGTAAATTTAATGCACTACTTGTGTGTAAATTTAAATATAAAATATATAAAATAAAATATCTTTTCACATTGTGTAAACCGAAGCGATTTCAAAAGGCTGATTTTTAGATTTATGCTAGATTTATATAGGAAATTTTTTTAATTTGGCCAGAAGCAAGTTTCTTTACTTAATTTATATCATATACTTAACCATAATATATAAAATTTAGTATGTAAAAAAACCTGGTCTACTTCATCTATTAGTATTTATATTAATTTAGTAAATAAAACCAACTAATCATCTAATAATTTAAGTAGGTCTATTTATTTTTTATATGGGTATGTTTAAAACCCATATCTTAAAAATCAATTTACTTAGTTAGTTTTACTATTATTCATTTATATGAGTAGGTTTAATAACTTCATCTAAATAATTAATTTACTAGTTTTCAATTGAGTCTACATATAATTTTTTTATGCCTTCTAAATTAGTTTCTTTGCTTAGTAGTTTATCTAAAATAAATAAATTATTCTCTTGTCTTTTTACTAGTTTTCAATTGAGTATTTAAATAACATTAGTTTTTATCTTTAGACATTCGGCTTGAGCAAGTAAAAATACTTCTCGACATCATTTATCTATCTATTAGATTTAGTTGTTCAAACTGGTATGAATAAATCTTTTAGCACATCATTTAATAAGCTAATCTTCTCTACATCATCTTCTAGTATTTTTATTAATTTATTTTAAATTTACTCAGCTAGTTTCTGCTTAAATCATTCGATTTGAGTATGGAGAAAAGCTTCTTTAATTCTCAACTTGATCTTGCAACTAGTTTTTATTTGCATATTGTTTAGTATTTAATTTAGATTCTGTATTTGTATTGATAGGATAATTAAGCTAGTTTCTTTTAAACCTGCTCTACACCAAAATAAGAAACAATCAGTTGGCTTAATCCGTAAGGCGAATCGAAACCGGCCTTAAGCTTTTGACCACAAATTGGATGCTGAAATTTGTGGGAATGCATTTAATTCGCCCTGTTATTAGTGTCTCTTGCCACAATGCCACAGACACGATCCCAAAAAACACTCAACACTCAACTCAGCTGCACAGCGTCTGGTCAGTTGGTCAGTTGAGTTCAGTTCTGTTCAGTTGGTCAGTTTATTTCTGGGCACATTCTGGGAACTTTCAGTTCGTTCCACTATGCATAATGAGCATTAACAGAAATTCAACAGAATTTCGCCAGGCCCAGAATTCATTTAAGGCACAAACCAACAAGGCAAAAAAAAAATAAAAACAAAATAAAAATGGAAAAACAATTTTAAAGTCGCTGTGAAATATGCAAACGTCATTTGGCCGCCGTTAATTATGATTGTATCTGAATCTTTCAGAGAGGAAGAAAATAAGGACAAGCATATTATTATTAATAATATGATATAGGTAAATAACAATTAAATATTTTGTTATTTTCAGCATAATTATATGAAACCAAGCATCATATTTTAATTTGATCAATCACTTAGAAATGTATATATATATATATATAATCCTGATTCGTGCGGGCATTAAGAATCTGTAGCGGAAATCGCTCTCACAAATATTTTACATTTCAAATTCTGTCAATTTTTATGTCAGATTATTTTTGTGTTATAAAATTTATTGTACAAAATGAGATATTTTACTCGTATAATTTTAGTAACATTCGTTTTGTTTATACCAGGTAAGTTTTACCATATAACAAGAGCTGGCTGACTTTTGATATTAGGTAATCATAGCCAATGCTTGGATTGTGCCCAGGTCTGGAAGATTACTTGCAGTCCAAAAGAAACGGGATATTATTGTGCGAGTGGCGCCGAATTAAGCATGCAGGAATTAAATTATTCGGAAATTGCGACGAGCACACGAGATCCCGATAATTTCTATGAAAACTGTGTGCCGTCTCCATACCATCTGGGTAAATAACCATATATATCAATATAAACAAATATATATATATCAATAATTATTTATTTTTTGTAGATTATGTGCCAACCTGGTGTTGTTTCTGGTCGAATACGCTTGGTTGCCAAACAGCTGTGCATCCGCGTTTCATCAGAGAGATGTCGCCACGAAGCCACTGCGCCCAATGCAGAACCAAATGCAAATGTGGCGACAACAAGGCGACAGTAGCAGTGCAGCCCTCGTCTTGGAATTATATGGTTAGCCTAACGGCATTGCTAACTGTTTTTAAATGCATTTAGTTGAGCTAAGCGTATTTATTTATCAGTGTATTGTTTACATATCGGTCAAGTTTACAGTTCTTTAAATAATGTAAACTATTTGAGTGGCTTAAGCACAGTCTAAGCCACATATTTAAAATCTTTTTTTTATTTATATTGGTTTTTCGACTTTGAGTTCAGGGCCATTTGGGGTTATTGACGACAACTTGGCAAAAAAAATTTGTCATTATTTTTTTTTTTTAGCGTGAACGCTGTGGGAACTGGAACGAATTAAAGCAACTGCTTAAAGAGTTTTGCCAATGAAACCGAAATGAAACAATAAACGGAAATAGCTAAACGACTTGTGTGTGTGCGTGTGTATGTGCGTTTAAAGTGGAACGCAAAGGGCAAAATGCAAAAGCAAAAACAAAAACAAGAAGAAAAAAAAAGTGTCGTAGTCGTAGCTGTATATTTGTGTGTGTGTGTGTGAACTACATTTCATTTCGCTCGTTGCTTTAATATGATTTGTGTGTGTGTGTGTGTGTGTTTTCAGTTATTTGTTTATGCTCTGTTATTGTTGTCCGTGGTCAGTTCTCAGTTTTGAGCTCTATTGTCGTTTGAAATGTCGCGACGCTTTGCATTGTTTACGACGAATACGAAGCGGGAAGACGAAGAGGAAGAAGGAGACGTCGACGACGTCGTCGACGACAACGACAATGTCGGCAGAACACATGTTTGTTTATCGGGATCGTACTGTTAAACGCCGTTTGTGCAAAAGAGAATTGGCTCAAGACGAGACGGAACTGAACGGAACGGGAACACAGGTGCTATTTTTAGTTTACAATCGCCTATCGTTCCAGATTGCATTGGAGTTTCTACTTTGTATTCCATCCCGATAAAAACAAAATACGTACGTGATTAATGACATGAAATGGTACGTGAAAATATAATTAAATAAAAGCAATTATTGGATTAATTAGTGTGTGAAAGTTGTTGCTTGACAATTAGCAAGAGTAACAAGCAAATTAAGTCAGCTGTTAAAATTAAGTTTCTTCTTTAAGTTTCTTGTTTGGTAATTGATAATTCACAAATTTGCTATTTTTATGGGTTTGTTCCGAGTTTTTCCATATGTTTGAGAATTTTGCCTTTAAAAAAAACCCAGAAACCCAATTAAAATTTATATTTCTTTTATTTAAATATAATTTTTAATTTTAGTTTTATTTAACATTTGTATTTTTTGCATTGTCTGACTGTGGTTGACATTTATTACCTAAAATTTCAGCAACTAACAACAACTGTTAATTAAATCATAATCCCCTATCTTTTTTATAACTATTATTTAAAAATAAAAATCGATTTTCATCGATTTAACCTGTTGACAGCTAATGTGTAAAAACGCTGCTCAGTCTTTAAATTAATAGACTTGCTGCATAATTACTGGGCGATTGAGGTTAAATATTTAATGTGTAATACTCGACCGAATGTGTTGCATAATTATAGATATTTATTCGAAACAAAAAGTAGCAATTACTTTTGTTAAATTGACCGTTGGTATACTTACAGCACATTTACAATATTTATGCCATAAAACCTAGCAATTAACTTCAACTATTAGTTTAGTCCTTATGCCGCCCCTTTTGGCCTGATTTGAAGCGATAAAGTTTTTGCCATTTTAACTCGAGTTGAACTTTCAGCTTGTTTTTGTAATCTATCAGAGGAGTTTAATGTTTTAACAGCTCTTCTTAGTGATAGTCCAGTTTGCAGGTAAACAACTCGGACGACGGCGATGAAGCCATGCAACTTGCCTCAACTCTTCACCCCTGCGGGGGCAACCCTCGATTCAATGTGGAACACAGGACTAAATGGCACTCACCAAGCACTGGTTGTCCTCATTGTTGCTGATGTTGTTGTCATGGGGTGCATCATCTAATGAAATTAAATGTATCAAAGACAGACAACCAGCGACAACTGAGCAAGCAGCAGGAGTTGGAATTGCTGGCGTTGGAGTTGGAATTGGAGTTGGAGTTGGGAATTAGGAGTTTGAAATCGTTGCTGGCCAATACACTTGAGTGATTGAACATCAGCAGCAGTAAACACTGGCGAGTAATCAAGCGCCAAGCAGCAACTAGTCCTGTCAAATTGAGGGACTCTCTGCAAGGGATGGCGAGGAGCAGCGGATGGGGGAGGCAGTGGTGGTAGTTGGGGTACTAAGTGAGAGAATGTCCCAAGACTTCTTTGGTACGTGACTAGGAACATTATTGTTTGCTTATCTACACTTAATTGCTTCTGGCTACACTTAATAATATGGTATTGCACACACACAACACACACAGATGCACACAAACACACACACATACACACTCTCACAGTCACACACACACACACACACACTCATATACAAGCAATAGTCACAATTTCAACGTCATCGTCTTAGGTCTCTTTGGGCTCTCGTCATTGTGGTGGCCCTGGCTTAAGTTCTCAGTTACCTCAAACAGATACCCCCTCATACCCCTCCCACTCTTATTACTCGCACGCCTCCTCCTTCTCAACTTGTCGTCGTCGTTAGGGAGTGCAGAGTGTGAGGAAGTGTAAGAGAGCGCGCGGGGGAGCGTGTGATACACATTTCGTGTTCGGCTTCGACTTCGGCTTCAGCTTCGTTTGCCGCCTTGGCCGCATTGTTTGTTCAGTTTTTCACTCTTTGCGTTGGTCGGCGTTTCCTCCTCTTCTTCATCATTTCTTTTTCTGCTTTTTTCATCTTCGTTTTTATGATACCATCGAAAAGGGCATATTAGTTTGTGCACATGTATGTAACAGCCAGATGGAAGCATCTTCATTTCACATAAAGTAAATGTATATTCTTAACCAGGATCAACAGACAGAGTTTATATTATTATTCAGATTGCAGGCTGTATGTACTTTATAAATACTTTTCTATACAATAATAATAATAATATATTTACTAGCTGTGTACAGGGTACATCGTAGTCAAGTAAGTTCAGCTACAGCATTCATACTTTTTTTTGTGTTCTGTTGAGATTTGTTGCACCATAAAAACAGGAAGGGGGAGTGGGGAGGGAGTAGGAACGGTGTTTCTCGGAGATTTCTTGCTGTGGACTTCAGACTTCACAACACACAGCACAGCACAGTTCACAGTCAGGCGAGCAGAGCTATTTGTTTGGCTGCTTTTGCTTTGCTTTGCTTTGCCTGGCTTGGCTTGTTTTTCAATTTCATCGGAATTGGTTTTTATTTGTGGGCCTCGGCATTTTGATGGATTTTCGGTAGGTACAAATTGTGTGCTGCTAATGGAGCATAGGGCACTTGTCTGTCGATGTGTGTGTGTGTGTGTGTGTGCATGTGTGGGTTACTTTATGGCATCAAATTTTTAGTGGGATTTGCCGACAAGGATCATTAAGTCACCGAGCGCAGCTGATAGATCTAAGCACCTGACTGATTTGTCAGTTAGAAGACCCGTTGACCCAAGGGGGTTCAAAAGGTAACTGCTAACAAGTCCACACACACATTTTATTAGTTTTTCTATTTCCCAGCCCTTGGCAAGTCAGTTTTACAACACACTCATCAAATTCTTTAGTAGATAAGACAATCAGATAAGATTAAGACCTCAATTTATGTATGGTTTCTATTGTTTCACAGTAATATAATTTTTATATAGCTACAATCAGCCAACTAACATTGGTCATGGCTTATTGTTGCTATTCATTTGGTAACTATAAACATTCTTATAACTATGCTCAACTTCAAATATGATTTTTAACTAGACACAATTTATTTTAGAAATATATATATTTTATAATCAATTACTAATTTAAAATTCATTTTCAAGTACAGAAATCGAAGAATAACTAAATTATTTTGAGTTAATATATTCAGCATAAGAAAACATAAGCAATGCTAAAAGTTTTAGATGCTATTCTACCTAAGAAAACACTATTATCGCTATCTAAATCCAGTGATTGAAAATGCTACAATATTTTCTAGTATTTAACTATTGCTTCTGCTTCGAGTTTTCACAGAGAAAATAGCAGAAAACTGAATCCAAATTTTATTGGTCAGCTTTGTGAATTTGTTTCATTTTTAACTTATCCCAATTGGACACAATCGATTGAGTTTTGTTGTTGCAGTGCTTTACACACATTTGCAATCACTTAAATCTATATCTATATACATATATATGTATATATATATGTGTATATATATATATCATATCACATATGTATATATAAATTTATCTAAAAAATTGCAATTCATCATGGCTCAATCTAATGCAGTTGCCACGCCTCCTGCTGTGGCTGACATTCGACATTCATACATACATATATATATGTATATACATATAAGTATTTACACACACACAAACGCACACACACACACATACAGATTTAGCTATACAAAATCAGACCACACATATCAAGTTTTACCCTCTGACAGCCTTTGCTCTCTTCTTTCCTCTTTCCCTCTTTTCAACTTTCGCACATTTTACACCCTCCTCTTCTCGCCCTTTGCGGAGTGTTCTGCTCTCCCTTTCTCAGCCATCAATCTTGAGTGCTAATTGTTACGAGTTTCTCTGCACCCCTCCAGCCCTCTTTGCCGTATGGCTGCTCTTTCCCCTCTCTCTACCTTTTTGGCATATCCTGGGTTTTCTGGTCAGGCAGTCAGGCCACTGTCGAGTTTTGCTGTCAGCTGTTCAATGGAAAATGGAAAATGGAAAATTCCTCACGCTGTGCCAATGGAGTGCCAAGTGTACCCCGAACAATGACAATTGCTAATTTAGCGCTGCGATGACTTTCACAGAGTTTTCTCTACCCCCTCCACTCCACTCCTCTCTCTCTCTCCCTCCCCACTCTCTCCACACCCTTGTTTCGGTAGCTGCTGCAATTAGGGGGCGTGTCGCCGCCCGGAAGTGCGTGACTTGCAATCGTTGACGCCCATGGACTGAAGTCGAGGAGTATTTAGTGTGTGTAAGTGTGTGTAAACGAGTGTGTGTGTGTGTTTGAGTGTGTAACTTTGTGAAAATATGGCAGTAAATCAGCTGGTTGAGCAGCAGCAGCCACAGTAATCGGCGCCAATAAGCATTTCATTGACAAAAAAAAAAAACAAAAAGAAAAATAACGAAAATGAAAACTTCAAATAAAAGTCAAGAAATCGAAAAATCTGCTCCTACCCCAAAAAATCTTTGCCTTTTGCTACTCGTCTCTCAGCGCCCGATTCCTGTCATAATATACATATATAAACGGAAAATATTTGGAAAAGGGGGCGGCATTTCCCGCAGTAAACCGGATATTATTGTTGCTGCTGCTTGCCTCTTATATTTCACTTCGATTTGGGTTATTCGTCTTTGTATTGTTCGATATTTGCTGCAGGCTAAATAAAAAACACTTTCTTAACGCTGATTGTATTTTGAGTATTTTATATTTTGGCCTTCGACTTTCAACGAGTGACAACTTGATCTCTTTTGTTACCCCAAAACTTGTACTTACTTCTTAAATTAAATGTTTAATGTTGGCTTCTTAGGCAGTCAAGTTTTATGTTATAAATAGTTTAATCATACCTGCAATGGAAAGAAAAAGAAAAATTTAATTTTTGCTTTTAAGTTTTATACATAAAATTAGGAAACTTAAGCGAAGTAATTTATAATATTAATATTAAAAAATTGCCATTTGAATTAATTTTGGATTTGCTAAGATATACACAAAATGAATAAACTTATAAATTAAAGTAATATTTTAAACTACACAAAATACAACATTTTAGTTATTTGAATATATAAAAAGTAAAATTTTCTATCACACAAAACATAGTAAATTCATTTGACATCAAAGAAATGTTGTAAGAAGTTTCCCAAATATTTTTTTATTATAATAAAATATAATATTTAGAATATGCCACAAAGAATTTGAGAATTTTACAAATGCAAATTGTGTTATTGTTGTGCTAAATATTTTGCTGCTGGCCATTTTACATTGGGCCCGTAATTTTCTAGCCAGACATCTGTGCGTTGCAATCAGAAACAGGAACAGGAACAATAAGCCAGACTCTGACTCGGACTCCGAGACGGAGTCGGAGTTGTGGTTGTTAACCCAACCCCCGAAACTAATCCCACCCAAGACCAGGCGATTAACCGAACCGCACTGAAAATTGCAGCCAAAAAAAAAAAGAACAACAAAAAACAACAACAAAAAAACAAACAAGAAACACTGATAACAACAACTGATATGAGACAAACGCAGAAAGCAGCAGAAACAACATTAACAAAAGAGACAACCAAAATGTGGGCACAAAATGCGAGTAAAACAATTCCAATTAAAGCGATAGGCTCACAGAGGTAACCAAAAAAAAAGAGAGAGAGAGGGGGAGTGAGAGGAAGGGAGGGTTGCAGGGGTTTGTGTTGGTAGATACAGATAGATATAAAAAAAAAAATATATATATATATATATATGTTTATAAAGGAAATGCACGCATATCCAAAAGGCAAATGCTAAATGGCAAAAGGGCAGGCCAACAAGTCAACGGCAGCCACGTTGCCAGCCCTCAGGGCTGCAAGCGTAAAACACAATTGCAATTGGCCAACAGACACGAGTGAGAGTGAGAGAGAGAGAGAGAGAGACAGTCAGTCATACGACAGTCGGCCATGTCGGACGGACAACTATATAAATATATTGAATGAGATTAAGGTACACAAAAACCTTGTACAAAAACACACCACAAAAAGTCAAAGGGTTGTCCAGCCCACAAAAGTGTCAACACTCAAAGATACCCTATAAAAATGTACAAATAAAAATATGAATTTAAAACAAGCTAATTAAATAAATAGAGAAATGGTACTAAATTCTTCAGTCGTTTAAAATATAAATGAAATCTCTGTAAGAAAATGTTTTAAATAGAAGCATTTTGATAGTAAATAAAGGAATAGAATAAAATTTAATAATATACTTTATTTTCTTATATATACCCTTTAATAATATGAAATAATTTAAATGAATTGTTAGCAATTTAAAAAATATAATATCAAAAATATGGCAGTAAAATATTTGTTCTTTAAAATCATAAATAAATTCTCTGTTGGTAGAAATAATGTGAAAAATCATTGGATTAGTATACTAAAAAAAAGTAAGAGAATTTTATTAGCTTTTATATTTAAGAAGTAAACAATATTTTTTTATAAGTTTATTATTAAATCATTATTATTATGAAGAAGTTTTGAAATTTTTAGTAAAGACTAAAATGAGATTTAATTAGTTTAATAATTAAATCAGCTATCAATAAAATAACTAAATCAGTTCTTTGTCTAGTTTCTAGAGTTTTCGCTCTTTAGCAATATTATTTTATTAATAAATATAATTATTAATAATTAATATTATTTTGCTACTATTTCGATCTCTTTTTTTTAATTATCCATTCTCTTTTCTTTTTAATGTTTTCTGTTTTTAAAGTAGACTGGAAAATCTTTTTATTAATCCAAAATATTTTTTTTTTGATTATTATGCTGATTTGTTTTGCTTCTTTTATGAACTGCAACTCTTTCTCTCATTCAGATCCTTCATTACTAATTTTGTAGTTTTTTTTTATCTAATTAAAATCGTATCTCACATCCAATATACCCCATCTCTGCCCAGCTAAGGGGTATCCACAAGCGCATATCGCATAAAACGGAAGTGCAAATGCAGTGCGCTGTGGAGCGGTGGCAGGGGGGTGGGTTTAATGTGGCAGGGGCAACAACTGTGTAAACTCCCACGATGTCAAAGTACACTGAGCGAAAAAAAGCAACCACCAATCACGAAAAACTCAAACTGCCGTCGAGTTTGGTGTGGAACCCTCCGTCCGTGCACAGACTCAATGATGCTTAAGCCGTAGCTAAAGCTATTGAACACCCTGTGACGGAGGACGGATGGGGGTAGGGGAGGTGAAGGGTGGTATTGGATAGGGCGTGGCAAACGCCTACTTTTTTGCCAGCTACAACGCGGCGGTCAATCAGTTTACAACAATAACAACTTTTGAAGGGTTAACACGTGGTCCACGTGGATAGCCGGAATAGCCGGGATAACCAGCCCGGGACACGTCAACTTTTTCATGAGTGTGTGTGTGTGTTGGTGTGTGTGTATGGTGTGTGTGTGTGTGTAGGGTGAGCATCTCGTCAGCTTTTCGGTTAGGCATTTTGTATATTCAATTAGCCCCCGGTTCGCTGCGCGTACATTTCCGTTAGAGTTGGGTGCTGTGGCTGTTGTGTGTGTGTGGCACAGATGGGGGGCAAGCACACTTTGGTTGCTGCCACACACATAGGCGCTGCCGCTGCTGTTGCTGCTGCTTGCGGTGCTGCCCACTTGTTTGCATTACTAATGCAATTTGCGGCTGCAATGCTTTTGTTATTGCGACACACAACACAACACACCCAAACCCCTCACCTCACCCCCTCACTTCTACTATGTTGCATGCGAGTTCTCTCTCTCCGCCGACACAAGCTTCTGGGTGTCCTAGCTGCGTCCGAAATTGTGTGGCGTGTCGTGTCCATTAACACCTTTGATGGCCATAATACATATTCATTAATTCGCAATACTGAGGCCAATTTGCAGGTCATACACACAGTGCATACTGTACAGTAAAATACACACACACACACACACACACTCAGGCTTTGGCTTAGCGTCCTTTTGAGGCTGTTCTGCTTCTGATTGCATATCAAATTATTTGATTAACTGTCAAAAGTTGATGGCTAATCAAAACGAGTCAACTAAATTTTCGACACTTGATGCACTGAGTTAAGCTAAGACTTTAAGCCTATAGTAAAAGTTATGGATTAATTTATATATATATATTTAAGTTCCGATTATATTATATATATAAAAATAAATCAGTCATATTTAAATTTATTGCTAATCAAAGCAATAAAACTGATTGATTTATTTATTATTTATGTTTGTAAAGAATTTATTTGTATTTATATATTTTATATTCTAAAAGTGTTAATATGCCAAAATATTTATTAAATATTTATGTTAATTTGTAAATTAAAATTTAAGCATATTAAGTGTTTAATAGGAATGTTTGTTAAGAAATCTGGCAAAGTCAATTCTGTATTTTTTTATCATTAAATAAAAATCGACAAATTAAAGTCTTCAAAATTTATCATTAAATTTTAAAGCGCTGTTTTATTTTCTTCTGAATCATAAACATTTATCTAATCCAAACGCAGTTACGATTATAATAAGCTACTATCCATAAACTACCAATTACAGTATTTCCAAAATACTTCAGTTAATTGCCACAAGTCGATTAACTGCCTCAAATGACAAACCGGCCACAAATTGCAGCTCGTTTGCAGAACAAGTATCACTTTTAACTGAAATATTTAAGCCATAAACTGTTGCCAACCCCAAAAAAAGCTTAAGGGTAATTTTATTACAGGTATTGTCTTTTGGAATACAACAGTAAATACCCTATAATTAAAACATATCCCATTACTCAAACATATTTCCAATGGTAGCCCCCAGAAAACATTTATGTAAAACAACAGACAAAATTCAACACCAAAAACCACACAAAATGTTGCCACTCATTTAGTGGCAAAGAGAGAGAGAGAGAGAGGGGGGAAACAAACTGTAACCGAAACTGATTGACTGTTGTAATGTCTGCCACACCCGCCCCTCCCTCCCTCGCCCACTGGAGACTTGGACAAGGACAATGGCCAGAGACAAGTTGCGCTCACCTTTTTGTCTTACACATTAGTTAAGGCTTGCGGCTACAACAATAACAACAACAACAACTAGAAACTAACAAAAAGCTGACAACAACAACAACAACAACAATTCGGGCAACAACTGGCAATAACACAACAAAACACTTAAGCGAAACACTTTTAATTTCACAGAGTTGCGAGTACCCCTTTTAGGCTGTGGCATGGGCGGACTTTAGAGGGGGAGTGCGGGGGGAGGGGTGTTGTGTGGTGAGGGCGGCGAACTTGAAACTGATGCCCGGCACGTGGACATGGTCGTCAACAACGACGCTGCTCAGGATGAGGATGATGCTGCTGCTGCTGCTGATCCAGAGTTGGGGCAACAACCAATTTTTGGGCACAACTTTGCAAATGGGGTGGTTGGATTTGGGACTAGCCAAAAAAGAAAACATATTCCACACACTATTTAAATGTGATTTTTAGTAGAGTAGAATTTTTTGAGGGGGACGGGGGCATTGCTGTGGCGGCTTTGGCAAACGGCACGCGCACAAATTAGTGTGCTGAAGTTATGAAAAGAGAAGCGCGCAACTCGTGCCACAATAAGCAGCAACAACAACAGCAACAACAACAACAACAACAACGAGCAACAAAGAAACGCGCATTATCAAAATTAACATAACAATGCAACAACAACAACAAAAGCAACTCAAAAAGTGTTTGCCAAGGCAGAAATACAAAAAAAAAAATGCCGAAATGAATTTGTGCGCAAGAACTTGAAAATTGTGCACAACCCTACTCCTCCCCTCCCCTCCCTTGTGCACCACCCTTGTGCCCTAAACAATGGGCAGCGCCTGAGCCCATAATGAAAGGGTAAGCAATAAGCCAGAGGCCTCTGTAGCTACACACACACATACACAACACACACACACATACACAACACACACACAAACACACACACACACACACACACACACACACACACACACAAACACATGAAATTGATGCCCAGGCGAACCCATTAAAACGTGGCAAAGAAACAGCGAGCAGCGAGCGGTTTTTAGTTTGGGTATTTGTATGCAACCAAAACACACAGACAGCATTATGTGTGCATGTGTATGTGTACATGTGTGTGTGTGCGTGTATTGTGTGTGTGTGTAGCGGGCCACGCACTTTGCCTATGCTCACAGCAAAAACGAATGAATTCCCAGCGGGCACTTAATTTACTGCCTTGCGTTCATTTTTTATGTTCATTTCTCAAAACGTTCCCCCACAAAGAAATGCATTTGCGCTGTTGCCGCACTTCCATGTGTTTCCCTGCAATCCATATTCCCAAAAAGTTAAAACTGTTAATCTGAATGGTAACATGAAACGAAAGAGACTTTCAAAATTATAAGTTGAAAAACTCGAAGATATTCGCAGTTTGTATTTCAATCCAGAATGCAATTTAGTGCGCTGTTGCCGCACTTCTATGTGTTCCCCTGGATTCCAATGGTTCCAAATATACAAATATTTTCCACATATATATATATATAAAGCACGAAGAAGACTCAAAATTATTAGTTGACAAATTTTAAGTTTTCCGAAGTTTGTGTTTTATTGCAGAATGCAATTTAGTGCGCTGTTGCCGAAATTCCATCTGTTCCCCTGGATTCTATGTTCCCTATATACATATATATATATATATATAAAGCATCATTTTGAATGGTGTTTAAAATGTAACAGGAAACGAAAAATACTTTCAAAATTATTAGTTGAAGTTTGTGTTTAATTCTAGAATGAAATTGAGTGCGCTGTTGCCGCACTTCCATGTGTGCCACGTGCCATGTATTCCCATAATTGCCATGTGCTCAAAGAAAAGACTTTTTTGAATAGCGTTTTTAATGCTGAGAAAAAGAAGAAGGTAAAAACCAATCAAAGAAAGTATTAAAATAAGTTCCACAATTCTATTCACAATGTGTAACAGAAATGAGGACAGACTGAAGACTCTTCAATGTATTCAAATTTCACTTAATTAAAGTTCATGTAGAAATTATAAATTATAATTGCATTTACAAAAAAAAAAAGAAAAAAAAAGTTTGAGTAGCTGTCAAATGTTTTTTTTTTGCATTAGGTTTGCAACCCTGCCTTGTTCCGATTAATAAGTATTTACATATGCATTATTTGTTGCTATTGTTGTTCTTGTTGCTGTTGTTGTTGTTGCTGTTGTTGTTGCTGCTTTCTTCAAGGGCAACGCGTGCCACCAACAGCCACCATAATCAACATAATGAAAGCTGCTCAGGCATTATGATAATAATAGTGTGCCAAATGTTAAGCATAGGGTTGCTCCGCTCTACCCCTGCCCCTGCCACACAATAAAGGGTTGCCTATTGCTCATGAAACTGGAGTGTGACTTCCCCTTTGCCCTTCCCTTTGCCACTGCTACTGCTATTTTTGTTTAATTTCGAAAATATTTGCGCTATTTGAAGAATGCATTTCGTTTTCGTAAAATTTTAATCTTTTTTTTTTTTTTTTTTTGGTTTTTTTTTAAAGCTAAAAAGAGGGCGAGGCTGACATGAAATGGCACAGTCTATACACAGTGTGTGTGCGTGTGTGTGTGTATGCGTGTGTGTGGAATTTCGAGTGGCTGACAAAAGGGACGGGAGCTGAAGTGTGGAAGTGGTGGTGGCAGAAGCAGCAAGCCGACAAATAAAGAAAAAAAAAAGAAAAAAAAACCCATCTCGAGTGCATCTTCTAACGAAATTGTTTCCTAGACATTTATTTATTCGTCTGTCGTTTTTCTTTTCACCAATAGTTGGGCCAACAAATATTTAAACAGTTCCAGAGCCAGATTCTTCAGAGCTTGTTCTGGCTTCGAATTACCTGTGAAATTGCGCTGTTGTTGGCCTTTGTTAAATGAGCATCTAGATTCAAGATTCTAGAACCATTGAAACCCATCTTCAACCCATCTTCAGTTGAGGCATTGTCGTGCCGAGAAGGTAGCAATTATATTGTAAACACAACAACAAAGAAAAAAACTACAACAAATATTCACAAAAAAAATTTAAAAAAAAAAATTCCATAAGCGTTGCATGTTTACATGAATTTTGCGTTTACAACTTTAATTACAATTATAAATCTAAAGATTACATTATAAATAAAAAATGCTAAATTTTTTTTTTAAAAAAATTTATGGCTGTGAAAAACTTTGAACACTCTCTAAAATCACTTTTTGAAAAAAAAGACTTTTAGCTTTATTTTCAATTCAGAATTATGTTTTTAGATTTAGAAACAGTTTTTATTTTAAAATTAAACTGTTCACAAATTGATTATGGAAATTTGTTTATTTAAAAAATCTGTTGATTTTTAACAAAGCCACTTTTTGAGCAGAGAAAATGAAGTTTTCAGCTTTAAAAGCAGTTTTTATTTTGTAGCCAAACTATTCACAAATTAATTTTATAAATGTGTTGAAAAATATGTTGATTTTTGACCAAGTTATGGAAAGACACGAATTTTAATCTAGAATTTTCTTTTTACAAACAAAAGGTTTTTTTTCAGCTTTTCAGTTAGTATTATTCTGTAAACGAAACCATTTACAAAACAATATAAAATCAGTTTTTATAAATTGTTAAATGTTTTAAGAAAGATCTGGCTTTTTGTAGCTATACACAACTTATTTTTAAGCAAACATTTTGTGTGCAACTCTAAAGTGAAACAAGTGTGAATTGCAGATAAAACACGTCTCTCCCTCTTCTCCATCCAAACCCATTTGTCAACCCCTTCAAATAGGGGCTCTATTTCACAATTTGCACCCCCCAAAAAACATACTTTCACAATTGCTTCCAGTCCAATGGGCAAATGCAACGAGTAAGATGAGAATCTTTTGGCTTTTGTTTCAGCTCAACTCGATTCAACTCGATTCGAGTCGACTCCAATCGAGGCATTCATCGTGAATCGTTTCGATTTCATTCCATTCAAAGTAAAATCAAAATTCAACTAATTTGCATTTTCGATTTGCATATTTACACAAAATACAGTGAGAGGCCTACAAACCAGAACGGAATGGATCAGGAACGGCTCAGGAACTGCATAGATTTCCCCCCAAATCCTACAAATTTTGTGTCATTGAAATTAAATTGATTGCAAATACTGAAGATTGACTTCAAGTGGTTAAGCTCAAAAACAAAGGGCGTTGTTGAGTTTTGAGTTTTGAGTTCGAGTTTGAGTTTGAGTTCAAGTTGAGTTTGGGCCTCTTTCTCGGCTTCTGGTTGTGTTGTGATAACTGGGCAGAGACTGAATGGATGAATGGATGGATGGATGGTGGAGGGAGGGGAGTACAAAGTCAGGGCGCATAATTGCAGTTTGCAGTGCGTCAAAGGGCTCGTTGCGTTCATCATATCAGTTGTGCGGCAGTCGAGGATTAAGGGCTGCAATTGTGTGCCAAATGCCATTAATGAAAATCGCAAACACACAAGCGCAACACGGCGCAGCACTCCCTGCACCACTCCGTGCACCACCACCCACCCAGCACACACATGGCACGAAAATTGCCACCCTAATTTGAAATTAAGCACAGCTGAATTTTGGAAGGGGGCAAAAAAGCCTGCTTTAAATGCCAAAAACTGGTTAAATGCATTTGGTAGGGTTGCCAGGCGGTGCCAAATTAAATGGCAATATATAGTTATATCAACTCGACTACTTTGTGTAGCAGCAAAAATTTGGCCAGAAAAGTTAATTTTTCTTTTTGGCTCCGAAAACTTTTGTTGGCTACTTTTGGAAATTGGCAGTGCCAAATCAGTTGCGAAACAAGTTTATTGAACAATTTATCACAGTGCGTGGAGGCGGGTTGCGGAGTAGGTTGTGTGGGAGTGGGAGTGAAATGGGGTGTGGCAGAGCGTCAGGGGAACATGCTACATGTCAAAAGCGAAGGAAAAAATGGCAGCACGCGTCTTCAGAAAGTCTGCCACAACTCCAACTTCTGACAGATGATGATGATGATGATGAGAATTTGTGATGATGCGTAAGGGTGAGATTACACACACACACACAAGCACACACACACAGGCACAGCTGACAGGTCGCTGGCTGTATCTCAAACCCCTCCCCCCTAATCCTTAGCAAAGGAACCACCCCTCGTAAAACATATTTACTTAGCTGGGATTTTGTTTTGCTTCGACTGCGACTTGGACAACTTCGATGGCTGCTTAAATTCAACTAAACAAATTGGAAAATATTATCAAAAATTGGTTTATGATGCTCGTCGTCACACAGGGTGACCAAGGAGCCATGTTGAATGTTGCTCTTCTTCCGCTTCAAACGCAAACACAACATAAACAATAAGCACAAAAAATGCAGCGAAGCGAGCAACGTCAAAATGGAGTGAGAAAGGGAGATTTGGGAGAGAGAGAGAGAGAGAGGAGTAGGGGTAACAGGAGGAGGAAGTGTGGGGGGGGATGAGTATAGATTTGGGTATTGAGCAATTCAGTCTCGACAAGGTGTCAAAGGGTTTCGCCAGGTTTTGCATGAGCCAACAACTGAACAAGGGTTGACATATTTGAAGATGAGCAGCAGTGGGGCAGGCAAATTAAAGGGTGGGCGGGGTGGGGTGTACAGCTTTTGTCGCCCACAACAGGTGCTAGCTGAGCAGTTTTGACTGGCCTGGGATTGATTTTCCCAACTGTCATCAATAAGAAGCTGACAGCAGAGACAAAAGCAACAGAAATCCGAGTGGATCAGCAAATGGTGAATCAATGGAAATGGAAAAATGAAAATTTAAATCGCATATGCCAACCAGATTAGAAAGAGGGTTATTCAATCCAGAAATAATTTGACCCATGTTCTATGAGTAGACCAAATAAAATCCGACAAATGAGTTGAGCTAATTTGCATTTAAATCTTTGGGCTAATTGCAATTACCCCATTTATATTAAAATAGTCTATAAAAGACACTATAAATTTGTATAAATTTGATTTAATTTTACCGTTACTGCACCGTTTCTGAATATCGATATTTATCGATAAAGTTACAAATATAGAGTATTGATTCATAATATGCTCTAACATCAACTGTAAAAATTTCATTAGAATCTTAAATCATTCGATTATTTTTATTATTCCAATCCAACTTGTTTTTCTAGTCACTTTTTAAAAACTTTAAATTCTGCCTTCATATTTGAATTGCTCTGTTGATCCCCAATTGCTTAAGATTTACACAAAGCTATTAAATGCTAAATTAGACTTGAAAACTTTCCCAATTCTTCAAAAATAGTACTTGAATTGCAGTATTAATAGCTGTAAATTCTCAACTGCTTTGAATATGCCAAAGTATTTGCTCTTAGCTCAAAATTCGCTTCAAGTCAAAGTCCAGCTATAAAAAAAAGAAATTAATTTCACTTTTATTTCCAGCAGGCATTTGCCGACTTCATTTCGCAATATAAATCCAATTTAAAAACCTTAAAATGCAACAACAACAACAATACGAACAAGAAGTGCAAAATGAAGGTGAAGAAGATGCTGAAGAAGATGCTGAAGAAGAAGAAGAGCGGATGGGCAAGTGCAAAGTCATTAAATTGATAAATAACCAAAAACTTTGCTCATAATCGCCAAGCACGTAAAATGTCTACCAAAAAGAGGAAAATGCGTGAAAAGCAACAACAACAACAAGAAACGGTAAACAAGAAGCTGTGTGAGGAAGGGGGTGGGTTGGGGTGTAGGCAAAGCCAAGCATTTATCAAAGGCAAGCATAAGCAAAAGCACATGGTAGATAAAAAAAATCCTGCAGCTCTCTCTCTCTCTCTCTCTCACTCTCACGCTCCCTTTGTAGTTGTCTGCTTCTGTTTGCGTTACGGTTGCGTCCAAATGTTTGCTTAAACAATTTGTGGATGCCAGCAGTGGGGAAGCAACGGCAACGGCTGATCCATTTAAATGCCGCACATAAATTACCATACACACAGCCTCCTCTCCTCTCCTCTCCTAACCACCATTCACTCCTTCAAACAGACAAAAAGGTACGTTGAGGTTATGTTCACCACCCACAAGGCAAGCGCACGCACACGCCCTCTATCGGTTACACATATGTCCAGTGGACACCTATTGACACATTCCGCATTTTTGGAACGCATCATTGAACAACTCACTGGTTGACACATTGATGTATTGGCCGATTGCATTGACTGATTGTCCAGCAGACGGTCGCGCAGCATCAAGTGAGCCGCACAAATGCGACTAATATCGAAATTCTCACTCTCCCACACTCCCACTCTCCCAGCACCTACTCTCCAACACTTCACCCCGCCAGCAGCACCCAGTGGAGCTCAAACCTCAGCGTTGCTTCATTACTTTAAATGCTTTACACGTACAACATTTAGGCTGGCAGACAGATAGACAGACTGACAGACAGACTGACAGACAGACGGCGACACTTTGTCTATGGCGCGTGTTGTTGCTGTCATTTGATATACCCTAACTTTTATTTTTGGCAACTGACAGCTTCTATTCTCTTCTACAGCTTGCGACAAGTTAAGAAAAGTTTAAGTAAAAATATATAAATTCTAGTAATATCCATCGATTTTAGCTAAAATATATTTACCATCTGTTCGTAAGGTAAAATTATTTAATTTTGATTTTCTTTCGAATTTTACTTTTTTTCTTGTTTTTCTGTTCTTAAATTTAACATATTTATATATAAATTTCAATTATTTCTTTCTGATTTTCATTCAAATTTTCATTTATTTTTTTGTTTCTATTTTTAGTTTTTTTTTCTTTTGTCTAATTTTTATTTATATTTATATGATATATATTAAATTTCTTTTCCCGACTATCAAGTTTCTTAAGGTGAGCAAAATCCATCTGTATTTATCCTTACAATCTCTGCTCATCATCAGCAAATGTTATAATGTTTCTACAGTTCTTCATAAATTCATAATTCATAAATTCAATTGACTGTGGTAAGATATATTTTCAAAAATGTAATCAGATATTTTTTTTTGGTAATAATTCCCATGAATATCATTGGGAAGTGTACAAACGCTTCGTTGAGTTTTGCACACATTAAATACTATATACATATATATATATATATATACTTACCACCAAAAATTCAAGGGCTGTAGCACTTTATTGTTGCATGTTATTTCCCTCTACCCCCTGCCCCCTGTTGAAAACATTCCCTTCCCCTACTTCTTCTCTTAGTTTACCCTGCAAGGAAAACGCATTTTGCACGCAATTCAATCTATTTTTTCTTTTCATTTCGAATCTTTTTGTTATGGACCTGGCTACAGATTTTTTCCCTGTGCCGTGTCAACTGTCTGATAAGTGCAAAGGAGAGCAAAATAGAGAGAGCGAGAGAGAGTGAGATAGCTATACATACATGTATATTTCGCATTGCATTCGGTTTGTGCTGATTACAACAAAAAGTAGTGCCACATATTGCTTTTATTATATGCCGCTATGATTTTTACATAGTCTCCTTTCTCTCTGTGCAATCAGCATAAAACAGCTAAGCCAAAATGTCTGGCTATAAATGTGGAGATATCGAATCACTTCCTCTATATAGACTAGACTCCATAAAAGACAATTGGCACTGGTCAGCACATAAAAAATGTGACTTTAATTCAACAGGGATTTGTTAGAAATTATTAATTTTATTGTACTTCCTGATATCTGATCGCATTTCTTAAACATAATTTTCAATTTTAAAAGCATCGCAACAAGGCTTTAATAATTATGCCATGAATAGTGGCATTATTTAAAGACTAACCAGAATTGCTGGCAACGAGCGAGGCAATAAAAAAAAAGTGTTACATGGACAATTAAGTTTTTATGAAACATTTCCGTTAGGTGGCGCTAGTGTGCAAAAAAAAAACAAGTAAACAACACGCACACACATCCTCTTGCACACACACATATGTATATGTACGCCTGGCGCCAGACTCATTGTATTTGCTTTTGGGAGTGGTGTAGTGAGGAGCGTAAGAGGGGGTGTGGTGGGTTTGGACTAGCAAAAACATACGCTTCACAGTGCATAAAAATTCATGTGCTTGTTTGTGTGTGTGTGTGTGCTTGTGTGTGTATTGGGCATGTTCGTGTCTGCATTTGTATTTAAATACATTTTAATTAGTATTTATTGTTTTTGTAGACGGCTGCTACCGCCACTTTCTCTCCACCTCTCGCACTCGCTCAGACGAACACTTAACACTTGCTAAATTAGACATGTAACAACTACAGCAACATTTACAGTAGCACAACGCACAAAAAAAAGGGTTTATGTTAATCAAATGGCACACAGTAAGTGCCCCCACCTCTGTTAATCCACTAAAACTCTAACCACACAAGGCAAACTCAATTCACTTATCCTTTCACTCTTTATCTTTCTCTCTCTTTTTCTCTCTTTCTCTCAAAACACAATCAGTGCCTTTCTTTTTGTCTCTTTCGGCAAAGCAATTAACTACGCTTTGATTAACACTCAACGGCGTCGTACTTCGTTGACAATGACGACGACAGCTGGCTGGCATAGCCGAAAGGCCCCAAACCACAGTTCCCAACGGAAGCAACAACAACGATAACAACAACAAGAACAGAAGCTGGCAGAATTGCTTTGACACCGCATGTTAACTTAACAGCTGTCAATTACAGGCGCTGCCTGCTGTCGCAGCTTAGCCACGCTGTTAAGCTAATGAAAGTGTTTCGCTTTGCATGTTTATGTCTGCTGTGTCTGTGTCTGTGCCTGTGCAGCTTGCTTATTGGCCGAATGTCCAGTTCAGAGTTCGCCAGGCATTCGGCTTTTTAGCTGTAATTAAAGTGCACTACGTGCCGGGCTTAGTTCGTGCCGTTTGATGATGAACGCTTTATTAAGCTCTGTTATGGCGACTGTTAGAGTTGCTGTTGTTATTGTTGTTCTTCTTCTCTTTGCGCTTAACAGAGGCAGATGTGTGACTCGTCAGACCGTTATCCTGTAATAAGTTATGACACTTTTAGCGTTCACTGTACGCCGTGGGGCGGCTGTACACATGTGTGTGTGTGTATGTGAGTGCACTCAAGCCACCCTGTTTTGATATGCGTGTGTGTGTATGTTTTTTTTGGGTTGTTCATTCAAGCGCATAATCGCATGTTAAATGTGTTGTAATTAAAATATTAATTTCTTCGTCGTCGTCTTCCCATCATTGTCGGTGTCTGTGTCTGTTGTGTTGCCCTTTCCTTGCCGCCACCTTCTTGTGGTTTGCCTCTGCTGTAATTATAGTTTTCTTTTACGTTGTCACGAAACACGCACGCCCACACACGCAGTTACGAGTTAGAGAGGTGGAAAAAGTTGAAGTTTTCGTGGTGGGTAGCTCAAAAGTTCTGCTTGAGAAATCTGATAAATGTGTAATCAGTATTAAAGCCACAAATAAGATATAAGAATTCACGTCAGCACGTTTATAGCAAGAGAAGTTAGAAAATAGATAGCTTAAGGCATGGTAATAAAATGGTTCTTATTAAAGTTATATTTTCTATTTAAGTACATAAAACTCTTCTTTATTAGGTTTTATTTAAACTTTAAATTATATTAGGGAAAGAGATTTAAAAGTTATACTAATAATTGTATTAAAAAAGGGAATTGCCTTTGCATTTTACACATAGATGTGTGAGAAAATATTTCAAATACAAAAAAGAAATAAATTTCTTATAATAATCGCATTATTTCTGGCTAATATTTGCTGTCACATGGCTATTACAAAAATTGAAATTTATTAAATTTTAAATTCGGCTTACAGAGCCTCACATTAGCTCCATTATGCAGACTGTGAAAAAAAAAATTGAAAGTCACTCAGGCGGTGCTTGCAACCACCCAAAAAAATAAAAAAAAAAACACGTAGACAAAGTTGTGGTGTTGTAATCGGATATAAGTCGTACTCTCCAGAGACCTGTCTACCAGATCCCCCCCAAAAAAAAATGGCTATATACACACATACGTTTTGGCATCATCGGGCGAAAGACAAAGCCAAAAACAACAAGGAAAGACCTATGCAACGGTTGGAGGTCTCCAGACCGGGGTCCGGGTCCGGTCCACACATGACCCGGACAACTAAGCCGCCATGCATAGAATTTCACATTTGATTTACAAAAAGTTAAAAAAGGACATTCAACCAAATGCAACATATTTGGCACAACAACAACGAAGTGTTTTTACTCTAATTATAATAATTATATAATGATAATCATAACATAATATTTCTTATTTCTATCAGCTCTTTAAGGCACTAAAAATACTTGTTGCACATAAAAAACCAACTTGTTATTTCCAAATGGCCGACAAACTTCATTAAACTGTTATTTAGATAGAACCATTTTGGCTAAGATAAATGAAAATGCTTTGCTACCCCAGCAAAATATAAAAAGGAGGAAGAAAACCCAAAAAATAAACATCTACCCCCCCGCCCCCCTCCCCACTGGTGACAAACGCAGCGCTGATGATGATCATTGGGGGGCGTGTGCCTTGGGGGCGTTATAAACAAAAAATTAAACGCATACGTGTTCTGCATGCCAAGGGGCAGCATTAAACTCAGTTATGCCACACGAGTCCATGTTGCATGTTCACATCTCTCTCTCACTCTCTGTCCGCCTGTCGGTTTGTCTGTTTGTCTTTTAGTCTGTTTTGGGGCTTGGAGTTGGCGTAGTCCGTGACTAAAACAGACGCATCGTTTTTTGCTCATTATGTGCATAGCAGTTTTGTGGCACAGAAAAAAATATAGCTATATAAAAACGGCTATCGGATAAAAACTACCCTCATGTTTAGCCATATTTTGTTGTTGTTGTTGTTGTTGTTATTAAACAGAGTCCGAGTTGTTGCACGTTGTTGTTGTTGCGGTTGTTGTCTGGCCGCAATTCGTGCGTTGCTGCCACGCATTTTGTAATCGAGACTGGTCACAATTATATATAAATATATATATATATAATACAGATATATATACATATTTAGCGCACCTTTTCACCTGCAGCAGGAATGGCATTTATTTATTTTTATTTAGCGAGCCAAGCGACATAAACTAAAGTCAAAGTGTCAACGAGCCAGGAAATGGCACCTTGACACCTGCACTCTGAGGCCCAACCATGCCCACCACTCCCCCAACCACTGCCCTTACTCAGGGGCAATGCCACAAATTTGTGACAGTTAATCGGTTTCACAATTTTGCTAGCCAACTCAGCAGCAGCAGCAGAAGCAGCAGCAACTTGTTTTCTAACTTCATTTTGCTCTAATTGCAAAAGACGAGAAAAGCGAGCAGAAAAAAGATGAATAGAAAAAAAAATGTATTTCAATTCAATTTCAGATGCTTATCGCCATGGACACAAACCAAGCGAACCCACCACACCCCAAACCAACACTGGGGGAGGGGGCGGTGAAAGCAGCAAAAATCTATTTCCTGCTCTGCTTTCACTTTCATTTTCGGACGACGACTTTTGCGGCTGATAAGCCTTCAGACTGCGCAGATCAAATGGAAATAGCACTAAAGCTAAACACATAGACAGAAACAGAGACATAGTGTATGTGTGTGTGTGTGGGGGAGAGAGAGGGAGAGAGATAGACCCTTGTTGGGTTCGATTTCGCTGCACGTGACCAAATTATATTTTCGTCATGTAATTTTCTCGCTGCGTGCGTTTCACGGATAATTCCCCACACAGACCGTTAGCTAGTTGATATTTTTATGGTTTATGCTTTCGTCTTTGCCTTTGCCCCGACTAACAATTAGTGTTGGGAATCTGCAGAGACAAGGGGCAGGGGGTTGATTGGAGTACGCATCCAGCCGGCTGACTGCACCTTGTCGTGGATTAATCAAAATCTATTGGCCAACCAAACAGCAGCAGCAGCAGCAGCAGCTTGTTATGTAAATCCTAAGCCAAGCACACACTAAGCAACAACGTCTTTGTTAGTATATAAATTATGTTAATAGCAATTTGTCCTCCCCCCCTGCCTGCAGAAACCCCTGCCCAAACCTTTGCCTGGCGTGTTAAGTGTCACAGCAAAATTGCTGCCAGGTATTTGTGGGTTAATGAATATAAATGTCTTCATATTTTTTTGTCCGTTGACATACCAAAGCGATATTCATTGTTGTAGTTCAACAGAGAGACAGTGCGAGAGAGAGAGAGAGAGAGAGATTGGTAGACTTAAACAGAACTCACCTCGGAGCATGCATAAATAATTTATGAATACATTGAGTTTAATAAATGAAAACAGAAAATGGAACTTTTGTGTAAAAATGTTTAACATATTGAAAGATTAAGTCAATAATTTCAAAGATAATCATTTAATTTACGTAGCGATTTTCTCAATAATACCTCAGCACTAATTAAGCGCATTAAATGAGTAAAGATTGAATTACGAACCAAATTTGAATATCCAAATTGAAATGCTGCATTTAAGCAGAGTTTAGAACCATTTACAGTAATTTATTACTTTTTGGAAATAATAAATAAATTATAGAATAAGAATTTTTATATACATAAATTTATTTGAAAGATTTTATAAGTTTAAAACTGTGCTTAGTTTACAGTTTTTTCATAACAAAATTTAAAATTTCACAGATTTTAGTTAAACTGAATTTTTAATAAAGTTTTCAGCACACAACACAAAGAATTGGAAATTCATTTCTTTCATAAATAACAGCTGTGTGATCCTCTGCTTGTTCTGGCTATATATATATATATATATATGTATGTATTTGTGAGTTGGCAACATAATGGATATTGGACTATTTTAATGACCAAGTCAGCCACCACCCGGAAAGGACGAAATATATGAAAGAAACGAAAGGAAACGGAATAATCCTTTCTAAGTGCGTTAGAAATGCCACATGCTGTGCGGCACCGAATGCAACATTTGTGCTCAAGGACAAGCCGCAACCAAAAGAAAAAGAAGAAGAAGAAGAAGAGGAAAAATCCAACAGTTGTATAGTTGAGGGTAGTTCTCATTCCCTGTGATTCCTGGTCGGGGAGGGGCGATTTGACGATTGTAACAAAAGTCGCGTGGAAATTGAACGCACGGCGCATGCAATAATTCAAAATAATTTGGGCAAACAATTCAAGTGGTTTAGGGATACCAATCGCACCACTCGCACCACACAGTCCACCATGTCAACGTCAACAATAAACCGACTCAAAGCGGGGCGCGGGGTGGCATGACACGTGCACAAATACCCCCCACCCCCCCTCTCCTTGTATACCACTCGGAAATTAGAGGTAAGATTTTTAGATAGAGTTCTCCGCACAGCTGTCAACCGGCTTACCTGCAATGAGAGTGGAAAAGAAAAAAAAATTGGTTGGTTTTAATTAAATTGTGCGCGGGAAATGACATAAAAAAAAACACATATAAATTTCTATTACAAAATGTAACTTGGCTTAAATGGAGTTCGCATGTGTCGAACAGGGCCAATTAGGAGTACAAAAGCGTAAATCGTAAATCGTAAATTGTAAATTGTAAATGGTATATTGTGAATCTATGGCGACTGCATTTAATGGCCACAAATTGCAGGAAATAAAGTCAAAACAAGGTAAGCTGTTCTCAACTGAGCACGACTATAATATACCCTGTTAAATATATTCTATTTTTTATTTGTCAGATTTCGCTTTAACAAGTTTTTGCAGAGCCAAATTTAAACAGGCATGAAAAGGCCTAAAGGCTATTAAATATGAAATTAAAGTTGCTAGTATTTTAAAATTAATTAATTTATATATTTATTTATTATATATTTCAGCTGAAATTTAAATACAAAGTCCAAATACTAAATTGAATAAAATAAAATTGTATATAAAAAAATATAACACAGCTTCTGAAATCTTGAAAGTCTTTTCTTCCGATAAATCTATCTATTTTATTTTGTGAAGTCGAGGAGAAGTCCTCAACTCACAACCCTATCCAGGAAAAGATGCAGCATCCTAGGCAGGCATGTCACGAATGTCAAGGACATAGAAGCCCTCGATCCAAATTCCTGGCATTCGTTCAGGAACTGGGGTTAATGGAGGAACTATAAGCTCAGAAGGGGTGGGGGGGGCACAATAGATCTAATAGGTCTCAGAGACCCCAATTTAATAATAATCACAGAAAAGGAAATATTATTATTTATATTTATTTATTAATTTAACAACTTTTACAAATACTGAAATCTTTGGGGCCATCTTCATAATTACGGGCCACATATACCCACTTTGGCCTTGTCTACAGGGTATCGCAATTTCACAACGGTCTCAAATCGTATGACAATTAAAAAAAAGGGAGCAATCAAAAACATTTATTATGATTCTTTTTTTTTTGGTACACTTTTGTCGCAACAATGTTGAGCGCTTAATCAACGGCACCCAAATTGTTACGAACTTTGCCAGGAACAAAACAAAATAAATAGAAAAAAAAAAATGGAAAAACGTGAAGCACAAATAAAAATGTAAATATTAATAAGCGTCAATATGCGTTCAGGCGGCAGCAACGAGACGCAGCTGAGGTGGTGTTGCAAGTGGGCTTTGAATTAGAGTTGCCAGTTGCGAGTTGAAGTTGGAGTTGGGATTCAAACAAACAAACAAGCAGCCGCAGCAGGCGGAGCGGGGCGGGCGGTGCGGGGGTGAGCCCACTAGCAGTGGCAGCCACACCCCAAAGCCAAAGCAGACGCCGCCGCAGGGCACCCAACCGACGACACCCCAACCAAGCACAAATCCGTATCCGAAAGGACGCGTCGTTTACCACTCGGCGGACGCACTGCGGCAAGCAACGTGCGGCGGGCAACGGGGGGGCAATACGCTAATGTGAGACTAAACACGAGCCGGAGACCGAAACCGATTTCCCGTCAAGGTGCCGCGCCAAGGGTTGGGTGGGTTGGCGCACGCGGTGGGGGGAGTGTCAAGACTGGCACACTGCCACCAAATGTTGGAAAGCCAAAATGAAATGCAGAGAAAGTAATTGCAGTAATATCGATAAAAAAAAAAATATACAAACTGAAAGCTAAAATATGAAAAATAATTGAAATACAATTTGTATTTTTAGCTGGTTTACTGAAAATTAATCAAATTTTAAGCTAGAATTGAAATTTTTTTTTTTAAATTATTATTTAAATTTCAGTTAACAAATTTAGATACAGATATAGATAAGGATAGAGATAAAGATAAAGGTGTAGATATATATATGTATATGGATATAGATTCAGATATATATATAGATATAGATAAGGATAAACATAAAGATATATATATATATATGGATTTAGATTCAGATATAGATATAGATATATATATGGATTTAGATATAGATATAGATATAGATATAGATATAAATATAAAAATATTTATTTATTTAAATATGTAAATCCATAAAATATTAAAAATTATAATATATTTTATATAAATCAATGTTGCTAAGGAACATAAGAATTCCGATTTAAGAGAAAGTAAAAATAATATGACAGGATTTTATTTTATCTTGAATCTTAATTTTTGTATTCTTCGGTCAAATTTATATAAAATTCTAAAGATTAAAGACTAAAAATGTCTGCTATGATCTTTGATAGATCTTTAGATAGATAGAGCTGTGTGTTTCTAATGAATGTTGTCTATAAGAAGCTGTTTTCAATTATCATTTCAAGCACCTTTTTTTTAATGTTAAGTTTTTTGATATATGCCTCACAAATACCTTAAATGTTTTTTTAGTTTGCCAAGGGATTGCTAGCCAAATCTAATATTAGTCTTGATAAAACACCAATAATCTAAGCTATGAATAGATAGATAGATCTTAGAGAGAGCTCTAAATATCTGATGGATATTGGTTTTAAGAAGCTGAAAATGTTTTCCATTAGCATTTCAAGCAACTAATTTTAATGTTGAGGTAAGATAAATAAGAAGGCTTAGATAAGTAGGTCTTTTTTAAGGGATTCTAGCCACATCACAAATTAGACTTACTAACATAGTTTTACACAGATTTCTAATCAATTCTCAGCTAGTTGTTAGCCACGTTTACACTTTACGGAACCTTAAGTTTCATTAACATTTCGCCTAGGTTGTGGTCACTGTAAGTATTGGCCATGTATCCTCAGCTAGAAAAGCGTCCCCCTTTTTTTGCCAACGTGCTTCACACGCTTGCCACCACCATCATTTACTGCTGCACCACTTCCCCCCCCGAAAATACCCTGTGTTCTCCTTGGTATACGCGTGCCCAGTCCATCGTCCATCGTCCTTCGTCCTTCGTCGTCGTCGCCATTTGCCGTCATCATGAACATCAACATCAACATCAACTTGAGCATCGTATCAGGCTCAGCATCAAGTGATGGAGTTTTGTGAAATGGAACTTTCAACACCGGAAGCAGCGTGTTGCATGTATTTATGTAGATATTAGCGAGGCGGCCAGCCCCGTCCCCCTTCCCCTAACCCCTATCTGGCAAACCATATTGACTGGCCCCTGGCTTGGCATGGTCTGTGTCCTGGTTTTGGCCTAGCCTTTTGCCCAGGACTAAAAACCGAATCGAACTCAACCCAAAATGAACTGAGTCGTGGGGATGTCGTTCTCGTTGTTGTTGTTGTTTATATATATATATATATACTTTTTTATAAGCGCGACTATAAACCAGATTTGGTAGAGCTCTTTACCCTAACATATTCAATAGCCAAAAAGGAGGAGGGTTGGACAAAGGGACGTGTGCGTAAAGGGCAGGAACAGGAGCAGGAGCAGGAGCAGAGCCAGAAGGGCACACAACAAACGAACTCAGTCAAATTATAGAGTGTGTGTGTGTGTGTGCGAGTGTGTGTGTGTGTGTGAAATATGCACAAACAGCAGCAGCAGCAGCAGGCAACGAGTCGAGCAAAGAAAGGAAAAAGTCAAGAAATAAAGGAAACAGCAAATTTTTTGGGAATGAAATTATGCATTCATAACCATCGACAAGCCATTAAAGAGGGGTTGCATGCCACAAGCAAGCAAAAAGAAGAAGCAGAGGCAGTAGAAGAAGAAGAACGAGTCGAAAAGCTAAGCACTCCACAAGGAAAAAGAACTCTAAAAACAGGTGGAGGAGGAAAAGAGGTAAAGCAATTTCTGCTTGAACTAAAATGAATCGCAGTTAAACAGAGTAAAAACTCTAATGAACTAAGCACAAATCTTGCTTAAAGTTAAGTTAATTAAATTAAGATTAAGTTTAACTTGATTACGAATTGATTTTATGATGCAAACATTTCAATTCTTTATTAATATCATATGAGGAAAAAGGAGTCTTTTAAATAATCAAATTTCAGCTTATTTTTATAATTAATATTTGACTAGAATTAATCAATTTATTATCATAATTAATATTTTACTAAAATTAATCAACTTTTTCTTATAATAAATATTTTACTAGAATAAATCACCTTTTTATTCAAATTAATATTTTACTAGAATTAATTAACTACTTATTATAATTAATATTTTTTCTATAATTAATCAACTTATTATTATAATTAATATTTTTTTTAAATTAATTAACTTATTATTATAATTAATATTTGACTAGAATTATTCAAACTTTTATTTTAATTTATATTATACTAGAATTAATCAACTTTTTATTATAATTAATATTTTACTAGAATTAATCAACTTTTTATTCAAATTAATATTTTACTAGAATTAATTAACTACTTATTATAATTAATATTTTTTCTATAATTAATCAACTTATTATTATAATTAATATTTTTTTTAAATTAATTAACTTATTATTATAATTAATATTTGACTAGAATTATTCAAACTTTTATTTTAATTTATATTATACTAGAATTAATCAACTTTTTATTATAATTAATATTTTACTAGAATTAATCAACTTTTTATTATAAATAATATTTTACTAGAATTAATTGCAATTCAGCAAATTCTGATGAATATGCAGAATCTATAAATAAGAATTCAACTGTTTAGTTAAGATTAAAGTAAAGCAAATTTTTCCCAAGAAAAATGTGTTCTTATTTTAAGAAAACTGCATAAATAAATTCTTCGATTAACTCCAAACTGATTTTGTTGCCAGTTTTTTGCAAAGAGCTTTGCAACACTAAAACTTTTGCAGCGATTTTTATTACACCAAAGCAATTTGGCTAGCGGAATTGGGCTGAGAGGAACCCCTCTCCCCCTCCCCCTCTTAATGGTTTTGTAGTCCAAGCCAGTTTGGTGGGTCATTTGAATATATTTGGTTATTAGAAGTTGGCTGGTCAGCAAAGCAGTGTTCTGATTCTAATCCTGGTGCTGGTCAACCCCATTCAGCTCGTGCCACCCTTAAGACCGCCCCGCCCTGCACCGCCCCGCCCTTAATCAAATGCAGCGCGCATGCAGCAACCCCGCACCAGGGGATTACTGTTGCTGCCACTGTTGCTGCCACTGCTGTTGCTGTTGCTGCCACTGCTGTTGCTGCTGTCGGGTAACAAGTTGTTATTATTTGTTGTTGGATGTTGTTTAATTTTGAAAAATGTCACGCGGACTTAATGCCACCGATTGCCGCTGTCCCTTTATTTATATCCTTTTTTTTTCCTGTTGCCCGAATAATGGTTGCAGGGTGTCCTGGTTGGGGTGCATGCATCAGCGACATCAATGAAATGTGAAATGTGTAAGCCTTTGACTTGATGCTACCGTTAAGCGGGGTCTCGCTCTATGTGTGTGTATGTGTGTGTGTGAGTGCATATGTGTGTGTGTGTGTGGCATGCAACTGCAGAAACCTGTTTGAATCGACAGAACTTGTTCTCAAGGGTTTCTCAAACTGACCGCTGGCCTCGCTCGCTGCCATGTGCCACAAAAAAAAAAGTTATAAAACTGCTGACCAGACAGGGGCAGAAATCTCAATATGCATATTAAAAGAGAAAGAGAGAGAGAGTAGGAGAGAGTGAGGAAGAGAGAGAGAACCGTGCGCTGTGTCGCGTGTTCCATCATAATTTTTGCTCAAAAAGAGGGTTCTACTGCTGAGCGGGGGGTATTGACTAGTTGAAGGGCACAACGGAGGGGGGGAGGGGGTTCAGTTGAACGGTAAACGTTTTTACGATAACATCTGCGGCGCTTTTGCGATTTCCAGTTTTGGTAAACGAGGGTTGCTCATTGCATAATTATGCCATTGTTCAATGAGATTCGCTTCTTCTTCTTCTTCTACTTTGACATAATCTAATTTGTTATGGGGGAGAGGGGGGGGGGGGGGAGGGTTTTGGGGTTTCAGCTAAAGATGTAACTGTAATTGTAACTGTATCTGCTGCTGACCCAATGACCCACAAGTTGTACTCTTGGCGCCTGGCCAAGGGGAAGCTGCGCTGTAAGTTGCCACACACACACACACACACACACACATAAATAATTCACAGCTGTTTATCGCCACAAGTATTACCAGTTATCAGTACACGTTATATGCTAATGTGCCACCAGGTGTGGCGCAACTAATAAAACATGAGTGTGCCGCCAAAAATACCACACAAATCCTCAAGCCAAAAGCTGCGCACTTCATAACTCATTTGTCAAACACCTCGCTGCCACATGCCCCCAACCACACTCACACACACATACCTTAAACCCCTACCCCCCCTCAGTTGCCTGTTTTTGTCTTTTAGCTCATCGCATTTAATGGCCAGCGATTTTCACTCTTTTGCATTTGATTTTCCAAATTGCAATGTTTCGTTTGCCATTTCGATTTATGTTGCTCGTTTCTGGCTTTTCCAATCCCTGTTCCCAATCCCATAATCTTTGCTCCATGCTAGTTGTCTGTTTTTTTTTTGTTTTGTTTTTTTTTGGTTGTCGGTTTCGGTTTGCAGCTTCGCTTTTTCATTTGGCTGTGTGACGAATGCATTACATTTGTCAAATTAGCCAGGGAGGATGATAACAGAGCTGGAAAAACATATATACATACATATATACATACATACATACATATATATATATATGTATATATATTCAAAGTGGTTGCTTCAGTAATCCACTTGCTGCCAATAATGTTTATTTATAGCTGCTCTTCTTTACTTGTATACCAAAAAAAATGTTAAGATTAAAAATAAAAGTACTGACTAAAAAAAAATAGCTATTCAAAAAATAAATAAATTGGTGCATTGAACTTTTAAAGATTTATTTAAATTATAATTAAACAGAGATAATTCTATGAAATAAACTTTTTCTAATAAATTTGATTGCTTCAATCTTATCTTTTGTGTTTTTTGAGATTTATTGAAATTATAAATAAAATAGAGATAATTTTATGAAAAACAATATTTTTCTCACATTTTTTGTGCAAGTTCAAAATGAACTTATTTAAGTAGAATATTTGTGGGGCAATTCTCTTTTGTATTTGAGTCCTCAAATACTTAAAGTAAATAAATAAGTTGATTTATATTTAAGTAGCTTTCAGTTCGTAAAAGTCTCAATTTGTGTATCAAATTTGTAAGTTAAGTTTTCAAATATTTAAAGTAATTCTTAAAAATGATTTCAAAGCAGTTGTAGTAAAATAAGTGCATAATTTTTAAGCCATTCCAATTTGTATATTCTTTTTATTTGTTAACAAAATTTACATATTTAATTAATTGAACATTAAAAACGAATTTTATTGAATTTTGGTTTTAACCCTCAAAGTTTTTTTTTTTTTTTTTTGAGTTTGCTTGTCAGTCAAATTGAATTAGCTTTCGCCCCTTTTGCGGGACTCATTAAAAAGGTTGTGGCAAATGCGAGGGCATTAAACGGTCGACTTCTAACCACAAATGTTGCAGTCCAGCACAGAATATATACATATATAAAATATATATATATATATATAAATATCTGAAATGTAGCCAACGTTTGCCGAACACATTTTGGCTCGTGTTGTTTGCGTTGATATTGAACTGAACTTGACATTTTGCGCTATGAAAGAGCAACAAGAGAGGAAGAGAGGGAGAGTGGCATGCGGCATGCGGCATGTAGGTAGGGAGTGGTATATACAAGTAATAAAAAGGATATTACGAGTTGAGCCGAATGCGATGCGATTCGATGCGATGAGCCGCTGCTGACCCGACCCCAATTTAAGCGACGAACTCAAAGCCGCCAAACAGGAGGCAGCTGCTGTTGCTGCCACTGCCACTGCCACTGCCTCTGCTTATGCTGCTGCCTCTGCTGCCTCTGCTGCTATTTTTACACCTCGTTCCCTGTGGCTGCCACAAACCGAGGCTCGTCAGACGAGCCGACGCGCTTCCTCAACAACGAACAACAACAATTGCAAAAACCATGAATTTCGCTTCATGCCACAAACTGGTTGAAAAGGACAAACAGCGCTGCGTTTATGAAATTATTTGTTGGCTATCCGGAAAAACAAAAAAAAGAAAAGCGAAAAAATCGAAAATAAAAGCAAAAATATTGAATTCGCCTGCGAAAGCTTTTATAGGCAAAAAGCTGGCAGCCCATAAAATACAACAACAAATGTGGCAAGGCAGCAACAACAAGAGCGAATAGCGAATAGCCTAGTTGCAACGAAGACTGGTTATCCTTGCCACAACTGAAAACTAAAATAAAATTGGTAAAATATAATATATAATTATAGATTAAAGAAAAACGACAGATTATTGCTTTTTACATGCATATTAAATAAATATTTTGCAGATTTTTTGTTAGTTGAAAAGTTGTTCATAAAATAACTCAGAATTCAACGGATATTTGCTAAGGCAATATAGGTCTATATATGTCCGACCTGCTTAATTTTCAGCATTATAACAACAACAACAATAAATATATATATATAAATATAAATTCAACAAAAGTGGAGACAATGATTTATGCTACTTCAGTTATCCACTTACTGCCAATAATATTTATTTATATATTCTCTTCTGCTATATCAATTTGATTCTCATTCAAATATTTTATCAATCGAATTTGTTATTTTATTCAAAAAACTCAACGTTGCACAGATTACTCCTATGGCAGTTATAGCATATAGGCAATAGATCTCTCAGATAAATTCATAACCAAATTTAGGAAGCATAATATCATAATAAAGTTTATGCATTGTATATATATATATATAAATATACAGAAAACATATAAATGATATCAATAAAATAAAATATTTTTCTTTCTTTCTTTTTTCTATTTTATATTAATCTTATTATTTTTTATTTGATTGGTTTTTTTTTCGTGTAATTCCCCAATTTTATTTTAGCATTTAAATACTTCCAGAAATAAATAAATCTTTCAAATCCTCTTTTAAATTTCTTATTTTTGATTAATTTTAAATTCCATTTAATTAAATTTTTTTGCATTATGTATTTTTTGAACCGACTGACTTTAGTTGAAATTAAATAAATAAATAAATAAACCAATCAGAATCGGTTGCAACATATGTGGTGCCTGCAGCAAAGAGTCGGACTTATGGCAAGTTGCAACAAGTTAGTTTTTCCTTTATAGAAAGCGACAGACTCAGTTGCAGTTGCAGATCAATAATATATCAGAGTTGCCTCTCAAAATGCGTTACCAACTTGGAGACTAACTCATTGTGCCCCCGGCAGTGGCAGATAAAACTGGCCTGCAATGAATCCTTAGTCCTTGCTCCAAGTCAGCTAATTGGCTTTTGGGCCTGATTCAATTGGCAACGCGTTGACATTAAAGCCGGTGTGGTGCGTGGCACTCGTGTATGCAAATTGGTGGCGCAACACAGAAATCATAAAGCTGTTAATAAATTTCAAATGTAATAAACACATTTTTATTCACACTGTGAATTTGGAGTCCAAGCGAGCACTTAATAGAAGAAGGGGGGATTAAACGGGGAGAGGCAGGGGGGAGGGTAAAAGGTGAGGCAAGCAGCACAGTGTTTACTCAATAATTGAAAAAATTTGGCTAATTTGAAAAAATGAACAGAAAAATAATAATTTAGTTATAACTTTTATTATTTATTGTATTTTTTTTTTTTTAAATAACTAAAGTCAATTTTTAATAAAATATTAAGTTTTTAAAAAATATATTCAAAAGTATTTAGAATACTATAAATAATTTAATATTTATTAATTTGTATTTAAAATATCTGTATAAAAATAGTATAATAAATACCTAAATAAGTTAATAAATAACTTTTCTAATTTATTGTTATTTGGAAGATTAATTTTGATTTCCTTTTTTTTTATATAAAATTTGTTTACAGTTTTGAAATAATCATATTAAAAAGTAGTTTTGAATACATCAAATAATTTAAAATACCTTCATTTTAATTTAAATATAATGCAATAAACTAAAATATGAGACATCAAAAAACATACTAAATTTTAGGAATTTTTTTTTAGCAATTTCAACACAAAAATCAATCACATTTCTGCTGGTTCTTTTTAGAGAGTGGCCACTGTAGTGTTGACCACTCGCACAGGATATTAGCTGATAAGCAAGCGTTTAAATTGCCAGAGACTGGACGCTTGGGGCGCCTCTTCTGTGGAGAGGGGAAGGGGGGAGGGATTGGGAGGACTTAAAGCCAAATTAAATTTTAGGCATAGCTCGGCACAGATTTTAATTAGATGTAATGTCAGCTTAATGGGTCTGATGTCATGTTGCCACAGGGGTGAAGAGAGGTGAAGAGGGATGCAGTGTGGGGGGGAGAAGTTGCTATACAATGTGTAGTTAGGCCAACTGAGCTTATAATGCTTGCTGCCAAGGGTGGTGCTAAGGGTGATGGTGGTGGTGGTTGTGTTGCTGTGAGTGTGTGTGTGGTTCTGGTTTGGTCAGGGTGCTGAGCAGGAATAGCTTTGAGTCTGCATTGCTTTTTTATTTAATGTCGTTGAAGAAGAAAGAACAACTGGCAATAATAGTGAGAGAATTGTAGATTATCTTCAATCTGGCAGACTTGTCGGATTTCTGAAGTTCCCATTTAATACTTTAAAACTGAATTTGCTCTCATTCAGTTTGCAGATAATCAGAACTCAAGTTGTGCATCAGATATATATGTTCATTAATGCAATCTAGAATTGAGATATTTTTGTGGTTTATTTGAGATTATTTAGAGTGAGTATTCTTTATTTTTAATGGACTTTTTATCTTGTTAATTGTGAATAATAAAAAATGGAATCTTTTTATCTTATAATAAACCATCTTTTTGATTGCTTCTTTAATAGTTGAGCTTATAAACATTTGTTATATTTTTTATTTGCTTATTATTATTTAATTATTAATAAACTGTAGGTCTTTGTAGCTAGTAAACTAACTTTTAGGTAAATTATCTTATAATCTATGGGATTAAATGAAAAAAATAAATATTTATACGAAATTGTTTGGCTTTTAGTTATATTATTATAATCATTTTATTTAAATATTTAGGAGAAGGATAACCCCATTTTAATTTATAAGAGTGATTCGGCTAATTATTATTCTTCTTATTATAAATATTAAAAATTAAAACACACTTTGACAACTCTTCTCTAAAAGGATGAACTTTCAGTTATATATATTATTAATTCATATTATTATTATTATATATATATATATATAAATGAACAAACTATTAACAAATTCATCGATGTATTTTCTCTCTCACTCACACATCTATTACTATATATATAAATCTGCATATTTCCCCCCACTGATTTAGATAACGAATAATTCTGCTAATTTTCGCAGATTTACCACAATTCTGTGTTGAATAATAATGTAACTTTTTTAAGTTTTCTTCCATTTTCCATATTTATTTTCCTTTTGCCTTAAGGTCCTGTAATTTGTGGTTATGATATGCGATTAAGATGCAGCTGCTGTTGTCGCCTAGCCACATCTAATTGTTGGCTTAAACTGCTCCGCTTGCATTGCTGGCCATCATTAAACAGAGCCAGGCAGGCACTTGTTCAAACTCACACACACACACAGCAACACACACACACACACACAGAGGGAGTCGCAAGAATAACAGGTTTTTTTTAGGACGAGTCCTACCTCAAGCGATAAAAAGGAGTGCGCCGTGGCAGGGAAGGATTAAGCAGCGAAAGGACTCAAAGCCATTTACATTTATGTGCGGTGCAAGGGAATAAAAATTATTTTTATGAAAATTAACACCAAAAGAAGAAGAAGAGTGGCAACTAAGCCTATCTCTTTCCCTCACACTCTCTCTCTCTCTTTCTCTGTGACACCCACTCTATGATAATATATATATATATATGTATATATGTGTGTATATCTAACGGATTCGCTGTCTGTCTAACTGTTTGAACTTGGAAACTTGATTTTGCGGCAGCAGGCAGCAGGCAGCAGGCAGCAGGAAGAGGCGCCATCCTGAAGCAGCAGCAATAACAACAGCAACGTGCAACATCTGGCGCTAAGTACAAACTGTGATACACACACACATAAACACACAAACACACACACACAGAGGGAAGAAGAAGGAGGCGAGTCGAAGGACGCAGGACAAAGGACAGACGAAGAGACTGTCAGGCAGGCAGGCAGTCACACATACGTGTGCCGGCGGCTCCTCTTTAAATTTTCTGAGTGCGCAGGACTGACAGGACTGGCAGGACTGCCAGGACCTTTAAGCCAGTCGCCAAGTGCCTGAGAAAAAGGAAGTTAGACACAAGAAATTAAGTATTTCTCGTTGCGAAGCGCACAAAATTGAAAACCAAAAAAAACACACACAAACACACACACAAAAACGAATAAACTTTAAAAGCCACGCCAAATGGCAGCCAAGGCGGGACAGCAGTAGGAAGCGCAAGAGGAGCTGGGGGGTGAGGGAGTTGAGCTGACGGCGGGTTAGCGGGTTTTATTTTTTTTAGTTTGGCTCGGGCAGCGTGAGAACATTTTCATGCAGGATATTTTAGCGGCTGCTCATCAAGAGTTGAACACACCCTGGTGGGAAGTTTGCTACCCTATCAGATACAAACACACACACACATAGTCACACACACAGTCACACATGCAGGCACACTCACTCTCCGCTCTTCGCTGTTCGCTCTCTCTCATTGCTGTAACTCTGTGTGTTTTTATGAAATTTCCCAGTATTCTTAACACTTCCGTGTTCTCTCTCTTACGCTCACTCTCTTTGCCACTGCACATGCGCCTGGGCCAGCGAAGAGAGCAGAAGAGAGTGAGAGAGAGAGCTCCAACAAAATTAAATACTGGGCTATAATTTGATAGTTGTTGTTGTTGTTGCTGCTGCCGTTGGCTGAAGTGCACTTCACTGGCTGGGCAAATATACACACACGCACACACACATGTGTATACACGTATATGTATATAGGCGCTGGTTTTTTTTTTTTCGTTTAATGCTGCTTTGGCCGCTTTGGTCGGGGGTGTTATGTATTTTTTACAAGTGTTTAGTCAAATTCGTTTGCTGGATGAATAAAGAGAAGGGGGACCAGGGGAAGAGGGAGTAGCTCGTAACCATGCCTGGGTAACCCCTCCCTACCTTGCCGAGGAACGAGTTGCGGCAAACGTTTTGTTTACAAACGTGAGGCAAAAGAAAAAAATAGAAAGAAAAGAAAAAGGCAAAGAAGCATTTTAGATGGAAATTGATTTTTGGCTGTGACAAACTCGAGGCGCGATAGATAAAAACAGCTAAAAATAGCAAAATAAAAACCAAAAAAAACCGCTAAAAACAAATAATGCAAGCGAGCCGTGGGAGATATCGCTCATATCAGTATTTAACTGTAAACAAAGAGTGGCAAAGCACAAGTGGCAAACAGTTGTGTGTGGTGAGAAGTTTTAACGGGGAGAGACGGGGTTCAAGGGGGGCACATTGGGATAAATGATAGATGAGTTGAAGAGGTGTCTATTGATCTAATACACAGTTGATTTTGGAGTTTCTTTTTTTGGATTTAGCTTGTTTCCAATTTTGGTAATTGCTTCTGCAGTTTTTTGGGCTAGCTTTGTGTAGTTTTTTGTCTAGCTTTAGGCAGTTCTCCTAGCTGTAATATTCCAGACCTCAATTAACAAACTTGTATGGCTTCTAGCAATAATATATATCCAGTTCTAATGTGTTAGACTTCATCGTCAATTTGGCCGTCGTCTTTGTTCCACTTCAATTATTCCGCACTCGTATTTCATTCACTTCAGAAAACTCTTGCTTCAATGATCTTTCAAGTGTTATTTTTTCTCCACTTCTTCTCTAGAAAAAAAAATACTTGAAATTCATTTAGAACTTTGAGTTCATCTAAGATCTGAGCCACAAATTGCAATTAGAGAAAACTCTGTGATTAGCCTTGGAGTCTTTTTTTTCTGGATTTTCCAGTTGATGTAACTTGACTGTCTGAAATTCAAGCTATAAACTAAGACGTCTGTCTCTCTATCTCCCCCCTCTCCCTCTGTGTCTCGCTCTCTCTCTCTCTCTCTATCTGAGTACTACCCTGGGGGCACTCTCAGAGTCTGGGGACCACATCCTTGTTGTGTGTGCATCTTGGGAACGATCTTAATAGCATTTTCAGACAGCAGACAACAGATGATTGACAATAAGGTCGTCTTGTCGGCCCAAATGAAACCCAGAGAAACCGCAACACAAATTTAAATAACTGTGCAACACACACACACACACACATATATACACACAAAAGAGTTGTCCTCCTTTGTGGAGTGCAAAACAGGAACAGGAACACAAAAAACAGATGATTGGCAAACAAAACAAAACAAAAGGACAGAGACAGATCAAGACGATGCCCCGCAGAAACAGCTGTCGAGCATCGGCAATGATTGCTCTGCGCCTGTGGCATGCAACAACGACGCAAAGTGCAAGGTGCAAAAAAAAACGAAACCAACAACAACAACAATGTGGGGGACGCCCAGGCGACGACTATGTTGCTGGTTAAACACATTAAACAGAAGCAGGCATAATAAGGCGATCTTCGAGCTGTGCGGAGACCTCCGATGATTATTATGTTAAGGAGCACCTCTGCCACTGCCACTGCCACTGCCACACTACCTGTGGCAGACAACCTGCATAAGCTCCTCGCTGCTCACTACTCCCTACCAATCTCTCTCCCCATCTCCTCACCCTCATTTGTGATCGTGTCTCTGGTCTGGTTTGGTCTGGCCTGGTCTGGCCTGGTCTTGTCTGCCTGCCTGTTGAGCAGCTGTCGTTAATGAGCCGTACCGCAGAGGGTAGTCCGTACCGTACTTTGAGGGTTGCTTTCTTGCACGCTCTTCTCAGATATGCCAGCATTTTTATTTCCTTACACTCTTCAAAAAAATCTACCTAAATTTCGAATATATGTTTAAATGTTTCTAAAAACTGCGGGTTGCATTTCTCGTTTTCAAAATTAATTTGTTTTTAATGATTTTTTAACTAGTAGAAAATGTTCGACACATATTTGGAATTGTCGATTAGGCCTCTTTTAAATTTTTTTAAAAATATTTTCGAAGTACTTCAAAATTATTTCTAAAAATAAGATAAATTTTATATATTATTACGAAACTTGTGTAGACTTTTTTCTAAGTGTACATTTCTTGTTGTGCCTTTCAGTTTTATTTGTCGAGTAAATGCAATCTCCGTTTAAACACACACACACACACACACACACACACAAATCTAATCTTTATTGACGGCTTCTCGGCTAATGCTATGGAAATTCTATTTGTCAAACAAACAATTTCGTTTCTATTTTTTTTCTATAAATGGTTTAGATCCTCAGATATTGTGTGTATGTGTGTGCGTGAGTGTGTGTGTGTGTGTCGCTGCAGGTTGTCCTCGTTGGTGGCAGGTAAAAAAAAACACAGATCCTCGACAGCTGAACACGCAATATTCTGATGAACCCAAGTTCGACACTTGGTCCTTTTGATGGCCTCCTGTGTTCTCCTGCTGAATGATTAACGATGTACCCGATGTTGCTGATAAAACGGATTTTCATGTTTTTCCTGCATTGTACTTATAATGATGGGTTTCTGTTGTTGTTCTTGCTGCTGCACTAATCAGGCCAAGAGCATCTGCTCGGCGGTGTTTTTCTTTATTTTTGCACATGGCTCAGACAGACTGAAGATTACTTAATGGGATTTGTGACCTAACAAATGAATGATGTATGTTCTAACTGATTTAAAAAAAAAACTATAATTCTTCAGATGGCTATGGCAAATAAGGTAGCAAGTTGGAAATAGAGAAAGTTTGCTGAGAGAAAAATAGTTTTATTTATTATTTATTTATAACTTGCCTCATCAGTTATTATTTATCTATAAATATTTTTTATACAAGATAAATTAGTTGATATTAAAAATTAAAAATTTATGATTACAATCTAAAATAAATTTAAGTAATTTTTGTATTTAATGTGTTCATTGTAAGATGTGTTCAATTTCTTTACTTTAATACAATTTTGTTTAATTTTTCCTTTTTTAGTATTAATTTATTTTCCTTAGATGTTGTTTAAGTTAAATTTATTGCTTTGGTTTTCTATCTTTTTTATTTTATTTTGCGCTTAAATATAAATATAATTTAGATACTCTTCTGATTAAAAATTTGTAAGCTGATAGCCTGCATTTCTAAAGTATCAAATCTATATAAATATATATATATTTTTACAGTGTATCTTCGAACCCCAGAAAGACACTTAAGCTGCAGTTATACGAAAATAAAGTTCTTTATTTAAAAGTACAGATAAATTGCCTTAAGAACATAAGCCTAATCAAAGACTAATGGCAATAATCTCAACAAGAACCATAAGTTGTCATTCTTAGTTTTCAGACAACCCCCAAAGAAAATAATTGCATTTTCTTCCAATTCATTTCACACGGCTCGAAAGATTTCAAGAATGTTAAGCACTAAATTCTTACAAACTGCCAAATTTCTCTGGCAATCTTTATGCTTCACAGAACAGAGAGAAAGAGAGAGAGAGATAGAGAGAGTGGAGAGTTCAATATGTTTCCACATTAGCTAATATCGGCAAAAGCATTCACTTCCCTTTTAGATAACAAAGCCAACTTTCGAGGATTTTGAACTCGTTTTGGGCTCGTCTCAATTTCCCGTTGAAGCGCGTTGATTAGCGCAATGGTTTTCCCTTGCCAGACCCAACTCAAACGAATAAACCAACCCACACATCTCACACCCCACCTCTTACGAACCCCCCCCTTCCACTTCCCCTTCACCAACCAACACACCACAACTCAACGCAGGGCAAACCAACCCAAGACCTAAACACACAATACAGCAAACACTTACACCAATCTCACCCCAAAGCAACAACAAAAACACCAAAAACAACTACAACACTACCAGCCTCAACAATAACAACAACAATGTCCTGTTGCGTCCCTGTGCCCTCGATCCACCACAGCTCCCCCTCCTCCTGTAAGGCGTCGCTTGCGCATTAAACGCGATTTTAATCACTTTCCGTTTTGTCACTGGCGTGTGACCGAAAATGGGAGAAACTGAGAAACTCCACAAAACTGTAAAAATTGAGCAACTGAGATATTGAACAATTGAGCAACTGAACGGTACTTTTTACTTGGTACATCGTATTTTTTACTTGGCACTCGATTAGAGTAATTCTTTTTGAGCTGCGTCAACTCAAGAAAATTTATTTCTAAGTTCCTTTTACAGTTTGTCGTGCAATGTTTGTTATTCAAGAAACGACTAATTGAAATATGTTACATGTAAAATGGATGCCTGCTCAGTTGCTTGAGGGCTAAGCTAAACTCTCAGTTTACTGTACTATTAACTGTAATCTGTAATTTTTTTTATCAGTCTTTTAATGTTTGGGATATTCTGTCAGTTTAAGGAATACATAGATAATAATATATACATTTTTTCGGTGTCTAAAAAGTCTTATCTTGATCAAATGTCAATTTTTATGTTAATCTGTAATATAACTGTATTTTAAGTAGTAAGTTTACCAGTTTTCGGTCGCCAAAATATTTACATTTAATTTAAAAATTGATTCAGCAACACAATAAACTCTTCGTTAACATATTCAAATATGTCTATTTGATTCGATGTTCTCAATAAGTGCAATTTTCTTCAACTATTTAGAGTATTTGATATTCTGTCATCCACTCGTATTCTTCTTTCTCTCTTTTTCTCTTTTTTCTTTGCTTTGCTTCATTAAATTTGTTGCTGTTTCGTTGCAGCCTAAAATAATTTTATTTAAATATCCACACATAAACTTTGTCATTTTGGCTCGCGACGCGCACTACAAAAACAACAACAACAACAACAGTAACTGCTGCAGCAGTAGCAACAACAACAATAGAGTCTGTTGTTTGGTTTGCTTTGTTTTTGTTATTTCTCTGCTGACTTCTCGCATAGCTGGCTGTATGTTAATGTAATTTTTATGCTGATTGCAAATTTTCACATTTCCGGGCGCCTGTTCAGCTCTTTGTTATGGCTTTAACAGAAGGAGAGAGAAAGAGAGAGAGTGGTAGAGAGAGGGAGCGTGGAAGAGAGAGGTAGAGCAAAATGCGTGCTGCTGTCCTTTTAATGCTGCCTGATTATGATGTTTACTCCTGCGTGTTGTGTTCGTCGCTAGGCGCTCAACTCTCCTCAGTCCTCCGTCCTCATCCCTCCACCCAAATGCCTTTGTTTGGCTTTTGTTTATGTCGCGTTACGTTTTAATCAGCGGCATTAATTTAATTTAATTTGAATTAATAACACATGCGGCAGCGGCAGCAGCATATGTCGACAGGACTTGGCAGGCCTGACAGGACTCGGCCGGATTGTGGCCTCTAAGTATGTCTAAGTGGTTTGTATTGTAGTCCGTCCGTCGTAGAAGTCCGCCGGTTGATGCTGATCTATTGTATGTTGGGAGTCCAGTGTTCATTTCGACCATTGTCAGCATTTGCTCATTAAAAACAATTTTCAATTGCTTTCACTAATGATATTTGCCATTAACACAAAAAACGGGGAGTTCTCAAGTGGCTTTATGGGTAGCCTAACCAAACCAGGTGCCTAGAAACGCCTCCCAAGTCCGAAGGAACTTGGCAACTGAATTGCTTTTGTCCTTTTAACGACGAGTTGATAACAAAAACTGGGAGTGTCTCATTAAACGTCAAGGAAATATGTTGTTGAGTCTTTTAAATACATGTAATTATTATAACCATTATAATGACAGGTTTCTTTGAATGTAGCTTTGGAATTATGTATTGTGAATAACTCCTCAGATAAGCTTAATAAGTATTAGGTCTTTATTTCGAAAAATTATCAAAAAATAAAAAAACCTAAAATTAAAGTGGAATTATATCTATTTTGGTAATAAGCCAAGTTCACTATATTTTAATTCTAATAGTCCTTTGTTTCAATTCTGCTTGTCTTCTGCCAATATTTTAAAGCTTATTCTATAAATCATCCTTTCATTGGTTTTTCAAAATCCTTTCTTAGCCAACAACAATTTTTTTCTCTTACCTTAGCAATTAAATGAATCTTCTTCAACTTTTTAATCTGATTGACCTGAACTTTATGTGATACAATTTCCACAATTTATTCGAGTGATTTTCCAATTAAAATTAGTCGCCCTTTGCTACTTTATATCACTACATTGACTTCATTTCGAAAGCTCTTTGAACGCTCTTCCTTTGGGCATTAACCGACAAAACACATTTGGCCAACAAAAAAGGGGCCGTTAGAAACTTGCTAAAGCGCTGGGAAATAATTTAAAATGAATTTTCATTTTCATTTAGATTTCCAACTAACATTTAAGGCAACACTTCAAAGGTTTCAATTACAACAACAGTAACAACAGTAACAACAACAACAACGGTAATTTCGCAGGCAGGCCTTAAAAATCTATACACGCCCCGCCATTCCCTCTCTATCTTTATCAAGGGCTCGGCTCCAAAGCACACATAAACACACACACAGAGCCACACACGCATTCTCTCACACGCCCACTCACACTAACATAAAAATAATCAAAAATGACATATAAACAAACACGACGACAACAGACGACGACCGACGACCATCGGCCAACGAGTAGCAGGACAGACGTCGGCATTCGGCATTTGTGGAGTTTTGTGAGCTTGACTTTCGCCCCCCGCGCAATTCCCTTCCCCCTTTCTCTAACATGCCTTGTTTGCCTACCTAGTCGGTGCGCCTGCTGCTGCTGCTGTCACTCCCGCTACCCGCAGTTGCCTTGGCGCCGTTATATGCTACCTTTCGTCTGCTCCTCTGTTTTCTCTTTTGCGTTTTCTCTCTCTCTCTCTTTCTCTCTATTTTGTCTGTGTGTGTGTTCTTTACGTTCTGCCTGTGCTTGCGCTTGTGTGTTTGTACAAAATGTTAAAATCCTGTTTATTGGATTCAATGGTTTGTTAATTGCCAATTTCAACTCGTTCTACTGTCGCACAAGTTTTCGCAGTCACTGTGAGCACGTCGACCACCGTCACAGTAGTCACTGTCTTTCTCACTCCTTTTACTGGGTATCTGTCTGCATTTCTCTGTCTCAAACGAGCACTGGCCTCCGTATGGCCCATCGATGCCTGCCATAATAATTTCCTGGCTATAAAATTCATTAGACCAACGACCACCTGTAAATGTCGTCGTCGCTGTCGTCGTCGCCGTCGTCGTCGCCGTCGCCGTCGCTGCCGTCTCGTTTGTCTGGCTCGTGTTTAGAGGGTCTTCTAACAGGCCGGGCCAGCTACCGTTATGTGTGCTGCTCCTCTCTTTATACGATTGCCTTTGCCTTTGCCTTCGTCCGTCTCTGTCTATCGGCCTGTCTGTCTGTCTTTTGTCTACACTTGCAAAAAAGTTGCCTACTTAGAAAATAAAATTCGAATATTTAGTTTTACCAAATTGAAGTGGGAATTCTCTAATATTAAGCAATTATTTCAGCGAAATATATAATAAATTTCTACTTTTAACACGATTTACTAATTTTTTTCTTTTAGTGTAGCCATAGTTGCTGTTGCCAACAAATGTGCCTGGTGTCGTTAAATTAGCCTCGCGTCGGCAGCAACTTTAATGCAAATGGTCTTACCGAGTAGCAAATAGTTTGCCGCCCCACTCCACGCCCCCTTCCTTAGCTTAACGAGGTCTGTGTGTGTGTGTGTGAGTGGTTAACAAGCCACAACCACAGCTTCTAGCCATATTGATCGTAAATAATCAGCATAAACTAGGCGCTGCATCATTTGCTTAACAAGATATCAAAATCTATTCCAGTGAGTTTTATACGTATTCAAATTAAGATGTAACTTGACTCTCCTAACAAATGGCTCTAAAAAAGATGCGGCCAACGGGGTATTTCTAATAAAGTTAAGTTAATGTGTGTTGTAAAAAAAGAAGGTAGCATTCCTTCGTCATATATATAAAAATAGTATTGGTTTAGATGTCAAAACATGCCATGAAAAAGTTCTGGCACATCGAAGACAGTTGGATAAACAAAGAGTACAAAATTACTTTACAATTCCCAACTAGTTTTAGCAAAGAATTCAGCCGATTCCCTGCTGCAATAGTTGCAGGAAATTGCATGTTATTCCACTGAAAATAATAAAAGTAAAGATAAGACTAATGTCAAGTGAAGTAGTAGGTTCAGTTTAAGCGAGACTCACAAGAATAACTCTCAAAGAGTTGCAGCTACATAATCATATTATGCCACACAAGGCACACAGAATGCGAACAGTAAACAGCTCAAGTCAAAGATGACTCACTCCCAATCTTTTACTGCTTTTTTTTGCTTGTAAAATAAACTCGTATTTATCTGAGGACTTTATGGAGGCAACGTGATTATTGTTCGAATCTGCCAAACGGTTATCAGCAGCTGTCATCTTGCCGGTTTAACAAGCGACACTCTCTCAACTCACATAAGTGAGTGAGTGAGCCACCCAAAGAGCTCCTCAAGAGGCTCAGGTGGCGCAACCACCCACACACACACACACACACACACACACACACATCAGCTGCTGTCTGGTGTCGCATTTAATTCAATTGCACACACAACAAAACCCAAAAAAAAGGGAGGTGGGTAAAAAAAAATCGCAACAATTGCAGAAAAAAAATTGAGAAGAAAATTTCAGCAACGTTTGCTGACAAACAAAAGCGCAGGCAGCTGCACTCGGAAGGGGGGGGGGGGGGGAGGGTAAGTGAGGCGACGTATTGCCAGCAACGGATATGTCACACGAGGCAGGATATCAAAGCGTGACAGGAACAGCGATGCGCAGCAGCAGCAGCAGCAGCCAAAAGGGAAGTCGCGCAAAAGAAGCAGAAGGAGAAGAGGAGCTGGCAACTGAAGAGTGAAAACAAGAAGAAGAGCAAGAAGAAGCTGCTGGAGTTGTTTGCTGCTGATGATGATGATGATGATGATGGTGATGATGATGAAGAGGAAGAACATTTGCGCACTTGTAGAAGTTTCAACTCGCTTAGAGAAAGCGAAAAGAAGGCGTTTTAAAGGGCACGCTAAAGAGACGTACATGAAAACACGCACATACACACACACACGCACACACACACACACACACACACACACACCCTAGCACACACACATGGCTACACTTTCGCAAATTTGAATTGACATCGCATTTCCGCGTCGATAATAGCAAAGTGACGCACTTGGCTCTGGTCGCTCGTTGTGACTACACTGAGCCAAATAGTAAGCTTAAGCAGAAACTAGCAATTGCGCAAGGCTAGCTAAAAACTGTTAAGCTAAATTTAAGAAAATCAAAAATAATTAAAGCACACTTTAAAGATACCTTAAAATAAATAAAAATAATAATAAAATAATAAAAATTAAATTAAAATTAAATAATTATGAAGCTAAATATTAATGTTGTTCAGCAGTTATTTCTCTATGTGTATTTAGCTTTAATTTTGTTTACTTTAGTCAACTACTTTTCATTAAATATTTTAGCTATTAAATTCAAACAATTATGCATAGCTAACCAATTATTTCTCTTAGTGTATTTGACTTTACTTTTAGCTTTTCATATACGAGCATATGTTGCAGGAAATGTGAGGGGAAATGCATGGAAAATGCTTTTATAGATGAATTCCTCAATGCCAGCTGACAGCTGTAGTATAACAATATATAAACGTTTCCGCTTCTGGCCACAACTAATAGATAACTCCCATGTCACTCCCCCCCCCAACAGCCTTTATGACTGTCTGCCTGTCACTGGCCCCCAACCCACACCCCCTCGACCCTAACAAAAGTCTGGCAACAATTGACAAATAATGTTGAGCCATCAAATATTTAAAAGGCTTCGACTGAGGTTTTCCTTTTATATTTTTATTCATTTTTAACTTGATGTGAATTTTTTAAGCCAACAAGGGGTGGGTGTGCGGAGGGGGAGGGAGAGGGGGAGCGGTAGAGGGTGCTCGCATGCGACATAACATGTTGCATTTTTAATGTGAATTTTACGTCGAATTTGTTGTTTATTTTTGTGCTTTTGAGCAAACATATTTTAAAGTATACTTTCCACTGTTGTTGCAGTTGGCCAATATTTATGCCAAAACAATGAACTAAAGTGGCAGGCCAAGAGACAGAGAGAGAGAAAGAGAAAGAGCAATAGAGAGAGTGAGAGGGACGAGGTTAGTTTAGCTGGAAGGTGCGAAATTTGCCAAGCATGGCAAAAATGCCAAAACAGTTTAACAAAATCTGCACATTTGACTTTCAGAGCCTGCGGCAGCATGTGCAGCAGAGCGGGGGGCATGGCCGGGCGAGGGGTAAATGCAAAAAATGAAAGGAGTCAAGCTGGGGTCCTGAATGCCAAAACAGAAGGCTGCTGACTTTTGCCATGCAGCATATAAGCCAAAAAGGGGGTGGGAGGAGAGAGCAGTGCAAAATGTGTGAAAGACAAGCGAAGCCAGGCCAAGTCCATGTGTGTTAGTGTGTGTGTGTGTGTGAGGGTGTGCTGCACACACACACATGCCTTAAGAGTCAACAAATTCCTTCGTTTCGTTTTTGTTTTTGGTTTTGTTACTCAACTCGTTTTAATTTCTTTTGGCCATTTTCTCTGCTGCATATTTTCACACTTAAACGTCGACGCTTTTCACTCTCTCTCTCTCTCGCTCTCACACACTATCTCTCTCTCTCTGTCTCTGTTGAATCCTTCGTCCTTCTTTATGTGTTTGCCCGTCTGTCTGTGAAATGAATTATTTGCATAGTTTTTGAGGCTCAACGCAAGCGACAAAATGATAAAGCTTCATTCATTTTTTTCGCATTTATATCAATATATTCGTCAATCCCCCCTCTCTCTATCCCTCTCCCTCTCTCTCTCTCTCTCTCGTTGCTATCTGTCTCATTTTCTATGCGCGTTTTTGACAGGCTAAGCACGGATTTTCCACGCCGACATCGTGTAAATATTTATTTGCCGCCTGAATAAGTTTTAAATATGTTGACAGGAAAAAGCAACTGCATTTTCATGCAATTCAATAGAATTTTCCCCAAAACATCCCTGCTAATCGCATGTGTTGTGTCTGCCTCATATATACATATATATAGATATATATGTGCAACTTTTAAAGTGTTGCATTGGATTTTTAGTAGTTTGAAATCCCTTGAAAATTGTATTTTTAAGCTTCGCGAATGCAAATCAAATACGAATCCCAAAAATGCTAAAACTAACGTTTAGAGAAAGGCTGAGAATGGGTGAGGGAGAGGGGTAAGGATTTAGTTGGTGAGTTCATATTAAGCTCGTGTGTGTGTTTGGCATTTAAAAAAAGTAATTTTGAGTGTTGGGAAATAATATCTCAGGCTACTTGTAGTCAATAAAAACAGGGCTTAAAAAGTACTGAAAACTAATGTTTGGAAAGGAGTAAAACCATTCTGACTACTACGAGTAAAGCTGTCATAGCAAATCGGTTTATATATTGCCTTCATCGGCACAAATCGGCTCAGTTCTGACAAACTTATAGAAGTAAAACAGCACTGCCAAAAAAAAAATCGATTTTCTAGTGCAATAAATTGAAATTTAAAAACGTAAACGTTGCCTAAAGAACTTTCGGGTACAGTGAACACTCTACTGGTAGGCCAAAAATCAACTCTTAGCTATGCAGAAATTGGCTTTTTTTGTTAGACGAGAAATGCAGTTAATCTCAATTGCTTTTGGGCCTTTCTATTAGAAATTGCAGCGCCTTTTCATCACACACACACAGACACACACACACACACACAAGTCTAATCAAAGCCAACAGCATGCACTTGAAACTTGAAAAAGCGGAGAGAGAGAGGGAGGGGCACTTCCTTTCATGCAACACAAACCTTGCCCTTAGACGCCACTTGAGCTGATGGCCAGCGCGAACTATTTTGCGGCAAGTTGATTAAAAACATTGCCCGGCAATGAACCAAAACTGAGATGGCAAAAAAAACACACGAAGCCCGTATTAGAAAAGCCTCCGTTACCGAAAATAAATGACTTTCATTTAGCGTCCAGCTTTTGGCCAGTTAAGGCCAGTTAAAGTGGGGTAGGGGCAAGGAAGAGTGGCACAAACTATGGTCCCGCCCCGTTTGCAACGGCCCAAAAACTTTTCAAATAGACATTTTCAAAGGCAAACTTTTTTATCAGCAGCAACAGCCGGAGTCAGAGCAGTAGTTTGGAGCCGTAGTCAGTGCCAGAGAGCCGCAGACCGTAGTCCAGTTGTCCAGTAGTCCATAGTCCGTAGTCCTTAGTCCAGCATCCAGCCGGAAGTTTAGCTATGCCGGTTGGCTCGCCGCTTGTAGCGGATTGCGGTATTCAATGTTGCAAGGGTGCCAGGGATGAAGAATGGGGGGAATGGGGGGAAGCGAGCGGAAAACGGAAAAACTGGTGCGCTGCTTGTTTCATACGATGGCTTATAGGACATTTTCAGTGTTTGCAACACGCCGGCGTGCCACAGCGCACAGGCTGTACACAATTTATGATAGACGACAAAACAATAGAGATGAGAACAGCCGGACGGGCGGGCACCCGGACTCCTCGGGCTCCGCGGCCCACTGTATGTGGATAGTGCAAACAAATCCGAGGACAAACAAAATGTTCCACTACCAATTGCTCCGATCAGCTCAGCCCAGTTGCTGCTTCAAGCTTTAAATAGTAGCTGGACAAAATAAAAGCTGAATACAAACAAAAGAAATTAAGTTTGAAAAGGGAGTTGAATTTGGTATAAGCATTTTGGCTTTTTTCTTTATAATTTTATAGGCTAAAAAACGTGTGATTAGTTAATAATAATAAAAAATATCTATCCTTTAAAAACAATTGATATCAGAATTAAAATTTCATAATACAAATTATTTAAAATAATAAATTAATAAACAAGTGACTTGAAAGGAATTTCAGAACTTCAAGTTTGGCTAATTTAGCCTTTTTTATTACTTAAAATTTGAAACAAGTTTAAGTGTTAATTTATTCAACTTAAATAAAGTGGGCAAGTTTTGCTAGATGGCTACAATAATTATTATTAAAAATTAAATTCTTTATTTTGAAGCCTCATGGCAAACACAGCTGTCACTGTAAAATCACGCCAAGTGCGCATCTCTGGCCTGCAGTTAGTCATTGCTTCCAGCGGCATGCGGACAGACAGACACAGAGACAGAGAGAGTGAGAAAGATGGAATGCTGAGGAGTGGGGGAGGGGAACTTGTGACACCCGCATTTATGTGCGACTATTTGGTTTATTTCAAATACAATCACATTTACTGCACACACACACACACACACAGAACCAAACACACACACATTTAGACACTTAGTGGTCTTTATTGGTTTGACTGTAGTTGTTGTTGTAGTAGTTGTTGTTGTTTTTGTTTTTTTGCTGACCAGCCAATGGCACCCACAGTCGCCGCCGCTTTGTGCGGTTGTTTGGTCATCTCTGCGTCGTTTTCATTTTCCGTGTTTTATTTGCTGTTGTTTTTTGTTTTTGCACAACGAAACCTTTTTCCTGCATTTCATTCAATTTGGTTTGCTGTGCCCGCACACACACACACACACACACACACACACACACACACTGGCACACACATATACATTATAGTTTATGTAGTTTGTGGTCACATTTGGCCTGGCCATATGGGTTAGGTTAGAAGTGGACAACTGCAAATGACATCCCAGTAGAACTCTTAACTCTCCCCCAATCCCTTCTCTCAGTAACCACCCCTGCCCATCATTCGAGTGCTAATTTTAAATGTATATGGATATTTTATTGCTGCCATTACAGTTATTAGACAAGAGGCTGCTGCTGTTGGATTTGCTGTTGAATTTGCTAAGTGGCTTTGGCCACTTAAGAGCCAGCATTGGCAAAAGGGATATTCCCTTAGTTTAGGGTTGCAGACGCATAAGGCTTAAACGGAAATCTAAAGATATTGAACTTGGCCTGCATATCAACTAATTTATTGCCAACATTTTGTGCAGGCAAAGTTTGAATTTACATCGAAGATTTGATCTAAAGGGAATTGCATGGAAGAAATCAGTGAAGAAATTTGACAATTTTGTATTCTGATTTAATTTTGTATATTTGATTTAAAATCGAATTAAAAACTTAAGCTTATTAAATTTATATGCAGAGTGAAAATTGTAGAGAAATTTGACTTGAGAATGATTTGATCTTATGGGAGTTTTATGGTAAGCTACAGTAAAAAAGGGGATTTTATATTCAGAACTATTTATTTAAAAACTCATGTTTTCATATAAGATAATATTAACTAAAAACTTAAAAGCTGATAAGATTTTTAGTGTACAAATATTTAATTGAAGGCAAACTATGAAATAGAAATAAATTTGGCAATTTAATGTTTCTTTTAGAGACTTAAAATTGAATAGGAATTTTCCATTTGAATAATCTCAACTGTCACATTTCTAACCCAAGCCTTTTTTGGCCGGAACTTTGTGAATCTTTCAATATGCTCCACATTTGGCATTGTTTTGGCCATCGATTTGATATTTGTGCGTATTCGCATAAATCATCTTTGGTGCTATCAGTGCTAAAGGTAGACCATTTAGCCAAATAAAAGAAAGAAAAGAAAACCAGGACTACTCGCAGCACGGCTAGTTATCAATGGCAACACCTTTTTATGCTTGAGGCCACACAAACAAATACACAAACACACACACACACACACACAGAGAGAGTGTAGACAATTTGTTGTTTGGGTTTTGAGTGCTTTTTGGGGTGTGAATTACATCCAACTGGAGAAGTTCTTTGTTTGTTAGAGGGGGCCAAAAAGCGCGCAGCTATTTATTGCCATTTTCCTATGGACCCAGGCACGCATTTGCCATTCCGGCGGACACCAGCAACAACAACAACAACAAGAACAACAAGAGTGCCAACCAGAATTCCACATAAATCAAAATAACTGTCGGCGGAAACGGCGTCCATAGTTTTAACGGGCATGGGAATGCAATCCGGCAACTGGCTGCGTCAGGCAGAGCCCGGTTTTGCAAAAAAGCAACAGCAGTATGAAAAAAATCAAAAACTAGCCAGCATAACCTTCATCCAAGCCCCACCCACCCCACCACCTTTTTGGACACACATAGTTCAAGTTGCGGTGCGTCGCATAATGCATGTGGACACAGCCAGCGGCAGCATCGACAACGTTGCCACCAATGCCGCCGCCGCCGGCTGTCATTTTTTGCCATCGAAGTTTTTTGTTGTTTTTTTTTTTTATGTGCCGGCGTCGCTCATAATTAATTGTGTACATTTTTGCGGTCATCTATGGAAAGTTTTCTTTGTTGTTGTTGTTTTTTGTATTTTTTATTTTTCGAAAAAGTCAGCAATATTTCCGTTTGGCAGTGCTACTATTGAATTATGGCCAGAAGCGCACAGCGAGCGAAGACAATAAGCTAATATAAAGTCAATAGCTCAATAACCAAAATTATCAGCTAAACAAATGTTTTGTCAAGCCAATCTTTCAGCCTAATGAACCATTTGCAAAACACAACACAACCAACACAACACACACAACACAACAGAGCCAAACCGAACCGAAATCGAGTCTCGCATTTCATCAAAACAAGTGAAAGAATTTTTAGTTGCAAATGAACGACTAAAGAGATGCCCTGTAAAATTAGATTATAAATCTATATATCTTAAGTCAGTGAGTGAATTTGGTGTCTCAATTAAGACTCCAATTGATAAAGATTAAATATTTATTCGGTTTAAATTAACTGTTTTTATTTTTAGTAGTTGCAAAGAAAAAAAGACTATTTAATTCAATCTTAAATAAAAATCATGTTTTCCTTTCCTTGAACATTTTTCATATTATGTTTAATATTTACAGTATTTAAATTAGCTCTTATTATTAATCACAGATAACACAATGTTGATATTACCTATAAAAAACTCGAACAACAACGAAAAGAACTTAAAGAACACACAAACAAAACTTCCCATCAAATATTAAATTTCAAGAAAAAAGAATAACAAATAAATCAATGTTAAAAACAGATTGAAAATAATTAATAAAAAAAATATAAAATGAAAACCTGAACTTAAAGTTTAAATAAAAATGAGTATATTAATAATGACTTCAAAAAAAAAAAAACTGCACATAAAAACAGCCCAAATAAAAAATTACCTTTGCAGGGTATGGGAAATAATGAAAACGGATCCTTTGACCAGGCACATCATTAGGAGCCATTTGATGAAGTTTTAATGAAAGCAACAGCAAGAACAATAGCAACAACAACAACAACAATGTCGACAACAACAACAACAACAAGAGAAGGCAGAAGGCATTTTTGGAGCGAACATCTTTGGCCGTTTGCCTTTTTTGGCCCAATCAAAAATTAATGAGTGCCAAACGCTTAGAAGTGATAAATCACCTTGACAAAGGCAGCCAACGAACAGCGGACGAGCAGCACAAAGAGAGAGAGAGAGAAAGAGAGAGAGAGAGAGTGAGAGAGAGGGGAGAGTGAAAAAGTCATGCTGCCTGCTCAAACAAATGAAAATGGCATAATAATAATAATAAAAAATAATAATAGTAATAGTAATAAATGTCGCCCACAGCGCAATTTACTTTAATTGCCAGCAAATGTGGCGCAGCTCTAAAAAAAAAACAGAAAGGGAGAGGGGTTGGGGGTGTAGCTGTTGTTGCACTAGTTAAGTGTGGCATCTTAATTATGAGCCACTCGAGCAGCACCACTGTTTTGGGCAATGGGGGCAACTTCAACTTAAACTCGCCGCACATAATTCACAGTCAACGCGGACGACTGAAATTAATTGCCCAACGTGCCCCAAAAATGTATGCTATGGTTTTTTTTTTAAATATACATATATATATATATATATATGTGCGCTTCTACTTACCACCTGATGCGAGTGCGCCAGAGTTTTTTGTGTGGTGCACAGCATGACGTGGTATTTATTAATTTCCTTGACAAATCTGTTGCATGCTTTGCAGGCGACGAGTGGCAAACGCGCTGCTTTTTGAAGCACTTTGTCAAAAGTTTTGCAACAACTTTTGCGGCCAAAACACCAAGTGTTGAGGAGAAGCGCGGCAGTGTGGGGGAGGGTGGAGTGCGCTGTTAGCTGCAGGGGTACGTAGCTAAATGCTTGGCCATCAGAAAGCACATATTTTTTAGAGATGGCTTTTAGAGCTTTCAAACACGAAACAACGTTAAAAAAACCTCATAAAATAAATAAATTAAAAAAATGAAAAAAAATTCCCCTTTTTAAAGATTATTTTTTTTATGTAAGCTTATTAAAAACATGAGTTTAAAATACTAAAAAAGCGAAGATAAGAATTCAAATTTATTAGAGAGGAAATTATAGCAAATATTAGAGATATTTAAGGTTTATTGAGTCTTCTAAATAATAACATTTGGTTACACACATACTTTTCTTTCAGTTATATATATGATATAGAATATATGATATATTTATGATCTATATATGATATTCTTATCGACCCACTCAAACTGGCACAAGTCTACAATCTAGTTAGAAAACTCCTCGAAAACAGATCAAATAATTAAAAATTGTTAGACGATTCTGCCTATAAAATTGTGGCTTTAATTGCTACCGAAAATCGCAATTTATCGATAATCGAGAAACGGAGACAGTTATCGATAAAATAATAATATTTTAAGTAAATGCCGCAAAACACGACATTTGCTCATCTCTAGCTTACTCTGGATGTTGTAGCATCATGTTGCGACACAGTCACACACACACATACACACACCAACACCCACACCCACACACACCAACACACACACACACCCACACACACATTAAAATGCATAGCTCTTTCTCTCTGTTCACAGTATTCAGAGTTAGGCACTTGAAAAACGCAAAAGTAATAAACTTAATTGGTTTGTTCGCAGTTACTTTGCTCCAGCGGCTTTGTCAGCACAGCATATCTAACATACCCTCTCAACCCACACCCCCCCTCCCCCCTCCTCCCCCTCCCCGTTGAGAACGCCATGCAGCGAGCCACTCGAGCATTGCGTTGCGTTTTGCGCTTTTAAGTAGCAAAGTTTTGCTCCGTTTTTTGTTTCTGTTTTTTGTTTTTGTTTTTGTTTTTGTTTCTTTTCATTTTATTTGTTGTTTTTGCTTGACGTATTTTTTTTTTTCTATATGTATTTTGCCGCTTGCTTTTCAGCCAAAGTGTTGAAGTTTGGCTGTTCGAGTGTTTTGAGCTAAAAAAAGAAAAACAAAAGCAAAAAGTCAACGCAAAAATGAGTAAAAACTTTGACTGCATTTGCAACAAGAGGAGCCACAAGGAGGGGCAAATAGAAATAGCAAAATATCGCTCATACGCCACATTGCCTTGAGTCCTTTGCGGTGAACCAGCGCCAAGTGCTTATTATTCTATCTAATGAATCTGTTTGGCTAACTCAGCGAGCCAGCCAACTTATATGAATATGGCCAAAGTTTCTCAAGTGTTTTGAGAGTGGCAGCAGACGCCAGGATGTGCCACAGATTTTTCCCTTTTTTTCACTTTCTTTTACTAGCCAAAAACAGCGCAGAGCCGAAAACAGTTTATATATCTAAAGTTTTTTGCGCGCTGTTTACAATTTTCTTTTTTTTTTTGGTGCCACACTTTTTATTGCACTTGCCTCTCGTGCGAATCTGGTGCGTAGCCTGAGTAATGGAAAATTTTATAATGAATTTTTTTGGGGGGGCAGACAAAAGCAAAAGTTACACAAAAATCCAAGAAATACAAATAAAAAAAAAAATGAGAGCAAAGTTTTTGTGCCATTTTGTGTCGCTGTTTTTTTTCGGGGTTATTTATAATTTAAAAAGGGCTAAAAAAGCAAGACGAGCAGAGGGGGGGGGGGGGAAGAAGAGTAAAGGTTGCCAGCAGCATTTATGAAATGTGCGGTGAGTCCCAAAAGCATATCCAAATCATATTTTACTGTCAAATGTTTTTTGTGTAATATGTGTTGCATGCCGCATCTTCTTTTTTTAATCTAAGAGTGGCCACAAAGTTAGAAGTTGCAGTAAAAAAAAGTGCTTTGAAAATGTGGTTAACTGTAAAGTAAAGTTGGCTTCATTGGGACGAAGATAAATTGCCACAGAAAAGAAGAGTAAAAAAAGCGATTTTACTTTGCATTCAAATCAGCTAATAAAGTCAACTTTTCTCTAGCTGAATATTATTTCTAATATTCTCATAATTATTTAAGTAAATTCGAATTTTTTTTATTTACAAAAATCTACTTTAAGATTCAAATTTGCTTGTATTGCATTTAATCCGCGTATCTAAACAAAAAAAAAAAAGCCACAAGCGCTGCTCCTGTGGCAGCCACGCCCATTACACTCTCAACCTCACTCTTTACCCTGTGCTGACACATAATTATTGCCTACTTTTCGGTGGCAACTCGAGCAGGCAACAACAATAACAACAACAAAGGTTGTAAAGATAACAAAACCCAAGGATGCAAGTCAGAAGAAGAGCTTTGAAAACAATTTTGGGCACCAGAGACGCGAAGTTTGCCGCGTTGAACGTGAGCACACACATACGCCACACATTCCACCACACACACACACATACACACACTGCACACACATACAGACAAGTTTGCACAACTTTCAGCAGGATAAAACATAAAATATACGCGAAAAGCGTGCGCGACTTTGTGGCCAGCAAAAGGAGCTGTACACTTAGGGGGGGAGGGGAAGGGGCTGTTGGTATGTGGCAAGTGCCAACTGCTACTTGCCTTTGGTTCCGCACTTACGACTAATTGAAGTTAAGACCCGCTGCCTGCGAGCTGTTCTCGACTTACCTGCAAAAAGAAAGAGCAAAAAAAAGAAAAGGTTGAAACTTGGCTGAATATAGCGGTAAATATATATATATATATATAAGGATGTCTATATGTGTGTGTGTGTGTGCAGCTAAAGTTAGTTAAATCGTGTAAATTATGTCTAATAGATAAAACTGGCTGCAAAAAGTTGCAGCATCTGCCCCGGCAGAGCCAGCCGAGTCTAGACTCACTTTTAGACCATTTGGCTTAATGAAAGCTAACGATGCCGCTGATGATGATGATGATGATGTTGCCACGTGCCACCTTCATCCTGTCCTGTGTTCGTGCAACCACGTGTCAGGCGTCAAATGAAACTGTGCTCAAAGTTCTACGCTGTCATATTGTGTCACACAAGAGTCTCTTCTCTTGCCTGCCACACACACACACACACTACTGTGTGTGGCACGTAGTAGTCCACAGGCAGCCCTTATAAATAAGAAATCCTTTTGTTGCAACTGCCCCCGCAGGCCAAAGTAATAAAACAGTGAACAGAGTCCGACTGCTCCCAGCTGCTGCAAAGCAGCACAAAGAGGCCAAAATGTGTAAGATTGGCAACAGGTAAGAGGCATGTGGCAGCGCACTAAGGCAGTCAGCAAGTAGTTGGCCAACAGGCGCATAATCAAGCCAAAGTACACTGCAACAAATTTGGTTAGTTACTCAATTTTAGCTGATATTTATTTAAATTACTTAATTAAATCAAAATCTAATCAAATAATTTATTTATTTTTATTGGAAATTAATTAATTGTTTTACTTTTAATATTATATAATTTGTTGGCTTTTTAATTAGCTTCTTTCTATTTTATTTTGTAGTTTTTTTTTGTGTTTTAAAAATGCTGATTTTTTTCTTAAAAATTATTTTTAAATATTTTATATAAATTTAAAACAGATTTTTTTTAGTGTACAAACTGGCCTCGAAATGAGTCAGTAGCAACTGCCCACACACAAGCACACCCACACCCAACACACCCCCACACACACACATGCACACACACTTAGACTAGTTCTGTCTGCTGTGGACCATATGATGCTGTTGTTGCACACGCTTTGGACTTGGTAGCACAAGCTGCCACAAGCTGCAAGCTGCTCATATTGTTTACCTGGGCAGAAAAAGGCTATAAAAACAAAGGTAAATAAAAGCCAAGGCAAAAGGCTGAAAAGAAAGACGCAACGCCAAAAGAACTAATGTGGATATTCAGGTTAAACAGGGTTGCCGACTTGGGCAACACTCCTCTTACCCTCTCTCCTCCTCACTCCTCCTCTCTCCCACTCTCTCTCTCAGTATTCAAAGGATGACTTTGCTCTGCACCAAAAGTCATAACTCAAAAGTCTTGTAGAAGAAGAAGAGACAAACATGTGACTTAATAGTTGCCTGACTGCTGACGGGATGCGGGGGATGAGGGGATAAGGGGTGCTGCGGGGTGAGTGGTGTAGGGTGCGGGCTGCGCGGTGCCAGAGTCTGCGGCGAGGCACAAGCAAACAAAGAGCAAAAGCAAGAAGAGAACTAAGCGCAAGCAAAGACATGCTTGTCGAAGGGGGGAGGGGGGCAGCGGGCGAGGTTTAAACAGTTTGTGCAGTGTTGGCAAGTTTTTAAAGAGCAAAAACTAGCTAAAACTAGCTAGTTTGGCTTTTTTTGTAAGCCTGCAAAAACTGTCAGTTATTTAAATGTCAAAAACTATTTTTTTCTTAAAGTTTAAAAATTTGTATATCAAAAATAAAAAGTAAAGCTAAAGCTCAAAATTTAACAGCTAAATTTAATAAACAAGCAGCTGTTAATAAAAAAGATAAAGTCAAAGACTTGCTTTAATTAGAAAATAATGAATTAATTGTCTAAAATATATATTTTTAGCTTTAAGTGATGTGAAAAATAAAACAGCAAATTTAATACACCAAATAAAAAAACTAGCTTTAATTTATAAGCAGCAAAAGCTTAAGTCAAAGACTTGCTATAATTAGCAAATATTTAAAGCAACTTATAAAATTAAACGCTTAACTTTTGTCAAGCAATTTTCGCTTAATCAAAAAAAAAAGCACTTAAAAAAAGAGCCAAATTTGGAGTGAAAAAAAATAACTAGCGGAATGGGCAACACTGCTGGGAGTCTGTTTATAGCATATACGCTGCAAAAGGGTATCAGACGTTCTTAACATGAAATCACAAGCAAACACACGCAATACACACGCAACACACACACAACAACACACACACACACACACACAGTGCAAACATATGTTGCCTGGTCTCGATTTTAGCTCAGCAGGTTGTCGTCGTCGTCGTCGTCGGGAACATTGCCACCCTTTTTACCCCTCCCCCGCTGCTTGACAAACTTGCCACAGCCGCTAGTCAGTGGCAGCAACAGCAGGAGTTGTAGCAGCCGCGTTTAAGTCAAATGCTAAATGGCATTTGGGGACAACAACAACAACAACAGTACAAAACAGCTGAGCTGCTGCTGCTGTTATTTCTGCTGCTGCTGCTGCTGGTCGACGTCGACGTCGACGTCGACGTCGTCGTCGCTGTCGTAACTCTGGTTTAACCACTTCACCTTAGTTCTTTCCCACTGGTATAGCAAATTTCATTTTCTTTCAGGTTGCCTTTCCCAGGCAGCAATAACAACAACAACAGTAAAAACAAGAACAACAACAATAACAACAACAACAGCAACATGTCTGCGGTTTCCTCGTTTTTTTCTTTTCTTTAGCCTAAACTCATTTTTTTTTTTTAGTTATTTTTTTTTAAGAGTGTTAAGTAGCATTTGGACTGGATCTGAGAGTTGTGGAGCTGTTGTGAAGCTGCTGTGGATCTGTGTCTGTGTGTGTGTGTGTGTGTGTGTGTGTGTAGTTTTGACTGCTGCTGTCAGGCCTGTCACTTGCACAACTTTGTCAGCGGCAAAAGCACGTGCTGAAGTCGAGAAGTCTCCATTCGGCATTCGGCGGCGGCAACTGTTTGCAGCTCAGCTTTGTTGTCAGTCTTTGTCGTATTAGCCGGGTCGACAGAGTGCAGCACAGATTGCACAGATTGGCTTAGACAATATATATATATATATATATATATATATTTGGTGGTAACTGTATTAGCTAGTTTTATCTATCACCTAACTTGTGGTTTTTTTTTCAAATGTTTTAAACTCGAGTCAAGTTAATCGGATTAAAAGTATCAAATTTTGGAAAGAGATTTTTGTGAACTTAACTTCGATATTTTAAACAAGTTTTAAATATTTAAATAAAGTCAAATATATATTACTTTCAGCTAGTTTGGCTTTTATTTAAATTTATAGGTTTATTTTATTTTGATTACTTGAGTAAAGTTAAGGAAAATAATCAGTTTAGAGAGAGATATTTATATATATTTTACTTTTATCTTTAGCTACATCTTCTAAATACTAAAGTAAAGTCAAAAATATATTACTTTCAGCTAGTCTGACTGTTACTCAAACTATGAGGTATTTTTTATGTTTAATGCTTAAATCAAGTTATGTGAATTAATCAGATTAAAGTAATCAAATATTAGAAACTAAATATTTATATAGATTGTACTTAAATATTTTCTGCATCTTCTAAATATTAAAGTAAAGTTAAAAATATATTATTTTCAGCTAGTTAAATCTGTAGATTTATTTGCATCTATTTACATATATTTCTTTTTATTTTTATTTACATCTTAAATTAGTGAAAACACATTTTTAGCAACTCACACTAAAATTTCTAAACGAGTCTTTTAACGATATTAACAATTATATTTGAGTGCCTCGGGAAATGATTGTAGACTGAGATTCAGAAAAGCACCTGAAAGCACCCCCAAAAAACTGAAAGAGTTCCTTTTGCTGCTTTTAAATAAATTGTTGGCCAGGCAGTGGCTAATTTTTGATTGCCCTCATACAATATGCATATGCCACAAGAACAGCAACAACAACAACAACAACAACAGCAACAACAACGACTCACAGACTCTATAAATATAATTGCTGAAATGTTGCAACTATTTCAGACTCGAAGTAGTTTCTCCCCCTTTGCTATTTACCACCCCCCTCCTTGCCAGGAACCACCCTATGCAAATGTCTGGCTATCGGCTGCAAAGTTACTTACACTCAACGGGCGGGGGGGTCAGGGGTCGTGTGGGCAACAAATAAATTTCCTTATGCTTGCAGGAGCTCTTTCAACCCCCCACCCACGCCCATAAAGGGTTAGAAAACTAGAAAACTATGACCAAACATTTTACTTACAGTTAGCAGAGGAACAACAACAACTTTTTATAGTCTTAACTTGGCCAGCGAGTGTGTGCCTAATTCTGTGTGTGTGTGTGTGTGTGGGGGTGTGCGTGTTAATGTCTGCCACAGTGTTGACAAAGGCCAGCAGTTTTCTTTTCTGTTTTTGTTCTTTATTGCTATTTTCATGGGCGTGAGGGCGTGGCTGGGCGATGCTGATAAATGTTAGCGAATTGAGCCCAAAAGTAAGCAAGCAAAAAGTGAAAATGACAGCAAATTAAACGCACAAAACTTAAAAGCAAGCAAATTTTGTCCTCGAAAAAGGGTTCCTTGTATTTCCCCCTTCCCCCCTTTTTTTCTCTATCTGTATTTTACTGTTATTTAGGGGTTTGACATTGACTTTTACCTTTAGCTGGCAGTTTAATTAAAAATTGTGCACATTTTTAAATATTACTCAGCGACTTTAAAATGGGGAAAAATATTTAGAAATCTTTATTTAACATTTTTCAATAATTAATCCATAAAAGTCTTGCTTTAAATCAGCTACATTTCAAGTAGAACTCTTATTTTATCCTTCAAGCAGGTAAATTTATTAAATAGAAAAAAACAATTTTAAGGCAAATGAGATAAAAAAAATGAAAGAAAATAATCTGCTTTAAGGCAAAGCATTTTGGAATTTACATTTTGTACATATTTGCTGTAGTCAGTGGAGTTTTTTTTTGTATTTTTTTTTTGGCTTGAATACTGCCAGAAACACGCGCATTTTCAAGTGCTTTTCTTTATTTTGCTCGGCTGTAGCTTGAGTGCCCAAAATTTACATAATCTTAATGCAAAGTCGCCAAAGAGTGGTTGGGCAAGTGTGTGGTGAGGGGCGGGAGGGGGGATGGGTGCTGAGGGGCGCTGAGTGTTAGGGCAAAGTCCGCGGCAGACGCTTCAAAGGCGCGCAGACAGCGATGCGTCAACAGCAACAACAAGGAAAACACTTGAAATGTGGCCAAGAGAGAGGGAGAGAGAGAGAAAGAGAAAGAGAAAGAGAGAGAGAGAGGGGGTGAGGTATGGCTACGAATCACAAGACATAAACAGCATCGTCAGACAGACTGTGAAACGGACGCGTAAATCGACTCCAAGCAGTTGGTCAGTCCAAGAATTGGGCAGGTTTTCTCAAAGTGCCTGCAACTAATGGGCTAAAGTAATTCGTTCCACTGCCACAACCCTTTCACATACACATGTGTGTGTGTCTGTGTGTGTGTGTGTGAAAAGCTGACAACAAGCAAATAACAGTTGCTGCTGTTGAAGGGTTGGAGTTGAGTGAGTGTTTTTTTTTTTTTTGGGTTGGGAGTAGTTCGCTGCAAAAGTCAATTGACTGTGAAAAGCCAGCCAAAAGCGAGCTTAATTTCCAAATAAAAGGGCTGTGATTTGAGGCCGACGTGTTCGCGAAAGGGGCTAATACAACAACAACTATTCAAAGCCATATCCCATCACGTCTTTGAATTGGCAACACGGCAGCCAGCAAGCAACCCTCTTCTTAAAGATGTTCCGACGTATCTGGGGGGATTTATCTTGCGGTTATCTGTATCACTGCTCTATTCAATTTCACATTTCCCGCACTCCTCTGCTCTGCTCTGCTTCACCCCCCTTTCTTTCAATTGACAGTCGTCGTCGCGTCGTCTTTAGCATAATTATTACACACGGCTTAGTTGGGTTTGCTCGGTGGGGGAGGGTAAACGTAAGCTAATATCCGACACGCACACCCCTCACACACCCCTCGAGACAAAATGTCAACATTTGCTGCAAAGTATTTGTCATTTAATAAAAAAAACAACAACAGCAACAAAAATTATTGTTAAAGAAATTTGAACTAGCTCAGCGATGAAATTGAAAAAATGCTAGCTGAAGTTTGTTTGAGCGGGGGTGTTGCCAGGGGGGGGGGGGGTTGGAGAGGACAGAGCGTTGCTGTGGTTTAACAGTGCGCAACGCCCCCCCACCCCACTCAAAACATATGCAGTTAATTTCTTGTTTGTTTCTAAGGAAATGGGCTTAGCCGGAAGCAAACCCACACACACACACACACACACACAGACACACAAATTACTTCAAAAAGTGCGAACATTTCTCGGCCTTTCGTATTTCAATGACAACAATTTCAATTTACATCCCAATTCCTTTAAAGTGTCATTGTTACAAATTAAGTGAGGTGTGCTGGGAGGGGAGATTTGCTCAGTTTGTATAAGTTGGCTATTACATTTGGTCTCCAAGGAACGCAAAGGGAACTTCTTCAGATTTGGTGTGGAAAGCAGCCTTAAGTGTTGAAAAGATTAACAACAAAGTGAGAGAGAGAGGGAGGGAGAAAGAGAGAGCGAGAGCGAGAGGGAGAGAGAGAGAGAGAGAGATGGGAAAAGAGAGATAGGAAAAGGGAGATAGGAAAAGGGAGATATTTTATATCTTTTCGATAGATCTAACGAGAGAAAGCGGCATATTTAAAGAGAAAAATTAATATCAAGGAGATAAGCTTTAAAGAACGAAGTCAATCATCCAAAGATGATATATGTGACAGGCAGAAGGAAACATCTCCGACTTTATAAAGTATATATATTCTTTAACAGGGTCAACAGCCGATTCGATATAGCCATGTCCGTCTGTCCATCTGTCCACCTGTCCGCCTGTCTGTATGAACTCGCGAATCTCAGAGACTATAAGAGCTAGAGACTTAAGAGTTTGTATATAGATTCTCTAATATCCGGAACAGTTGAAGTATCAATAACTGGCTCCATTTTTCGACTATCGATCAATATTGATTTGCGATAGCAGTAAATACCACAATTTGAAAGCAGAACTTATTAGTTAACTGTCGAAATTTCATTAAGATCGGATAAGAAACACCTAAGTCATTATCATAAAATATATATTCCCATATTGATCTCATTTCTGACAGCAGCCGCAAGCATTTTTTGTATGCATAAAAAGGCGAGCGCACGTGTGAAAAAGAGATGGCATGATAACCGCTGTTAGCGTCAATTTGCTTTTGTGTGTATTCTGAAAACCCCGTTACCTACAATGGCGAGAATATGTGTATGTATGTATATATGTATTTTTGTATTTTTGTATATATGTATGTATGTATATATGTATGTATTTGTGTATATTCACGTGTTGCTAGCCAGCCAATTGGTGATCAGTTTGGGCTTGCGAAATGCGTTGCATTCGTTTTTTTTTACTCTTCTTTACTGACTTTGCTTGCTATGAGAAATTATTTAGTATGCTCGTATTTGGATGCAAAACTTTTTAATAGGAAATTTGCCAATAAGATTAGAATATTTTTAACAACTGTGTGCAGGGTATACAGTCGTCGAGCATGCTTACTTTAGTTTCTTTTTTAAGCCCCAAACTGATCCTCTTCAGAGATAAATATCCTTTAAGGCTACGATTTTCTCTTCTATTATGGAACAAACAATAAAATCCTTTTCATTTTTAAGCATTCATTTCCTACAGACCAAAAGCAAAGCAGTTATTTTAATGCCACGCCCACACGCCTGCAAAATAATTGAAATTCATCAAACATCTGAGATCATTTAAAAGGTAAGCAGACGACCCCTAAACCTCCTTCCCAAAATAAACCCATATAATTAACTATCAGAAGAGCAAAATAACGAACAACTTGAAATCGTTTTGGGCTGTTTAAAAATTAATTTATGCAGCGACTTGGATAAAACTTTCAACTTGTTTTGAGTCTTCTCCCGCACCTCCCGCACCTCTCTTACTTTTCCCAGTTATATTCCGTTGGCAGTTCCATTTCCATTTTGCTGACTTTTGGGGCAGCTGGGCGCAGTCAAGTTTTTTGGCTCTAATGACAGTTGATTTAGTTGCCTGAATATTTGAATGTTTGGTCTAAAAGGGGCTTGCTTATGCATAGTAGATAGTAGATAGTAGTTGTGTGCCAGACTGCATCAGATCATTAACTTCAACGATTTCGAATGCCAACGGCAAATGAGAATTGGGCACGTGATGCAGACGCGTTCACCTCGAAGCACTCCAAGAAATGAGTTCCACCAACTTGGCGAAGGTGGATGGGAGCGGGCGTCTGCTTGAGAAGGGGGTACTTTGTGTCTAGGACACATTTGGACACACAAGTATCTCGGAGGAGGAACTGTTGCGAGTGGCACTCATCGCACTCACAATTTGAATTTCACAAGCCATTGATTTTTATTTGATTACCACGACAATGAAAGGACGCGCATGGACACGTTAACTAAGCATTTGTGCTGATATCTTTTAGCTGGTTTTCCTCTTCTCTTTTTTTTTTTTTTTGGCTAGATTCCCCCATTTTCGATTTAGACGCGTTTTAAAGTGTTGCTAGCAATTGAGTTGGCTGAGTTTCATTTCTCTTATTTTAGCTAGTTGATAAAATTATTCATTGAGTCGTGGAATTTATTAACTGAGAAAAATTTAACTTTAAGTTGGTCATTTTTTTTTAAGCATTTGAGAATCATTTGTAGATAAAATTGATTTATGCAAATGATTTTTGATCTACTACTTTAAAAAATAAAAACTTCTGTTTTCCTTGTCTTTCTGTAAGCTGACTTAATTTACTTATCAACTTAATACTGATCAAATAATCTAATCCATTTTAATCTGAGCTAGATTAAATACCTTAATTCTTGATGATTTTTTGTAACCTTAAATGTTAAATTTATGCCATATTAATAATTATTTACCTACAAATAAATATGCATTTTAATGCGGTAATATCTTGAGAACATATTTAATTAAAAGCATTAAATAAAAATCAAAATTTTAGTTTATATAAAATATCTTTTCTTATTTTTATTATATTATATTTAAATATCTTCTCTTATTTATATTTTTCCATTCATTTTTATTTCCCTCCAAAAAAAAACCGCCGCTTTTTTCTAAGCTTTGTTCATCTCTGTTGAGCAGTTGGCCACCAAAAAAAAAAAAGAGTATGAAAACATTTGAAATTATTTTGAGGAAAAGTTTCGAAACGGGGCGACAACGTTGCATGTCATTCAAATGCCGTCGCTCTGTCTACCAATTTTCTATTTTCTTTATTTTTTCCTTTCTCTCCTTTTCAGGTGTGGAGAGAAGAGGGAGTGCCGGGCGGGTGTTGGTGTGTTTTTGGGGTATCGTGCTGGCGCTACGTGAAACCCTTTTCTAATACATTCCATGTTTTTTAGTCGGCACGAAGCGCTTTTCGGCTGTTGCATTTGAACAATTTATTGCAGCAGCACACGATGTGGCTGAGGATGAGGATGTGGATGCGGATGAGGATGTGAATGACGAGGAGTTTTCCATGCTGTCACGGAGCGGTTGGTTAAGGTCTCAACTGTTTGAGAGGTCCTGGCGCAGGACATGCAATGTGGGGGGTTGCCAGTTACCAGTTGCCAGTTGCCAGTTGCCAGTCACGGCAACTTGAAGCCAGATGTTTGGCTGCCCCAAAAATGCTACTGTTTTGCTGCTGGGTCGCACGCAGCGGGGGGTGGGGGTGCAGCAGCGTTTGGCTGTCAAAAGCATGTCAAAGGCGTCGTCACCAGCGTGCACCACATTGTTGTAGTTGTTGTTGTTGTTGCTGTACTTTGTGGCGCATCCTTTTTGTGCCCCGCTCGGTACAATTGCAGAAAAACTTGAGACAATCGAATCAAACTCATTCGCCTGAAATCATCGACGTGTAAAATTACGAGATAACATTGTTAGCTGCCCGCCTGTACCCTGATCCCCCTCCCTGCCTTGGCAAACGTGTGCGTCCCCAGTGGAGTCAGCGAGTCGTGGAAATGAGCTGCAGGATTTGAAATTGAATCGCACAACGCTTAAGCAAGAAATCAACGACACAAACGACACCCAATGACGACCACATAAATGTCGAAATATGCAGTCATGCTTTCAATTCAGGACCTGTCAGGATACCTTCCCCAACCTCCCCTCTACAACCCTCCAGGCAGGGGTATTAGTAGTCATGGCACTATTACTACGATTTGCTGGCAGCAGATTTTTGAGGTTTTCATTGTTGGTTAGTTGAATTCTGTTGTTGTTGCCTGTTGTTGCATGTTGTTGTTGTTGTTGTTGTTTGAAAATTGCCAGACAGAGTCGTTCGGCATTTGAACTGATGTTGGCCAAATGTGGGTTTTGGACTCACTTTAATTGGTTTATCCTCTCTGGCCAAATACGCATACCAATGCCCCAAAAACCAAAAGTGCCACTCATAGTTGCATACTTTCAGCTTGGTTATTATTAAGTGTGTGTGTGTGTGTGTGTGTGTGTGGATGTGTGTGTGTATAGATGTGTTTTCATGTGTGTTGTGTGTGTGTGTGTGGTGTAATTAAGTCGCATTGTCAAAAAGGCTTTGGCTGCTTAGATTTGAATGCAGGCATTTTGTTGTGTGTGTGTGTGTGTTGTGTGTGGGCAACATGGAAATTAGGCATAGAATTTGATACTGACTGACATCAATTGGACTTTAAATTGTTTTGTCTCTGATCTCTAAAGCAGAAAAATGCCAAAAACCAAAAACCAAAAACTTATGCAACTTGTAGCCAAAGGCTTAAACAAGGCTGAAATATGGCCAAAAGCTACTTTTTGGGCTTTATGTGTGCAGCGTTTTGGCAAGTTTAGTTAGGTTAATTATACGGAAAAGAGATAAATAAAATATGGAATCGATTTTAAATCAAGCTAATCAAATTTAAATCAACTTAAAAAAAAATTCCGAAACGATTCCAAAATTTTACAAATGGAGACGATTGTAAATCATTCTCAAAACTCAACCAATTTTGAAAAGCAAAAAATGTATGTGCATTTTTAATCAACTTAAATCTGGGAAACAGAATTTTTGGAAACTAAGAAAAATTTTGAAATAATTCCAAATTCCAATTTATTACAAATGGAGACGATTCAAATACTGAAAACGATTTAAAATCTTTGTTAAAAAGCAGCCAATTTTCGAAAACAAAAAATTATTGTGACTTTTTTGGCCAGGGGGAGCTGAGATCTGCCGTCAACACAATTTTTGATTTGAAGCTAAAAAGTGTACTTAAATTAAGACTCGCCGCAACTTGAAGCAGAAAGCATTCTGACGCCTCCAAGCCGCATCTGGCGATGCTCAGGCATTCCAAGGCAGACGGCATTATCCGGAATTGGAATGTGTTTTCTGGCTTATAATTTGTGTTGTCAAGTCGGGCGTGTTATGGACGCCAGACGCAAGATGAGTACTTTCCCGGCTCGGCTGGCTATGCAACTACTACCAACTCCAACTCCAACTGCAATTTCTATGCCCAACTCCAGCTCCATTTTGGCCACGCTGTCCACGGCAAATTTCGCAAGAAAAAGCAAACTCAAGTGAAATTTTGAGTTTAACTTTTTACGCTTGAAGCGGCAATGTTGACGCACAAATCCCCAATGCCCGGTGCGCTCAGTGCCCAGTTCTCAGTGCCCAGTTCTCTGTTCTCCTTCGCTCCTTGCCCGTTTCACGTTGCCAAACCTAATGGCAAACATGGCCACAGGTTCGTGCCTGGGCCACTTACTCACTGCGAGCGTCGCAGCTTGAGGGCAGCGTCTCGTCTGCAATTGTGCACCTCTCTCCTCAACCCGCTGCATCTTTTCTCATCCTTCTTGGCTGGCCAAGTTCCTTGTGGCCACCCGGCTAACTGGCTGGCTGAGCGTCGTCTGTCTGCCCGTCGCCCAACTTTTGCAGTTCCTTTTTGCTCTCCCACTCTTCTTCTTCTTCTTATTTTTCTTCTTCTTCTTGTTTTTTTTTGTGCTGATAAATCTGTTTTTAAGTTTTAGCAATTTAATATTTTAAGTCTACAAATTGTTGTTGCAAAGGATTACTTTTTTTTTTGTTGCTTTTGCTTTTTTTTTTTAGCTTTTTTTGGTGTGCATTCTAATAAGCTGCTAATTGGTTGCCAACACAGACAACATCGTCTCCAACTAACGGCACTTTCTATATGCATACAACTTGGACTTGGCACCGTCTTCTTGCTCATAATTAGCCCCCTCCTCCGCCCCCCTCAAACACTCTTTGCTTCTTGGTTTTCATTTTTGTTGCTTGCAAAATGCTTTTAGTTTGAAATTTCATTCTACGAAATCAGAATTTAATAGCTTTTGGATTAGTGTTTGATATTTTTGTAATTTATTTATTTTTTTAAGCTACACTTTTTTTTGCTCACTCGTTTTTCGTTATGGCTTTTCCAACAGTTTAGTTATTGTTGTTGTTTTCGTCTGAAATTTCAAGCTGTTTTTTATTTATGCTCCTCGCTGGAAAAATCTAATTATTGAAATTGATAGTCATAAGTTTAACGGGGTGTTAATTAGCTCTGTTGCTCAGCTGCCGTTGATGGGTTATGTACATAAATATATATACATAAATATATATATATATTATATATATATAAATTTGTATAATGCTGCTGTTGCTTTCTAGTTAAACGCTTTGAATTATGGCTTGTAATTTGTCGCTTTTATTGCCAAAGCAGTGAAAATCAAGTGCTGCACATAATTTTAGCTATAAGTTAAAAATGATGAAGTTTCCTAATTTTCGCTTAAGCTTAATTTATTAAAACAGCTTTAACTAAATACATATAAAATATTCTAGCAAGAAGAGTGTTAAATAATAAGTAATTTTAAAAGAAAAAAAATAACTCCGAAATGATTTTGTAGCCAGCATTATTTAAATATAACAGCTTTAAGTAAATATTTTAAATATTTTAGCAAAAAGAGTTTTAATTATTAATGTAATTTTAAAAGTAAAAAAAATAACTCCTAAATAATTTTGTAGCCAGCAAAACTGTTTTTTCCGCTCGAGGTCAATTTATAAAAGCTTTAACTAAATATATCAAAAATATTGTAGTAAAAAGAGTTTTAAACAAGTTTTACTTAAATCGTAAAAGTAAAAAAAAAAAAAAATCTTTACTGATTTTCTAGTAGTAAGTATTTCATTTAAAAGATTTAGCTTTGACTGACTTAAAGTCAGCTTTTGCTTATCTCTCAAGCTGAGCTGCAATTCATGTTTTGAGCCTGTCGCTCTCAGATGACAGCCAAGGAGATTCCACTGGACAGGACTATTCATTGCAGGCATTTGATCTCCATTCACCATTCACCATTCACCATTCACTATATTCACAATATTCACTATTCAGTATTCACCCCCATTGCGATGAGTATTTTTTGGCTATATATATATATTTGTATATCCTTTTTGCTATTTCCTATTTCCTTTTTCATGCTGCCTGCACAACAAATGCTGTCTCATCAGCATTTGACTTCAAAGGAGTCATTTGCACAATGCTCGCTTCGTACAAATTTCTCTACTTTTTTTTCCTTTCTTCCTCATCTTGCAGATGCTTTGCCACACGGAAGTAGCGGAAGTTGTGTTCATTATGTCCTTGGCAAACAGCTCATAGAGAAAGAGAGAGAGAGAGGGGGAGAGGGGGGGGAAGAGACAGCGACAGCGAGTCAAGAAATGAAAACAGTTGCCAGTTTCTATTTCATTGCCAGCTTGGACTTGTCATTGCCCCCCGTTAGAAGTTGCATGTAATACAAGTAAGGAAAAAACAACAATAAAAATAAAAAATAAAAAAAAAAATACAGAAATCAGGCAAAAAAAAACTGCATGTAATCATTAAACAAAATGCCAGCTAAATTTTCCTGCTCATCTTTGTGCTGAGCCGAAAACGAGTCAAAAGCGGTTTTTGTTGCATCAAAAATGAACTGAATTTTGTCAGTTGTTAGTTGAATACAAAATACAAATACACTGAGAAAACATATCTTTTAAAGTGCATAAAAAATGTAAAACTATTCAAGATTTGTGTGTTTATTTAAGGAATAATAAAAATATATAAAAAATAAATTAGTAAACATTATAATAAAGAGCTTAAAAAAATAAAAACTTAAAAATTGTTAAGGAACTTTAAATAAATTTATAAATATTTTAATAGGGATCTTAAAAAGCTAAAATATGTATATATATAATATATATACAATTAGTAAATTAATACATATTTTAAGAGAGTTTGGAAAGCATAAAGAATTAAGACTTACAAATTTTCAAGCAACTTTAAAAATATAAAAAATATATATAATTAATAAATTAATTTATGTTTGAAAAAAAAAACTTAAAAGGCTAAAAAATATACATACAAAAAAATATTTATTTATATATATATACTTAATAAATATATTAATACAAGGCTTTAAAAGATTAATAAAAATAGGCTCAAAAATTTTCGAGAAACTTTAAATACATAAAATATATATAATAAATAAATTGATTTATATTTGAATAAAAAACTTAAAAAGCTAAAAAATATACATAATATATATATATAATAAACATATTAATAGAAGGCTTGAAAAGTTTAAAAAGAAAAGTAAGAAAAAAGAAAGAAAAGAAGAATTTTCAAGAAACTTTAAAGATATAAAATATATATAATAATTTAATATTTTAATAGCCTATAAAAAAAGCTTATAAAATAAAGATTTCAACATTTTCGAGCAACAGTCAAACCCGAGAGTTACTTTCTCTCTTCGCTCAGTGTATGGATGAGTTTTCGTATCAGAATAGGTAATCCGAGCGCTGCCATATTGACAGAGACGAAAGGCCCCCCACAAAAAAAAAACAAGAATATCCAAGAAAAAAAACACACGAGGATGCTGCAAGTGACGTCCGCTTGAGGATATCCCAGGGAGACCAGAAAATGGAGTTGAGAAGTTGAGCGGAGAGTGTTCTGAAACTGCGACTGGGATTGGGATTTGGAAGTGAGATTGGGTAGCTGGGGAGGAGATTGCAGGTTTGTCTTTTGGCTGCCACGCTCATTGATGATTGAAATGCGATTAGGGTCCAGGTTCAGATCGAGTCCAGTCAGCCGAGGAACACACAGAGATTTGGGCACTGGCGCATAACAATGCGAATGATGAGGGCAGACAGAGACGAACCAGGTGTGAGGGGGGAGGGTAGCTAAGAGGGTAACAGCTACCGCATAAATTGATAATGCCACGAGAGTGTGAGACAGAGACAGAAAGAGAGCTGTGCTATGGCTTATAAAACACACACACACTAAACACACACACACACACACACACACAATATAAACTCCCAATGATTATTTCAGCGATTGAACTTTAATTTTTGGGCCAAAAGCTAATTGGCATTAAGTTTTTTGATATCGGCCGACGAAACAATTTTATAATTATTACGCTGAATATTTTTGAAGCCAAAGATTATTTCGCTCTTTTGAACCCGCTGACCGCAGTTGTCATTTAAACTTGCCATCTAAGCGGTATTAATTATAATTTGAAAAAAAAAATATATATAAAATAAAGAAGGGTGTGGCGCGGAATCTGTGCAAAATTCAGAGAACGAGGGGTTGGGAAAGAGGAACGGGGAAGCGGTAAACCTGGACAACTGGGAATGAAATTGGTAGGCAGCAGCGGGATTATTGTGAACATATTGTGCTGTTGAGTGGCAGCTATGAAATTGAAAGAGGGAGAGGGGAAGAGATAGAGAGAGAGGGAGGGAGAGGGGAAGAATAGGGTGAGAGGGAGAGGGGAGAAGAGAGAGATAGAGAGAGGGCCAGCAACTTTATAAAGAGGGTTGCTTTGTGAACACATTTCTTCGCCTATTTTCGCTGCGGTTCCCAAATTCTAAGCAAATTTAAATAATTAAAATTTGGCATTTCAAATGTCTAAATTCCATTAAGTAAGTTAACCAAAAGCATAAGTGCTAAAATAACAAAGTTATAACAAATTTTTGCTGAAGAAAATTGAAATAGCAACGAAGCATTTTCTGCGGCATGTCGAAAATTTTAATGCTCTTTTGCATATTTATAACATTTTGTAATTATATTAAGAAAATATTAAAGTTTAATGCAGTAATTAAATTTGCAATAAATACGTTTATTTAATGACATTTGTTTATAGTTTTTGGATAAATAAAGTAAAGTAAATTAATGGTAGAAAAATTGGCCTCATAAAATGTTTGTTTAAAAAGGCACAAGAAAAATGTTTCTCTTAAAAAGAATTTAGATTAGTTGAGCTTATTATTAATTAAAAATATTTAATCTTTAAATTTAAATTAAATTAAATTAAAAAATGTCTTTCTTTTAGTGCGTCACAAAATGTACAACAAATTTGTGAGACTCTTTTCATTTTCCACTAAAATAGAGCAGCTGATTGATTGTTGTTATATATCTTGCTTAGCATTTCTCTCTCTCTCTCTCCCCCCTCTCTCTCTCTCCCTCTCGAGTTGTCCAGTCACCTTGACCCTACTCAAATGGTTTTAAGGCCCTAACCAACTGGGCTAATGACGAGCCATAAAATATATCATCATTAAGCAGCGGCAATGGTTGGGGATGGGTCCAAATAAAAACCAAAAACCAGCTAACCAAACTGTATTAACTTATTCTCAAGTTGCTAAACTTCTTATTTATGCAATTCCCCCCCACTCACTCTCCTCCTCTCCCCTCTCTCTTTTCCCTCTCTCTTTCACTCTCTTTTCTAAGCCAATTAAATGTCAATTTGAAGCACATTTTACATTTCATTGCACAAAAACGCGCACAAATCCAACAAGAGGCAGGCAAGAGGGAGGGGCTATGGGGCATGTGGGTTGGGGCAGTGACAGTGGCAGTGGCAGGGGGCAGTCTAACTTCCAAGTTGATTATCGTTTGCCGATAATCAGCGAGCGGACTGCGAAGCGTGTGATTTTGACAGCCACAAACAGTTGTCCTGCTCAATTTCCCTCCCCTCCCCCTCCCCTTTGCCCAACTCACCTGAGCTTGCCACAAAAACCAACATAAATCATTTCCAGTTTTCAGATGGAAGCAAAGTGCCGCCACTTCCCCTACCAGCAGCCTCCTCCCGCCTTCCGTTCATTTTCGATTTTGGTTTTTCTGGCTTCGCTGACTTTTCATTTATTTCGATTTAATTTCTGATTGAAAATCTGTAAAAGCCGCTCGCAAAACATGTTTGGCAATTAATTGGTTAATCAATATGATTAATTTGCATGAGCCGAGCCAAGCCAAGCCAGCCTCTGCCACTCCCTCTGCCTTTGCCTCTCAAAATGCCTATTAAAAATAAAAAATACAACTTAAATTCATTTCCAAGAAATGGCCAAGTGTAAATTGGCTCGAGGCAAAAAACAGTGGTGCCAAAATTTTTTGCGTTGAAAAACTGAGTGATTAAATGAATAGCGAAGCTTAATTTTATGACAGCTGATTACAGATACACAACTTAAATAATTAACTTTAATTTAAGCAAGACAAAACTACTGCATTAATTCTACAGCTAAAAAAAATATATTTTTTTATTTATAGATTTTAATATGTGCACCTAAATTAATTGTAGTTAACACATAATTTAGTGCGCACCAATTAAATCATTCTCTAATTTATTATGCGCTATTTTATCAACAATATCAATTTTCCTAGACGCACAAAAAGTGTGAAGCAAAATTTGCTGGCCACAGGCAAAAATGTCAATGAAACCATAAAAATGTCTAAAGCTGAACAGGGACGGGGTCAAAATGGACAGCAGCTGAGAGAGAGGGAAGAGAGAGGGGAGGGCATAGAGTGGGTAGCAAATATGTTGAATGGTTGTTTGTGGCTCGTTTGCCGTTCAAATGGGGGCAAGAGAAGAGAAGAAGTTGTTTGCTGTTTGGAATTGTGGATGATGTTGATATGCCAAATGAACATTACGACTATATATCTATATATATATGTATGTATGTATGTATGTATTTATGTATGTATGTACGTTCTGTTCATGTTGATTATGATGATGTTTATGATTGCTGGCGGACGACTGCTGTTGGGGCAGAGGCAATGTTGTGACAACTGGACAAATGGCAGCCAAATACGTGTAAGTAGTTTGACATGTTCAGGGGGCACACACAAAACAAGCATTTGCCGTTATTATTTGTTGGCTTAAAGCATCCTTGCAGCTGCTTTAACTTTATATTTTATCCTTGGGCTCAATGCAAACGCAATTAAAATATAATTAAATTTCATTAAACTGTTATTAAGTCTACGCCCAGTCGCACATTCTATCCCTAAACAAATCCAAACTCTTTCCAAGCCCACTCCCCCCCCTCCCCACTCTCCTCATCTCCTGCCTCATCTTTTGGCCAACAATAGGCACCCAGAATTTTCCGCTCAAGTTCATCGACGCTGGCAAAATGCGCGCGCCATGAAAAATTCAGGCAGCAAAAGCTAAAATGGGTGGAAAACAAATGGCCAAAATGGGCGCAAAAAAAAGGGGAAAATGGGGGAAAAAAAGAAACGAGAAACGTGCAAGAAACAGCAGCAAAAACGAGACCAGCAAAAATAAGCAACAAAAATGGATTGCGTACAACAGATAAAAATAAAAAAAAAAAACATATGAAAAATTGGCCAGCAAATGCACAACTTGTAAATATCCTGGTTTTTTTTATTGATACACAAATATTTATCTATAGAAATATCGGTTAGAAAACCTAGGACAGCCAAATATATAATTCAAATCTTGTATAATAAAGGAAAAATTTAAAAAAAGCGTTTTAAATTGAAAAATTGAACAAAAAATTAAAGAAAAGCCAAAAATAAAATTAAAATTTTTATAATTTGGGAAATATTTAAAAAAAAAAGTTTTAAATTGAAATATTGAATATAAAATGAAAGAAGAGTCATATATAAAATAAACATTTTTTATAATTTAGCAAACATCTTAAAAAAGGGTTTTACTGAACCAAGTGCATTTTTAAATAGTTTTACTCTAATTTAATAATATTTGCTGTGCTGTTAATTTTTTCAGATTTGTGTATTAATAAGAAAACTTGTATATATATTTTTTTTATATATTTGTCTGGCAATAACAAGTGGTTTTTTTCTGTGTATTTCTCGGGTTTATCTATTAATAAAAAAACAGTTTGATAATAGTTTTTGGTCTGTGTATTTTTTATTTAGATTAAGATTATTATTAAGAAAGATAAGATTATTTTTAAGAAATCAGAAAAACTACACAGAACAACAAATATAATTAAACTTTTTTTTAGATTTGTCAATTAATAAAAAATACACAGAACAAAACTATAATTAAAATAGAGTAGAAAAGTTTCAACTTCCAAGCACATTTTTTATAACATTTCTTTTATATTTACAGGGTATATAAAAAGTCTAGCAGCTAAAGCTAAAGTGAATGCTTGACTGATGAAATGAATGAATAAATGAATGAATGAACGACTGTCTGTCGATTTGTCTGTCTGTCGATTTGTCTGTCTGTCTGTATGTCTGCGGAAAAGGGGTGTTGACGAGCGCCTTTTGTGAACTTAGGCGACTTATTTTATAGGCGCAAATGTTATAAAAAAAAAATGACACTTCATAAAAATGAAGACAACGATAATGATTATGATTATGATGATGATGATGATGATGATGCCTCCCTTCGTCTGATTCGTTTCGTCTGCCTGTCTCTGAGTGGTTTAATAATGATTTCAAATGATTCGAATGAGGCGTCGCAGCTGGCGAATATATTCGATTTGAGGGGGAGGGGCCTGAGGCAGCGTAAAGTGCAAAATTTGATGTTTTAAATTAAGTCATTTGCATAAGGGCAACAACAACAGGGGAGGGGAAGGAGAGGTATAGCAAAAAAGATAAACAGAATTGAAGCTGCGACTACAAATGAGAAAAGAACTGAAAAGTTGCCGTTATATTTGAGGAATGGGGAGAGGCTGTCTGCGCTGAGACAGGGGAGCAGTTGTAATGGGCGAGGGGAGGGGTACGGTAGACTGCTCTGCACGCATTGCACTCATTTGTATGCAAATTTAACAAGAATGAACAAATCTAAGAAGTCTGTGTGTATTTTTTTTTTGTATTCTTATTCCTCAACTTTTGCCTCCTTTTTGGATATGACAACAATTTTTGAACAAATTGCAAAATCCTGCGTAGCATTTACTAAATTTTAAAGATTTGCTAAAATTTGGCAAATTCGATGAGGTCATCAAAAGAATTTGTAAATTGTCAAGCAATTGAAGGAAATAGAAAATGTTTCACAATAGAAATTTACAATATTGTTTGTTGTAAAATGGCATCTAATTGTGGCATGTGGCAAGTGGCAAGTGGAAATAGCAAATGTTGAACATGAATTCAAATTCTACTTTTGGGCAAATGTTTGTTAAACAAGAAGAAAAAAGAGTTTAGCAAATTTGTATAAAATTTTACTTTTATGCATTAAAGAAAACATCTGCGAAACCATTAAATAAAATATTTAGATAAATATTTTTTAAATAATAAAATATTTCTTTATTTGAATTAAATGTGAATTGATCTAAATTAAATCCGTCTATTCGAAACTTTGTTAGAGTCTTCAAATTTGGAATATAAATTATTTTAAATATTAAATATAATTAATTTAAACGATAACTGCAAATCTGCAATTATCAAATCATTTTTCCATGCTCATAAAAAACACAATTGTAAAAATAAAGCCTTTCAATTTATATAAAAAATACTTCCAAAAATTCTTCATCTACTGTAAAAATAATTTTAAACTCTTATCAAATTTGTTATTATATATTAAATTATATATTCAACAGCTTAATTCAGAAAATCCACAAATCTCTTTTAGTTCTCAAGCAAACTTTTTTGTGTAAATATTTGCCTTTTTCATAATTTTGTGGACCTTTTTTGCGCATTTCTAATTTTCTCAAAACAATTCACTTTGAAAGGCTTAAATAGAAAATTAAACTAGCTTTAATAATTAAAGTTTAATTATGTATTCATTAATTTTAGCTACTGCTGCTGCAGCTGAGAGTAATTTCATTTTTTGTTGTCTAGACACAATCTTAATCAAGTGCTGCTGCTGCTGCTGCTGCTCCAAGGATCCATATCCCTAATCCCTGACTCCTGGTTGTGTTCCTGGTTTCGCCGTTTCCAGGTTTCACTTGGCTACACACGAAATATATCAACTGAAATCGCTGCAATTTGCCAGCCTAAGCAAAATCAACAGAAATCTAACCCCAGCCATTGGCTAACACACACACACACATATAGTACACACACAATTCATAGCCAGTTCCCCCTGCTCTCCTCGTCTTTGTTTTTTAGATTTACTGCTTAACTTTTTTGGTTAGCTGCGGGCTCATTCCGAGGCACGTTTTGGCCAACAAAGGCAAACGCTCAACTAGGTGTATTTTATGTTTGTTGTTGTTGTTGTTGCTGTTGTTCTTCTTGCCTGACTGCCATTGCCGCATAATTAAAAAGTCAAGTGAAAAATCACATTTTAACGCAAAAAGCGAACTGAATGCGAAAATGAATGAATGAAATTCTTGCGCCTGAAAGCAGACTCAAGTAATACGTTGGCGAATTGGGGCTGAGTTTGTAGGGGATTTAACTCTAGAGGCATGCCACAAATGCAAATGCGTTTATTGTGTGCGTCGGCGCGTGTGTGTGTGTGTGTGTTTGTGTGTGTTTGTGTCAAGAGTGCCACAAACTGCAGGCGCCAGCTGCCAATGGCGTGGGCGCAACTGGGAGAGGGAGGGTGGGGGTGTGCTTGGGGCACGCAGCAGTAGCTGCCGCAAACACTTGAGGCATGTTGCCTGTGCCAACTGGCAGCTGGAAGCTGATGCTGCAAACTGGCAGCATTTGGCGGCCAACAAAAGAATATCAAAGCTCTCTTTTTGTGTTTTTTTTCCCCATTTCTTTTTTTCTGGGGCCAACAACAATTTGCCGCAGCCGAAAAAAGTGGCAAAAAGGGGGCGGGCAGGGGGAGGGGGAGACAGAGAATTACGAGCATTACGTAATTAAATATTTAAAGGCTTCGGCTTCGTGTTTGCTCGCAGAATGCCAGCGGTAAAAAGATGCCAACCGGAAATTCCGCCGACTGCAGCAAAAAAAAAAAAAAAAACAACAAACATTTTATTATAAAACACATTTTTGTAGCTTTAAATATTATTATAACACAATTTTTGTTAATTATTAGGCTGGGCATGTGTGCTAAGAGGGAAGGTGGGGTGAAGGGAAAATGGCTTAAATTAAATGTTTATAAATAATGCAAAAAGGGCAGGCTTAAAGTGTTTTAATTTAAGCTAAAGTTCTAATTAATGCCTTTATTTTTTACACATACTTCAAAGAAAGGAGTAAAAATTTATATTTTAAAAATATGTCAATATTTGGGAAGTTATTTTAAGACGCTGCTAATACTTAAATTATTTATTTAAAATTATGTAAAATTGCCAGCTTCACTTTTACTTCGAGTTGGCCTGTCATTTGCAGACTTGCAGACTTCAAAACAGTTTTAAGCACAAAATACAAAATTAACGCCCAAAATATGCAAAACAAAGAAGAAGGCTCGGAGTACCCGAACTCCCCTTTCTCTTCCTGTTTTCCTCTCTCTCTCTCTCTTTAAAAAAGGGGCGTCAATTGTTGCCTCTTTTTAAGTGCTTGCAAATTTCACTTTTCCGTTTTACGCAGACGTTTTGCTCCCCAAAACCAAAACCAACAAAAAAGAGGAAAAAATAGGAAAACAAGGAAAATGTGTTCTGCTTCTTCTTCTTGTTGCTGTTGTTGTTGTTGCAGTTAAAATATTTTCACTTTTTTAATTTCATGCAAATTTTCTTTTTCAAGATTAATGTCTGTGCCAAAAAAAAGAAAGAAAAGTTTTGCCTGCAAACGGAAAACAAACGAAATACGAAAACGAATTTTCTATTTTCTATTTTCTATTTTCTTATTGCTTTTGAAAGGAAGGCGCTAAACTTTGGCACAGCGGGGCGTGGCGACCAAAAACAGCCTACCAGCAGCAAAAGAGGAAGAAGCAGAGCAAAAGGACATTCACAATAAATTCGAAGCAATTTTTCTTTAGACAATTTCCAAAGGGGGTGTGTGTCGGGGGGTGTGGTTGTTGCCGGCTACACTTTAAAAGTCACCATTGAAATTTAATTAATGCTTATTCGCAGCCGCATATTGCCAATTTGTGTGCTATCCCCATTCACACACCCCTCCCCCATCGCACCGCCCTTCAGTTAACTGTCCTTTGAGCTACTTGATGCTTGTAATTTAGCTGCTTAATCCTTAATCCTGCCTCTTATTTCTCCTGAATATGTTGGCAAAAAACTTTTTTAATTGATTTCGCTGCAGTTTTCTTGTTTTTCATTGTGTTTTTCCTTGCTTTTGCCTACCCTTTTTTTATTATTTTTTATTTTGCTTGAGTTTCACAGTTAGCCAGTCGAGCGCAAAATTTTTTGCAGCACGCTTTGACGCGCTTCACTTGCCACAGCTTGGCGAAGTAGGGGTAGCAGGGCAGGGGGTGGTAGTTGCCTTTAAGGATAGAGTTGCAGCTAATAATAATAATGCTAATTTGTAGCATTTAGTTGCTATTTAATGTCAGCTGACTTTTTAATGGCCAGATTTGACTTGTTGCAGCTACGATTTTGGTTGTAGTTTTATAGCTAAAATAATTAAATTATTTATAACTGAATAAAAAATTTAAAAAGTGCTTCAACAACCTAATTATTTTTATGCAATTTTCTATATATAAATAACTTTGATTTCTTATTAATTAACATAGATTTTGTTAACCAAAAAATTATTTTCATTTTGCGCAAAATGCTATAAAAAATAAAACACAAATTTTATTAACCAAAAAAGTATTTTAAAATTGCGCAAACTACTAAAAAAAAGGCCAAAAATGTGTTTAACAACTGAATTTTTGGTCTTTCGCTGATTTTAGTCATTAGATTAATATTTAAAAATTTTGTTCAATATTTATAAATATATAAAATATATTTATTGTTAATATATAATATTGTTCAATATTTATAAATATATAAAATATATTTATCATTAATATAAATGCCTTTTTTTGTGCAACATGATTTGCATTTGCCTCACAGCCTGCCACAAATTGAAATTATTTCTTTCTTTCAACCCACTCGCAAGAAAAATGTAACAAAAGCAGAAATCAACAGTTGATGAACACAAATGAAATGCAACTGCAACTAAATAAAAGCCACAAATCGACCTACACACACACACACACAAGGAATGACTGTGCAACAACAACATTCGGCAATGTGGCAATGTGGCAAGCTGGCAATGCGGCAAGTCTCGCACAGCCAGACACTTAATGATGACAGTAAAATGACTTAAATCGCTGTCAATGTTGACACTTTAACAAATTTTTTCACTTATAGCGAAAGACCAGCAACGACGATGAAGAGAGAGTGGTAGAGAGAGGGACGGTGCGGGGGAGGGGGAGCGAGCGAGACAGCGAGCCAAAGAGAGAAACATGAAAAATAATTATGCGAAATTTTTCAGCACACTTTGTAAATGGTTGTCGTTGTTGTTGTTGTTGTCGTAGTTGTTGTTGCTGTTGTTGCGGGGCAAGACACAGCCAAAGTTTGTTAAAAATTTTGTTTATTACACACACCCAAAAACAAAAAAAAAGACAGCGCAAAAAGTCTGCGTTTGGCTTTTTAACAATGATGATGATAATGATGTTAATGATGATGTTAATGATGATGATGATGTTGTTGATAAACAGCGTGCTGATAATGATGTTAATGTGCATTTGTTGCTGTTGCTGTTGGCTGGCGGGCGTGTTCATTCAACCGCATATAAATCTGCAACAACAACAACAAAAACAACAACAACAGAAAAGCAGACATTGAAAAAATGCAACGGAAACGCAAAATGCGACGGCAAATGCAAAAAAAAAAGAAGCAAAACAGAAAACAGAAAACAACAACAGACGCCAGAGACAACACGCCCGCGCACCCGTCGCCCCCCCTCAACCAACAGGCAGCAGTCAGCAGTCATTCGGGCCCCTCATTCGGGGCAATCATGATGAGGGCCAACCACAGTGCACCAAAGTGGAGTCCGTTGGGCAACCAGTTGATTGGCGTCAGGCACGAGTTGCAAGCCTGAGTCTGAGGCTGATTTTGGTTTTTCGGTTAGGTAGAGGTGACTCTGCCAGTTGCCGCTGCCGCTGCCACTGCCGCTGCCTCAGCCACTGCCTCTTTTTGTTGGCCAAACTGAATGAGTGAGTGACTGACTGTGCTGGCTGTGCTGCCTGGCTGACTGCCTGCCTGCCTGCTGGTGGCTGCCTGCGGTTATCGCCATGCAGGTGAGGCACGGCTCACAGCCAGACCGAGACCGAAACCGAGTAGACCCAAGCCCCGACCCAGACCCCGACCCCGAAACAAGACTCATACCCAAAAGCGCAGGGCACGGCTCATTTTTGCTGTTGTTGCTGTTGTTGTTGTTGTTTATCTCATGATAAAGCGCGACTTGCAACGCGCTGCGTGGTAGAAGCTGACGCCACAGTCTGACTGCCACTACTGCAACACACACAGTGCAACACACACTGTGCAACGCAGCTCTTCATCGGTTTTATGAGCGCACACGCTTCATAAATGTGCAAGCTGCTTGTGTGAGAGCGGGGGGGGTGGGTGTGCTGCAGCGGTGCATGCAGCAGCAGAGTTGAAGGTGGAGCTGACTGCTGCTGATTTACATTATTCATGAAAGTAAAAAAAAAAAAAAAAAAAAAAAAAAAACAAAGCGCTACACTTGATCGGGGTGTGCATATCAATTGGCCCAACAGGCAACAGGCATGAGAAATCCCTCGATTTTCATATAGAAGACTTCAACAAAAATGAGGAAGGCATAAATCAAAAATAACTCATTTTATTTACACATAAAGTTGTCAGATAAATGAATAGCTATATTAATGCAAATATTTATAAAAGAAGAGTAAAGAAATGGCAATTTCAAAATGCTTTCGTATTTCTGATTATATTTCATAATTTTCCATAATTTAACATTTTAATATTACTCTTAGCAACATTTACATAATTTACATTTACATATAAATTAGGCATTTTTAAATAGAATATTCAAGCTTTCGATAAAAATTAATTTTTTTATGGAAATATATATTTTGAATATTCCATGCCAACACGGAAATATATTTTCCAACAGTTTTAAAGAAATTAAATTAAATTACGCAAAAAAGGCATTGTTTTAATGAAAGATTAAAATATTTTAAATGATATAAAAAATGTTATAAGGTAAATTAAATATGACGAAATTAATGAACTGTTTAAATACATAATAATTTTAGAAAAATTAATCAACTGCTTAAATACATAATAATTTTAACTAAATTTGATTTTATTCCTCTTACAAAAAGATTTAACTCTTTTAAGTCATGTAGGAAATTATTATATTCAAATAAATAATTATTTCAGCTAAATTGGATTTTGAAACAAAATTTATGTATATTTGGCTCATCTTTCTACTCAAGCCACAATAAAATGATTATCGATAGTTATCGTTTATCGATTAGTATATTAATCTCTGTCTAAAACCTATGCAACAAAATCGCTTTTTTTATGGTGATTAATTGAAATGTAGCCATAGTTTTCTGCAGCAGATTACAAATTTTGTGCAGAGCCTAATCAAAAAACCAGCCAACACAAAAATCCGATAATCGTAGGCTTTCCCCCTCCCAACTCCCCACTCCCCACTCTCGCCTCTCTCACCACTTACTCAACTTTTGACTTTATCGCTTATAATCTTGTGAAGTGCATCAGACGCATCGGCATCAGTGGCAGCAACAACATCGGTGGCAGCAACATCAGTGGCAGCAACAGCAGCAGCGCTGCTTTTGTAATTGAATTGTTGCTGTTGTTGTAATTGCTTTGCTACCGTTTTTTAATCAAGCGCGCTAAGAGCAATGACTACCAGCACGCTTCCCCCAACCTCCTCCTCATCCTAACCTGCTCCTCTTCTCCTTCCCCGCATCATTAAACTCCTCTTCTCGCTTACGGCCCCAGCACTTAACTCCATTAAATGTGCTGCCTGCTCTTGCCACAAACATGGGCCTGCTGCCTTGGCCACAGTCAGATTCTCAGTCTGTCCCTCTGTCTGTCTCTCTGTCTGTCCCTCTGTCCGTCTCTCTGTCCGCCTGTCCTTGTGTCCGCCTGCCAATTTTGCTGTTGCCAAACTGGTTTGTTTTTCCCTCCTACTTAAACCCTTTCGCAGAGTATTGTAATTTTGCTGCAAGGCGTGCAACAATCTGCACAACATAATTCTGATGCCACAAAGTATTTTTTTTATTGATCGACATTAATATTTATCTGTTCTATTTCTTTCTCTGTTTATAGACTGTTAATCTGATCATTGAATATTATTATTATATCAGTTATATTGTTAGCAAAATGAGCTCTTCAAATTTCAAATTTATTTTTGTTAACCAAAACATTTTAATAAAAATGTTTAAATTTTTTAGTGTATTTTTTAACTCTCATATTATTTCATATGCTATTAGATTAGTAGAAACAATTGTAATCAGAAATAATGTTAGCAAAATGAACTTTTCAAAATAAAACTATTTTTTGCTAACCAAAACATTTTGATAAAACTGTTTAAATTTTTTCGGGTTTTATTATTTATCATATTATAAATTTATATATATTTTATTATATATATTTTAAATCTCTTTTATTATTATAAAATTTTTTAAATTCATAAATATTATTATTTTGCGATATTATATTGCTTAATCTCAGCAACGTTTAAATTGTTCTCCAAAGCTCAACTTTATTAGTTATAAATTTTTTTAATTTACAATTTTTCATTTCTCATTTTGCTTCTTTTAAGTTATTGTAATTTTAAGCATCTATAAAATATACTCTTTCTTTTTTTTAACTTTCGTAAGCGTATTTAATGTTCGTTTCTGCACTAACTAACTGTTCTTTTATGTATATATTTATTCTTTTTTTTTAAATGTTTTTGCTTTTTGCTGTTTCCCATAACTTGACGCACAATTCTGCTGTTGTTGGCTGGCGGCTGTTGACTGTCGGCGCGTATTAATTTCAATGTATTCCGCTAGCCATACACCCCCCCCCCCCCTACTCGACCACTGCATGCACACACACACACAACACACACACACTTTAGTTGCCATCCGCAATCCGTTTTTGGGCAAGTTTGCGCGTGCGCCTCGCATCTTTAATGAGCTTGAAGCGAGCTGAAATGATTCACGTTACGCATACGCCGCGTCTGCCACAGAGCAGAGAGGAGGGGGGTGTAGGGTAAGATAAGAGAAGAGTTGAGTTGAGTTGAGTTGAGTTGAATGTCGCGTTGCGTTGCGTTGTGTCTGTGGCACCTGTCGAGTGTCGATGCCGCATGCCGCGCACGTCTCTTGTAAATAATTCATGTTGACAACTATTTTAGCTTGTTTTACTCTAGTTGGTCACGGCGCAACGGGCTGAGAGCAAGCTGACTGGCTGACTGGCAATAACAACAACAACAATCAGACAACAATAACAACAACAACAACAAGAGTCAGCAGCAGACATCGATGACAAATCGAACGGCAAACTGCCTGCGATTGGCGGCATATTAAATTATGATTGACACATTGACTGCCTGACTGACTGATTGCAGGCTACACACACACTCAAAAGCTGCTATCTGCTGCTGACTGACTGTCTGCATGTGTGTGTGTATTTCACTGTTATGCGTCTTATCAGTGACACAAATGTTATTGACCCCTCAACATTTATTTACGTTTATCAATTGACTTTTCAAATCAAACAATCAATTCATTCAATACTGCTGACATCAACTTGGCTTTATCTGCAATCAATGTTTAAACAAGCTAAAATATAACAATGTCTATGAAAACTTCTCCTTAACTTGTTTAACTAGCCCCCAACTCAAGTCAAACACTTACCAATTGCAAATTTCGCTTATTTGGTTGAGCACTTTTTTTATTTTGTTTTTGGTTTTTTTCTTACCTGCAATGAAAGCAAAAGTGTAAAGAAAACATGTTAATTAAAAGGCAATTAACAAAGTCAATTAACGAAAAAAACAACAAATATCGACAATTAACAAGTTTATTGCCAAAATGCACAAATCATGTCTGGTTAAGTCAAGTTGGCTCAATGAGCCATATAAACAGGGCTGGCAAAATGATTTGCAAATCTTGTTTAATTAACAAAAGTTTCATAATATGTTTTACTTATATAATTACTAAAAATATTTCTATGTTTTACTTATATAATTACTAAAAATATTTCTATGTTTTACTTACATAATTACTAAAATAATTTCTATGTTTTATTTACATAATTACTAAAAATATTTCTATGTTTTACTTACATAATTACTGCAAATATTTCTATAAATTTTCGCTTGCTCTTGCAGCCCTGGTAACTGACTGATGATTTGCAGCATTAAACACACAACTCTGTTTACAATTAAACTTGCCCAGCAAACAAGAAGAAAAAAAAAAAAAAACAAAATTAAATTCAGAAAACAAATGGAAAAGTTTTCTAATTAAAATTTGCGCCCAACTTTGTGAATCGCATCTTTCATTTGTGTTGCCGTTGTTGCACTCAAACTATTTATGATTAAGTGCTTAGCGTGCTTATTTTCAATAAACTTGCTAATTCCACTCACATAATTGTTTATTAATGCCTCAGCAAATGAGTCGCAATATGAGAGAAGAAGAAGAAGCAGCAGCAGCAGCAGTTGAAGTTGCAGTAACAGTAACATGTGTTGTTCTTTTTGGCCCGAAGGCACGTGCCGCACATCCTTTGCTGCAGCTGGTAAAATGAAATTAAGCGCTAAAAACACGCGCAAATCACGCGTGACACGCACACTGCAGACACGAGGCACGCGGCACGAGGCACGAGACACACACTAGTCAAAATTGTGGCCAACAACAATAAAGTTGGTGGCTTACAGCTTTGATGATTATTATATTTATTTTTATAGTTTTATGGCGCACAGCTTAATAATCCACATCATGATGATGATGATGATGATGATGATGGAGATGGCAAAGTTGAGGCTGGCAATGAATGAGCCAAGTAAAAGCTAGAAACAGCTAAGTCGTTAGCCAGCGTCTAGACGAGAACAAGTTAGAATGCTTTAGTTGAGTAAACTCGACTACGAAATACCCTCAACAGAGTTGTAAAAAAGAATTCTAATTCTATTGGCAAATTTTCTATGTAAAACGTTTTGCACCCAAATGCGAGCAGGCTGAGCCATTTCTCATTGCAAGCGAAATGCATTAAAAAAGAGTAAAAGAAAACAAACACAAACCCAAACTGATCCCTAATTGGCTGGCTGGAAACACGTAAATATACACAAATACATACATACATATATACATACATACATACATAACATACATACATACATGCATAAGTACTTGCAATTGTAGGTAACGGGGTTTTCAGAATACGCACAAAAGCAAATTGACGCTAGCATCGATTATCATGCCATCTCTTTCTCACGCATAGCTCACATTTTTATGCATACAGAAAATGCTTGCGGCTGCTGCCAGAAATCAGATCAATATGAGAATATATTTTGGAGCATAATTTGGCTGTTTCTTATTCGATCTTGATGAAATTTGGGCAGTTGATTAATATTATGCTTATGCATATTAAGTGTTAATTACCAAATTCTGATTTTCAAATTGTGGTATTTATTGCTATAGCAAATCGAAATTTATCAATAATCAAAAAACGGAGGCAGGTATTGATCAAAGAAAGCAAAACTTATCTGTGCCGGATATCACAGAATCTATATACCAATTGTCTCTAGCTTTAAGTCTCTGAGATTCGCGTGTTCATACAGACAAGCGGACAGACGGATGGACGGACATGGCTAAATCGACTTAACTTTTCATCCTGATCAAGAATATATATATATATATTGAAGGGACTCGTAGATACTTAATTCGGCCTGTTACATACACTTGCACAAAACCCGTATACCCTTTAGACCCATTTTCAAATGGGTTCAGGGTATAACAAACATAAAACGAAGCCAAGCAGCGAGCACGAAGAAAACATCGATGTGTAGTCTAAGGAAAAAGGGGGCGGCAGTTATTTTAGCGGTGCGTCGGGGGCTGTGGCATTAGTAAACCAAAAGAGGGTGAGAGGAGGGGGGGGGGGGTGGCAGGCAAGTTTGCCACTTGCCAAAGCGAAATGAACTTAACGCCTCTTTAAACTTATGAAACATTGTATCCTGCGAGACGCCAGACAAGCGTGCAACGAAACAAGAGGGGGGAGGGGTCTGCTTGGAGTAGGGGTAAGTGGTGGCAATATTGGCGACGCCACAAAATATAAAATAACAACAAAAAGCTGCACCAATTTGCCTCCTGCATATAACAAACAAGAGTGAAAGAGAAGGCAAGCTATTAAAAAGCGTTGCCAGTTCGCAGGCAATGTGAGGCAGTCTGGCAACGCTGTGGCATGTGAAAGGGATGGGGGTGGGGGTGGGGGTGTGTGCTGTGCGGCACTGGCCTTATCAGGCGCAACAGCCAAAAAGAAAGTTAAGCGTGCAAAAAAAAATAGAGGAAAAAAATCGACCAAGCAAAAAAGACGAGCACAAAACCGGAAGGAAGAAAGATATACACACGGAGTACTGCACACACACACAGACACACACACACACACACATAAAAGTGCCAAGCGAGTTTTACAAGGGTCGACAAATATGAGGCAAGCCAAAAGGCAACGAACACATTTTGAGGCGCTTTAATGTGCTGCCTGCCTCGCCGTTGCCTGCCTCTCCGTTGCCTGCCTGCGTCCTTTTTTAGTACGTTCCGGGGTGGAGGGGAGGATGCGGGTTGTGCGCTATGTGACGCCCTTCAATGCTCTGCCCCCTCGCATACCCCCGAGCAACAAAAGCAGCAGCAGCCGCCGCTGTTAACTTAAATATTTTATGGGGTGTCAGCATTGTCGATGTTGGCGCGATTGTCTTTGCGCCCAGGACACCCTCGACTCGACCACTTCCCAACCAACCCAACCCTCCTGCTCTTGCCAGTCGTCTGGCGTGTGTGTGTGTGTGTGTGTGGCTTTCTCTCTTTATCATGTGCGTGGCTTGTCTTTTGTGTTCGAGGCTAAAGTAATTTCAAATTGATAAGCATCTTGCTCCCTGACTGACTGACGACTGAATGCCTGGAATTGGTTATGGACTGGCAACAGGGGGAAAAGGAAACAAAGAGAGAGAGAGAGAGGGGGAGGGGGAGGGGTGGTATAGAAAGGGCGTTTGTATTAAACTGATTTGTTCCATGTCGAATTCGAAGGCTGTCTTTGGGCCAACAGAAATCTGCCTCAGTTTCAGCTTCAGTTTTAGCTGCTTTTTTTTTGCCATACGTCGCTCGCTTTTCAAAGTCAATTGAAATTAAGTAACAGATTTTTGTGACTTTAGCTGAAAATGGGGGGGGAGTGGGTGTTGAGGGGCTGGTGGTTTTGTGGGGTTGACTAGAGCAACGGCTTAGCTGTGGGGTTGATTGCGGTTATGTGGCAAGTGGCATGAGGCAGGCGTGAGCCAACTCGTAATTACTCTGAAATATATATTTTGTGTAAAACGATAAGCGATTTAAACGTTTTTGCAATGCAACGCAACGTTTACGAATGAGGCGTGACAAAGAAGAAGCGGCAATTAAATGCCAAAGTGGCAGAGGGGGAAAAGGGAATTGAGGCAGGTATTCAGCAAAGGTGTTAAGAATATTTAAAAAAAAAAATACGCTTAAATGTGCAAATTATATTAAGCGGAAGTAAGAGCTTAAAAAAAATAACAATAAACCGGAAGAAGCAAAACGGAAGCTGATAATTGAAGTTATCGTTTTACAGTTGAAGCTGATAATTGAAGTTATCATTTTACAGCAGTAAAAAACTGAGAATAAAATGCGCAGATAATTTTGCAAGTTTTGCTGAGCTCTTTAAAAAGCCAACAAAAAAATGCAATAAATATAGCAAAAATAAATATTATTCCCAGCAGAGTTTTGATTAATTAAACTAATAAAATTAAAAAAAATATGCAAAGCTTTTCTATATTATTTTGATTAATTAAGCTAATCATATTAAAAAAAATAGCTAAGCTTTTCTATATCTAAATCATAATTATAATTATTGTTTGTGTTTCTCATTTCCGCAATTTGCGCAATTTCAAATTAGAAATTCAATCAAAAATAAAGGCCAAACTGCAATGCGACTGTTGAATTAATAACTCATTCAAAATTCTATTAGTCTCAGCTTCAAGACCCTCTTTCAAATTGAGGCCCATTATGTTGTGGGAAAGGGTGCGGGGGCGGGGGCGTGGGCGGGTTTGGGTTGGTTAGCCAAAAACAGAGCAACGCCCAAATGCGCATAATTAATGAAAGTTTATTTGTACAGCTGCTGCTGCTGACGAAGTCTCTCCGACTCTCCTCCTCTCCGCCTCCCTTCCCTACTGCCACTACTGTTAGCCCACTCCAAGCCTTGAGCAAAGCCGTCAACAAAAAGCCAGGCGAAACACACAAAAGTCTTAGCGTTAGTCGCCCCAGCGAAAAATGGTGCTAAACAAATGATATTTATGCAGCGGCAGCTTAGTGAGACTAAAAACTTTTCACCACAGCGAAAGAGAGAGAGAGAGAATGAGAGAGAGAGAGTGAGAGAAAGGGAGAATGTGAGTGAGAGAGTGCCGTTGATGTTTGTGCAGACAAAAAGGCATTTAAATCTTATTTGGACATAATTAATGACAGTTAAAAGCAGTTGGCGGCTTTGCGTCTCCAGGCTGTTGCACATTTACATGACACTTGGCATTTGTTGGCCAAAAATCGTTGAGAGTTGGGGGGTGGGGGGTTGGTTTTGCAAAAGTTTTCAACTTGAGACTGCGTTAAATTTATGACATTTACGCAGACTGCTTGCAGCAAGCGGCAAGTAGCAAGTAGCAAGTAGCAAGCAGCGCGCAAAGCAAACCAGTTTCAACTGGCAGCGTCGCAGCTGCCACACCAGCTGCCACGCCCATTTCTTGACAAGCAAAACAGACAAGAGCAAGCAGATGCAGGGGGGTGTGTCAGGGAGGGGGTTTGCTGATTGTAGGCGCCTTTGCCGTAGAGTCACTCAAGTCGTCGCATGATTAATGCAATTGCCTTTTGTAATTGGCACATAATTTATTGCCCAGCCTTCTGATAATACGCATACGCAATGTGCGCCACACAGCTGCAAGTGACGACTCAAAAGCAGCTGCAACTGCTGTTTTTGCTGCAACTCCTGCTGCTGCAACTGCTGCCAATTGCAACTGCTGCTGCAACTGCTTCTGCCACTGACACGACTCGGCATTTGCCACGTCTCAAGTAATGTCCTGCCGCACTTTGAAGTGCATTGCTCAAGTTGCCACCGCCAGCCGCATGTTTAATAAACTTATGCAAATTTCTTTTGACAGGACTTGTGGCTCGTTCCACGTTCCTCCGTTTGTCGGTCTCTGCTGATGATGTACTTGCCTCATCAAGTGGCCAACGGTGAAAGTTAACTGTGCACAAGTGTTGTGCGTGTGTGCATGTGTGTGTGTGTGTGAGTGCGTCAACACTTGACGCAAACTTTGAGAGTTTTGCGCCTGTAAAAAACTTAAGCCAGACACGAGTAAATTTGACTTTTTAAAGCCGCTTTAATAAGTTGACAAATTTATTGTGACTTGGTTCAAATTTCTATTTTAAATTGTGCAACATTTTGTTTGAGCCATAAAAGTGATTTTTCCAGTTTAAATTTAATTGGGTATTTCAAACTAGAATTGTGAGTTAATACTTTCACTTTAGTTTTATAACAGAGTTTCAACTGCACACTTAAAATCGTGTTTTCAGATTCACAAAAAAAAAATATTAATTTTAAAAATCGCTTCACTTTTTTTGAGCAAGTTCTGCGTTTAAAAAATTGAAGTCTTTTCTCATTTGATATTTCTAGACAAGAAATTTTGCATGGATTACGAACCAAGAATCGTATTTCAAAATTTAAATATTGCAGGAGTTAAAACATGATAAAAATGTACTAAGATTCGATGAAGAAATTGCTGAGCTATATTTGAAGTCGATTCCCAAGTGAATTTCTTTATTTTTAGAGAAATTAAACTTAAATTTTAACTCAACATATTGTTTAAAAATTTAAATGCAGTTCAGTTAATGCAGTCTGTATTATTTTATTAAAATAAAAACAAACAGAAATTCACCGAATTCTAAATCAACTTTTAATGAAATTATTAAAATTTAAATTATCAAAATTTAATTAAAAGTTCATTTAGAATTCGGTGAATTTCTGTTTGTTTTTATTTAAATAAAATAATACAGATATTTTTAAATATAAAAAAATAATATTTATAGCAATTCAAAGAGTATTTTTGAGCTGCTTAAATGTTAGATTTTGCTGCCTGATTGAATTATTCTTGAACTAATAAAAATTCTTAAAACACATAAAAAAATATTTTTTTTTATATAATGGATAAAGTTTCCTTTAAGTTTAAAGTGTTTTTTTTTGTAAGTAACTCTTTAAGTTTCTTTTAAGTTTAAAGTGTTTATATTTAATTAATCGTTTAAGTTTCTTTAAGTTTCGTCTCAACTTAAAATTCACATATTAATTTTGATATTTTCACGATTAATTAGCCTCTTATTAATTTTTCTATATTATATTAATTCAGCTTATATATTAATTCAACTTTAAATAATAAAAAAAAATTAGTAAACTATTTCAAATAACAATTGCAAAGGCAATTAAGAGTTTTCAATTTGTTGCTGCCCCTCTTCAATTGCTGCGGTGTGGCAAGTTGCATAGTTTAACCTATGCCACTTGCACTCTTCACAATACATTTCCCCCTCCCCCACTCCCCTCGCTGGTGTAACACACAATTGTAAATGCTCTTCGATTGCTGGAGTGTTGCAGATGGATGCCCTTACCCTGCCCCACCCGCCACAACCTGATCCAAGACTCGCTGGCGGCAGTGGCAGCGACAGCGGTGGTGGCAAGAGCAGAGAACAGAATTCAATTGTGGTTGCTGCTGTGGCTGTTGCAATTGTAATGCGATACCTGTGAATCTGGTGTGGGTATATTAAAAGGGGGGGTGCAGGGGATTTGGATTGAGTTTTGAGCTCAGGAAGGGATTTGGGATTGGAAAGGGATTTGGAAAGGGTTAGGGTTGAATAGGTTGAAAGACTGCCTTCAATTCCGCCACTTGGTTGGGCCACTCAAATGCAACATGGCCAATTAATTACGCAACAACGTGAACAGCCAGCCAGAACGGGCTGGTTCGGGCCAGGCCAGAAGAGAGAACAGGCCAGGCAGTCACTCCGTCAGTTGAACCACTATGTCCGCAACATTTAAGAGCCTAACACACACACACACACACACATATACACCCCTACACACACTCTCCCAGAACCCACACCTGGACAATGGGTCGCATACGTAATGCGATTTAAAGTGTCCCTCGTTTTGCGCTGCCCAGTTAAATTTACGTTCTTTATTATTATTATTTTTTTTATTTTATTTTTTTTATTGAAATTTGCATAAATTATGCGTGCTTCAGGGGCAAAGGGAGTGAGTGGGGGGGCGCCACTTGGCCACACAAATTGAAGTGCTTACATTGAAAAGCGCGCATCATTAAAATTAAATTAAAAATGTTTGCGTTTGCCGGCAGCATTTCCCGGGGCTGCGCTGGGTTGGGATGGGATGGGCTGGCTCTGGCTCTGGCCTGCTCTAGGCTGTGCCTGGGTCTGTGCCTGGGTCTGTGCCTGGGCCACTATTTGCCCATCTGGTTTGCATAATTAGTTTGCCCAATTGCATTTCACTGCTGCCGCAGCTTTTATTCAAATTTCAATGTGCGCTTTTGCATTTTGCAGTCTGCATTTTAATGTCTTTGCCCCACTTCCGGTTTGGCGGGCTGCGTGTTAATCAGTATCTGCTTCCGTTCTCCCAATTCGCTGCCGCTGCTGCTGCTGGCTGACCTCGAGTTTTATGCCATCATTTTCAGTGTGTTGACATCTCGTGCGAAATTCGCCGCTGCAAAGTCACACACAAATGCAAACACACACACAGACACACACAGACACACCCAGACACACACACACACACACAGCCAGCTGTTAACGCCCCCAAATTAGGTTGCCAACATTATTTTGACTCTTGCACATTTTGCCTTCGCTCGAACAAAAAACACACTTCCCGAAACAAAACGAAAATAAATCTTAACTATGGAAAGCAGTTTGTAAATTTTAATCCATAAATAATGCACACAGTTTATTTTCTTATTGTATTTTAAATATCAGAAGATTAAAAAAAAAATGTATGTAAAATAAATTTAAAAATTTGGCAAGAAATGTTGCCTAATTAAAAATTTTGCGAATTTAGCCGACTAATTTGAGTAATGATTAAAATATGTGCATAAATTAAGCTGCCAATTTGCCGTAGGAAAATGATATATATAATTTTTGAATACATCCTAAGTATATATTTTTGTCTAAAAATGCTGTACAACTGCTAATTTTAATTGACTATTGCATCTTTTTGAAGTTGAAGTCTGACAAATGTTAAAATAGAAAATTATATATGTAAAATAGATATCTATATTTATATACCTATCTGTACCCTAACTATATCTTAATATATGTTGAACTGCTAATTTTAGTTGACTATTGCAAATTTTTAGATAGAATTTTGAAGTCTGTAAAATTTATAATGAAAATTTTTATATATAAAAAATATGTTTTTTTTACATCTATCTCAATTCTAACTCTATTTTTTTTATATATATTTCTAGCATTTTAAATATTTTATCTAAATTTGTAGAGTATTCCAAGTCTTCATAGCTTTTCCAGCTTGTTTTCTTTCTTGACTTGGACTTGTTCATAGTTGGTTTTCTTGTCATATTTTTGTGCACTTTGCTTGACTTTTGAGTAACTCAATTTGGCGTGCAATGTTTGTTTTTTTTTTTTTTTTTTTTCCTAGTTGGCCATTTGCCAGGCGAGAAAAGAACTTTTGGCGACGCTGTCAACTGTTTCACTCCAAACTGTGTCTATGGCTATGGGGATTGTGGCAAGTCTGGAGGAGCAGCGCCGAGCATTTCCACAAAAATCTCTCACTAATTGTTCGCTTGTCGGGCCATTTATCTATCTGGCAACGTGTGCACTTTTAATTTGAGCATTTTTCTATATTTATAACGTTATTCACTTCATTGCACTTCATTCAGAGAGACTTTCATGCTTCTTCTTGCCTCTTGCTTCTTGCCTCTTGCTTCTTGCCTCTTGTCTCAGTTTGTGTCTCTGTCTGAGCCGCAGTTCCCCTATGGCTTCTCCTATACGGTTTCGCTTTGAGGCTTTGTCCGCCGATTTTGTTCGTTATTTTTTTTATTTTATTTTATTTTATTTTATTTTTTTTTTTATGCTCTTCTTCCTGTTGTTGTTGGGTTTAGTTGGCTCCATTGCTGTATCATGTCACTAAATCAGCACAAATTGTTCTACTGATTTATAAATTTTGGCCAAATGCCAGCGATATAATCTTATTGCTTGTAGTTTTGGTCACAGCCACCCAAATAATACTGTCCGCCCCAAAATAAAAGAAACAAAAAGAAAAAGGCATAAAAATAAAAAGGAAAAAGGAGAAGAGAAAAGGAGGAAAAGGGATAAGGAAAAGTCTCTCATTGATGTCTCTCTCAGGCGCTGTTGCCATTTGCCTTTATATAAATGCTTGCAAATATGTCAACGAGCTGCGCTTTGGGGCTGCTCGAGGCAAGTAATCCACAGCATTTAAGTTGCTCAGTTTGTGTGTGTGTATGTGTGTGTGTGTGTATGTGTGTGTGCATATGTTAGTGTTTGTGTGAGTGTGGCAAAAGTTTCTGTGCACAAAACGTAAGAATAAGTTAAATAGTTGCATTGTTTTATAGTGATACAAAATCTATGCCGAATTGTTGAAAATACTTTCAAATAAAAATATATATAAAAATATATATAAAAATTGTCCATTTTATATTATTTATAGATAAGCAGATTTAAATTATAAATATAATTTAAAAATTAATTAGGAGAAACAATTCTATTTACCAAAAAATATACTTTTAAAATATGTTCTTAATTAAAATATAATAAATGTATATTATTTTCAAGCATTTAATAATAATAATAATAAATATATATTATTTTTAGATAAGCAGATTTAAATTATAAATAAACTTCAAAAATATATACAATATACTTAATTAATTAGTTGTACTTCTGCAGTAATAATTCAATCTACCAACAAGATTATACTCAAAAGATACTTTTATTTAAAATATAGTAAATTATAGATTACTTTTAAGCAATAGAAATATAAATAAAGAAATAAATAATAAATATAGAAATATAATAATAAATATAATAATTAACATATGTTTAATAAATTAAATAAGTTTCTGCATTTAGAGTAATAATGAATTCTGCTTTATCAACCAACAATTTCTGCTTTCAGCTAAAATATAAAAACCTGCTTAAATTTGTGTGTGTGTTTTAGCCAACTTTATGGTGATACACATGAAATTAAGTTAAGGTCTTCACAATGCAATCACAATCTATTTTCGTATACAAAATGTACTCTCGGCGTTGGCTTAACAAACAGCATTTTGCAACAATTATGGTTGCGCAACAGCAGCAGCAACTTCTAAATGTACTTTCCAAAAATTTGCTGTATTTGTTGCGACCTTCAACAAAGCGAACAACAACTGGCAAAACCAGCCAAAAAACTAAACTACAAACAACAACAAAGGCGACACAAAAATTGCATAGGAAATACAACAGAAAATTGTACATAGAAAAAAAAAATCACATATAAAATATATATAAAAACACGCAAATAAAAATAAAAATATATAAATAAAATAAACTGTTTTTGGGCAGACAAAGTTGGAAGGTTGTGCGGCCAACGGGCAAACTGGCAAATGAAGTCAACAAAAAAAAAAACAGGCAACAACAAAATAAAAACTGATGGCATATTTAAGCAACTATTTCTTTAGTTAGATTCCCCCCAAAAAAAAAAACCCCACAACTTTAGATGGATGGAGTTGTTTAGCCTTAGTTCTAAAGAACTAAACTTTATAATTTAAATGCCGCAGCTGCACAGCTTTGCATGTTTATGGTAATTATACCCTATTCAAAATGGCCAAAGGAGGGTATATATATAATTCTAGATCTGCATCAGTTTAGATATATTTCCAACTGAGAGACTATACAAGCAACAGACTTTAAATATAAAATATAAGTTATCGTTTATTAGGAACAGACCAAGTTCAATTCACTTTTTCGATGACTTTGACTGTTTCTAGAAATCGATTAAAAATATTCATATATATACATCTGCTTGTAGTATATGTATAGGTATATATACTACAAGCAGATGTGTATATATATATATATATATATATATAAATAAGTACACAGTATCTCCCTGTCGAGCACTCTCGACTAGCGCATTCCTTTTGCTGGCAACTGTGATATTTGTTAGACTTATCGATTGGTGTGCATCAAAGGCCTTGTCTTGGTTAAGTCTACTTTTTTTTATTTTTCGATTTGGCTTTTTTTGGGTGGGGCCTGACAAGCTGTTTAAGATGCTGTTGCATTGATAAGTGGGCCAAAGTGAAGTGCAGACATGCGGGTCAATTGTATCTTTCAATTGAATACCCCATTTAATGGCCACATAATATCCATCAATCTGCCGTTGTTTCGAGTCACGCACCAAAAATATTTCTGCTTTTTTTTTTTGTATATTTATTTTCATAATTCTTTTTGGCTGCTGTTTTTTCACTCGTTTTTTTTTTGTAGAGTGACAAAGTTTGCCAATATTTTCCGAGCGTTCCACACAATTGAAGTGACAAGCTGCTGTTCCTGCTGCTGCTGCTGCTCGCCTGCTGGGTTTGGTTGGGTGGGTTTGTTGGGCGATGTTGTTGCCTGGCTCCCGCATTTTTCCACATGGTCTGCTCTGCGCCGGGAACGCGACGTATTCAAAGTAGCGTGCGACAGTCTGTTGCCTGCCTGCCTCCCTCTCAAGGGAGTGGGATATTTGTCAGAGATTGCATATATATATATATATATATATGTATGTGTGGCAATGCCTGTCACCGGAAACCAATCAGCAATATAATCGACTAAAGCTTTACTTCTCAAGGGCGGTTGCGAAGGGCGCTGCCAGAATTGAACCTGGAGAGGATTGGGGGTGGTGCATGTGTATAAATACTACAACAAGCAGTGCTTTAAGTTATAGAATTGCAACAGTTGTTGTAAAATGTCTTGATTCTTGATACACAAAAATTTGAATTTTTATTTTTTTGATAGGGGCCATATGAGTAAATAATTTAAAATACAAATTAAATGTATCGATTCAATGAGTAAAAAATGAACAAATACTGGCAATGTGTGAAAATATGGAATTTAAGGAAAGGTTTTTTATTAAGAATTGCAAAATAAGGCGTGGACAGCAAATTTGGCAAATACTTTATCTATCTTTATTTATTGAATATACACTTTCAGAGGGTAATTTAAAAATGTCGTGAAATTTATAACAAATGCATTTGAATAAAAAAAAACTCCGTTCTTATAAAGTATATACAATTATTCTTCATCAGCTTCAAATTTAATAGGTTTTATGTAAGATAGTTCCTCAGTTTTAAAGCGATTAAATATAATCATTCTTTCAACTGCAAAAATATGTTGAAAACTGGACCAATTCTCATAGAAATAATCATAAAACTGTTCAAGGAAAAATCTGTTGATCTACAAGAAAAGTAAGAAAAGAGTATTTAATTTTTGCATTGCAAAAACTAATAGTTTTTCACATCTTGATTATTTCTGTGCGAATTTCAATATAAAAATCGAACACACCTTTAGCAGAATTAAGCGCATTAAATTGGCCATAATTCACAGAGCTGCCCACAGACTCAAAGGCGCTAGCTTTCAATTGATCTTGGCTAACAGATTTGTGTTTTTGTTGGCGAATTTTGTTGGTTGCATTTGGCAAGCTTTGCCTCAAGGTTAGCCACATTAAATTCATATTATTATTTTGTTATGTTGCTTTCCTTTAATTCTTTTTTTTTGTGCACAGCTAATTTTGCTGTTTTTGCGAATTTAACGAGCCACAAAATGAAATCATAAGAATGCAAAGGTTGAGTTTTTGTACATTTTTTATGTCTTGTTGCAAGCGTTTTTTTTTTGTATTCTCTTTGTTGTTGTTGCCGTCATTATCTAATTATTATATGTATATATATAGATGCAAAAGTCAAGGTAACTGCACAATTATTCATTTTATTGTGTGTGCGAAAAATAAAAGCAGAGGAAATAAATAGCGAACAAAGCAAAATAAAAACGTTTAACTCAGCAACCAACCAACTTTAATAATAAATTACATTTTTTTTCTTGTGTAATTAACGAGCGTGAAAATATTCAGTGAAAAAAAATAGAAGTAGTTAGTTTTAAGTTAACGAAGATTTAATACTCTAGCAATTGTTAATAGCATGATAATTTTTGTTAATAATATTCTAAATGATAGTAATTTATAATTATGAATGTTGTCAAAAATGAAATAAGTAAGACTTTTAGCCAATTACCATTTCGAAGGCATGACAAATTCACAATACTCCAAAACTTAAATTTTATGCATGACTAACCCATTGCGAATTCATGACAAAATCATAATATTTTATGCTAATCAACTTATGCAAAATTATTTTAATTAATCAACTGCCAATGGGAGAATAAGAATGAGAAGTACAGTAATTTGTCTACCCACCCCCAGTCCTCAATACGGCTTCGTTTTCCTCTTCCCCTACTCAGCTAAATATAACTGCTTATTAAGTATAATATTCATAAACGAAAGTGCATTCATACATTCAAAAATACACAACACAAATGTGGGTCCCATCGAGAAGCCAACAATAACCGTATTTTCCTATCTGTCTCACTGGTACGACAGCGGGGGGAGAGTGGGGAGAGCGGGAGACGAAGAAGTTCCTCAGCACTCTCAAGTGAGTCAAGCCGTCGGTTTATGAGCAGCATTTAAGCTGCGATAAATGGCATAATGTGCCCTCATAAACCGTGTGACGAATAACAGCGAAACGCAACGACCAAAAACCAACTGTAATGTGGAGTACCTAAATGGGAGTATGAGATGGTAAGCATGGATGTGGGGAAGGGGGAGGGGTATATGAAATGGACAGGCAGCCACTCGACGCAATTGAAATGTCGCATCGCCTTACCCGTGTCCGTGTCATAATAGGCGCAAAAAACTGCACGACAGCGAAATGCGACAAACGAAAAATCAGCTGTAAATATATCTGTGCTGTGCGCGGAGTGAACAAGTTGAGTACACATCATAAGTACCGTGTACGATGAGTACGAATATGAGCACAAATATGAGTACGAATATGAGTACATTTATGAGTGCCAATTAGAGATGAGTGCGTGCATTGATTACTCGAGTCTGGATGCAGTAATTGCAGTTGCTACTTAATGCATTTTCTTTTTGTCTTATGAGCAAAACTACCAATCTTAGTCGAGTGAAAAAGGTCTACTGTATTACTTATTTTTATTTGTATGTCCATTTATTTGTATATATATTTGACAGTTAATATTGATATATAAAATTAGTTGTCCGTCTTATATTAAAACATATGTACGATATTAAAGCTGTTCTGCAAAGGTCATATTAAATATAGCTCTAAAAATAATCTTTGTATAAGTCCGCTTTACACTTATTTCACATTAATCCTTACCTATTCAATGTCAATTTTAGCGACTGAAACTTTTTTCACACACACACGCACACATCTCTAGGACACAAAACGCATTCGTGTTGTGGAAGCAAAGCCTGCTTCTCTGTAAGCTTATGAAAAATGTGTGGATGTGGATTTGTCAACGGCAGTAAACAACAACAACAACAACAGCAACAACAACAACAACAACAACAGCAACAATTACTTAATGCCCATTGTATTGCATTTCAAGTTGGCAAATGGAACAAATGTAAAAAAAAAATAAAGCAAGAAATGCAGAGGGGGAAAAGGGAGCAAAGCACAAAGCAAACAAAGCAAACGAAAAAGAATGAAAGAAACAAAAATTTCCGCACTGTTGGCAGCTAAAGTGCAAGAAACAAGGGAAGGGGTGACCAAGGAGTTGTGATTGGTTGGGCTGGGAAGTGGTATGGGGTATGGGGTGTGGGGTACTGTGGGTCGAATTATTGGATGAACCGAGTGTAACAGTTAATAAGCGTAGCACAGGCACAGCAAGTGGCAATGATGATTAAACGCACGAAGGGTGTTGAATCCACAGAAACGAGCAGAGAATAAAAGGGCTGACTCATATCACACACACACAACACACACACCAACACAGACTCACATTTAGGTATATCAAATACAATTCCAAGGAAAATGCACTCGCTCCTTTAAACAATCAATCAAAGTCGAAGCGACTTGCGTGTTTCATATGAGCCACATCCGAAAGATAAATGACAACCGAAATCGAAGCAAATAAACCCAGCTCAGAATAATTAATAATGATAGCCATAGCAGACTATTTTAAATTAATTATGCATTCGATTTGGGGAAAGGCAAATATAAATGTGAAATTAATATTGTACCAAATTTGTGAAACTTTATTTAAGATATCAAAAGTTATAAAATTTTTAAGCAATCAACAAATTTTCTCTTACACATAAAATTCTTCAGATATTTTTGAGATGTACAAAATCGATATCAATTTAAATACCAAAATAACATTAATTTAAACGAAAATAAATATAAACTTAAACCTAACATAAAAATTCACCCAACTTTAATCTTAATTATTGATCGCTGGGCTAATTAAAGCCGCCAACTCAAACTATAACACTTAGTTAATGATCGACCCTAAGATCATCTCCCCTGCTGTGTTGATTCTAATTCGAGCCAAATTCATATAAACTAATCACTGGCTATTTATGGATATTATTATGTTGCTGCTGATGCTGCTGCTGCTGGGATCAACAATGTCTTCAATTCTATATAGTAGATAATGGTCATGGATTTTACGATGCTGTGCGTTAAATTTTAACTGCACTTTAATTACGCGATACTTTGCCTAGCAGCTATGGTATTGAGGCTAAAAATATCAAAATGCATTTGAAAATCATTTGCATTTTTTGTATGGTGCACAAGATAAAGCCCTAAAATGGCTATAAAATCAATTTAATGGGCATGGCGAACAGCGCCGGCTATAAAAACGACTGTCGTCGCACCAATTCCCCAAACAATGGAAACCAAAAAAAAAAAAATGATGAACCGAAAAAAAACAACAAATATCAAAATGAAATGAGAAAAACTAAAGTTTAATGAACATTTTATGCGGCACACAGCATGGGACAGTTATACACATATATATATATGTATATATATATATAAATATATATATGTATACAAAGTATATTCATATTTATAGCTTGATTTATTTTATTTTATTTTCAGCACATTAAACTCAGCTGGGGCACCACACAAAGCTGGAGGTGTGTCCACGCACAGATCTGTGGAGGTGGAGTTGCAGCTCAACTTGGAGATGTAGATGGAGATGAAGATGGAGACAAAGGCGAAGGCGTAGCAGTTGCGAGAATAATCAGCGGAAGTAACACTGACCAACTTAAAGATACACATGCAAAGTTTATATCTTTTATACCAGCTTTGCGCTGACGTAATTGCAATGCCAAGTAGCAAACACCAACAAAAAAAAAAAAAAAAACAGTTTACAACAATCATGCAATATGTTCAAAAAAAAAAAAGAAACCCACAACACATGCACATGAAAAAATAAACTTGGTAAAAGTATGATATACACAAATTATTAAATTCTATACAATTTGGCAGCAACTTTTTTGTTTGCAACAACTTTTGCGTGTGTGCCGTGTGATACCCTATGTTAAATAAGACTAACTGGCAGGGTATGCTAGTCTTAATTAAACTTATGAAAACTCATATTTTTAGCTCCTTTGCATTTTATCAAATATTGCACTTTATCTTCTCACAACTCATATTTTTAAGCACTGTTTTATTGGCTTCAATAAATATTATAAATTGATTCCTTATTTCTTTTCTATATAAACTAATAATATAAACTAATAATTTATTAATATTACTTATTTTTTATTACACTCCTAGTTCCATCTCAGATATTTCATTTTTGCACAGGATATTTCCATGTTCGTGTGAGAAACATTGAAATGTTTGCTTTTTTTGTTGTTGTGTTGACTTCGTTGCATGCAGCTGGCGTTTGCCCCAAAAGAAGCCAAGTTGCCAATATGTTGCACAAAAATGATTATTATTTATAAGCAAGCATTTGCGCTGCGTGCATTTTGAAGTTGCCAAAATGGCAAACTGTGCCAGAACTGAATTTATTGCAGATGAAAAGTTTCATTGCCAATTTTCTCTATACACACACCCATATGTGTGTGTGCTGTGTGTGTGTGTGCTGTGTGTGTGCATTTTGGGTAAATGAAAATACTGCTTAAACAACTTATCGGAAGTGCTTAGAACTTGTTAGCTACTTGCCAAAGATTGCGAAACCAAAAATGTTCCATCAAATGGAAACCCGAAAAAAAACTTTCACTTGCCAAAACTTTTTAATGAAATATTTTAGTTTCATAGCTGATAATTGCTTTAATGTGTGGCAAGCTGATAAGTTTTCAACAATCCAAAATCTGAGTTACTTGAAAGAGCAATGAAAAATCCATGCTTCAGCATTATATTCATAAAAAAAAGCAACAACAATAAAAAGCTGAAGTTGAAGGTCCAATTAAAAGGTGGAGCAGATAAATTCCATTTGCTTATCTTTTAGGTTCAGCTCTGAACCGGGCAAACGCTAATCTCTCTCCATAGATTGTGTCCCGGCGAAACTTCTTAATCACATTGAGGGGCAACCACAATTTTTTTTTTTTTTTTGGGCTGGACTCCAAATGCGTTGTCCGCAGTGGCCGCAAACACAAATACCTGCAATCAACGCCATCTAGATAAAAACAAATATAAACAAATAACGGCTACATTTTTTATACCAGCTTGCCGGATTCTACTTCGACTCTCCTCTGCTTCTTTGCACATTTTTACATAAAATTCCAACAATTCTTGGACACTTGCAGAGGACAGGACAAGGCAAGTCCAGCACAGGCCAGGCAAGGCAAGGCAAGGAGTTGTGGCAAGTCCGCAGAGTGGCCATTTTATTTATTGTTATTTCATTTGGACCGCAAATTAAAAGCTATGAATACCAGCGCCAAGTGGAGCAGCACCCAAAGAAAAACACGTCAGCAGACAGACAAAAAGACACACAAATCGCCAACAGTAAAAACAAAAAAAAAAATCATTGAAATAAAAATAAAATAGCAAAAAAAATATATATAAAGAAAATATTGCATGAAAAGCATATATAAAGTAAAACATGCTGGAAAACGGAAATGAAAGCTTATTAAAGCCAAAAACACACGCATACAAAAGGGAAAATGGAAAATGGGGTCGGAAAAGTGCAGAGAAGAGGAAGAGAGCGGGTGGGGGGGGAGGCTGCTTCAGATCAGAGCTTAGCAAACGGAAGCAGAGAGCTAAAAAACAAACACTAAATCAAACAAACAGCAAAAGTGAAATGGCGAGAGAAATAAGTATAAAAATGTGTAAGGAAAATTGTGAAAAAATCAGCAAAAAACATAAAAAAAAAATATAAAAAAAAATAAAAAGAAAAATGCAAAAGGAGCAGAAGGAGCCGCAGCGAGAGCGAAAGGCAAATAGCGGCGAGGGAAAGCGATTTTTTTTATTTGAGAGCATAAAGCAAATGCCAGACTAAAGTAAATATCAGAACACCTAACCCCCTCTAGGTGTGTGTGGGGGGGAGTTGGGCAGCACCGCACAAGACAAATGTGGGCGCCACCGCGACGTCGACGTCCTTGTTGCTGCTGTTCTTGTTGTTGTTGTTGCTCCTGTCGCTGCCGGCATCCTTTTTGCAATATTAAACGTAGCAATGACACCCATGGGTGCTGCCACGCCTCCATAGCATTGGCGTGCCGCCATGGGTTAAGCTACTCTACCTCTGTACGTGTGTGTGTGGGTGTGTGACTGTGTGTGTGTGTGTGTGTTTGCACTATGCTAGACAACTAAATATATACACCTAGTTATTTGTGGGGCGTCGTTGTCGTTGTCGTCGTCATCATCATCCTCGTCGGCTGCCGACAAAGTGAAATATCAAGGGAATTAAAGACATTGTGCGGATTTTGCAATGAATGCCTCGCTGGGCATGAATGAGCCCAGGCCGACTCCATGGATGAGCAAATGAATGAATGAATGAATGAATGTACGAACGAGTGTACGAATGCATGAGTATTTGAGTGAGTGTGTGTGTGTGTGTTTGTGTGGCATGAATGACTGACTGATTGTTGATGCTAGACTGTCGTTTGCAGCAGATCCCCGGCCTGGTCTGCCCCCGTTCGGGGAGCTTGTTGATTGAAGCCCTTCAATTGCTTTTTTCGCCGCCTCTTTTTTTTTGCAGTTTAAAGTCATTGGCTAAAGCCTCTTAGCCGGCAACAGCGAATAGTTGAACGCGCACACAACTGTACACAGTGGCATATCAAAATAATTTTGGTGTAATACCGAATGCATTAAGGGCAGCTTAAGGACTTTAAGCCAGCTTAGCACAACTGAATTGACGGTGAGTTTAAAATGCAAATAAATTTATATATTTCATTGAGAGACTGGTATAAAAGAGTTTAAGTTTAAAGAGAGCTGAAAGCTCCATTAGTTTAAGACTATATTCAATTATTTTAAACTCTTCTTAAATGCATTTAAAGCTAAAATTTGACAGTTATCGACTGGAATATAAGTCAAAAAATTTAAATTTAGACTAAGTTCAAGTATTGGTTATACTATGAGTAAAGCCAAAACGAAGATTTGAAGCATATTTTTATTAAAATTAGTTAAGTAATTGTAAGACTTAAGCCAAAACGAAGCTTTGAAGCTTATTTTTATTGAAATAAGTAAAGTAATCTCTTGATTTAAGCTAAAAAAAAGCTTAAAAGCTTATTTTCTGTTCTTTTTCTCTTCTCCAAGAAAAAACTCTTAAAGTTTTAAGCTTTTTGTCTACTTTAAACACAGCATTTCATTTTTACATTTTACGGCTTTAATTCGTAAGTCAGTAGTTGCACTCAATGCTTTAAAAAAAAAACCCCTTCTTACCAATTTTGAAGCATTAAGATACATATATATATATATATTACACGTAAAGGCTTACGTTAATGAACTTTTGTGCCCCGCACGTTGACGGCTTAAAGCCGCCTTAATCTCTGTGAACATTTTCATTTCGTGTTAACTGCTTAAATGTGCTCAGCGCAGTGTTGAGCAAATGTTACTTGAGACTTTAAGTTACATGTTTAATTGCTGTACATTTTGTGTGCTTAGGTAAATTCCACTGATAAGCATCTACAAACCTCTCTGTCTCTGTCTCTGTCCCTCTTAAGTAAGATATATAATACATTGCAGCACAAATGTTCGTTTCATCTATAAATCCACAAACGCACACAAACAAACACACATTACTCAAAACGGGAATAGAGCACCTTGCTGGATGACACCTTCCTTCCCCTAAAACCTAATCCGTTTGCAAAGTGCTTCTTCTGTTTTGTGTAATATGAGCGAATAAAATGTATAACCCCAAGGCACAAAGCACACGTTCTCTACTCCTCTCCTCGCCTCTCCTCCTCTCTACGACGTCGACAGGGACAAGGATAAGCCAAGGGATATACACTCGCAGAATAGATATCTTCATGTAGATGAGCAGCTCGTATTTTCATTCATGCACACACACACACGCACGCACATACACATGTCTGTGTGTGTGTGTATTTTGTACGTGTGCCTTACCCGTGCCAGCTCTCCTTGCAGCTGTCGTCACACCCTCTTTGCTAACCCATTCTTTCATTTCTCATTCCATTCCATTTACAGCTTACTTACAACAATGCCAACACACACACACATGCACACACACACAGGAGTAAATTGTCATGTGCCAGGCCGCAAAAGAAAGTGCAAAAGAAAGAAGCAAAAGCAAAGGCAAAGGCAAAGGCAAAAGCAACGGCCAAGGCGCAGGCAATGGAAAGGGCAACGGTAAAGCCAAAGCATGCTGCGACACCGCCTCAAAGATGCAAAGCTCTCATTTCAATTGTGCTAGTTGCTCAAAGGCATTTTCGGTATACCCTATAAAAATTATAGCAGACGCAGCAAACCGCTTTGGCTGAGTTCGATAAGCTTACTTAATAAAGTTTTTTATTTGCCTATTTCATTGCTTCCTAAAAATGAAAACCTTAAAAAGAAAATCAATATTTTATAACGATTAAATCTCGGGGATTATAAGAATTTGAAACACACAACATGATATCAAGATCATTCCACATTTATTAAAACTCACCCTGAAGTAATTATCAACCCTATTCTGTCGTGTATAACTCTATTCATTATAAGAGTTAGGAATATTACATTTAATATCAAGATCATCGCATGGCAAACGCACATCAACCCTTTCAAATTATTATGAAAAAAGAAGATGACGAATTTAAATTTAGCATATGAGGATCTCTCCCAGGAAAATCTAGAATAATTCTAACTTTTTCGTAACAAATCGAATCAACATATTAGGGTATTTCCAAGTCGTTCACTTTCTTTTAAAGCAACACTTTTATATTCTCTTTTGTCTGATTACGAGGCGCACTTTGAAATTGAAGCGATTATGTGTGTGTGTGTGTGTGTGTGGTGAAATGGGTGCCAAAAAGAGAGAAGAAAAGAAAAGGATGCCAGAAATGGGCGCATCAAGTGCCGCTTTCAAGTCAAATGAATGTCCCATGTTGGGCCCAGCCTAACTGTAAAACTCCCCCACACAGCGCAACTATCAAGCATTTGATGGGCATGTCTAAATGAGATGAGGAGTACCAGTTGTGGAAGGGGTAAACATTTAGCTAGATGATTGCGGATGAGCATGGTGAGTGGGAATGGGGGATGGGGGCGCAGCAGTTCAAGTGGCAACGCTGTAAGCACTAATCTCAGCAAATGGTAAACGACCGTTGAAGTGCTTATCAAATGTCACAACGTGCAGCTCTATCTATCTCCCTCTCTCGCTCTCTCTCAAACTATATTTCTCTCTCTGTCTATGTTCAGAAAATGCCTACGAGTAGAAATTGTTTAAGCGTTATCAGGCAACGGTAATCTTATCAGGCAACAACTGCAACACTTGGCGCTGACAAATGTTAGAAGTGCACAATTTATATACCGCACCCCTCATCCCCTTCTCTAAAACAATACTAGACAGTGTTTGAAAACAAAAGAGGACATTGACTGCAGTTTACAGAGCTTGACAGCCAACAAACCCAACACTACCAAAAAAAAAACCCCCAGAGAGCGCAGCAGCGGTAATGTGACATAGTCAATAAAACAAATATGACAGTCAGCCAATGGGCGATGAGGTGGAGCGGGTAGGGCGGGGGGGCAACAGCAATGAACAACGTAAGTGTAATGATAATAAAACTTTATGACAAGCAGCGCACACACAAGAGCTGGTGTAAGGCTAATGTCAACGTGCTGTTATGGTCAGAAAGGGTGGGAGGGGGCGGTAGGTGTTTATGCGTGTTTATGCGTGTGTATGCATGTGTGCGTGTGGGAGTAGGGATAAAGATGAAGCCGGCTGCAAGTGAAAAGGTTAAAGAGGAAGCAGACAAGCGCGGTTTCAAGTGCGAAAAGCGCTTTCATGCTTCACTGAACTTCCAGCGACGCAGTGAAGCAAGAACTTTTAGCAGGTCTCCGCTTGTCTCGCAAAGTGCAAAAATGTTATTATGTTATAAGGTATTGGATGGCACACAAGCCACCCCCCATGCCACCCTGCCACCCTGCTCATTAACCCACAACTCCATCAAGTCAACCAAGCGAAATGTTGACGGTTTTAAATTTGTGGATTACAAATTGCTTGAAGGCTCAGCCTTGCTTGGAAATATTTTGGCTTAAAAGTTTACTTGCAAAAGTTTTCTAGGAGCGAAGAGAAAAAATTGAAAACCATGAAATATTTATGAAAATTTATTTTTGAAAAGAGTTGCAAATTAACTAAATCAAGAAGATTCAAAGGAAGTAATAAATAGATTCCATTAGAAGATTTACTTATTAAAAGACATAAATATATATAAAAAAAAGCTTCTATTAAAAATAACACATTATTATTTCCATAATCTATTTTAAAGAAAAAATATAATTCACTAAAATTTGGGGTGAATTTAATAGGAAGAGTTGCAAATTAACCTACTGAGGAACCTAGCTGAAAGTAGCTGAAAGATATATGTTTTATCCGGGTTTAAAGAAATTTCTTCGTTTCTATTATCGTTCAGTTATTTGCTATAATAGGTAACTAAATACTAGAGATATCTGGCACAAATTGAACGACAGTCTAAGCCCCTTGTTATTCTACTTAAATATACTTTTTAGATACATATATTTTTCTGTTTACCCTATGCTCAAACTGGTCGCATTTGGTTACCGTTAATGGCTTTTAAAGCCAACCCCGAAGAGGCTTTTGTCGGACGTGTGTTCCCAATACTCAAAGGCAAATACAACAAGCTGAACGGATCACGGATACACCCTCCCACCCCCAGCACCCTCCGTTCGACCCTCTCAAGCAGAATGTCAGCGAGCTGTTATCGCCCAGTCGGCGGCAGGAACTTATCGAATTTCCATTAATATGCGCAACGCAAAGTAAAAATGAGCAAAAGTGGGAGAAATTGAATAAAATATTTATATTAAAATTACTTCAAATTTAAAATACACAAAATAAAGGAAAAACCTTCAGAAAAGATCAAAAATGAAATATGAGTTGAAGTTTTTGGGCTGTTTGAATTAAGCCCAGTTGACATGAGTTGGTCAACTGATAAGCCGACCAAACAATGGATTCCACTGTTCCCCACCTACTATCAGTTAAGACACTTAACAGTTATCAGCTGTATTTACAGTAATGTGTGTCATTTGACTTATGTTTTTGCTTGATTTCCCATTTCGTGTAGAAGCAGAATTTAATTGAAATAATAAATAATAATTTGCAAATCTTGAGACTTAATCGTCTGCATTGGCAACATTTATAATTAGCTTTTGCTTAGAATTTCTTCTGACAGGGGGGGTGGAATGGCAAATTGCGTGTTGCGTTGAATTTCGAATTGCCAACATAAACAAAGGCAACAACAACAGCAGAAAAGAGGCACAACACGTGTGGAATGTGGCCAACTGAATAATTTATTACATACATACTCAGATATATATATATATATGCCTTGTTGTATAGTCAGCATTTAACGGTTCATTGCACAAACTAATAATTACATAATGAAGCTAAACATAAGTTTAACTTGACCAGAAACAGCAGAAACAGGCAGCAGAAACAGGCAGCAGGCAGCAGGAGTCCTGCAAAACTTCTTGGCCACAACAAGCAAGTTGCAAAGGAGGCAAAAGACAGCTTATGTGTGTGTGTGTGTGTGTGCGTGCTTGTGCGTGTGTGTGCGTGTGAGGCCACACAACTTGCTAGAAAGAAGTGCGTATCGAATTAAAGTCGTTGCAAGTTTAATTGTTTAGAAACATATTAAGTGAAGGTAAAAACAAAGTTTTGATTAGAAAGCACAAAAACTGAGCCAATTTTATTAACTTTATTAAATTGTGTTTGGAAACTGGAGCCATCTAACATGGTTAAAACTGTATGGATTCTCAATAAACAATCAATAAACTGTATTTTGGCCTGTTGATAAATTTCGCATTGGAAACATCGATTTTTGCATGCAATTATTTTATTTATCTTTTTAAAGCTTATTTTTTCTTTCTATTTGTTGGTCTCTTTCTGGATAAATTCCTTAATAATTACTCTAAAAATGTTTTCCATTCTTTATCTCTCTTGGTCTATCTCGAGATCTCTCTTTCTCTCTCTCTCTTTTTCTCTCTATCTCTAAAAATTGTTCTCACTCTCTCTCCTACATTATATCTTTCTGCCTCATTTCCTCTTCAGTTTATGTGGCTTATCAATTGTCTTTTCCTCCCCGATTTATCGCTCATTGATTTCGTTATCTTCAACCAAATCGTAAGTCTTCTTTCCCTCGCTTGGATATACGAATAGCCCCCATTAAAAAAAAACCCCCCATAAATTCCTGATTTATTTAGAGGGGTTTTGAGCTTAAAGCCCATCAAACTAACTTTGGCCATTTGTCGATAACAAGAACTCCACAAAATTCCCGTTGCTAACTGACTTCCCTTCAGGGACAGCCTCGGGCGACCAGCTCAAAAGTACACACACACACAACACACACAACACACACAACACACACAACACACACACACACACACCTATTTAGTATATAGATCCAAAGCACATTATTCGATTGTTAAGTGTTTGCACAAAGCGTTGACCCAACCCTATTTTGTTAGCCAGCTCCAACCCTTAACCTTAACTAATATTTAAACTTCAAGCAACGCACAACAAACACACACAACACACACACAACACACACAACAAACACACAGCACACATAATTCTATTGGATATTGGCCAAAATGCAGCGAAGCTGGCCTGCATTATGAATTCATATTCAATTACGCGTGCTGGCCAACAACAACAACAATAACAACCACAACAGCAGCAACAGCAACAGCAGCAACAACAATAAACACAACAACAACAACAACCACAGCAACAACAACAACAACTCTAAAGTGTTTTCAGGTTCAAAGTTCGTCTACAAACGGCAGCCCAAAAATTTGTTTGCTTTCTGTACGTGGGGGGGGGGGGTGTATGCTGCATAGTGAGGGGGGTTTTGGTGTTACTGCTAGGGGGGCTGCTCTTGGCCGAAAGTGCATGGAGTAATGATAAATGAAATATTTATATAGCTAAAATACGTAATTAACTCAAATTATAATGGGGCGGCATTTGAGCGCGCCATGCAACAACAACAACAACAGCAACAACAACAACAGCAGCAACAGCAAACAACAACATCAGCAACAACAAACAACAACAACAATAGGCGTTAATATGCGCCAGCGCCAGTGCCACGAGAAACCACAAAATGTGGACGGAACAGAACAGAAAAGAAGAGGAGCGGAGCGGTTGGCGGCGGCTTCATGCATAGGGATGTGGCAGCAACACACACACACACAACACACTCAGCCAGCATGTTGAAATGCATGCTGAGTGTGATTACAACAACGACGACAACAACAGCAACAACAACAACTGCAACCGATGACGACGACGACCCGCACACATCATGTCTGCCCCCTCATTTGTAGCACTACTCCCTTCCCCCCCTTCTCCACACCCCCTCTCCACTCCTCTGCCATGCCAGTGCCCTTTGGGACGCCCCAGTTTGGTTGCGTTGCGTTGGTCATTATTTACTCATCGATTGCCAAGGAATGCGGTGCATCATGCGGCGCAATGCCTGCTTTTGGTTAGTGCCTCTAACTAAGACCCACTCCATACACTCCCCTCTGCCCTCTCCCTCTCTCCACACTACCATTGGGGCGTCTCTTCTGTGTCTGACTTTGGTAACTGACTGCTAATAAATTCAGCAAAGCCAGCAGCAGGTTGCTAGCCTTAAGGTTCGTTTCGGGAACTGTTTCACACACACACACACACCCCTCTTAGCCCTCTCTCATATGTGTGTGTGTGTGTGTGTGTGTAGCAACAATAACAAATCGTGTTGTTAACTGGCACCGTCGTCGTCATTTGCCAAACGCACGAATGCATTCAGACGAAAGGCAGTGAGCGGGGCGTGCGGGGTTCGGTCTTGGCCAGTGGTCACACATAGCCTACCCCTCTCTCGCCATCTTCCCACTCCTCTCCTCTCCACTACTTGTACTTTGTATGCATGCTTCGTTGACTGGGCCTTGGCAAGTCTTAGGCCTGCTTATGTTCAACCTGAAGCTGAATCTGGACATGGCTCTGGACTTGGGTCTGGGTCTGGGTCTGGGTTTGAGCTCATGCTTGTTATGGGGGACCTGGGCTTGGGCTTGGGCTTGGCATTGGTATTGGTCTTGGGCCTTGTCATTGACCTCCACAAGCACACACACACACAACACACACACACAAACAGACATTGTAACTGCAACTAGCGTGCTCCGCTTGAAACCCCCCCTACACGCCCCTCTCCTCAAGCAGCTCAGACTTTTGGTGTCGCCTTGGCTCTTAAAATGGTCATAGACAATGTTGTCTGTGTTTTAATGTGTTTTTGCCTTTAAATACACTGTAAAAAAAGGGCTTGAAACAAGGCATAGTATATTTATGGTATATATATTTTTTTTTTTATTTAGTATTTTTTGGATTTATTTAGTATTTATGGAGTAATTAAAAATTTTTTCATCACGCAAAATATCTTTTTTTATAGTTATTGAATTACTTTAATTTCTATGAATTTAATAAATATATATATAACCGATCGAGATAAATTTTTTTAAGTTTGCAGCTATAATTATTACTTTTGCATAGTAATAATTAAATTCAGACTGAATTCATCAATGATTGCGAATACATTTAGCAATAATAATGAATAATAATTAATTGTATAAATGATAACTGATATAAATTAATTATGCCAAGAAACCTTTAATAATTAATTTGTACTCATTATTTCTGATTGATGTTGCATTTTTTTTACTGTGGATTACCAAGTAAATTCTTTGAATAAAAAAATAAATAAATATTATGGACAGTTAAAATTTTAAAATTCCAAAAATCTATATTTTCTTAGTTTTAGAATCTTTTATTCCACAATTAAAATAAGCTAAATTTGTTTATATTTATATCATAGCAATAATGTTGCCCAAAAATTAAAGTTTTCTACAACTGACACTTCCAAAAATCAATATTTTCTTAGTTTTAAAATCTCTTACTTAAAGTTTTCGTGTCTTTCATTTTTCGTGTATTCCACAATTAAAATTAACTAAATTTGTTTAAGTGAATTACTCATTTCAATAATGTTGCCCAAAAAACAAAGTTTTCTTTAACTTTTGCTAAGAAGCAGAGTATTTTTGAGTCTACCAATTTAGGTCTAAACATTTTTGCTTCTTGCTGTTGTTTTTAGCTGCATTGGCCATAAAACAGGGGCCAAACTAAGCTGGTAGTTGGAAGCAGGCAGCTGAACAGGCCAATACCCCAAGGATGAAGTGTTGATTATGCGTGTTGCAGTTGACGGCAGTCAGTTGTTGTTGTTGTTGTTGTTGTTTGTGTCTAGTTGTTGTTGTTGTTGTTCTTGTTGTGCTGTGCATCAATGCAGCACTTTTGAAGGCAAGTGCAAGAGCCGCTTAGAACTAGCAAGTTGTTCCCAGTTAAGCCAGAGAATATTGTCAGCTGATCCCAGCTAGTTAAGTGAGGCAACTGTGTGTGGTGTGTGTGTGTGTCGTGTGTGTGTGTGTGGTGTGTGTGTTGTGTATGTTTTGGTGTGTGGCATGCTGCATGTTGCCGACACTCTTTTGTTGCGGCAGCTTGTTGATTGCTGGCAAATTATGCTGCCAACTAACGCAAAACAAGTCAACAGAGAAAAGGCTAGAAATTATTGGCCAGGCTTAAAAGATTGCGTTTTGCAAGAGAATTATTGAAGCATAAATAAAGCAACAACAATTTGTAAATAGAATTTATTTGGGATGGGAAAGCTTTAATCATTTGCTGAATATAAATTGAAATTAATTAAATATAATTGAATTTTATATGATTTAAAATAAATGAAATATAATTGAAATTTAATATGAATTAATTAATTGTTGCAAATATAGCAAAAAACTAAATATGAATTTTTAGTTATTTGAAATTTTTGAATTTGAAATGTGCATTTAAATTATTTTTGTGCTAGAAATAAGCTTATTATTTGTATTAATCAGCTCTCTCTCAACTTATCATGTATATATCTGTATATATCTTTAATAGTTGAGACTTTTAATCGATTACTTGCCCATTTACCAACCCCTCAGCCTTTGCTCCCCTCTCTGAAATACATTTTTTCAGCTCTTTGTCATTCTGTCAAGGTGGCAATAACTAAATTAGGGAAACAACATTTCCTTGAGAACTTCATTAAAATTGGCCCCCGGGCAGATCAGACCCCTATATATATATATATATATATTTATCTATATATATGTGTGTGCATTCCTTGTTGTAGTGAAACATTTCACACGCTGTTGAAAACAGTTGGCAACTTTGGACCTGGTCATTAACACACACACCGAACTGGCCAAACGAGTAGCCGGCAAAGTTCCATAATGTGAAATGTAAATAATGCGGTTGCATTTCAGTGTTACCTGTTGCAAGTTGTTGGTTAGAGGAAACACTTCCCCCCCCTCCTTCCACTCATTGCATCTATCAGATAATTGTGTGCATCTTGGCTTGCAAATTAGAGCACATTAACGCATTCAGGCTGAAATAAGCCGCATTGTTTGACCACGCCTGCCACTTACCTGTAACGAAAGAGAGAGAGAGAGAGAGAGAGAGAGAGGGGGGGGGGGTAAGTAAGTGAGTGAGATAGCAGATATGAAAAGGAACTACTGATAATTATGTAGATTAGCCAAAGGAAGTTCGTGTTTGTTCAAGAAATTAGCAAGCCGTTTGTATCGCTTGCAACTCCAATCTAAATATATATCTACATATATCTATATATATCTATATATATATATATATATATCTGTATAGGTATTTCCCTTGGTCTATTGTGAGTGCTGATGATGATGATGATGACTAATTGGCGGGCCTTTTGTCTTGTTTAACTTTCGGGCCAGGCCACGTCAGTTGAACGAACTTCAACAGTTGCCAGAAATTGCACAGGATGTGTTGAAGGACTTCCAACAACAACGCTGAGTTTCAAGTGGACAAACCTCTGTTTGGGTTTGAGCACTGTTTACCAAAAGGTATTCAGAGTTTATTGTCTAATGAATATCTGAGAACTGAGCTGAGCTAGGCAAAATCTTTGTGATTTTAGCGCAATGTCAGCTTTTCATTCTGTGAGTAATTAAAAAAAATAAAGTCAGCTTTTGAATACTCTTTTAATAGCTTTTCCTGATATCTGCGTTTAGTTTCTATATCAAGGCAAAATATCACAGAATTTGGCATTTAAAATAAGCAAGTTTAGCAGTAAATTTAGAAGACAAAATTTTTGTAGCAAATTTTAATTGCTTTGTCGTTGAAATTTAAACAAAATTAAATTCCGAAAATTATCTTTAGATGCATTTAAGAAATAAATAAAAAAAAACATTTTTTTTATTTTTTACAATTTAAAGAATTAACAAGAATTTGGTACATTTGAAAAAGGTATATCAAATATAACACACTTTTTTTGCCACACAATTTACATTCTAAAAAAATAAATAAAACTTTTCTTACTCATCTCTAAAAAAAGACTTATTTAAAAATAATATATATAAAAAAAATATATATAAAAATAATATATATAAAAATAATATATATAAAAAAAAAATATATAAAAATAATATATATAAAAAAAATAATATAAATAAAAATATCAAAAAAATAATATAAATAAAAATATCAAAAAAATAATATAAATAAAAATATCAAAAAATAATATAAATAAAAATATCAAAAAAATAATATATATAAAAATATCAAAAAAATAATACATATTTAAATAAAAATAATTAAAATATCAAACATGAAACTGACTACTTTAAAAAAAAAACCCCTTTAATGACCACAACTACAAGGAAAAACTTTATATCTTTTAAACTGCAAATCTTGGCTTTTCAACCATGAATGCTTCGGGCTTAAAAGAACACATTAGGCTTAAACAGCAGGCGGCGGCTTTTGGTTACTTTATATCCGAGTTTAAAATCTGCTGGCAAGTATCAAATCTAAACTGTGAAGGAAATTAAAAAAAAAACACATCAGAATTTCTATGCGATTTCAGGGGGAAACTGAACTGAAGAAGAAGAAAATTGGTTGCAAGTTTAATGTTTCTGCAACGTTTTTGGTTAGTTAGCTTTAAATAGCTAGGCGACCACAAATCTAAATTACGAGGACCATGCACTAAATCAAATGCGGTGATGTTCCAAGAGGGCAGCCAACTTGAAAGGGAAACCCAACAGCGACCACAAACGGACAACAACAACAACAACAACAACAATGAGACTAGTGTAGTAATAGATGTGGTGGGTGAAAGGAGTGAGGGGTTGTGCTGCTGCTGAGGCAAGGTATAAATTAAGAGCGGCATGCGGCATGCGGCAAACGAATTTTTCGTCTTGTAACCCTAGAAGTGTGGCCAAAACGGGGAACGTCGGCCGGCGACCAACATCGACCGCATTATAGCGCCCAAGGGGCATGAATTGGTCAGGGCCAGGGACGAGGACAGGAACGGGGTGAGGGAACAGGAAAAGACACTGAAACGTAGACGTCGACGTGAAAATGAACATTGTGCTTCGCCTCGTTGACTTGAGCTGCGTTTTGTTAGCCAAGTTTTATTATGCCCAATGCCCAATGCCCAATACCCATTAAAAGTTGTGCAAATGTATGCAAGAAAATGCGACATCTTTGAAAATGTGAACGAAACAGCAATTACAGAAAAAAGCACGAAATGAGTATATGGTTAACATTTATATAACCAGGTTTGTTGATGTTGAAAATTTAAGACTGCTATATATTTTGCAAGCGAAACTATTTCAATAACTGCTTGCTTAACCAAAAATCGATAAATATCGTTTTTCCAACACAAAAGAGAAAATATAAATTATAATTGCCATAGATTTCAGTCTGCTATAATAAATATAAGCAGCGCTTTTTTAATGTTTTTTATATCACTTTAATAACGTAATAAAATTCTTTAATATAATCACAGAAAAAATTTGCTTGTTACAAACAAGAATCAAAAATCTTTCAAAAACAAAAATAGCGAGTAAATTACAAACCAAATTCAATATTTTCATAAATAAAAAATAGAATATACAAACTATAATAATAATAAATGTTATCATTCTTAAAAGCAGCACTCTTTTTTTTATATTACAAAACTTTAATAATATGTGGTTAACCAAATCAAAAATCAATAAATATCGTTTGTGTATCACATAGAAAATATAAATGAAAATAGCCAAAGACTTTAGTCTAAAATAAAAAAATGTTTCCATGTTTATAAGCAGAACTTTTTTATATTTTATATCAAAGAACTCTTCACAAAATTATCGATAGTTCTTCAAAGCCAATTTTTACATATTTCACAAATTTCAGCTTCTTCTTTAGCTTCTTTTTTAGCTTCTTCTTTAGCTTCTGCTTTAGCTTCTGCTTTAGCTTCTTTTTTAGCTTCTTTTTTAGCTTCTTTTTTAGCTTCTTCTTTAGCTTCTTCTTTAGCTTCTTCTTCGATTCTCTTCTACTCTAAATTTTCTTTCTTTCTTTCTTCTATCTATCTTCCACTCTACTGACTTCTACAGGGCATCTAGCAAGTCCATCAGTGCCGCCTAAAGCAGTCACTCTTTGCCTGCATTCTTGTTTTTTGTAATTAGCCATAATTCACTTGCCTAGGCCAAGACAAAATGAAGCATAAAATATTTACGCGTTGCCCCGTCGACGACCACCGGAAATATGCAATTTGACGCAATTTGCATGCAGCACAAACAGCAGCAACAACAACAACAACAACAACAACAAAAGCAGCAACAAAAACAGCTGCAGCATTATGCCCCTTACTCTAGTGGCAAGTCCAAGTTGGGACTCTACTCAACTGGACGCAGACAGTGTCTGTTTCTGTGTGTTTGTGTGTGTGTGTGTGGCACGTGGTCGGTTGCATTAGGTGATGCAATCATTTCCGCTTTGCAGATTGCAAAATGCGCATGCCAGAAATCAATTTCCGTTTTCAAGTCATCTGCTTTGTTGAGTCAAGCAAATGGTCAGAGGAGCCAAACTGGAGTAGGATCTGCCCATCAAAATGTACTTAGTCAGTCTGTCTGTCTGTCCATCTATATATACATGATGATATCACTTGTCATGCATTAATTACACAGCTCAAACAATGTAGTCCGTCTTCGATTTGAATTTTGATAATTGTTGATATTTGTTAACTGATAAACCAACTTGGCCCTGTCTGCATTGGCTGAGAGCTTAAGCAAAATGAAGCACCCTAAAAAATACCAAAAATATTGTCTTAAAGTAAGCAAAAAAAAAATAAATGAATAATTTAAGTGATGGAAAATTTTATATAGAATTCTTGCAGCGCAAAACGCGTGTAAAAATAAAGCATTTGAATGGAAAATGCAGTTTTGACAAAGTTTCAAATGTGGCAAGTTAAAAACCGATTTGGTTTTTCAAGTGTTCAAAATATGTGTTTTCAGTTTTAAGTCGAGCATTATTTTGGGAACCAAACTAATCAGAAAAAGCCATGGCTTTTCAAAAGCCTGTTCAATTTGGATACAGTCATGGCAATAATTAAAAAAATTAAAAATTTAGCTTTGATATAGAAACAGAAAAAACATTCGCTTTAAAAAATCTGTTAAAGGAAGTTTCAGAACTATGTTTTCTATGTATCCATTTTGTCCTTCCTTGTTATTCTTCATTATATTATTATCTTTTCAAATTTTAATATGTAAATGAATTTTATTATTATCATTCATTTTATATTATTATCTTTTCAAATTTTAGTTTATAAATGAATTTTGACTCAGAAATGTTTTTCTAACTTTAAACACAGTTTTCAACTAGAAGTCAAATTTTGCACAAAAAGTCTTTGCTTTTAAAAATCGCTTCACTTTAGACAAAGTTATCGCCACTTAAAGTGCTAAAGTTTAAGCCACGAATTTTCGCTGAGTGTAGACACAAACACGCACACTAAGGGGGGGTGAGTGACTTGCCCCGGCAGCAAGATGCTTATCGCGAGTCTCGTTTAAAGCGACTTCTCCCGCAGCGACTTTAACTGTTGTTTTGTGTGGCATCAACATTTTCTTTTCATTAATTCATAAAGCATATTTTTATTGAGTGGCAACACATGAGAAGCGTAAGCGGGGGCAGGGGGTAAGTCCACATTGTGGGGGCATTAAAAAGTTGTAGTAATGGAAATTGTTTTGTGAAAATTGCAAAACTGCCGGCAATGGGCAGCTTGTTAAACAAGGGGGGAACTCTTGAGCAACAGGCAGAGGGAGGGGAGAGCGGAAGTGGTAGGAGCGTTTGTAAATTGTGCGAGAATGTGCACCAAAGTTGTAAGTGGGTTTGCGGCACGCTTCGTTTGCCACACGGAATTTCAAATAGCATAAAAGTTACGCTAATAATTTGACTCGCTCTGCGCCACAAAAGATTTCCCTTTTAGCTGATAAGAAAAAGCCATCTAAACTTAAATATAATAATTAGTTCAACAAGGCTAAAAAGAAAAGCATAAAAAAAAATTTTTTTAATTTTAAGCATTTTTAAAGTTGCTAAAAAGAATCTTTTTTTCTAGTAATTAAAAAAGTTTTTAAATATTTAGTTTAGCTTAAATGCTTTTCCACACATCAATTGCTTTAATTAAAAATAATTTCTTAAATATAATATTACTTAATTGAATATGTAAAATATCAGTTGAAATATTTTACATATTAAATTAAGTAATATTATATTTATGAAATTATTTTATATATTACTTAATTTAATATGTAAAATATTTTAACTGATATAAAATAATTTCATAAATATAATATTACTTAATATAATTAATATAATTTAATATGTAAAATATCAGTTGAAATATTTTACATATTAAATTAAGTAATATTATATTATATAAAAGAAGCCGCTAAAAGATTGCTTAACTATTCCAAGATTGAGTTGATTTTTTTTATTACAATTTTAATAAGTCTTCTTTGATTCTTGGCTAATTTGTTGTGTATAATTCAGCAATTTGCACAATCTGCAATCATTTCAAGTATTTTGCCAACATTATATTTTCTTTATTGCTGTTGTTAGCCTGTTGAAACGAGGCTTTGATCTCTTTGGCGGCATCGATTTGCTTTCTAGGCAAAAGGCTTCAACACTCAATTTGCTGTCGGCTGTTGCAGGCAGGCTGCGGCTGCGGCTGCTGTTGCAGACTGTTGCAGACAGTTGTTGCACTTCACTAGACGACTTCAGTTTAGAGTCGCCACAACAGTGCACACTTATCGCATTTCTAATCATTATGCAACTAGCTCTCAATGATTGTAAAGTGTTGAACGTTCATTTCCATTTCCGATTCACTTTGTGCAACAACCAACAACGGCAACAAATCAAAGAGCTGAAAAGCCGCAGACACACACACACACGCACACACAGAACTGACCAAAGGGAGACAGACAGAGAAGCAGACATTGATTATTTAGTGTAAAGTGCAACAATTTTGGTTTAAGTTGTTGCAACAACAATCTTTGCCAACTTTAGCCAGACTAATTAGAATGTGATTATAATTAGACAAAATGCGTCAAAGCTGCCTCAACGTTGCAGGCTGCTCAACTTAATAAGGAAATCAATTAATAACAAACGATGCAGCAAAAGTAACAGCAACAGCAACAACAACAACTGCAACAACAACAACAACAGCAACAACTTTCAGTCTGTCTAATAGATTTTAAATTAAAGTTTGCCGCTGTCGACACAAGAGTTCGAGTTGTAGTCGTAGTTGGAGTCTGGGGCACGGTGCACGGGGCATGACAAGAACGACATTGACTTGCACAACAAGTTGACTTCAAACTGCAAAAGATACAAAGATACACAGAATGTAGACGACGACGATGAAGATGAGGATGAAGATGATGATGACGATGACGACAATGATGACTACATGGCAATGCACTCGACGATGACAACAACAACAAGAATTTCAACAACAACAACAACAACTATGAAAAAAAACTTCCGTAAACAACAAAGTTGTTCGCAGCCCAAGCCACAGCCAAAGGCAAAGTCGAAGCTTCTCTCGGCCAGACAACATTTCGAAGACGATTTTAAAATTAGAAAAGCAACAGCAGAAAAAAAAAACCTTAGTTTTACCCCCAAAAAAGTAAAGAAAAAAATACAGACAAGCATGCCTAAGGGAGACAGAAAGATACCCTGTAAGTCTTTTTTTAAATTGTTTACTACAGAAAGTTGTTTTTTATTTAAGGAAGTGAATTTTTTTTAACACTTTTATAATAAAAATGTGAATAGTTTAAAGTTGAGAATAAAGAACTTTAACTACAAAACTGATAAAAATTAGCATGAAATAAATTTAATAATAATAACAAATATAGAATAATAATATATATATAAAAATAATAAACATATATTATTAATAAATACATATAATAATAATAAATATATAATAATATTAAATACATAATAATAAAAATTATATAATAATAATAAATACATATAATAAACATTATATAAGTGTAAAGATGTATCCGATATTATTTTCGATTTTAATAAACTTTAAGCAAACACAAATTTTTTTTAATTTTTCTAAAAAAATCTTATTTTTTTTCGACTCTATTATAATTATAATAATATAATAAAAACGTTTTAAGAATAATTGTTTTGTTGTAATTTTTATTATATTCTAGAAAACAAATCTCAATAATTTTATTATAGCTTATTCAGATTATTTTCAGCTTGTCATTTTTATCATATTCTGGTAAATAATCTCAATAAAGATATCAAAATGATTTATATAGTTAATTCTGGTTATTTTAAGCTCTTGCTAACTTTATTCAAGTTCTCTTTTGCCGTTAACAAATACTTATGCAAATCTTTTAAAGGCTTATAAAAAAAGGTCTTTCTTAAATGCCCATTTGTTGTTGGGTTTAAACAGGGTATACAAAAAATACAAAATACCAAATGGAAAATGGAAAATGAAAATAAAATTGTCTAACGCAGCAGCATTTGTGTGTGTAAATGTGTGTGTATGTGTGTGTGTGTGTGTGTGTATTCGAGTGTGTGCGTGTGTACTTTGTATATTTGTGGATATAACAAGCAGCATTTGACTGGGGAATACGCGGCATATAATCGAAGCACAACGATAGACCAAAGAGGGGAGAGAGGTAGACGAGGTGAGATAGAGGTTAGGGGGGTTGGCACAACGAGGTGAGTTGCCGCCTGGGGCCAATGCAAGCGAGCAGAGGCAATCAAACAACTGAAGCATGACAACTTGCTGCCCCAGGAGCAAGCAGCAATGGCAAAGAAAATCATTTTTAGCTGCTGCTCAACGCTGAGGAGAGGATGGATGCCAAAGAGGCAATGGGGGGGGGGGGGGGGAGTAGAGAATTGCTGGCTGACTGGCTTGTTGCTGCCCCAAAACCCACACACGCCGCTTGACGAACGATGAGCGACAAACGAGCAACAAGCAACAAGCGGCAAGCAACAAGCGGCAAGCGGCAAGCGGCATGCAACGGGAAACGGGGCACATGACAACAAAATTAAATAAACAAAATTATGAACCAACAACGCGCCCGGCAACAACGTATGTGGGCTATCCTCCCGTTGATAAGTGTGTGGAGTAGGAGGAAGAGGGGGCGGCTGTGGCGGTGGCAGATACAAATCAAAATAAACATTGTGCTTGTGCTTGATTGGGGCATGCAACAGCCAAACCGAAACGATGGACGAATGCCTGTATTTGTTAGATAAACAATGAAGGAAGTTTTTAATGTTTGTCTACGCCAAATGCCGCGGGGCACTGTCAAAAGATGCCTAACCTAAGCCTACAATTGATGCGACTTCAGAGAGGGGAGAAGGGAGGAGGGAGCAGGAAGAGGCAGGGGCAGGGGCAAGGGCAGGGCCAGTGGCAGGGGCATGTGGCAGGGGCATGTGGCAGTGGCATGTGGCAGTGGCATGTGGCAGGGGCATGTGGCACAAACAAGTGCATTGAGCTGTTAAGTGGAAAGCAGTGCAAAAGTCCGATAAGTAAACACACATAAAAACCTACGCAGCCAAAAAGGATCCCAACAAGCATTTTCATACATTGTTTTCACATCAACCCACTAATTTTGTCAAGTGTAACAAACACACTTTTAGCCAATTACAATTGCTAAACTCAAAATGGGAAGCGGTGAAAATCAATTGCATTTTATAAATATTTAAATTCGTTCAATGCGTGCAAGAAAACAATTTTATTTAGTCTAAGAAAGTTATTAAATTTGTTTGTTTAATAAATTTGTATTTTAAATGAAAACCCATTGCCTAATTTTAAGCAGTTCACGAATCGAAATTATTGTGGTTTTTCTTGCCAAGCAGCAATTCAAGATAAAAAGCTAAAAATGGCTTAATCAAGTTGTGTACATTTTTATAGGCAGCAGCAAGCATTTTGTGCCTCTAAAAATATCTATTTCTATCTTAATAATTATAAATATTAATATTAATAATTAATATTAAATATTAAAAACTATAATATAAAATTTACAAATTTGCAAAATAATATCCCATAAACCAAAACAAAATCAAATTTATTTCAATTTACTGATAACTCTACCAAGCTCTGAGAATTACTAAAAAATATCGTTTAATAAAAAATAAACGCAAACAATTTTTGCAAATGTTGAATAATAAAATAGATAAATACTTTGATTTATAATATCTAGAATTTGAGCTCTACTAGAATAATTTTAATTATTAATTATATTCGTTTATCAACAAATAAGAAATGTCACAATTTTAAAAATTTATATTTCTTATCAACTTTACAATTATTAATAATCTGCACACATTTTATAAAGCAACATCGAAGAAAATTGTCTTTAATTTTTAACATTTTTAATTTATTAATTTTTAATTTTTAAAATTTACCCAAACGGATATAATTTATTCATTTATTAAAATAGGTAAATAAATTAATATATGAAAGCTTCAAATTGAGTATTCCCAACTAGAATAATCTTAATTATTGATTAATTAATTTATTGTTCTTGTTGGCTAAGTAAGCCTCATTTGAGCAAATGCAGTAAATTGGCTAAATGGCATTAGGAAACACAAATCAAATACACAAATCAGTTGTGAATTCGACCAACACTTGATGCAAATCATGGACAAATCTGCCTCAAGTTGCATCAAGAGAAGGAGAGGAGGAATGAGTGAGCGAGTGAGATGTATGAATTGATAACTATTTGTTAGAATATTGTGTATTTGGCTGTTTGTTTGCATAATAATTGAAAATAACCCTTTGGTCCCTCAAGCGTTTGATACACTTAATATTATTACAATGGAATCCAATGAGCAGCAAAGCAAATCAGCAAAACAGTGGCAAATAATGTGGCAAAGACTGTGTGGCAAAAAGGCATCTCTAACGGATGCAACTCACACAGCAGCTATATAAATATTTATAAAAATACTTGGCTGAAAGCATTCGTGTTTGCTGTTTGCCTGTTATGTAATACCTTTCCTGCACTGCACAGAAAAAAAATTATATTTACAAATTTTGTATTATAACTTACATACGTAATCGCAGTGCATTTTTTATTAATTAAAACCTTATTATTTCATTTAGATGGCAGAAAATAAATTACACTCAAGTCTCATCAAGTTCATTGAACTCTGCCGCTGATTAATGAAACAAGCAACAAACAAAAAAAAAACACACATCTGATAAATGATTTAACGAATTTGCCATGCTCTTGTTTTAAGAAAATATTAATCATAAACAAACTGCATAAGAATTTTAAATAAATATTATATAAAAATTATATTCGTTTTACGAAAATATAAATCATAGAAAACTGCCTAAGATTTACATGAGACTTCCTATTATTTAATTTATTTAATTTTAAAAAATCATTGATTGTTTTCAGGTATTTTAGATGCCACAAAGTGTTGCAAACTTAATGACAAACTCAAAATGCTCAGCTTAAAGTCGCGCAAACAGCAACATATTTTTTTTGTTGCAGTAGCTCAACAACTGTGAAAAGTGTTTGCTGGAGGGAGGGGGGGCCGATTCATGGGTCTATATAAAAATTAAATATGTGCACTCACACAACAGTTGCCAACTGATTAGCATTTTGCACAAAAAAAAAAATGTGCTGCTGCCGCGCCATCGTCGCATTGTATTAAACAGAATTTTTTTTAGCAAATAAAAAGCAAAAAAAAATGTAATGAATTAAAAAAAAGCACACGCGTCAGGCGAAATGCAATTTAAATTTTAATGCGCTGCCTTTTAGCAAACAGCAACAAAAATATTGCAAAAAAAAAAAATATAAAAAAATTCAAATTGTGCACACATGGCAAATGCCCAGCTTGTGACTGAGTGGCGGAGGGGCAGCAGGGGTGGGGGAGGTGTGGCAGTCCAGTGTTGGGCCAGTGCATGCAATTGCTGCCACTTTGTTGTTGTTGCTGCCCCATAGCCAAACATCCCAACTTAAACCCAAGTTTCGTTGCACGCACTGCCAACAAGAATTTCCTTTTTTTTGTTGCTGCTGCATTTAATTTACTGTTTTTTTATGCTGCTGCTGCTGCTGCTGGCTACTGGCCTGGCCAAATGTCAAAAGTTGGTAGTTGCTTGGCCTCGTACGTAACTCATTAAACGCCACGCAGCACCGACAGCAAAAAATGTATCTGCATCTGCGCTGCAAGTCGGCCTTTTAAAAATCTACTCCGCATAGCAGATAATCGCTGCAACCAACTCTCTCTAATTTAATGAGGCACGAAAACCTTTAAGCCGGTCACCAAAAAGCCAAAAAGCACAAAATAAAAGTATTAAGTGTCGCTCTAAGGAAGAGTGTGTGTGTGTGTGTAATGTGTGAGTCGTTTGGCAAGATGACTTTATAAGAGGAAAGAATGAAAGATAAAAGTGATAATAATAATAATAATAATAATAATAATAATAATAATAATAATAATAATCATAATCATAATAATAATAATAATAATAATAATAATAATAATAATTATTATAATAATAATAATAATAATAATAATAATAATAATAATAATAATAATAATAATAATAACAATAATGATAATAATAATAATAATAATAATAATAATAATAATAATAATAATAATAATAATCATAATAATAATAATCCTAATCATAATCATCATAATAATTATAACAATATTCATTACAAAAATATTCATTATAAAAATATTCATTATAAAAATATGCATTATAAAAATAATATTTTTATAATAAAAATAATCCAAAGGAGTTAAAAGCCAAAGCAATTTAGTAAACTAATTTATTTAAATTCAATTTGACTAAAGATAATTGATTTTAAAAAATGTATTTAATTTATTTTATTTCATAAAAAGAGTAAAAAGTAAAAAAAAAAATGGAGTTTATCTCAAAACTTTTTAAATTGGAAGAGAATTTTGACCCACTTTCCGTTAACAAAGCTGTAAGTGTGTGGGTGTGTGTGTGTGTGTCTCACACACAGGACACAATCTGCTGCCACTTGTGGGCTGCAGCAGTGCTTGTGGCACACGCATTAATCATGACAACTTTGCCATGTCAACGTGTGTGTGTGTGTGTTGTTGCAACGCGTTTGCAGTTGTCGCATTTGTCGCTGTTTTTGTCGTTGTTGTTTTAGTTGTTGTTTTAGTTATTGTTGTTGTTGTTGGCATGCAAATCCAACAAACTGTCACTAAATGTGCGACTTTAAGCGCTCTTATCCTTGACAGAGATGCCGACTCCAACACGGTCTGTATTTTTTTTCCATTGCTTTACTTTTCCCTCAACGGTTTCCTGTTGCAAAAATTTCCTGCCCGCTTTTTTTTTGCCAGCCACGCGTGTGTGTGTCTGTGTGTGTGTGTGTGCGAGTTTTTCTCTCAAGAGGCTCAGCGAAACCAAAGCGAGTCGCATGCAACATCCGTTTTTTTTTTCCGTCTTCTCTTCTTTTTTTTGCCATATTTTTTGCATAATTCACACGGCGTCCAAGTGAAAAATAGTGTAATTTGCTGAGCAGCAAGCAACATTGCAACATTGCAACAGTGCACAGCACACAAATGCAACACGGAGCCAAAGTTAATTTGAAGCGACGGCAACACAAGCTATTAGCAGGCTCCAAACGGAGAGGGGAGAGGATCAGAAAAAAAAAAATCACCACAGGCAGTGCCAGGTGACAGGTAGGCAACAGGAGAGGGTGAGTAGAGGAGAGTTGGGGGGTGGGAATGGGAAAGGGGAAGGCAGCTCATCATCATCATCTTATTTGCAGGGCAGCCACAACTCCTTTCAAGCTGACCAGGCAGGGATTTGAGGCATTGTTTGTTGCTCCACTGATGAAGGAACGTGCAACACAACTCAAGGCAAGTACGCAGCACACAAACGAAGCATGCAACATGATACACATATGCCATATGATAAACTAAACTTAAAATTGTATTTCCAAAAAAGTTTGACTGTTAAATTAAAGTAATTTTAGTCAGCAGCAGTCATTTTTTGCAAAAAAATAATTTGTTTTAAGGAAAGCAATAAAAAAAAAATGTTTTTAGAATTTCAAAAATAAAAAAAGATCATAAAAACGAAAAATAAAGTATTCTTCTGAAAATTGTAATGATTACTACAGAAACAATAATAATTATAATTTTTACAGTTAAGACTCTAATTAATAAAAGCGTATTTAAATATAAAAACATAATTCTAATAAGTATATTAAACTTTGGATTGCCTTAGGATATACTCAAGAGATATGTGAATTGATTTAAATATATACTTAATATTATTCCTATACTAATCTACAATATTCCTCTACAAAATCAACTCTTATTGCTTTGCTTAAAATTTGAAAACTTAAAATTAAGACACATAACAAACATAAATATAGTTAAATTCTTTATGGCAATATTTACACTTTTGTAATAAATTTCAGTCATTCAGTCTAAGCTGGAAATTTTGCTTATCAATCAGCTAAAGTTTGGCAGAGGAAAATACTGAAAACCCTTAAATAAACTCAAACTTTAGCTGGCAAAAACAATCAAAATTTGCTGTAAACTTGCAGTTTAGCAAAATGTGCAGAAAATGTTAATTGAATTACAAACTTAAACTAGCTAACAATATAAATAAAACCATTCATAATAATTGCACTTTATGGACAATTAAAATTAAGTCAGTTTATTATGTTTGGAAAAGCATTCGCAATTCACACTTGTGGCATCTTAAACAATAGCAATTTGCACTTGACTTTTGCGTAGTTGCAACAAACATAGCACACAAAGGTTGCGAACTGCATATGCCGCTTGAGGCTCTTTTAATGCTGTCTTGCGGCACAAAAATCAACAGCAACAACAACAACAACAATGAGAACAGCAGTCAAGTTTCAACTGCTACTGTTGCCTCCACACACACACACATGCGTATCCATCAGATACTTTAGCACACACACACACACACACACAACAAAATACACGCTCAACTGCTGCAAAACTTTTGTAAATAATGCTCAAAGTGTGTGTTTGTTTGTGTGTGCGAGTGTGTTTAAGTGCATTCACGAGGTAACTTTTGTCGGTCCCCCTCTCCCACACACACCCATCTCATTTTCTCATTGGTTAGTCTGCCTCGGACAGTGTGTTTGTGTGTGTGTGTGTGTGCATTCAACATGTCATGAATGAATAATTAGCCAGTGCTTCATGTGGCTGCCCCTCATCACAGCAACTTCTTGTACCCCTCTACCCACTCTTTCCACTCCTCAAACCCATCCCCCTTCTTCCCCCCACACACACCCGACTCTCCGCTTCTTGGCAACTAGGAAGCAAGCAGCAACTAGAAATGCACGTTAAAATTTTCTACTTAGCTGCGTTTGCCATCCATCCATTAATTTAATTTTTCATTTCACCTAGTTGAGTTGTCGTTATAAATTTTAGCTGTAGTTGCTTCTTCTTCTTTCTCTACTCCTCCTTCTTCTTTTTCTTCTCCTCCTTCTTTTTCTTCTCCTCCTTCTTCTTCATTTTGCTCTTATCTCATGCCATGCTATCTAATTTCATTAGATTTCATATATAATTTGTTTTTTTTATTACATTTTTATGAGCCGCATCCCCCTTCCCCACTTCCACACTCACACCCCTCGGTGAGCATTTCTTCGTGACCAACTTATGCATATTTATAAAGTGCAGTCAATGTAGAGGAAGAGAGAGAGGGAGGACAGAGAAGGGGAGCTTCTGTGTTTGTTGGCATCTGGCAACTCCTTCTCCTTCGCCACTTCGTCCATTACTCTCCATCTCCATCCATTAACGGCGCCTGATGCATTCCAATCTTTTATTTAACCGGAAATGCAAACGGTTTTTATTTTATGCGATTTGCGCTACTTACTTTATTTGATATGAATATGTAAATCCCATTCTAATATTTATTTCGTAAAACATTTTCAAACATTTGCCACTGATAAATGGCTCTTTATAAATAACTAATGGCTTCCTGTGTGTGCGTGTGTGTGTGTGTGTGTGCACTTCATCTATCCCATCTATCCACAGATTATATTCATTTACACAGCCCGCACTCTCTCTCTCTGTCCCTCTCGCTATCCAGCCATGCATAATTTAGCACAATCAACAGCTAATTAACGGATGCCATAGCTTATGGTGAATATATTCAACTATTTGAGAGCCACTCATAATCAAATTAATAAACCAGATATGACTACTTCTTGAAAACTTAATGCTCTGGTGGAAATAGTAATGACTAAAAAAAAAACACATCCCCAATTTAAACTCTACAACTAATCAATAATAAAATTATATTCGCAAATTTATTAATTTACATATGTTCGACAACATACAACACTTAAAATTGCCTCTATTTTCAATACAATCTATTTCTAAATAAAAAATCGGTATAAATGTTTCTTGGCAATTCAAATTTATATCTTTAGCAACAGGGTATAAAAAGATTTTGTCGCTTCGCATTTTAAATTATTTCACACGTCTTCGCGTGTCCCGGATGCCATAAAAAAAACCAGACACACGCAGTGAACAGCCTTAAATAAAAAAAACTGTCAACCGTTTACATAAATTTCGCCTTCTATCAATAAATCTCTTGAGAGAAATACATAAATGTATCCCAATTTGTTGATGTTGTTTTAATTGTTGCAAGCATTTCGACTTCATTCGCCCCAACAATTTCTATTTCTATTTCTGGGTTTGCTATTTTTTTCTGGTTGCTTTTTTGCTTGTTTTTTATTTACGCTATTCGCGCTAAATATGCAAGACTACCTCAATACGAGTTTCGTTTACCCAAATGAGCTGGCCACGACGATAGGCGTCGGCGAAGAGAGAGAGAGAGGGGAGAGAGAAGAAGGTCGCTGGGACAGCAGGAATAACAAGTGTGTAAAATAGAGGTATATATACAACAAAGAGATGGGTAGAGTGTGAGAGTGAGAAACAGAGAGGGGAAAAGGAGGCAGTAGTCAAGAATCGTTTAGCATATTTTAGCATACTTCAACAATAGTGGGACAAAAAGATAAGGAGCGAGCGAGAGCGCAATATTACAGCTACAGACACAAACACACCTGCGCTTATCTTCAGCTCGCTCAATTATTACGAAATGCCTACGTTGTTGTTGCTCTCCTTCTTTTTGCTGTTGTTGTAGTTCATTAGCACTTGTCAGTGCCGGTTTCACTCTGAATACAAACACCCCCTCTCCGAAACAACAATCTTTTTGCGGTCGACAATTGTCACTGCGGCGATGCCTCAATGAAAGTTTACGACTATTTTTTTTGGTTTCGTTTGTTGTTGTTGCTTTTGTTGTTCTATTCTATTTATTCGCTGGTCCAGTTTGTGTTTATTGTATTTTGTGTGTGTGTGTGTTTTGAAAGTGAATTTATAATAAGCTTATTTCATTTCGTATTTTATTTTTTCTTTCTTGCTATTAATTTATGTGGGAAGCAATCAAATTAAGTTTTATAATTTGCAACAAGTTTGAGTAGAACAAAATTAGTGTACTATAAATTGTGGCAATGACACAGCCAATTAACACCTGTATACTACTATTTAATGGCTAAACAAAAATAGCTAATGTATAAATGTTTATAAAAGCTACGTTATCTTAAATGTTTTTTTTTTGTAGTCACTATATAAATAGTGCTTATATTTTGCTTTGGGTGCGCCTACCTCATTTAATATTAGCTAAATTTCTATTTAAAGTTGCGCAAATATTCTGTGGGGAACCAAAGCATATTTATTTAATTTCACTTTATTTAAATCTAATTGCAAACATGATAAAATTCTTGTGCAAATCAACAAATAATGACAAACGAGCATCAAACAAGAAATGCGCTTGTAGCAGCACTCAAGGTGAATAACACTCAGTGCCTGACATGCAGCTCCTCTTCCTCTTCCACCTCTTTCTCCTCTCCTTTTCGCATCTCTCTCCAACAGTCACATCACAAGTGTAAAAGCTCGCGCAAATATTTTATCTTTATTCCTCTTTTATTATACACTTGTTTTGGCAAAGTTGTTGCTGCTTTGCATTCTGTATTTTATTTATGTTTCTTTTTGCACATTTATTCGTATATAATTTGATGTGTCATTTCACATTGTTGACACGCCAGGTGAGTGTAAAAAGAATTAAGATTTATTGTGGGTGGCTGCGTCGAGGTGAGACGGAAATTCAACAAATTTTTTTGTTGGTTTGCATTGCATGGGTGCAGGGGCAATGGGGGTTGGGTTTGTGTAAGTGGTTGTCTGTTCGCAAGCAGCCTCCTCCCTCCCGCGACATGAGTTGTCAATTTGCAAAAACGAGAAATCCGTTTCGACATTTGAAGGCTGCCGCCTTTGGCTTGCATTTGGGCAATGAACTTGGCAAAGATCGCAATTGGCGAGTGGCGAATGAAATGAAAACAATTTCATTGAATTAAAAATACAACTGCGAATTATTGCAATTGACACACACACACACACAGCGAGGCATGGCGGGTGGAGGTTGTGGAATGTGTACAATTTTTACGATATTTTTTTGGCACTGAATTATTTTCAGATAAATGCATATTCATGAAATCATTTGAATATTTTTAAGTACTTCAGAAAAGCAGCGAAAGTGTGTAAAGGGAGTGATAATGGAAATGAGGTTAGAGAGCAACATAAATCATCAATCATTAAAAAACAATCAATCAATCTCCTGAAAAAACTTCTCTGTTTTAGAACTTTATATTGGAATCAGTATTCTTTAGTCAAATCTTAGCAATATATAAAGAAATATTTATATATACATATTCTACAATATTTTTTTACAATAGTTAAACTAAAACCTAAAAAGTTAGTTTATTGCAATTTATTTATTAAATCTGCTGTAAATAATATTGTTCTTATCTTAGCTAAAGGCATACCAAACACCACTAAAGTTCAAGTTTTAAATGCATTTTACCCAAATATATCTAAAAACATGTTTTGACCATCATAAATATTTTAAACAGAAACCTTTCAAGCATCATTTAATCAAATTGGCCCACAGCGCTTGTAAAAATATTTAGAAATAAACATTATGTAAATAGTTTAAAAAGGCTGCAGGCAACAAAAAAAAATAAATAAATTAAAACACAACCAAAAAAATAAAATATAGTTTTGTGTTTGCCCGCAAACCAAAATTTGAAATACTCTTATTTATTTTTAGTATAAGCTATCAATTATGTATATTAATGGTTAGACAGAACTAAAACTAACCAACGACAGAGCGAGAGAGAGAGAGAGAGATGGGTGTGTGCTGAAAGAGAGAGCGAGAGAGAGAGAGAGATAGATGGGCTCAACCAGGAAGTCAAATTCATATTCCAGTTCAAGTCCAAGTCTTTGCTAGCTGCTCGCTGCTCATGTTAATTTCATGCGTTCAACAGGTTTACCCCTAACACAAGAATCCCCCTCCGCACCCGTCCATTCACTGCTTGAGCTGCTTAACCCACCCCACCTCCTGGCATAGATATAGATATAGATATAGCTATAGATATAGCTATAGATATATGTATATATCTTAGTTTACGTTAGTTTTAGTAATTTTTTCATTTCGCCACGCTAACTACCAGCACAGCATGCATTTAAGTGTCAGTTTGTGTGTGTCTGTGTGTGTATCTATGTGTCTATATGTATCTGTATCTGTTGGCAGAAGTCAGGCTCAACTTCAACAGCAGCTACAGCAGCAGCAGCAGTTTGTCAGACAAACATGCGAACAGAGGCGCAGCGAGACGCATACTCTGCCACTGCCACTGCCACAACTTTGCTGCCACAACTTTGGAGTCGGCTTTGAAGGCGTCACAGCAACACACAACTAACGTTTTGCCTTTTTAATAGGTTTTCGTGTGAGTGTCTGCCTCGGGGGCCGAAGAGACTTGTATTTTAGCATTATGTTTAATTACCGCAAAGCTTTTTGAATTTGTTTTCAAATATCTAAGAAAACCAAAAATAAAATATAAATACAAAAAAAAATAAATAAATATCCAAATATCTAAGAAAAACAAAACTAAAATATAAATAACTAAAAAAAATAAATAATTATCCAAATATCTAAAAAAAAAAAAAACTAAAAATAAAATATAAATATACTAAATAAATAAATAAATATGCAAATATCTAAGAAAACCAAAACTAAAATATAAATACAAAAAAAAATTAATAAATATCCAAATATCTAAGAAAAACAAAACTAAAATATAAATAACTAAAAAAAAAATAAATAAAAAAATACGAAACGCTTTAAACTTGTACTTGTCATAAATTATACAGATATGCTACTATACTACTATCTATCTATCGACATGTTTATATATATACATATTTATATATACATATTTATATATACATATTTATATATACATATTTATATACATATATATAAATATACATATATGAGGCAGGCACATTTGTAAGACCGGTAATTACCCGTTGAAGGCATGTGGATCGGGTTTCGGCTTGGGGCTTTGGGCTTTCTTGCTTCGCCAAGCGTTAAATGTCGAGTGTAAAACTCCATCGACGCCCGACTCCCGACTCCCCCCGACTTGTTTGGAGAAAAAAGGGTCTCGCTGGCAACTTCACAGTTAATTGGCGGGCGGAAAATACAGTAAAACGGAAAAGCTGAAAAGCTAATATGTTCAAGTGAAAAACCCTGCAGCGGCAGCGATTGCTCGCCTCACTTAAATCGAGTTCAAGTAGCAGCAATTTCAACATTTTTAAGAAATATTCGTTTAAAAGACTGCTTTAAATTTAGTTAGAAAGTAAGTTTTTTAAAGAACACAAAATTATTTATTAATTTGTTGTTTATTATATATATACATTTCAAAAAAATAAAGTTTATATTTTATACCAAACTGTAGGTAAAAAAATAAGTTGAACTTTAATACAAAATTTAGAGATTATCAAAGTTAAGATGATAAATAAAAGCCACAATTTTAGAGATAAATATTTCTATATAAAAAACAAATACAACTTGATATGATTTAAATCAACTGAATAATCGCTTTTTTATATATACCAAATTTATATATATTTATATATACCAAGCAGTAAATGCAAGCAATTAAACTTAGCTCAATGTATCTACCAGTCGAGCGCTCTCAACTGGAACTCTCTTGCTCTTGTTCTATATTCACTCAGCTATCCATCAACTCTCAGCTAAAAGTTATTGTCCGACTATCTTTAAGGATTAAGTTTCCTTAAATAAATTTACTTCAACGAGCTGACATATATCAATGCTGTCTGATATATAAATTTATACATATATATATAGACATATAAATTTTACTCATTTGCCACATATGTTTGGTTTGTTAAGACCTTTTGCTTGTATCAATCTTTTCTGGCGTCCGTTTTGGAGCCCTACCCATTTCACAGAGGGCTCCAACAGTTTATCAACCCAATACACGAGAATTGCATTCCTTGGCATGTGAGTCATCTGTGTGGCAACCCAAGCGGAGGAGCAATCAGAGAGAGAACCTTTCTGACAATGGGGTTTCGTCAATACAAGGCTTCCTTTGTGTTAACCTGCCTGATTGTCATAAACTTGTGCTTAAGTGTTGTGCATTAAGCCAGATATCTGTATATATATATATACATATATATATTAAAACAGGTATCGACGATTGCCTCAATGAGAAGCAGTGTGAATTATAGCGATTCAAAGAGCCACAAAATGAAAACGCAGATCTCAAAAACTTGACTAGAAATTTCAATTCGAACGGTTTCTTTGTAAAAATCTCAAAATGCGTTCGCTGATTTTGCATAATTTTTACTTCAAAAGTCAAAATGCCGCCAAATGGCAGCTTTACAGCTGCAACATATGCATAAGTAATTGTGATAGTTTGTTATGGCCATAATACTATTGACACAGATACAGGCACAGACACAGCTCACATTTAGCCAAAGTTTATAGTAAATATTATTTTACACAATTTACACATAAAACTTAATTAGTCAAATCAATTGGAGATGCTTTTAAAGATATACAAATAATGCCAAGTTATGTGCAAGTTTAAACGGAATTTTAATAAAAATATTACTATTAGTTTTTACATATGAGTAAAAATAAATGTTGCTAAGGCAAATATATATAAAAAATAAAATAAAATAGTAATTTGATTTCATTGCTTTTTGCTGCAATATAAATAAAATAGTAATTTGATTTCATTGCTTTTTGCTTTAACTATCTGCAACATAGTAAAAAAAAAAAAAAAAAAAATAAATAAATAAATAAATAAATAAATATTAAAAATACAAAATCCTTTGGCCCAAACAGAATTGATTTCAAACTTGCATATGATTTTTCTCTATTGCTTCTGCAATCAATCCTGCAATTTGCCAAGCCTATTTTTAGATATTTATTTCAAGAAAATCCTATTACAAATGTTTTTTAAATAAGAGAAATCCTAAGTGCTTTCATAGACTTTAAACTCCCATAACTCTCACTCTTCATTTGAGGGGGGCAGGCTGTCAAAAAGTTCTAACTTAGCTCCACTTGCGCTCGACGCGCAGGTGAAGAAACAAAGCCCGGCTAAGAGTCAAAGCCAGAGCCCGAATTTTATTCTTACCACACTCGACACACAAAATTTGATGGCCGCTCGCTTCGTAAGCTGGAAAAGCCGCACAAACAGACAGACAGACAGACAGACAGACAAACAGACAGAGAGACAGACAAAGAGACAACGTTTTTGGCTTCCTCTGATGGAAGCAGCAACAATAAATTGGATTCCGGTGAATTTGTAATGTGCGCTCAAAACTTCCACAGAAACAACTAGCTTTGGCTTTTTGGATCTCCCTTTTGTATGTATATAAAAAAACTTATTTATATATATATATATATATATATATTTAGTATAATATGTATTTTCATGGGAAACGCAAGAGATGAGCAAGATACAAGGCGACATATGTAAAGCAAAAGTTTTGCTTGGCTTCTACCAAGAAACTGTCAACACACACACACAACATTTGCGCCCACCTTGACACGCCCCCCCCTTTTAGCTGCGCTGCTGTCTAGCTGCATGGTTGTCCATTCAGTTGTAAATCCGCAACACACAAAAGTGCTAACTTAATTATTTAGCATGGCAACAACAAAGAAAAGCCCTGGCCAAAATCTTTAGACTCAAAACTTGAAGTTTTCGTTTCGTTTTGCTTATTCTTTTTTTTTTTTTGGTACTCTATTCGTCTCTTTCTTCTTCCTTTGTGCTTTAAGTATATTTTGTATTTTATTTGTTGTTGTTTTTTGTTTGTTGTTGTTAAGTAGATTTATGCACGTCTAGTCTGAAATTATTTGAAACAAGTTTAAAGAGGCATATGGGCAAAATCTGCAGGCTAAAATATACAACACGGCTTGAAGTTTGTGGCAGGCTCACGGCGCTGTTTCTATTTCAGGTAGGTAGTAAGGGCTAAAAAGAGTGAGAGAAAGAGAGGGAGAGGGGGAGAGAGAGACAAGCTTAAAACCTAAAACCACACAGCAAACAACTGGGAACTGAGAACTGAGAACTGGGAACTGAGAAGTGGGGAACTGAGACATCGACACGGGGCGACTACATAAAAACGCCATGAAATATATAACAACAACAATAACAAATACAAGACAACACATGTAGACGTCGTCATCGCCGCTGTTGTTGGCCTCTTTTGTAGACGTGCCAAAGATACAGGTAAAAAGATACAGATACAAATGTATCTGCCGCTAAAATACCTGACCAACTGCAATGGCCCCCAAAAGTGGCTGCTGCTGCTGCGGCTGCTGTTGCTTCCATGACATTGGCAAAGTTCAAGAACTGCCCGAAATAACATGACACACACACAACAAACACACACACACACACTGACATTTTAGAGTCTGGTAATGTATCCGAATATATATACAAAAGTCGCATAAAACCCAACACGAAAGACTCAACTTCAACCGGACAACTCCGATTCCAAACTCCGTCTTTGGCTACTCTTCACGCTGTTTCCACGAATTTAACACTTTTTTTCTGCTTATTTTATTTTATTTTATTTTATTTTTTTTTTTGGCTCAGTTGATTATGATGATGAGGGATTAAGAGATGCGCAGCAGCAGCCGTCGCACTCTTGAAACATTTATGGTAGTAGGTTGGCTCTGGGCCATGTTGAGGTACATGGCCAGAAGGCAAGCGCAGCCATGAGATACATTTACTACTGCATCTTTATGACACAAATTGTACATTTGTTGTGTGTGTGTGTGAGTGTGTGGTGTGTGGAGGTGTGGCAAAATGAAGAAGTGCGACGAGTGGCATTTTGCAGTCACTTCTCACAAGTTGTTTGCTGCCTCCTGTTGATCTTTTGAAATTGAAAGTGCCACATGTAAACAGATGTCTTAAATAAAAATTATTATTAAGCATCAGATAAACTGATAAATGCTATCAGCTGCGTATATCTTTACTTAAATAATAAAAAATGTTTTAAGTTGTTTGAGCGAAGTTTTGTTTAAGTGGAATAAACTTTATGAAAGCATTTATTAAATTATGATTTAATTTAGTGCATAAGAAATTCATTTAGAAGGTAGATTAAAGCTCTTGAAAGTTTTTTTCCTTGAGTTTATTTATAGAATTATGATAAACATTGCTCAAAATCCACTAAAAGTGTGAAAAAGTCTAAAATGAAGCTGTGCCAAATTATTTAACAGGCAAAAGAAAGCAGCTCCAACACCCCATAAAGTATATATATTCGTGATCAGCATCAAAAGCCTGATTTCAGTGACTTAAAGTCACAACAACTTAATTTTATTTTAATATAGTTTTGTTTTAATTTTACTAGCTTTTATATATTATATTAAAAATGACACATTCTATATTTTTCACACATCTACTATAAAAATTTAACACTCCTTTAATTTAAATACTTTTCCTACATCTCTTCACCATATTTCTTTCCTCAAACTCTCTATTCAAACTCTTAAAAAATCAAACTTCACTTTTCAGTACAAGTGGCGCCATCTATGATCAAACGCACACACTATCGCTCGCAAATGCCCAAAAAAAAAAAAGGAAAGACTCCCTCAGCCCCTTCCTACATCTACAAGAAAATTGCCTATCTCTCTGTGGGCAGCAGCAGCAGCACCCTCATCAGAGCAAATAGCGCGACAGGAAAACGTGTCTGCTGCAACCCTTCAAAAAGCAACAGCAAAAACAACAACAACAACAAACAAGTTGCGACTGCCTTTTTTGTCCACTGTATTTGTTGTTGCTGTTTGCTGGCGTCCGTTATTGTTGTTGCACATTTTTAATCAAGCGTAACGTGGGCGTTGCCACGCAGGCCAACTTGTGGCAAATTGACTAACCCCCCAGAGGGCAACCCACCCTTCACAAATACACAGCGGGGAGGGGTGGAGAGCGCTGCATAAATTTATATGTACTTTTTGTACAGAGTATTTTTGTACACATATTTAAACGCATATTTTACAAAGTCATCAACTCGAGGTGAGTTTAACTTTAACTTAAACTTTTCAACTTCAACTGCAACTTTATCATCGTCATCGTCATCGTCATCGTCATCGTCAATCGTCTTCTTCAATCGTCAATCGTCATTGCTTTAATTGCATTGGTCAACGCCCTGCGAAACTGGACACAAAACGGCGTCGCGAACATATCCTAAACGCCATTTCTCTTATGTTCGCTCTTCTTATTGTTGTTGTTGTTGTTATTCTTAATTTTTTCTGCTTTATGTTCTTCTCTCTCTCTCTCTCTCTCTTTCTTTGTGTTGTTTTTGTAAGGCTTCGTTAATTGTATTCTCGAGTTTGACGCGTCGCGTGACTTGGCAAGGCGGAAACTACCGTAGCACCGCCTTCGATGATCTCTCACATTGGCTGCCAAAGCATCGTCAATTACCGTTACGACTCATTTCGGTTAAGTATTACACAAATACCCCAAAAAAAAAAATGAAATAGTTGGGCGCGCATAACAAACTCGGAAATACCCTTGCATCTTGATAGGCATTTGTTTGTCTCGATGAAACAAAACATTCTAATTTGTGATTAATAAGTTTGAAATTCCAGGAAGCGATAAGAAACGGAACTATTCCAATATATATATTTCCTATATCAGCTATATATGCTGCAATCGAAACGAATCTACTAAAACATAATTTAATAGTAATATAAATTTGGATTTTTACTAGGTTTGTTTTTTATTATAATAGCATCAATTATAGAAATAATCACAAATAATCTTTATACTGATCAAGTATATATATATATATATATATTACTGCTATGAGAGACCAGCAGCTCAAACAAAATAAGTTCTTCGAACGGAAGTTGGCATTTTTGGTGCGTGCTGCCAGACATGAAATAACTTTTCATATTTTGACTTTTTTACGATAGCCAAAACCAAAAACAACAAAACTCGAGCAAACTGACGCCCCTCGTAGAAACAAGTGCGGGGCGGACGACCAAGGCAGAAGTAAAAATTAATTTATTATGTTAACAATGAGCCAAAAAAAAAAAAGAAGGAAAAGTTTTGTAATGTTTAAGCCCCGGCAATTAAGTGACACAAATTATCAGTTATGTGAGATCTTCACATGTGGCAAGCTTGTTGTGTTTGTTGTTGTTGTTGTTGTTGCTGTTTTGGTCGACTCGTTTGTTCTCGCCGATGTCTTTTAGGTTAAGGGGTTGTTAAGGGTCTCTTCTCTCTATGCGTGTGCGTGTGTTGTGTGTGTTTGGACTATCCCTTGTCGCGCCATGTTCACTGAATATTTCAGTTGACAGTTGCGTGTTTAATAACATTATGATTAAAATCATTTTGTGTCAAAAACAATTGTCCCACACACACATACTCACACACACACACACTCACATATGTGGCAGGACATTAAAGGAAAAAAAAAATGGAGAGAGAGAGACCAATTTAAATATATATGTCTGCAGCACATAATTTGTTGTTATTGTTTTGGGTGCTTTTTTAATTGAGGCGCTAATGAGCGTCGCTGTGTAGTACAAAAAGGCTTACAAGGGGGTTAGCCTGGCCAAAAGCATGACCTGCAATTACTGTCTTCTAATTGGCTAGATTGTTTTTGAACATGTTTCAATATTGAGCACACTGTTGACATCAAAACGAACTGTTAAATATGATTAAAAAGATAATGGGGATTTCAAGTGGAAAATAATACGTTTCTAAGAATAAGTTGATGTCTTTGTGTAAATAAAATTTAATATTTATATTTTAATAAAAATATATTTTGATCTTAACTTATCATAAATCAACTCACTCGCAATACAAATTTCCCAAATTGTAGAAATTTCAACATACCTGCAAATACAAGAAAATATTTAATGCAATTAATAAAATGATTAGAAACAATTTAGTAAAATGAAATTAAATAAAACGCAGAAAATGTTAAAATGTTTTTAGCCAAGGCACAAGCCGAAATGTTTATAGAGCGTAAGAAACAAAATTGTTGTCGCCTTGATTAGTCATAAATTTATACATTATGCAAATTTGTGGAAATAAATGTTGAGCGTAAAAACGATAACTCGTTTAGCAAAAGCTTTACTCAATTTACTGTAATTTAATGACATCAAAAGTGAATAAATTATACATTTTTTTATAATTTTATGTTAAGTGTATAAAAAAACGAGTAAGTAGTAAGCGTGTGAGCTCGACTTGGAGATACCCTTCTTAGTTTGTCAAGGTATATGCTTTATCTAATAGAAAGTTAAATATTTCAAATTACATTCTGTTATCGGTAATCGATTGGGTTACTCAGAAATCTATAAATTAAAATAAGCATCAACTACTAATATTCAAATTTAAGTCTGTACATTTTTTAGACAGACATGATTCGATTGAGTCGACTGCTGATAAATAATATATATAATTTACTTATGCAAAAGTAGAGTTTCTCCTTTTCCACTTATTCACGGTTTAAAGATTAAAAAGATAGATTTTATGTGATGATTAAAAAACAATCAAGGAACTAAGCCTAGCATTTGGCATCATTTATGGGACTAATTAACATATTGGTATTAAAAATTAAACTATTAATTCTTATCATTTATGGGATTCATTAACATATTGGTATTAAAAATTAAACTATTAATTCTTATCATTTATGGGATTAATTAACATATTGGTATTAAAAATTAAACTATTAATTCTTATCATTTATGGGATTTATTAACATATTGGTATTAAAAATTAAACTATTAATTCTTATCATTTATGGGATTTATTAACATATTGGTATTAAAAATTAAACTATTAATTCTTTGGCATCATTTATGGGATTTATTAACATATTAGTATTAAAAATTAAACTGTTAATTCTTTTACATTTTTTGACCTGCCAACAAGCAAATTCGCAACACACCTCAATCAGAATTGATTTACACAGAATTTTCTGTTTTGTTCCCCCACTGATAACACGATGATTCCCAAGAATTGTTATCAGAATGCATAAGTAAACAAATGATTTTTCCGTATTTTGTACAAGTCATTTGTAATAAATGAGGTTATCAGGTCGGTTTTGGGTTACACATTGCCATTGCTGCCACAAATGTGTCCTGAGTAGTTGCGTAACAGAAACCAGAGCCCATTGATAAATATTCTAGAACAATTATCACACATATAGAAATTACTGAGAAATTATATTATAAATATTTATATGATTATATATATAAAAAAAAAAAAAAAAAAAAACATTTATATTGCGAGTCAGTGCAGCAATGATAAGAATTCTGACGCCGAGAGTAAACTTCTGTAACTTTTTTTATTTGTGGGCGGGGCAGAGAGGTGGAGCCGAGGGGTAAACAGCTTGTGCTTCCTGTATACAACAACTGAGTGTGTGTGTGTGTGACTCGTGTGTTTGCTTTAGTTTTATGTCTTGACAAACATTTGATAAACACAAACCGCATAAACAAATATTAAGCTGAGTAAAAGTTAAATAAATATTTGTTGATTATTTTTTTAAGTTTTTTTTTCCTCTTTGGCGCTTGACACTTTTCTGGGCGCGTTGAACTTTTCGGCATTTTGTGTGTGTGTGTGAAATTTAACGAGTGTAGTTAAAAAACAAAATAACAAAAAAAAAAAATAAAGTTTTTGAGAAGTTTTGTAGGCCAAGTTAAAGGCGTTGACAACCTGGCTGACACTGACTGACAAATGGCCAAATTGGCACATGGCAAATGGGCGTTTTATAGCATTTGATTTACGCTAGACATTTGTGTCAAAACTGCCCCTCCCTTCTACCCACCAGACGCCCCAAAGCACCAACTAGTTGGCAAAACCCATAAAAAGAAAATTGTAGCTAAGAAAAAAAATGGAGAGAAATTAAATTCCAACACGCCTCAACGTACTAAATCCTTAAAGTTTTTCTTTTAATTAAATATATATATTTATAAATGGCAACAGTTTCGCGCGATTGTTGTTGTTGCTGTGGCACAACGCTGTCCTCTTCTCGGGGGGCAGGCAAACACGCTTAGTTGAGGTGGCAGTAACTTGTAACAGAACTGCTTCCTTATACAACTAACTATATACAAATATATATAGATTTATATATATTTATATATATTTATTTGTCTTTGCCTGCTCAGTTCAGATGTAAGACATTTTTTTTATATATAAACTTTAAGGCATTTGCAATAAACAAGCAAGGGAAATACAACAAGAACCAAGTAAAAAAAATTGTACTTAAGGCAAGACGAAGATACGATACCCTTGAATATATATATATCTATTCATATATATATTTATATTTTTTAAGTATTTGTTGGTGCAAATTTAAGCAACAAGCATAAGTATTAAATTTCTTATAAGAACTCATCTTTTGATACTCATTTAATTTTGTGAAACGTTTAATTGCCGACAAAATGCTGAACATATAATAAAATTTATATTTCATTGCCGAACAAATTAATTAATTAATTTAATCAATATATCAAGTTAAATAAAAATGCAAAAGTGTTTCATTAAAGCATTTATGGATAGCACATAAACTTTATTTGTGACAAAATTAAAATACTCCGCTATAAAAACTCAAAAAAACAAAATAATCAATTTGTTTTTTTTACACATTCCAAAACACAGAAATCAGCAAAAAAAAAAAAAGAACAGAAATAAAACTTTACAACTTTTTGCAGTGAACCGGTATTTTTCAAATAAAAAAAAACATATAACTGAGTAGACGTATAAAAATATATATAAAAGTATATAGCGAAATGCAGTCATTTAGTCAGACAGATAGAGAGAGAGAGTAAGGAGAGGTGGGGAGGGAGAAGGAACGTCGCGGAACGTCAAGCTAAAATGTATCTTACGGATACATAAACATGCCGCTGCGCGTCTTTTTCTTTGTCTACGTAAATGGCCCATGAAAATGAGACAAGAATGTGTAGAAGAACCACAAAACAGGCAACAGGACAAAAAGACAGGCAGCAGGCAGATAAACAGCCAACAGACAGGAGCAGCACAGCAACACAGCTTGATAGTCGCCGCTTTGGCCACCTTCCTCTCTCTCTCCTCTCTCTCTTTCAGTTTCGCTTGATGGCGCGTCGGCAGCGTCGTCAACGTCATAAAAAAAAAAACAACAACAGAAAAAGAAGTGCCAAAAATCGCATGTTGATAAGAGCTCGTCAAGTTTGCTTGTTGCCACCAAGTTGTTGTTGTTGTTGTTGTATTTGAAATTCAATTTTTGAACACTTTAAGAGCAACATCATCATCATGCAACAGGCCGCACTCAAGACGCCGCAGCGTTTAGCTTGAAGTGCGTTTTATGGCGTTTATTAGAGATTTTGGTTAAGAAAAAAAACATTCGATTTTATGAAACCCAATAAAAATTAAGCGAATGCCAGACATACTTTAACAGTTATGTACACTGAAAAAAAAGAATTCTAAATTATATGTGATAGAAGCAGTTTATTGGCTTTAGATTGGATCAACTTTGGACTGTAAATGATATATTTTAAATTTAATTTTCACTAAATTTTTTTCCATTATCTTAACTAAGCTTTCCACTTTAAATAATGAATTTTAAATTTAATTTTATATTTTTTTTTCTGTCAGTATCTAAGAAGCTATTTAAACAAGTTTTTAACCATATTAGCAATGGCATTATTAAATCACATCTGCTTAAGTTGCAGCACTAAAATCTTCAGTTGAGCTACCATAAAAAGCCAATTCCCTCTTGCAACATTTTGTAATTGTATTTGTCTAAATATTTGCATGCCTCATTCAACAATTCTGCAGCACTTTTTGCTTTCACTTTCAAATTGGCTCAATTAGATTTTTGCGCTTGCCACAGCCAATATGTAATTGCGAACGTTAACAAATCAGTTAAGAACTAAACAAAAATGTACAGAAAATAAGGCTTAAGCAATTATTTGAGTGCAATTATTATGGCCAACAGTTTTATTGTTGTAAGCTCTGTTAACAATTTGCTGCAAATTTTGTTGTTGCTTTTGCTGTTGCAGTTGCAGTTGCAATTATGCAACCTTCTTTTTATGGCGCTTGATTGTTGCTGTTGTTTGTTGCTGTTGTTTGTTGTTGTTTGTTAGTGTTTTTTTGTGCTGGCAACAGCAAATTGAATTGCTAATGAACTAAACATGAAAATTTAATTAAAATGCACTTAAAGCTAAACCGGCAGGCAACATATGTAAATGCAAAAAAAAAATCATTTTTAGACATATTTTGACGTATTCATTTTTATGAAGTTATAAATTAAAAGAATCAAGCAAAAATATACTCATTTGTTACCCTGTAAATCGTGATGTAAGCCATTAAATTATATAGCAAATAAGCTGTTTGATTTTTATTAATTATTTTACTTTACATTCCTTTCGAATAAACAATTAAAAAAAATGCAAATCTAATGTGAATAAATATATATCAAACTGGAGTCAATATTCCCCATTTTGTGTGCCAGTTGTGATTATAGCATATAATTATTTAATAATTGCAGTTGTATGCATATCTATAAATCATTTTAAATACAATTAAATGTGTTGTATTTGTTGCATATTGTGTTTTGTGGCTGCCGCTGGCCGCTTAATTACTCGCATTTCAAATTTCATATTTTTGCCTAATTGAGCAAATTTGTTGTTGTTTGCGGCAAACTTCTTGCATAAAAAAACAAACAACAACAACAATGTTGTATTTATCATTATTCAGTTTTATGATTGTCAGTCCAAATCCATAAAAATCTTTGCTGAATTTAAGCTGAATATTTTGGCAGCTGTGCATTTATCAATATTTGTATAAAATATATTCAATATTTTAATTGCGAGTCAAAAGATGCAAATAAATCTATTTGAATAGAAGCAAAAATATATATATAAATTTAAGCTGAGCATTTAATATTGTTTGTAAAAATGTTAAAGCCAGATAAAAGTTGACTTTTGAAATCTGCATTTAATCATATTATATATATATTTTTTTCTATATATTTCTTTCTTTGGTTCGTTTGCCTGTCAAGCGCAATTCAAGCTCAAAGCTAATTAGCAATTTTGTCATGTTCATTTACAAATTTCTACAGAGGCTGCGGGTAAATATTGAACTCGTCTGAGTGACTGACTGCTTGACTGACTGACTGGCTGCTTGACTGATTTACAACTAGTACTAGACAACTGTGCGAGACTTGACTCGCAACACTCAAAGCTGCCTTTTGGGCTATTGCCTCCGCATCACGTTAATTACAATTTCGATGCCAAGCAATTAAGACTCGACTCGACTCGAGAACTCCACTGGAAATTAAGTGGGCAAACGGCAGCAGAGCTAGCAAGTATCACAATATATATACATATATATATATATATGTACATACATATATAAATAAATACATTTCAATGAAAAGCGTCAAACAGCACACAATATAAAAAAGAGAGAAAAAAAAATTATCACAAAATGTAATCTTGAGCAACGCCTTCATTTTAGCTGTCAATTACTCAATCAATGAAAGACTCCATAAAAAAAAAGAACAGAAGCAGACCTCGACGATTAGATACCCTATAAGTTTTATTTTTTATTTATTTTTCTATATTTATCTAATTAGTTAACTATATTTAATATTTACAAAAGAACAATACGATGTGAGGAATATATCTATGGACATGGCTTGATTGACTAAACTGTTCATATTGATCAATCAGATATATACATTAAAATTCGGTAATTGCTTATGTTTGGGGACAACTTCTTTATACCCTGGTTAAATCATTTTTAATTAGTTCTAGGCATAAAAATACTATAGAAATTAAAAAAAAAAAATAGCTTACAGCAGTGCACAGTAATATAAGATGTGATTAATATTTGTTAAAAAGTTTAAAAAAAAAAATTGTATATATATATAAATATTTATTTTGAAGACAATCTAAATAAATTTTAAATGCGCTTAAATTATATATTTTCAAATTAATATAACTTCATGAATATAAATAGTTTCTACAAACAGTATTTAATTATAAATGAAAACAGTAGAATAAAAATATATATTTAAACTTTAATCAGATTTTTGAAACGGACTTTTTCGCATAGCTCTCAACCCACTGTGACATCGCTGAAATCGTCGTTTGGGAATCTATAAGTCAATATTATAGTAATTATGCTACTGTTAGACGCCTCTATTGCCACTACTCGAACAAATTGCTGAGTTCCCGTTGTTGTTGTTGTTGTTGTTGTTTTTTTATATTTTTTTATGACACGGCAATTGGTGGCAAGCGTGTGAAAAAGGCAGAACCCGCTGATAATATGCGAATTTAAGTGAGAACTATACATTTACCTAGTTGGGTGTGTTATGTGTGTGTTAGTGTGTGTATTGAAAAAAACGTCCACTAATTTGATCAGATTTTAGCTATTTTAAAGCTGTGTTGAAGTTGATTTTAATTTATGTTGCTAAATGTTTGTTCGCGCACTTTTGAAAATGTTTATTTCATCAAATTGCCTAATGGTTAAAATTTAATTAGTTTCATAAATCAATCTGGATTCCCCACCCCCCCCCCCCTCTCTCGCTCTCTCTTTATTTGTTTGCTAATTTCTTTAGGCAAACACAATTTCATTATTTTATGTTGGTAATTATAATTTTTGGCAAACTCCCCCTTCCCGATGCCACAACATTTCCCCCCTTTTTGTTAGCCGTAATAAACCACAAACTAATTTCACGCACATAAGCAATAAATTTCAAACGATTTTTTGGTCGCATGGTCAGCTAAACATTTTAAACTCAATTTATTTCTAATCAATGGGAAAACACACACACACATTCACACACATTCACGCACATTCACACACACACACAAACGGGCAGACAACAATGCTTTAAAGGGTGACAGCAACAGCAACAAACAACAATAAAAACACAACAATTTCAATTGACAATTCAATTTTGATCAAATGTCAAATTGTAGCTTTTTATAAGCCGATTATAATGGCTTGTTGCTTTTGGCCCTCTCATCTCATTGCCCATAGAAAACCTTGTTAAGCTTTGCTTTTTATTGTCTTCATTATGTAGGGTAGATGTGTGTGTGTTTGTGTTTGTGTTTGTGTGTGTGTGCGTGTGTCTGCTTTGACTTCTTCCCAATCACTGCCTTTTTCAGTGTTATTTCATTCATGCGTTTGAAATGGTATTTGTTGTAAATTGTTAAGAAAAGATTTTATTTGATTTATTTTAAGGCATGTTGAACATTTTCACATTTAAATTTTTCTATGCTCTTTTTTTACAGAGCATTTGCAGTTCGCTTTGTCGAGTTTTTTCGTTGCCTCGTTTTACACACAAATTAACTGTATGATTTGTGCTTTTCTTTTGCGGCTTTTTGCAATTCGATTTAGCTTTTCGGTTACACTTTTGATTTTTAAAGCTGCTTAGTGTGTGTGTGTGTATTGTGTGTGTGTATTGTGTGTGTGTCTGTGCTGTGTGTGTCGGTTGAGCGACTAAGTAGCACGCACAGCGAGTCAAGGTCAATGTCAAGTTGCCATTTCGCAAAACGGTCACAACAAATTGGCTAACAACGGGTGCCTAGAAATCGAAATAGAATTAGAACAAAAGCAGCAAGAAGAGAACAAAAAAAAATAAAAAAAACCATAAAGCAAAACGGAAATGAAAAGCAATATGAAGAATAAGAAAATAAAATTAAAAAAAAGTTCAAAAAGCTACAGCAAATTGAAATTGTGAGCTATGTGCACAAATGTGTTGGCCAAAATTTTGTTAAATATTTAAGTTGCTCAAGTTAATATTATTAGTTTCAAGGCAATAGGGAGATGCATAAGTTTTAAAAGATACTGAAATAACTTGGTCCAAAGTCAAACGATTTTCTAGCCAAAACTTAAATTGTTTGCATATTGCTGGAAGCAAAGCAAAGACAAAATTCTTCAAATTACTTTCAGAGTCGAAAAACTAAACTTAGAATCTACATGAAATTGATCTTATAATTTGTTGCATGTTGGCCACTTAAGTGTTCAGCAATGTTCAACAGTGTTGAAGCGTGGTCTTTCTGGTTGCACTTAACGAGCGCTAGAGACTCTGTGGCAAGGCAGGCAGGCTGGGAGGCAGGCAGTGAGGCAGGCAGGCAAGCTGCTCCTATCAACTTTGCCTCATTCGCATGCAATAAAGTTAATGATAGCCTCCGGGCTCAAACTCAAATTCAAACTCAAACGCATATCCATTGCCTCAATGACTGACTGACTGTCAACAACAACAACAACAACAGCTGCAACAACAACAAGAGCTGCAACAACAATGATAACTACAAGCAAAGGCAACTCTAGTCAAATGTTGCACTTGCAGCAAATCGTTTGCAACTTCAAAATCCACTTGACATAGCGGCAAACATAATTGGCACTTGCCCGCGAATTTCAGTATGACTGTCGGTCGGGGCCTTATCGCTTACCACACACACACAGTCACACACACACACAGACAGATGGACAGCGGGACAATTGGACAGGTGGACAATCGGACAATCAGTGGCATGGCCCAGACCGCCATGCACATCACTCATACGCCATGTTTGTCCACAGTCGATGCTTAAAAAGTTAATGACTAATTTTCGCTGGCACAAAAAATCACAAGCGTCCATCAGGCACTGTGTGTGCACAACTCACAGATGCCCTGTAAAATTGTGTAAAAATAGAAATAGAAAAAACATAAAAATTTATATAGAAAATATAAGCAACGATTGCAGACACAATTTGAGTGTCTAAGCACGTCGAAGTTCAGATACCCTTGCAGATTGCAGTCAAACTGCTAAAATTTAAATACCACTTTAAATATTTAAAAAAAATCATTGAAAAATATTATAGAAAATATTTGTTATAGGTAACTAAATATTCTGAGGAATTGTTTCTATATATTTTGTATTATTTATGGTATTTCTATTCCTTTAGTTTTCAAATAATATACACATTGGATTAATTTTGGTTAGTTTTTATTGTTGCATAAAAAAGTTGTTCACAGAAGATCTCATTTTTTATTATAATTTATTTTTAGGTTCAAATTGGAGCCATCATATCAAAGATGTGCTGCACGAAGCTACCCCTTACAATGCATGCCATGATTACAGGGTATACATTAATGAAAGAGCCTCGCCAACGGCCATCACTTGTCCGGAACGCAATGTGTCTGGCAACAATAAGGGGACAGTGGGGAGGTGCAGTGAATTTACCGTTGCATTGGTGAATATAACTTGTTGTTGTTGTTGCTGTTGTTGTTGTTGTTGCTGTTGTTGTTGTTGTTTCAGCTGCACATCAAGAGTAAACAGCCACAAGAGTGAGGGGAAGGAAGGGGGCGGAGGGGGGGACGCAACTGTCTGCATGGCGAAAATGCAAAGCGTCCGCGAAAACTGACGTTATAATTAATGAAAATTTCCAGCGTTCGTTTGTTGTTGTCATGTGCAAAAGCCAAAGGCAAAACATGGCCAGAATAGTGGCAGCTCACACACACGCGCACACACACTCACACACACACACTATCGCACACACACACACATAAGTTGGCTAATATGATTTTGATTTTGGTGGCCAACATTAGAATGCCATTAGGTTTTTGGCCAGTTTTGGCCGGCTGGCTGGCTGGCTGGCAATTTACATAAAACGGCCAACGATGCATAAATTATGCTTTCAAATATTGGCAAATTGCCAGAAATCAAGAATTTGAATCACAGTTTTAATCGCTGACATAATGTAGACATTATAACCACCAGCACAACTCACCCCCTCCCCTCACCCTGCTGACGGGATTATAAAGTAAACCATAACTAGTGTTGTTTCAATTATATATCAATTTAGAGCTTAACTTTAAAGCTTATGTTCATATTAAAGTTAATTTAAGTAAAGTTTAAATTTTAGTTTATTAATTGCTTTTTATACTCAATTTGTTATTTCCTGCATAGATTAATTTATTATTTTTATTTTTCGTAATTCTCATTTTTTGCATTTCTCTTTTCTTCATTCATTGAAATTAAAGCTGAATTTTAAATTAAAGCTGCAGCTAAATTTAAAGTTGAAGTTTTTTTTATAGAATCATTTATTAAATATAGTTTTTCTTCCCTTTTTCATTTAAATCAAAGTTTAAACTGAATTTAAAGATACAATTAAAGCTATAGTTTAAACTATCAGTTTCACATATTCCTTCAATTTAATTTTCTAATATCTTCCATCAATTGTTCCCTCCCATTTTCCTTCTAAATTGTATTTCTGTGCATTTCTTTTAAGTTCCTTTCATTCCTATTCATTCCCATAGAGATTCCTTTCATTTTATCAAATTCCTTGCATTCCATTTGTAATTTCCATTCAACATTTTCCTCTCTTTAAAGTAAGTCTTGGCCAAAAGTCAATTTTGCACTGCCTGCTTTGCATTGGCTATTAAATCAGCTTTCCATGTGAGTTTTCCTTTCAGCTTTTCAACTGATGACATTCTGTGCAGCACTTTGAGGCTCGCTTGTGGCCATTAATTGGATTATGTTAAACCAATTGGCCAACAGCGAACCACCACCAAAAAAGATACGGTTAACGTTAACGTTTGGCATCAAAGCTGAGTAATTTACAAAAACCGAACATTTTTTTTTTAAGTAATCAAAAACCAATTTAAAGCGCAAGAATTTAGTAAAAGAAATAAAATATGTGTAGGATATTTGGAATATTTTTAAAATTTATAAATATTGGTGGAATATATTATTTAAAAATTTGTCAAACTTAAGCAAATAAATTTTTGCGATTGCTTCGGTTGAATAGTTTATCAATAATAAATGGTCAAAAGTTTTCAGCACGTTTGCTCAATCAGCCAACTTGACCAAAACTTTTTGCACAAACTCTTAAGATGAACTAAAAATCAAAATCATTTTACACCATAAACTTTTTGGAATTACAACAAATATTTAAACACGTATTCTTAATTATTTATAACCAGATACGTTGGCACTTTTCGAGGAATTCCAAAATGCTGCACTCCAAATCCAATTTCCAAAAAAAACTAAAAAGCATAAATATAAAACTTCAAATCGTTTGTTTATCTATCTGGATGAGCAGCAGACTACTGGGTGCTATGTAGAGTGGAGCTGTTGGCTATTTTGATTCATAGCCCCCAAAAATAAAGTCGTGCACGTGTTTCCCACCCCCCCTCAAGCCTCGTTGCATCCAGTTAGTTGGGGCATTGTTCTACTCTTTGTTGCACTGGAGACAAAGTAACGAAACAACAAAAACAAATTTCTGCACTTTACAATTGCGAATGCATTTTCCCGGGAACGTAAATAGAAGCTATTTAGTAAAATGTGCACGAAACAACAACAACAACAACAAGAACAACTGTGGCAGCATCCCAAACAAAACAAGACACAAGCAGCAGCCGCAAGAGGCGTGGCATGCTTGCAACCAGGGGGCGGCTGTATTTTTATTTATTTTTCTTTTTTTTTTGTTTTTGAGGTCAATGTACAAAACAGAGGCTGGCAACATTTATTACGACTTAATGCGCTGCCCATGGGGAGAGGGTGAGGGGGGTGTGGAGAAGGCTGCAAGCTGGGAAAGTAGAGTTGCAGTTGCATTCAGCGCGAGGAGAGGCTCTAATTTCGTGTTTAAACTGCTTTTCACACAGATACAAACACACACACACACAGAGAGCAGCAGCAGCTGCTGCTTGTTGTTCTTGTTAATAATAAAAAATAAATATATATATTATATATATATATATGTGCATATACAAAATAGCAAGCAAAGAATGCGGCGCAGTTGAAACAAGTGGAAAAAAAAGAAAAGCAAAAAAGCCAAAGCAAAAAGGGCTGACAGCAGGAGGCAGCAGCAGCGAGGCAGCCCCAAAAGCGGGGCACAGAGACTGTGCACTGGGCCGGCCAACACTTGCACGACAACAACAACAACCACAACGGCAGACTATAAAAAAAAAATTACAATACAAAAAGAAAAGCACACAGGCAAAAAAAAAAGGTTAGAAAAAAGACAAGCTAGAAAATATACACACAAGTATTTTATTATTTTATAATTACTAAAACGAAGCTTAAATACTCTAGTAAAAAATTAAATAATTTCAGTAATGAGTCAACAGCATTAATTAAGGCATCATCTAATAATAATAAAACTAACTCAAATTACACTTAAAAAATATCACAATGATAAAAAGCAAATTTATTCATATTTTAAACTGCATGAATAATGAGTAATTAGAATAAACTAAAATCGTTAAAACTAATAAAAAATTATTAAAAACCAAAAACTAACTCAAATTTCATTTAATAAAATAATACAAATTCCCTTTAGAAAGTGTATATAGAAAATAAAACAAAAACCAAGGCACATTTTCAATGTGGCCAACTTTAGCGGTTGCGGCGAGTCGAGTTGAGTCGAGCCGAGAGAGAAGGAAAGAGGAGGGGGCGGTGTCTCGTTTAAAAGGGGCGTGGCAGACTTTGTTTGGCAACGCGTTGGCATGTTGCAAGTCGCATGCATTGCGGCAGCAAATTTGCAATGGGATGTGTGCGGCGGCAGAGGTCGAAAAATAGAGCAGAAAACTTTTTGCGCCTGGCTTTTTTGAGGCGTTTGCATTTTGGCTACTTAGCTGAATGCTGGCTTAATCTTGTTCTTGTTCTTGTTGTTGTTGTTGTTGTTGTTGCAGCTGGTTGCAAGTTGCAGCAAATTAGTTGGCCACTCAACATATTCATTTTGGTAATCGAGTGTAATCGCTTTCAACGCAAAGCTGTGGGCGAGCCAAGTCTCAGTTATAAGTTGGCCACGGGGCAATCAGCTGCAAAGTGTGTGGGTTAAAATAGAGGGGGTGGAGGGGTAGGGGGTAAGTAGGTGCACTGTGGCAAGTGTTCGTATGAAGAACTCTATTAAGTGTCTAGCCCAAAAAGGGGAAAAGTGTAGGACAAGGCAAAAGGCTCAAAGCGCAAAGGTTCTTCAAAAAATGATTTAAATTTTAATTAAAGCTAAATCTGAAATTATTTTACAAAAAAGAAGTTAATAATTTAGTTAATATTTGATTACTTCTATAAAAAATATAATAATCAAGTGAAGATAGTTTCCAATTTGAACCAACATGAACTAACTCACATAATTTCTAAATTACTGTGAAAATAAAATTTACTTTTAAGAAAACAATTATAAAAACAAAACAAAAAAAGACAGTTTAAAGAAAAAAAAAATAAACTTAATTTAAAATAATTATAATAATATTAATTATTCATAAGTCCATAAATCAAAATATGCATTCATATTTCACACTCTATTTTCCTAAGACATGAGTCATGATCATGACCACAAAACCAAAAACGGAGCTCAAGTTTGAAACTAACACAAAAAAAAAAAACAACAACAACAAAATTCATTTTTATTTTTGTGCAGCTGCATGTTGACAAAAAGCGACAACAAAAAGTTGAATTCAAGTTGGGAGTTTGCCAAACAATGCAACTGCTATGAAAACAATGCCAAATGCAATGCCAAAAATTGCAAACATAACATTAAGAAGCCAAAATGCGGCACGACTAAATACACACGAGTTGCAAGCAGCAGTTGCACGTAGTAGCGCAAGTAGCTAGTTGCAAGCAGCGAGTAGCGGCAGAAGCGACAACAAACTGTAACTTCAACTGCACAAGTTCCAAGTGCAGCAAAAGGAGGTTTGAGCGACTGAGAAGATGCGCTGTCTTTTGGTGGCAATTAAAATAAATAATTTAAATGGGAATTTTTAGTTTGTTAGTTTATTGGGGAATTTTTATGCACTGCGATTAAATAGACCTATTTTGGACCAACCTGAAATTATAGATTTTTGTGCCAGACTAATTCTAGAATGAATACAAGAATGTTTTTTCTGGTTGGGAATTTTCTATATCTTTCAGGTTGATCACAGAATAATTTGATATTGAAAGTTATAATAGAGAGATAAGGAGAGAAAGAGAGAAAGTTTAATATAGTTCAAGTCTTGGCTGCTATATAAAACACTCAAGAAAATTAATATCAATTTAAGCCAGTTTTACACCTCTTGAAAGCAATCAAAAATGATTAATTTGGAAAACTATTATAAATTTTAGCTTAAAAATTAAAATAATATTTTCCAACATTTTTTGCTTAATACATGAAAAAATGTTTACAGCTCAATCAATGCAAGTGATCAAAATTGATAACCGACAACTTTCACTTCAAAGCCACTAAACATAAAGTGTGAGCTATGGATTACAGGGTATATATAAAAATGGCAATTGCAATTTGCGAATTATTATATTACACTTTCCACGATGCGACGTCGATGTTGGCGTCGCTTTTGGAGTCACTTAAACAAGATAAATCAACGTGGGCGATTACACAATATCAGCATTGTCAGTCATCTGTAACTGTGACTGTATCTGTATTTGTATTTGTATCTGTATTTGTATCTGTATACGTATTTGTATCTATGACTGCAGCTGTATCTGCATCGATATTTATATGTGTGTGCTGTCGACAATTGAGGCGTGCTGTGGCATGACTGTGCAAAAAAAAAATAAACTAACAACTGGCAATGGGCAAATAAAAGAAAAACGAAAAAGCAACAACAACAACAACATTTAACTGCAACTGTGGAAAACTGTAGAAAAACTGCGCGCCATTGGAGCAGTGGGTCGCACTTGGGGATTGCTGCCTCTGCTGCCGCCGCTGCTGCTGCTGCTTTGGGGTCGGTCTTGTGTCTTGTGTGTTGTGTGTCGTGTGTGGCATGGAAATGTGGAAAAACCTGTACCAAGTCAATAGCACACTTAAAATGCTAAACACAACAAAATAAATACAAGTTGATTATCATGAAAAATAATAAACAAACAACGACTACAAAAAAAAAAACCGAAAAACTTATGACTACATTTTGTAGTTAAGTTAAGATTGTTTTGTTTTGTTTTTTTCCTTTTCTACTTTATGGGCGATAATTAAAGTTAAATGTCTTGTTGCGAGCTGAATTTCGCATCTGCCGTTCAACGACAACACAAATGCAAACAGAGCGTTGCCGCAAATAATTGTGGCCGTTTAATGTTTTCATTGTAAAAGCTAAAATTCATTTTTAATATCTGCAGTTCTTGGCAATTGCAAGCAACAGTTCCAACAGATGCTGCAGAAGGCCAAGTTGCAACAAATGATGCCAAAATGTTAAAGTTGAAATTTGCAAAAAAGAATCTTGTCTAAAAGATGCAAAGATGACTTTCGATTTTTTTTATTTTTTAATTTAAGAAATAAGTGAACCATGAAAGTAATATTAATAGAAATAAATATTTTTTCCCTACAAATATTTAATAATAATGCTGTAGTCGAGAGAGCTCGACTGGAAGATTTCCTGATATGAAAATATATTTTGGTTAACAAAATATTAATGCAATTTTTACTCTTTTTTTAATAATTTACCCATTTTAAATGAGTTTAGAATTAATTTTGCATGTTTTGTTTTTCATTACATTTAAATACCACCCAGAATTATCAATTTCAATAGTTTTCCCACAACACAACAACTGACACAAATCTGTGCTGAAATTAACATACTTGTTGCCATATATTAAACTAAATATAATTCTACAACTTTAAAGCTGTGGGCAACAAACAATAAATTATTCAATCTATTGCTAAATTGCTGACAATGCTAGAGATTATATTCATTTACCCCTAGGCGTGTTTTCTAAACATCAATAAAAACTAAAATAAATCATATAAAATTATAATTGTGCAGCATTAAATCCCACAATAATTGAAAAGTGCCACATAAATCAATAGTGAATTCACTTAATGAATAAATCAGAAAAATATACGATGTACAAAAAACATTAAAAAGTATTTATATACACAAACATCGTAAAAACAACGAGTTTTAGTATTATTCTAAATTTTGAGTAGCGCAAGATATAAAAAAAAAGTCGCCGCCAAAAAAGAATGCAACAATTTAGCTGCCTAAAAGATGTGCAATAAAATTTAATGCAGCGCAAAAATTGCAAAAAAAAAAAATAAATTATAGCCAAAAGAAAACAATAAAAATGAGAAATGAGAAAAAAAAATTTTCATGTTTTGTGAACGACATGAAACCAAAAAAAAAAAAAATCAAAAAGAGTTCAACGACCAAAAGTTTAAATTATTTCCGACAGAGACGAGCAAAGCCGAGCGAAACACGAGCGCCGCCGACTACAAACGAATAAAATAAAAGAGCGCACAACTAAGAGAGAAAGAGAGAGAGAGAGAGACAGAGAAGGAGTGAGCGAGCGAGAAAGAGTGCAAAGATAGCAGACAGCGTACTAAGAGATACAATATGCTTTATGGTAGCACAGATAGATTATGGCTTTTGATATGCGTGCGTTCGCTTTGCGTGTTTGCCAGCGAAACAGACAGAACCGAACCGAACCCAACATGGTGACGACAACAACAGCAACAGCAACAAACAGCAAACAACAACAACAACAACGTAGAGTTTTCAATTTATGCATGATTTGCATGCAACAATAACAATAGCAACAAAAACAATTAATTAATTAGAATGCAAAAAGAATGCTAGCTTGGGCATGCAGAAGTTTAGATACTCTGGCAAGACTGTTGCCATCATACTTTCAGTTAAGAGAAAAAAACCTAATCCGACGAAAGATATATGATATATATTCATGATATAGTAGTCGAATGGTAATCACTTTTAGAGACTGGGAAGCATATAGAAAAATATATATTACTTCTGCCTTGTAAGATAATTTTTATAAAATTTTAAATATAAAATATTGCGAGCCGAAACAAAAAAATAAGTAGAATTTAAAGTTGCAGCCGCAGCTACAATTTGTATCTGAGCAGGAAGCTTGTTGCGCCCACGCGCCATAAATTTACAAATGCTGCTGCTGCTGTTTCTGTTGCTGCTGTTTTTGCTGCTGCTGTTTTTGTTACTGCTGATAAATGAACGCATGCTTTTGCGTATCTTGAAGATACACAAGTGCAACAACTGCAAATGCACAACAGAGGCAGACAGACAGACAGCAGCAGAGCTGTTGCGCATTCGTAATGAGCGGAAATTAGCTGGCATTGTGCGGTTATAGATACTACAATAACATACACACACACACAGACAATATATGTTAGCCATAAATTCTCACAGCTGACGAGTTAATTTAACGATTTTGCGCGTGCCCCTTTTTAAAACAAGCAAAAAACACAAATACATTGATTTAATCGGCTTTTAGCGCACTTCGCCACAATTATCTGTCAGATAAATTATCAATATTGTTTAATGGCCCCAGTGTGTGTATGTGTGTGTGTGTTAAAATACAATGCTTACTTGATAAATCACACTGTAATTCAAGAATCTCTCTGCACTTGCCAAAGTATCTCACAGATACATGCGTATATAAAAAACATGCATTTATTTTTAGTATTTCTGTTTTTAGCTTGAATTTTGCCAGCAAAAAAGGAGAAATAGAAAACATTTTCTAGCTAAATTTTAGCATTTCCGTTTTTAGCACAAGTCTAGCTGAATTTATTCGTTTAGAGCTGCATTTTGTGGCAAGTCAAATATCAGCTGTCTAAATGGATCTTATTTCTCATCCATCATGAAACTTTGCATTTATTCTGTTATTTTGCTGTAGTTATTTTATTTTTTATATAAGCCACTAAGTGGCACAACTTGTTAATCATGTTAACAGGTTTTTGCCTGAATTATTGTACCAGTTCTTAGTCGGCAGCAAATTAATTATAAGCTCTACTTTAAATTACTATCATTATGTGAAAAGAATGTTAATTACTGAAATAAATAAAAGGGAAAAGTCTCTGCTCGATAGAGAAATAAAAAATACTCCCTAGCAGATAAAAAACGGCTTTGCACGGGCTTAAAAATTCTACATAAAAAAAAATAAAGTTTCGTCTTTCATTTCAAAGTGTTGCAAATTTCTTTCTCATTGATCTTTTCTGGGATTCCCGAACTTTTGCTCTAAAATTGACTCACCTGTCTGATGACTCTGATGAATCGTAACGATCGAGGCAGCGCTTTATCTTTGTGCCCCCCTGTTGCAGATTGGCTGCCCCTCTTCCCCCTTCACCCCTGGCAGTTGATGTTTGTGTTACAGTCTTTGTGGCGCCCTGATAGAGCTGAGATCGCAATGCGTTGATATCCAATTTGGCAACTGATGCTGCTGACGAGGTTTTACTTGTTGCAGTTACAGTTGCAATTGTTGTTTGTCTGCCCCTTTTGGTGGCATGCACGATTCCAATGGTGTTGCTGTTTAAAGGTGTGTTAAAGGATGACTTTAGCGGTTTGCTTGCCGGTGGCTTCAACTCAATGTTTGGCAGTGGTGCAGCGGGTGGTGCAAGCGGAATTGAAGAGGCAACTGTTGCCGTTGCAGTTGCAGTGGTCGAACTGTTCAAATTGATGCCGTTTTTCAGCTGATCAAACAATGACAGAGCCGCATTCGAAGTTAAAGTTTTCTTTGCAACAATTGAGCTGGTTGTTGTTGATGTTGCTTTGGTGTTTATTATTGTTTCTGTTCTTGTTGTTGGGGGCGTGGCAGTTGTTGGCTCGTTAGCTGTTTCTTTAGTCTTTATAGCCGTTGTGTCCTTTGACTGCATGCCTGACATTTTCTTGGCTTTGTTTTCTTTTTAGCTTTTGTTTTGTTAAACTTGTTTTCTTTGTGTTTGCACTTTTTTGTTTTCTCTCTTTTGTTGTTTATTTTCGTTGCAACTGTTTTGCAACGTTCTTTTTAATTGTTTTCCGCTGTTTATTTCGTTGTTGTTTTTTGTTGCCATTTGTTTGGCTTACGACACATTTTTGTTCAATTCGTTTTTTGTTTTCTATTCTTATTTCAATATCGTTTTCACATTAGTTTTGCTTGCAATTGTTTTTAATTATACATGATTTGTGTGTCAAGCAAAATTAATATTCTTATTATCAAAAGTGGTTGGTCATGTTGCATTAGTTAGTTGCATTTTATTTTTGTCTTTTTAGAAACTGTTAAAAATGCAAAATGATGAGAAAATTTATTTAAAAGTGTAAAACTACGTTAAGAATATAAAAATACGCTAATTTTGTATGTTTCACAAATTTTTTCCACGCAATACAAAATACAGAGATACTCCATAAAGTCATCGAGTCCAAAAATAGCAGGTTATAGCTTTTCCTATACATATATTTTAAAAAATATTTAAAAACAAATTCTTTTATTATGATTAGTAAACGTTTCACACTTCAAAATTCATTATTTTATAGATTTAAAAGTTGCGCTTTTGCTTTTAAAACATTAACAAAAAATATCAAACGTTGCACAAAAATATTGCTCAAATTTAATTGGCATTTAATTTATTGCACTTCACTCGGATTACAAGCGGCGATATTTTTGCAAATTTAACACAAAAATAATACTTAATTTTAGGCAATTTTTTTGCCATTAATGTGACCCATTTTTTATTATTTTTTCTTTTAATTTGAGCTTTACACTTGATCAGCACTTTTTTTATTAAATTTGTATTTGTTGAATTTGGTTGTTTTGCAATTTATTTTTATTTTTTTGTGCTATAAAAACTTTGTTTAAATCATAATAATTTATTGATTGTATTCATATTCATATTGTGAATGGCAGCTAATTTTCTTCTTATGAGTTTCATTCGTTTCCGGCGCTTTTTGTTGTTACTTTTTTCTTTTTTTTTGCATTTGCAGTGCACACAAAAAAAACCGTTTTTTTTGCAAGCATTGCAAACAGTTAACCGGTTCTGGCGTCTCTTGAGTTTTATTTTGTATTTACTTTTTGTTATTTGGTTTGTCGTGCAAGAGAAACAGAAACCGAAAATTGTGGAAACAACAAATCTAGCATTTTTTTGTGTTTAACAACAATGTCAAACAAACAAATCTAATCGAATGCATTCCTATACAAACACACACACATATGTAAACATTCTAACACTTACACACACAGGCATACGCTCTCACACACACACACATATGTAGACGTTATCAATGCTGCGTTCGCCGGGGCCGATTTGTCTAATGATCTGCGGCGGTTCTATTAATAATCAAGTCAAAAGCAGCAGACTCATTTGTTGCTTTTGCTTCTGTTATTGTTTTAGTTCGTTTCGTTTGCTGTTCGATTTAATTGCCATGTAAAAATGTAAGTCGAACTTTGGCAACTGTAAATACAAAAAAAAACAGAACAGAAAAGCTCGACGAAAAAACTGCGCGGTTGAGTCTCTGTCGTTTACGCTGTGTTGCTTTGGCTGCTGGCCTCTGCCTGCGACTGAATGTCGCGACGAAACGACGTGTTTTTGCTATGGTGTGGGGCGCTGCCGAACCGATCCGAATCGAGCCGAAGAGCTTTGGCCAACTAGAACCGAGCTAACCAGCAAGAAACGAGCGAAACGAGCGAAACCCAACAAGAACGAGCGTGCGAACGAGCAACGACCGCAACTTCGTTGCCAAAAGGCACGAGCGACGATAGACGACGACTACGATTACGAGTACGAGTAGCGAATTGCTAATGTGTGTGTGTGGAGAGTAGAGTTTGTGGAGCTATAAGAGTGGGGAGAGTGGCAAGAGTGAATATGCAAGCGATGCGATGTTCACTTTTGATTTCTGTGCAGCGGCAGCAGGTTTGGCATACTCAAAAGACAGCAAAGAGAAAGACGAGAGGGAGTGTAGAGAGAGGGAAGGGGAGAACGTCTATAGGGAAGCCGGTTGTACGCGGCTGTTGCTGCTTGTTGCGCCACAAGCCCACACGCTTCTTTTTTGTTTTTTTTGTATTCTGTTTTGTTTTATCCGTTTAGATTTATTTTTGTGTTTTTGGGCAAGTTCAATAAATGGGTTTTTTTTTCCGCTGCTGTGTTTAATTGTTGCGCCAACTCTAACTGTAAAATAATGTTATACTCAATTACCTGTTGATATGTGCTTCATGGGTAAAAGAGACCACAAGTAAAGTAAGAGGAAAAAACAAGTGGAGCAGCCAAATTTTTAAATAATTTAGGGGAAATGCAATTTGTGATATGTTTAATAAGATATATTATTAAAGTTAATAATTGCTTCTTAAGCTCACCTTTGTTTTCTTCCAATTAAGAATTTCGCCTTGATTTGCCAAAAAAGGGTTTCGTCTCCTCTTTTCTTTTTTTGTCACTTGATTTAAGCTTTAAATTCTGGTTCACTTTTGATATTTTTTAATTTCTTGCTTTAGTATTATTAACACATTTCGTTGTTTAGCTCACTCAAATGTTAAATAACATTTTCTTTTTATTCCCATTTACATTGACAAGGTAATTCCATTTGGAACTACATCACTATTCATATTCGATTACAGGCGCATTTGCTTTTGATGTCGTCTTATCATTATTCATCTTATTAAATACACACCCAAAATGCAGCATTTCCTTAATCATGCACAACAACAACAACAAGAAATGCCCACTCTTTATTTATACGTATTGCAGCTTTGTTTTTTGCCCACGCAAAATTCGCATACGAAATTCACTTCAGTAATTAAGCAAAGTCAAAGGCAAAAGCAAACAATACAATAACAAAATCAAGCGCAAGCCACAGCATGAGAGCGAAAGAGAGAGGAGCACAAACAAACGCAGCGCAACTGTTGTTATCAAGCACACCCACACATACTCAATCATTTACGAGCACTGCAAATCACGTCATGAATACGAAATACACATGAAGAGCAAAGTAAAAAAAAAGAGCAAAGTCAACAACAACAACAAACAAAAAATCAAAGCCAACACGTGCTTTTATTACGTTATACGAGAAGTGAGTGTGTTTGTGTGTGTGTGAGTGACTTTTGCTGCTTAGCCTTTGTGATGCAACTGTTCTGGCAGAGAGAGAAAGAGAGCGAGCGAGAGAGCTACTATGTCTGTCATTGTATGTATGAGCAGAGCAGCGGAACTTGTTTTTTAGTTGTTGTTGCTTTGCCGTTTGACTTTGTGTCTTATATTTTTCATAGAGCAAAAAACGAATCAAGAAAAAAGTGTGTGTTTTTTTTGTGTGTGCAGTTGCCAAGTGCAGAAAATGACTAACCAAAACATTGCAATTGTTTAAATTACTTTTTGTTCCTTGTTTTTCAATTTTGAACGGGATACTAACTAATTATTACATGACGCACACACAAACACAAATTAACACGGACGAGAAACGCGACAATCGACGCGACTGCACCGAATGAGCATAGAAAACGCACTGCAAATCAAACAAAAATTAGCAAGTGCAAATCTGCAGGTCAAAGAATGAAGAGTAGAGAGAGGTGAGTGGGGGAGAGCGAATGAAGGCAACTGTAACGAAAGCTCTTTGATTTTGATACTCTGAATTGATTGATTACCTTACTTATTAGCCTGATCTATTAGCATTTGTAATGGTATTTTTAATAGTTGTCATAAAGGGTATCAGCATTTATTACACCAGTTGCTTGTTGATTGTGCAGTACCCATTAACATTTCTAACGGGACTATGAATTTAACACACGCAGACGTACGTGAACCGACGCATAACAAGCGGCGCCACCTCACTGATCGAGCATAGAAAGCGCACTGCAAGTCCAAAAAAATGGCAATTGCAATGCTAAAAGCCACAAAGTGGGCGAGAAGGACAAACTAAGCTTTGAGTAATGAACTGTAATAAAAGCTCTATAATTATCATCTCTTTGATTTTAATACCCAACATTGATTACTTTAGCAAATTAAATATTATTCTTGGGGTTTTATAATTGATCAATTCTTTTATCATTTTATGAACGCTAAATTTTTTTTAATGTGTCCCGATTTTCATTCACAGTTTCAAGAAATGTATAAGACAATTCGCTTAACAGAAAAAGCAACTGTTAATAGAATTCATTTAACAGTACACACAGGCAGACAACATTAAATATTTGTGTACAACAGAGAGCGCACGCAACAGTCCGCTTACAGTTGCGTTTGCAACAATCAGCTTTTGAGAGCGCAAGGGATTTTCTTCGTGCCGAGATCATTTGGGACATTTGTTGTTGATTTTAATTTTCCTTACGATATAATGTAATTATTATTAATTAATATAATAAAAACTAAGATATATAGTATATTCTGGTTTCCATCACTTTAATGAACATTTATTAAAAAAAATAGAATTGCGCTTTAGTTTGTCTAGAATACTGTTTAAACATTACAAGAACTAACAAAATAACTCTTAAATTTAATAGGGGAACGTCGCTGTACAATATAATAATAAATTAATTAATTAGCTATTAGAGAAGAACAAATATTTACAATATACACTTTTCAAACTAATTGTGACTTGGCAACAAACAGCAACTTGAGAAACTTGAGCGCATTTTGGTGGGTTGCATAAACATAAAAATAAACATAAAAACTATGCTAAAAAAATATAGAGAAAGTTAACCTAAACAGTTACCAAAAACTAACTCTAACTGTAACTAATGGCGTCTTTGAGACTTTTGGCAGACTATGTCCATACAGAGGTAGGTATGAGGCCCTCCTTGCTGGTATTGGGCGGCGTTAGCACCTCCTTATTGAGGAACTCCAGCGGCAGATTCACCAGATGACCCTGAAAAATATAATTTAAATTTGTATATTAATTAATTTAAATCTATACATATATATATAATTTATTATTAGTGTATAAAATGCAATAAAAAATAATACAAATTAAATGATTACGATTCATCAAATGAAAAATGCATTTTTATATTAGATAGAAATTTAGTAAAATAAAGTAAAATAAATTAAAATGAAATAAACTAAAATAAATTAAATTAACTAAAATTGGACGCATTTCCATTAATTTTTCTACACATCAAATGAAATTATTGATTTTTTCCATTTATATCTCAATTTTCCGCTGCGTTTCTTGAACCCACCTGAATTTCTGTGGCACGCTTGGCGGCCGTTTCGGGTTCAGTTTTGGACAACGGAGTCTCCTCCTGATACTTGCGCAGACTGGCGAATGTCTTCACAAAGTCAGTTGGAATGCATTTGAATACCTCATCGTAGATCTCCGTGTTTCGCGTCGAGATGCGACGCCAGGTGTTGTGCCAGAATTTATCACAGACAGGATCACTAATATTGATGTCAGAGTGCGATGTGCCCGGCTCCAAGTCCAGTAAACCTAAGGAGGAGCAAAACCAATCTTAGTGATATATAAATATATGGAGAATTTCATAGGGAGACTTACCCAAATGCTCTTTGAATAGATATTTGCGTAGCCTGCCGGCAAAGATGCCGCTGGGATACTTTTTGCCATTCATGCGTCCATCTTCGTACTCCTCATCCATGATAATCGCTGCGATTTCTGAATCCCGTTTGCCGATCATCGAGCGATCGTTAATGTTCGCCGATCCACAGATGACAACCCGATCGTCGGCAATGAGCAGCTTGGAATGCACATAGATCAGCTCCGTAATCGGTGTATTGTTCAGATACGAATGATTGCGCAGACTGTGAAACGATATATAATTCTCCGGCTTGGAAATGCCAGCCTCCAGAAGTCGGTTCAAAATTGCAGTGCGTCCTCTGATTGTAGATGGAAGAGGGAGAGGTAGATATAGATATAGATATAGATATAGATATAGATATAGATATAGATATAGATATAGATATAGATATAGATATATATATATACAGATATATATATATATACAGATATATATATATATACAGATATATATATATATACAGATATATATATATATACAGATATAGATATAGATATATATATAGATATAGAGTACTTTAGTTGTGCTTTAGTTTTACTTCTAGATTAAAATAAACTTTTTATATTTCTAAATATTATCCTTGTCTGAGTCGAGAAATTTGCAAACTATTCCAGCAGATTTTATATACTTTAATAGGGTATAAATTTTGAGTATTAATGTGCATAAATGTAAGGTTTTACATCTCCGATATCATAGAGCATATACATTCTTGATCAGCATCACTAACTGACTTAATCTGTCTATTTCTATGCAAACTATTCGATCACATTTAAAGTTATCTTAATGAAACTTGGAATATACTTGAATTTCTGCTTTACAAGCTAAATATATATATATTTGTTGTGCAGATTACTATATCCCATAGCTGTCATAGGAACAATCGTTCGAAAGAAGAGTTTTTGTAGAAAAATATTCTTTTTGTAAATGCTCCTAAAATTAATTTAATTAAAATTAAGTTAGGTGGGAATACACACCTGGAGATGGATGCATAATTCCAATGGGTTATCGCACGCACCGCAATCCCCGTATTACCGCCGACATCGCCCTCAAATCCCGGCAACAGGGGCATTATCACATAAACACGAAAACGCTTGCGTTCCCTAAAAAAAAAAGAAGAAAAGTATTATTATCGATATATATCGATATATATATATATAAGTGACTTACTTGTGGGCACGCACGATGCGCTTGTAGAGAGTTTCGCCAATTTGGTTGCGCACATTGTTGTGTGCCCCCGACACATTCATCCCAAGTTGCATCGTGATGAAGAACTGATTCTCGATGTAGACATAATGCTGGGCCTTCGTTATGGTCACAATGTAGGCATCGTGGATGCTCTGCTCGACGAGATCGGGCTCGATGAAGCCACAACTCCAGGCGGAGACGCTGCGCAACATTTGACATGTGACACGCTGCTGCCGGCGCTGTTGCAACTGTTGCAAGTGTGGATTGAGGCGAATGTGCTCATAGCTTTTGGGCATCAGATATGGAAACTTGACATTGTCACGCAGCTTCTCCAGTTTCATCGCATTCCAGCGCTGTATGAAATGACGTGCCACATCCCGTGCCGATGCGCCCACCACACAAATGCCCACATCGTGCCACGGCATGCGTGGCGTGGTCGTCCGATCGATGATGTCCACAAACGGCGCATTTAGATTCATCCAATCTTTGAGTATAAAATTGGAATAGTCCTTGCCAAACCAATACTTGGCCTGGCCATAAAATTCGCTTTGTATTTGGATGGGGGCAGCTGTTGCTGCTTCTGCTGCTTCTGTTGCTGCTCCCGTTGCTGCCCCACTCGAGCATGTGGCGGCATCCGTTGGGGGTTGTGCCGGCGGTGAAGCTGCTGTGTCGATGCTGTAAATTCTCGCTGCTTGTTGTTCCATTTTCTGTAGCGTCTCCTCCTGCTCCCCCTGCGTCTCGCCGCCCTTCTCCGTCGCCAAACTGTCTGTGGTCAGGCGATGCATAAAATCCTTGCCTTTGCGTGCACCTTTCATTGCATTATCCTTGAAACGATCCAACATATTCTTGCGCTCCATTTCGGGCGTATCCAGTTTCATGCCCTCCAACGCTGTGGAATCGGCTATGTTCAGGTCACTCGACGCCGCCGACAGCATTTCCGGTATGAGCACCCGATCTCCCGGCTTGAGTGTACGCAATTCCATGCCATTCTCTGGCCTGGTTCTCGGCGACTCTTTCGGCTCCTTGGACAACGTTTCGTAGTTGGCATTGCGTGAGGATTTGCGCGAACCAAACGCCGAATCCTCGTCATCTCTATTGAATTGGATGGTCGGCGTGCGCCGCGCACTTCCCGACACGGATGTCGCTGAGATGCTGCCCAAGTCGGTCAGGCGATGCGCCCGATCATCCCAGCGACCATAGCACAGATCAATGCCACCCATAAATGCATAGGTCTGATCGATCACAACGATCTTCTCGTGGTGCGCCCACAACAAAATGCCACCTCGAGCGTGATCCGGATGCCGCATGACCTGAAGATAAATCATGGAAATTATAAGAAATTTATTAGTAAAATTAATCAAAATTAATTAAAATAAATTTAAATTAATAAAATATTAAAAGTAAGCTTTTTAATGATGGTTTATTTCATTTGAGAGACTGGAAGATACTCGACTGGCAAATACTTTTTTTTTTACGATTCTCATTTATTTATTTAATTTCATCTAAAATTAGTCGTATCAAAACATTCACAAAGCAAAAAATTACATTAAATTAAATTTGAAATAAAATTTTATATTATCTACAAAAATGGCATTATTTACAATAGATCGAAAATAAGTTTGTTTTATTAAAAATTATTCAATAAAAACTATTATTGCAATTGAACTTTACAATCTCGAAAATATGTCTGTTTATTATAAATGATTCAATGGAAAATCTATAATTTTAAAAAAGATCTTCAAGCTAGATTAACTCTGCTACTAATGCTGATTTATATATATATATATACTTAATATATTTACTTGTGCCAACAAACAATTTAAACATATCTTTTTTTAAACCGCTCTGGGAATACCTGTAATAATTCTCAATCCTTTCTATGAATCGCTTAAAATTTAATTAAATTCCACATTAAAAAGTATCCCCAGTTTGAGCCTATAAATAATCCATTTCTACAATCCACTAATCCCTCTTGGAATACCCCAAACTCACCTTGATATTGGCGTGCTTGGCCAGCGTGGATTTGCTGTAGTAGCTATTGATTCCCAGTGCCATTTCCACCTCCTTGTAGAGCAGCACAAACACCTTAATGCCCTGCTGGGCCTTGCGCAGCAGAATCTTGTCCAGTCGCCAATAGTCGCCATTCAGCGCCGGCCGCTTCATGTAGATCTCTGGGCTGAGCCACCAGTCGGCAATGTAGATCTCCTCGGTGGCTGCCTCGAGTCCGTCGGCCACAGCGGCCATATACTGTGCCCCATCCACATACCACACGGCCTGCGTGTTGGCACGCATTGGGGCATACGACATGTGCGGATTGGGGCAGGTGAAATCACGGGCATAACTGTTGGCGATGCGCTTCAGATGTTGCATCCACTCTTTGCACTTGCGCTTTGTCCAGCACTTGAGGATGATATGCCGATTGTTGGTCAGCACTTGGAGGCCCTTGCGCATGCCCGTCTGATAGATGCCAGTGGACACATCGAATCCCTGATCGAACAGTATCACAGAGCGTATGCTGCCATCTGTTGGCCGCACATAGCCAAAGCAGGTCTCCTTGACGAAGAACCAACGATTGCGCCACGTGCCACACACCACATCCGAGCAAAAGTAGTTGCAACGCACACAACAATTGCGCTGAAAGCAGCCAAAGAAATTGCAACCAGCCTGACCAGGACGCGTCGAACCAGTTCTCTTCAAGATCTCGCCCTCCTTGCCCTTGATGCCCAGACCGGACACAAATGACACATTCGACACCTCCACAAAGTCCAGCTGTGAAATTAAATAACATTAATAAATCGTTTAAATATTAAATAAATAAAAAGTAAATAAATAAAAATAAATAAATAAAAATAAATAAATAAAAATAAATAAATAAAAAATGGTGAGATTTTACTTAAAACTAACCTTTTAAAAGTCTTATTTATCTTTCTTAATAATTAAACCTTTGTTAATATTTAAATAAAATTATAATAGTCTCAAGAATGGTATTAAAATATTTTTCCTATAAATACTAAATTTATTTTCTGGCATTTTTAAGTTCTAATCTTCTTTTTCTAAACTGTTGAAAAATTACAAAAAAAATGTTGCGATAAATATAATTATAAATACTATTTCATAATCGATTTGCTTATCAATATTTTATTAGTAAGCGTCTGCAGATTATATTTATTTTAAGAGACTGCATAATAATAATAATCATATCATATAAAAAATAAAACACTTTAAGTGTCACTCGTATTATTATCGATAAGTTGATTATTAGATATACTCATAAAATAATCTTTATAATCAATCTACAATTTTAATTTAAAAAACAATAAAAAAAACACGTTGCGATAAATATAATTATAAAAACTATTTCATAATCGATATGCTTGTCAATATTTTATTAGTAAGCGTCTGCAGATTGTATTTATTTTATGAAACTAGTCGCCTGTTATCGATAAAAATGATTACTTTTTTTTTTATCGATATGTTGATTATTTGCTATACTCATAATAAAATCTGTTTATTCTAAATGCCATAAATATAATTAAAATTTAAATACCAACCGTATCATGATGATTGCGATATAAACTAATGTTGAGCAGATTGTAGAGATAATCCTCCAGTTGCTGGATCCGCACAGGTAAATGCTCCACTGTGATGAGACTGTCTGGCCGATTTGGGAAACGTGGCAGTTTTCGTTTCTTTGTCTTGGGTTTTCTTTGGCTGCGTCGAAAGGTCAAACTGGACAGGATCGAGCCATGAGCTGGACTCAAAATCCTCGCCGCAACAGCAGTACTACTATTATTATTATTATTAGTGTTGGTCGCCAATGTGCTGGATGGCTTGACTTTGGTGTGGGCGGACAGATCCTTCAGCGTGGACTCGTCGGCCATCTGACTGGCCGAAGCCTTCAGCGTGGTGCGTTTCTCCTTCAGCGCTCGACTCGGAAAGGGCAGCTTCAGCTTCGTCCGAAAGTGCCTCAATTGTTGATGCAGCGAATTGAAGTGTTTGTAGCGCTTCTTGATTGTCCACTTGAAGGGGCCATGGGTCAGCTCAATGGTGTATCTGCAACATATAAATTAATTTATTATTTATATTATATATAAAAAAAATACACAAAAAACTAATAAAAAATATACAATTTAATATAACAAAAAAAATAAAAAGTATTTATTACATTTTTTAAATAAAAATTTAATTTAATCTAATACAAAAAAAATTCTTTAGTTTTTTTTCAAATTTCAATTTATTCGATTTTTAAAGTTGTTTGTATTGCAGAAAAAAAACAAAATAAAATCAAAAAAATAATAAGAATTAATTAATGATTAGTTCAAAGAAAGAAAACGTTTAAAATTGAGTTCTTAATGACTAAAATAGAGGAATCTGAATTGGTTATATGATAAAATCGATTTTAATAATTTAGATTTGAATATATTAACAAATAATTATATTTAAGTTAATGCTTAAATTATAATTCTAAATTAATTATTTAAATATTTCATTTATAGATATGAGTAAAGTTTCTAAATAAGTTATTTGAATATTTGAGTTATTTATACAATTTTATACATAAATTTTAATTCATTAAATATTTTAAATTTAAGTTTTTTACTCACAAATTGGGATTCAATAGATGTGTGGTGACACTTCGCTCCGTGTCCACGATGCGCACATGAATCTCCCTGCCCGGAAGGAAGACTTTTCGCTGGAACGAGTTAAATTTGATGCTGGGCGCATAGATGCTAGTGAAGGGTAAATCTTGGCGCATTTGGACACTGTTGTCATCCTCATCGAACTCCTCGTCGTCCTCGTCGGTATTATTGCGCTCCACAAAACGCGGCTCATCGCCGCCCGTTGACAATATGGTGACGGAATCGGGAAACGCCAGCGTTTCATCATATTCCGATTCGACAATTGAGAACTGAAATTCGGGCAGGCAGCGACTGTGATGCGCCGTCTCCTCTTCCCCGGCATTGTTGTCATCTGTACAATCCTTGAAATCATCATCGCCATCATCTTGTTGCTCCCCAGCACTCTCATAGTAGTTATCCCCCTCATCCGAATCACCATCCACATCCTTATCCACAACGGGATCGAGCTGGTGTTCGGGTGAATAGGGCGGCAGTGCCCCAATATGTGTGGCACCTGACATGTCCGAGTATTGTGGAAAGTAGTAGGAACTATCTAAATCCTCATAGCCGCGATTAATATAGCCGCCATAATGACTCGGTCTATAGGCATCATCTGTCGGATGTTCAACTGGAAAATAAATAAGTAAATATGAATTTAATAGTGTTATAAAAGTAATAAAATTAAATAAAAAATAAATGTTTTTTAGACTCGCAGATCAAACTTAAATTTAGTATTTATCCAAAGGTCAATGGAAGATTTTTTACTCTAAAATGGTATTTTAGAGTTTTGCGTTTTGAGTTGAATTTAGACACAGAAATCGGATTCTATATTTCAATTCAGCATTATTCTAAAAACAAAACCCTAATCAAAAATATATTTCTGATGAAAAACTTTTGATTTTTAACAAACTTAAGATTTTAAGAGCTTTAAACCCATTCTTTGCTTCTAATTTAGTGTACAAATTGGAACTTCTTTTATGATTTAAATGCAAAACTGATATTTCAATAAGTTTCACTTATTTTAAGATCATAATTTAAACCTAAATTTCGATCTATAAATGTGTTTCTAGATTTAAATGTAGAGGTTAAAAAATGCCTTTAGAAATTGATATAGTGTTGACAAAGTTCTAATATATTTTTTAAATTATTAATGCATTTTCGATGCACACTTAATTTAGGTTACATTTAGAGAGAGGGGGTTGAGGAGGAGAGCGGGTAGTAGTGTTAGTAAAGTATACCTTATCTTCTATTTGCTGTTTGAAGTGCTTTTTGCAACACATTTCAATTTGTTGTTTTAACTAAATGTTGTTGACTTGTCTGTTCTCCGACAATTTGTGTCTATTAGTCAGACTGTATCTATATATATATCTATATATGTATATATATAGAAATAATAACATTTTATGGGCTGATAGCGTTCAAGTTTTGTTTGACAAGGGATTTTTTTACTTGGAATCTTGTTCAATTTAATAATGCTTATAAATGGTCAAGAGTGTTTTTTGAGGAGGTGTTTGAAGAGCTCTCAAAATTACTCAAGAATTGCCAAGTTACACAGAAGCAGCAAATAAATATTGAAACTGAGCTATTAAATACCCTCGTATTCAGTTTATCTATATTAATGAAGTATAAAATACAAATAGAGGTTTTTCATTTGTGTAATTTCTCCACTTTTAAGTGTGCAATAATTGTAAACTCATTCAATTTTCAGCAAATTCATTTTTTTATGTCACATCATAGTACAAGAAACTTGATAAGAGAATAAGGTTCTAATATTTGTACAAGTTAGTGTAAAAAAAAAAAAAACAAAAGCAACAAATGAAGTATTAAAAAAATGGCTTTTGCCTTCAAATTTTATCGGACAACAAAACTCGAAGAATTCATGGCTAGCAAAAGTACAATAAATATGTCTGCTGATAAAGGTGCGTCGTCTACTGATAACAACACAAAATAATTCATGTTTCTGGTTCTGTTTCTGTTTTTGACTTAAAGCAAAGTAAATAAACTATATAAAAATATATACGATATAAAAAATATTTTTAAATTTTGTAATGTAAACAACCGAAATTACAAAATTACTGATAAGTCTATTTTATTATTCAGAACTCATAAAAAATATAACCATTTATTTAGAATTTTTATTATTTAGTTTCATATTTTGATGGATTAATTTTGTAATATGAACAGCCGAATTTATCTACTGATAAGTCTATTTTGCAACATTATTTTATTATTCAGAACTCATAAAAAATAGAATCATTTATTTCGTAATATTTACAATCTTTAATATATAATTTCATATTTTTATGCCTTGACATTTAAGGCCAACAAATGTTATTTGGCGCTAATCAATGTAGTTGACTAAATTGGGATTTATATATTGTGTGTGTTTATATCGGATAGATATGAACTGGCAGATATAGTATTCGATAACAGCACGCACTTTGCACTGTTTGGCCTTTTTTTTTTGATATACGACTCGAACTACTGAAATCTATTTGATCAACTGATAAAATGATAAGAGGACTTACTGCATAAATTAATATGGTTAACTTTTAGTTATTTTAGTACAAAGCAGTACAGTAAAGCCTGGAAAAAGTTCGAGTATTATTCCATTTAGTAAATTTATTTTTTACTTTGAGTTTATTTATAAATAATAAAAATAGCTTCAAAAAGATATCGTAATTTTATTGGTTAAACAAAAGCAAGCGCAATCCATGTTTTCTCATAATAAAAAATAATCTAATAATAAAAAGTAAAACCTAAAAAAATAGTTAAGATATGGCAAATATTTGCACATAGACCTAATAATAAAATTAGTCGTATGATCTTATCAAATAACATTTTTTTTGTGTACTTAAGTTCAAGTTCGACAGCAATAAAATCTGAACTTGTTGGGCTCGGCTAGTTTTTTGTGACATTGAGGCCTCTTTTTGGGTCTACAAAATATTATGAAATCGTTGTTTATATATATACATTTTGTCAAGTTTAATTGGGGGCACGTGCCCCCAATTGTTATTAAATTTAGTTGGTTTACTTAAATTGAAGGTTGGACCGGACTCCAACGAAACTTTCTACAAATTACAGTTTTATGGCATTAACAGTAAATAAAACTTAAATTGTTCTATTTGTGTGTTCAGTTCCAAGGCAGGTTCAATGTACACCTTGCAATGTAAAAATAAACAATACTTTTGCTTCTGTCTCTGGTTAATTTGGTTTATTTTTTTTTTTTGACAAGAAAGGTTTCTTAAATTGTGAGAATGTGGCAAGCAATGTTGCAAATAACTCATTACGTGAGTGCTTTCAAAACGAATGTTTAACAAATGTTTGCAAAGAAGAAACCGAAGCAGAATTGGGTAGCTAAGCCAGCTGCCAGTAAAACGTTTACGAACAATGCACAAACTGAAAAAATATTCTTAAATTGGAGAGTCTTAATAATTCATCCAAAATCTACTTGGTTTATTTTTATTTTTATTTGTTTATCTTAGCAATCAAATGTTAATAAACAAAAAATGAAATATTTTGCTGCCTGTGAAACGTTTATAAATTTGGGTGTTAACTAAATTCAAATCATTCAAAACTCATTTGGATTATTTAATACGATAATTTTATGTGGGGCACTTCGAATTTTGTAGCATATGATTAAAAATACAATAATCAGCTGTCAATTAAATAAATATTTAAAGAGCTCTTCGGCGATCACTGATTAAACAGTTGCTAAATGCTCATTAACACGTTGCTGTTAACTGTGAGCTGTGAGCCAAGTGTTCTGGCCACAAATTTATGGAACACGAAGACCCCAATTTGTGTGTGCTCCCCTCACGTCCCTCCGAAGACAAAAGGAACGAAGTTTGAGCTAAAAAAATTACTACGGCAAGTCAACAGCCAAAAAAAGAAAATTCTTATCAGCCAACAAAAAAAAATATTGGGAAGCAACCAATTAGTCCCCGTAAAATGTCTGATAAAAATGAAAGAAAACAAAAAAAATAAACCGCAAGCCGCAAAACATCAACATTATTATTATTATTATTATTATTATTTTTGCCGTTGAACAACGTGAAAAGTTTTCTTTTTTAAATTGTTTTGTTGTGGGTTTATATGAAAGAATATTTAATATTTTCACCGTTTTCAAAAGATTTTGATTTACGGAAACGCAATTTAATATTACTGCCGTGACTCAGAACAATAATAAAAGTTTGGCCATTTGCTTTGATGTGGAGAAGCTACGACCGATATCAATGTTTGTATATATATATTTATATATATATGGTACATATAAATTTGTCAGATATTGCGCTGTTTGTTTAAAGTAAAAGGGTCTTTCAACTCAATGTGCCAAAGAAATCAAAACTTCCTGTTGCTGTTGTTTAGATTCTAAATAAATAAAATCTGTTGAAAAAGGTTTACAACGTGCCAGGCATTTGCAATTTAGACTTGGCCATTATGAATAATTGGCTAATGGAGTACCGTTAGTTAGACATGAGGCCTTTAACAGTAAAAACGCAATCAGGTAAAATTCCAGGGTTATACAATAATTAGAAATTTGTTGGCTTTAAAGGTGTATAAATTAAACTTGTAATATAAATAAATCAACAATACGTAAATTTATAATTTTTATTCTAACAAATCATTTAGAGTAAAGTAATAAAAATTGTAAATATTTTTCAAAGATAATCTAATCAAAGAATAGTAATTTTTAATAACAACAACTTCAACCAAATAATTCAGAATCGACTAATTGAGTTATTAACAATTGTGCTTTTTAGTAAAAAAAAAAAACATTTTCAGTTTACTTGCGTTCAGTTTGCTTTAATTGATCAAGTTTAACTGCGAAATAGATTCCGTTATGCTCTAAAAATATTGCTCATGTTCATGTTATCAGCACTTTTATGATAATTGATAATTGACAATTGTTGATAAGAATTTTATGACTGAGCAGTTTGTGTAGTCTACGGAACTGATCTGAAAATACTTGGTAAGTATATTTATTATAGTTACAATCAAACAAATTTAAATATACTTTAATCGATTTATTCTGTTCCTCTCACGCCCACCCAAAATATATATTAAAACCAACATTTGTCAATTTAAATTCTTTTTCACTTTCACAAAGCAGAAACCGGCTAAGGAATCAAACCGGTCAGCGGTAAGCATTATAATAATTCTTGAAATTCAACAAGAACTTGAAACTTAAAAACTGGTCCAACATAACAATAAAAAAAGCGCAGGTTTATTTTATCGTATGACGCAGAGTTGAAATGGAGACAAAGTCACCTCTGCCAATGATCTAACCATGACAACAGAGTCAACACACTTAACAGACAAGCAACTGTTAAAGCATAGACCATGAGAAACGTGGGCAAACTAAAAGCTCGCAATATTTGTAGAGCGGGTAGAGGTGAGTATAACTGGTTGGGGGTGCGGATAGATAAATTACTCATCAGCTGAGATTACGTTGTCTGATCCTCAGCGTGCACAGCTGAGAGGCGGCAATCATATTAACAGACACTTTGGGATATTTAAATGGGACTTTTAATATGTAGGTCAATTGTGAATTGTTGAGACCGTTGGGACATTTGGCTAGGGAGTTAGTCAAACAGACGGGGATTGGCTGTACCAACAGTGTAATGATTGCTAAATAATTACCCATGCTGGCCATCAGCTGTGAGATGCTGCGACGATGACGTCGCACCGGCATATTTGGCATATCTGACGTAAACGCCGCATGCTTTGGATCCTGCAGCTGTTGGGCCTCAATATTGGCAGCGTCCGGTATTTTTGGTACATTTGGCTGGGACATTTTTTATAACGGCGTTTTGTTTGTTTCTTTTTGTATGTATTTATTTGGTACTTTTTCTTTTTGGTAAGCGATTTGTTGTTGGTGTTGACTGAATTTCATTTTGTATTTCGTTTTTTAATTTGTTTTACGAGGTTGTTACTGTTGTCATTGTTTGCCTTACAGCAGCTAATTAAACAATTAATACACACATTTTATAGATAAAACATTAAATTATTGTGTCTCCCTTATTCTTATTATTCTTCTTCATGTTAATGGAGTCAACGACTGATTAAAATTGGCTCATGGCAAATTGTTTTGTTTTGTTTTTGAAACATCGCATTAGTATTAGTATTATTGACTGCTGTTTTTTGTTGTTATTATTTTTTATAGGGCTTACTTAATTTAAACAATATTTTTTCATTTTATTAATATTTATTTTTGTATTGTCAGCTAAATAAAATAAAATATATCGTAGACAATTTGTTTTTTATTTATTAATTTTTTTGCTTCAGCTGGCAGTGTGACCATTTCTGCTGAATCATAATTTATTTCACAGCACAGTCAAAGGGAATATTTCGCAAGATTCAAATTCAAACTGCGATTTGCCAACTTTCCTTGATTTGCATTAAGCTGTATTATTTACAAATATATATTTTTATTTTTTAGTTGATATATTTAATAAACATTTTTTATAGTTGGACAGCAAAAATGATTGAAATCACATTTTCGCATAAAATTGTTTAATTACACTCAAAAAACATTGTGCAGCTGAAATAAAGTCCATAAAAGTTTTGCACAACATACATTTTTGGCTTTTTTTTTGGCACAAAAGAAAATTTGGAAATAAGCGAATATTCGTATTCGTATTGGGAATTGCACTCGTGTGTGAGTAATTATTTTCATTATTTTCATTATTATCCATTTGCTCTTATTACACATTCCAGACTGATGAGGGGGGGAGGGGGTGGGCCTATGGGAAGTGTACAATGCAAAATTCCATTTGATGGCTTTGTGTCTATCACGATAACTGTTCGCATGATATGCATAATTTTAAGATTGAAAATAGCACGTCTGCATTTCGCGTGCGATAATAATCACAACAACAGCAGCAAAAACAACAATAATATTAATATGAAATATTTCATTATTTACTATTGGTCAGCGACTAACGGAAGTTACAGCTTTCAAGCTTTCAAGAGAACCCCGTTGGCTGGAAGTCGTCGTCGCATTAAATATAAATAAAACAGAAGAAGAAGAAGTAAGAAATAACAATTGGTGTCGTCGTTGTTCTGGTTTTTTCCGTTTTCTTTTTTGCCACTTCTTTCTACCTGTGACAATACCACGAACGTCAAGCGCAGAAATTAAGACAACTCACTCACACACACACAAACACACAGCGATAAGCGAAGTACGAGCCCCTTCCAGCCCCCCTTTCCCGATTCGCGTCCACGATCAACGGATCGTTTCGAGTTGCGAGCGCGTTGCAAAAGCGTTGCGTTAAGGTTGCCGTCACTTTGCTTAATAATAGTAACTAAAAACAACCGACGATGGCCAAAGCTTTCGTGGCCGAAAGCAGCACACCAACCGGTTAACGTTTACGCATACGTTAACCGGTTAAAGAGCGGTTGCAGTAAATAGTGTAAGAGAGGCAGCAAAAGAGAGTGAGATAGAGCGAGAGTAGATTTTGGAGTTGCTGACTGGCAATTAAGCTCAAACAGCTGTTCGGAAGCTTTGTGAGTTATTGGAAGTCACTCTATGCGGGCTCAGCAGAAGTGAGAGGAGCAGATCTTAAATCTGTCTGAAATCTAGACCATTTGCATGTTAAAGATGTTGAGACTTTTAATAGCTACAAGGTCGCATAACTTAAAACGTAGATAGAAAGAGAGCAGCTGTAACGAATTTGGCGATAGAGATTAAAGTTGGACAACTGTTAAGAGAGGCCATGCAGTACGCAATGACACGATCTATAGCGGAAAGTTAAGAAATTAAAAAGGGGTATTTTCCATCATTTGTCACTTTTACACACACACACACAAGGTTTGTCTCATTTTCAAATCATATCGTTTTACACGTGAGTCATATTCAAACATAGTTAAATACACACACACACACATAATTGTGTGTGTTGTCAGTGATGTGTAATCTTATCTAATTGATGTAATCAACACTGGTTATTCACATTCAATCTACACGGAATATAAAAAATCAGTTGTGTCCTTTGGCGAAAAATGATATCGCAAATTATAATCATATATTTTTAATAAGATTAAAACAAAAAGAAAAGTCACATTTCGTCATTGCAAAAGTGCGTTCGTTTCATTTTTGTAATCAGCAAAGTAAATATTTCAGTTGAAAAATGTGGGAAACCCTCAAAATCTGAGCAACTTTTAAATATAGTCCACAATAATTTAATAATAGCTACTACATAAATATGCAAAAGATATGACACAATTAAAGATCTGTGGTTTTGTTTTTTGTTTTATGAAAAATTTCCAAATAGTTTTACGTTCCGAATTTTAAAATTGTATCTTTAGAAAATGTGACGAATTTATTTACATCTTTAATATACCTCATATATATATTCATATCTTATCTTTGATATCTTCGATTTATTGCCAAATAATAAAATTTGTGAGTTTGACAATAACTAAAAAATAAACACATTTTATAACTTTTCCGAGAAGTCAAAAAAAAAATACAATAAAACTGTCAAAAATCACACAATTTAAAAAATGTGTAATAAACACGTAATTGGCAAATAGGTATATATATATATATATATATATATATATATATATTTATTTATTTATCAGCTATTTACGTTCCACAAAATATTAATAAACATATATATATATATATATATATATATTTATTTATCAGCTATTTACATTCCACAAAATATTAATAAACATAAATGCAAGTGAATTAATCAAAATTAATTGAGTCTCAATAGCAAAAGCTCTCTGAAGAACAGTTTACAAACAAAACTTGTTTGGGTTTATTATTTTTGCAGTCAAAGTTCAGATAAGATAATTACTATAGATATAGCCAGAATTCTACGGTACTTTTCTTGTTTTTGTTTTTTATTATTTATGCATATTTGCCCAACTTTGTTAGACCATCAGAATTTTAATGTATTTGTTTACCAATTCATTCACAATGTGTGATATTTGTTATTGTGAACAGTGTTAAGTAGTTAATAAAAAAAGCTGTATTTTTGCGGGTATTTTAAAAAACATAACAAATGCCTAAACGGATCGTTTAATTTGCTGAACTAAACATTTATTTATTTATTTAATTTATATTTATGCAATATGCAATAATAGATATATATATATTTAAGAAATGTACAAAAAAAAAACACTTACTTGTAATAAAAATACGCTCAAAGCGAGAACAGCTTTTGGAACGGCCTCAAAAACGGTTGATTGTGACTTGATCTATGTAAGCATGTATACATATATGTGTTGGTTTGTATATGGGTGTGAGTTAATTCCTTTCCATGCGCTTTTGTATTTCTTATTATTCATGTAGCTCTACTCACACACACACACGCACAGGAAACACTCAATAACACACACACACAAGTTTATTTTATTTGAGCGGATAGCTTTTTACTTCTTTTACATTGGCTGGCAAGCGCAAAAACAACAATTGGGAGCAGATCAAGCCATGGCCAAATAATCATAAAATATGCGAAAATTAATTTTAAATTTTGATTGCTCTTCAATTTTGGTTGTTGTGATGCGAAAGTAACACAAACGAACACTCAGCACACACACACACAGACACAGCCACACACACACAAAACTGAGATACGGACGCGAAGTTGTTGTTATTGTAGGATTTTGAACTTTCTCGGCATGAAACTTGAAAAAAAAACTTGTTGCTTTGAAGAGCGCAGTCGCCGCGGCTGCCTCGATCGTCGCCGTCAAATTAATAACTGAATAAAGCAAAAAAACGTGCTGTGCGTTTAGTGGAGAGCGGTGAGAACTGGAATTGAGGACTGGAAGGCAGCGACAGCAGCAGCAGCAGCCTCAACCACAGCCAAGACAAGAGAGAGAAAAAGAGCGCAGAGCAAAACGTCTTTTGCGCTTCAGTCTGTATTTCATCAGCGATTTACGAGCAGATTAATTATGCCCGACACTGCATTGCTCAAGTCATTTATTCCATGTGCACAGTTTTTAATTAAAGCTTTGCCAATTCTTACAGTTCGACGACAAGCTATGTGCCTGGCAGGCAAAGGCTTGCGAGCAGAGCGAGTAAGATAGTGAGAGAGAGAGTTACCGCAATGGCGATCAAACAGCTGAGCGATGTGCACAGTGGCACGAGAATGCATGTAAATTATTGAAATGGATCATTAACTTTTGACATAAAATAATTTAGAGTAAAAGCAGTAAATATAAACACAAAATGCCCAAGATCAGCATATATATGCCTGATTATATGTTTTGATAAATATATTTAAACAAATAAATATTTAATTCAAAAAAGGAAAGTTATTTTATATGCGATATAGAACAGAATGATTTTAAAAATCAGCAAAAAATAATAATTACGATAAGAGTTGCTTTAAAATAATTGCAATGATAAGCAGTACAAACATTTTAAGTTAAAAACAGGGTGTTTTTTCTTGTTAATTAATAAGACAAAAGACTTTTGCTTCATTTAATTTGATGTTTATTTTATAGTTGTTTTGTTTCTTTTTCTTTTGTTATAGCTTTATAAATTGGTTTCATTTTCTCAGAAAAAATAATGTATTAATGCTCTAATCTATAAACTACTACATACATAATGTATTTATCTTTTAATGTTATATAAATTGTTTAAGCATATATATATATATTATTTATAAATGTAGTAAATTGTATTTTGTATGCTTTTTGACATTTTTGAATTTTGAATGGTTTTCTTATTTGTTTTTAGTTTGGTTTTTTTTTTGTTATTTGTTTTTATCCCTTGCAGCGTTTTCCAAATATGTTAATCAAAAATAGTTGCATTTTATACGGGTTGTTTCCTTTTTGTTTTTCTATACATATATATATATATAAATATTCATATATATATATATATATATATATTTATATATAGCACATGTAATTTGCTTATAAAGCTACCGCATTAAATGTGTATAAGTGTGTGTAGGTGTGTGTGTGGGTGTGTGTATATTGCTTAACGATTTTACATTAAAGAACTTAAATTTAAATTTGAACTGCCAACAAGAGAATAATAATCGAAAAATTATATATATATATTTAAAAAAAAAAACGTGTATTAAGCAAATGAAAATTGTTTAGCAAATATAAGTTCTATATAAAGGTATATTTATATATATATATATATCGTATGTACTTCCATTAAATTACTACATATAAAAAATATATGCAAGTTCATGTTACAAAAAATCATAAGCGTCTCGTTTGCGTTTTACATTTATCTAAAAAACAGATGCGTTTTTCAAATCAATTATTTAATTTGGCATATATATAAATATATATATTTTATATATATATATATATATCTCAAAATCAAATGATCAAGTTTAACACATCGTATATATATACTTTATTTTAAATACAATGTTCGCTTGAAAATTGAAAAAATAAAGATAGGTGTTTTTCATTTTATAGTTGCTAAATTTAATATTTTGCTCTAAACACAAAAATCTAATCAATTATAATTATTATAATAAATTAAGATAGATATTTTTCAAAATTCTACTTTCAATTTAAGTCAACAAAAATGAAAGTTTAACAATTTGTAATTAAGAATTGATTATTTTGAACTAATTCGAAATGAGTTTTTTCAATTTTGCAGCGAGCAAAGTATTTTTTAGTTTGTTTACCAATTGTTACATTCATATTTAAGTAAATATCTAGACACATATATTATATATATATATATATATAATTTGTAGATTTTCTCTTGCATTTTTGACACAATTAGTTGCGATATCTCTGGTTGATTTTTGCTTGCTTGCTTGGCTCTTATGCATCCGACAGATCACAGTAGGTGGCGCCGCTGCCCGCAGCCAGCGTCTTCTGGTCATCGTCCATTAGCCCATCGACATCAGCATCGGAGCTGGCCTCGTGATGGTTCACCTGCGGCGATGAGCTGCTCTCGCCACAATTTGTGGCATACACATGCCGTCGACTGCCGCACGGCAGCTGATTCGAATCATCCGTGTCCGCATCCCGTATCGAATTGAACGCATTGCAAGCGTTCGCATTTGGCGAACAGGTGTCATCATTGGGCGGATAAACATGTCGATGATAGCTGCCACTGCCACTGCCACCGCCGCCAATGCTGCCATCCCCATCCAGTTCCGCTTCCCGTACACTGCCAAAAACGGGTGTATGCGATGAGCTCCTCCTCAGCGATGCCGGCGGCGACCAGACCGTCTGATAAAGCGGCGATGCAAAGACATACATATGATTCAGATACTCCATGTCGTAGCTGGGCTGATAGGAGTCCGTCTCCAGCGGATTATACGTATGCTGATACATCGGCGTCTGCCTGCAACTCGCCGATCCCGATGCACTGCCCGCATAGTGGGGCGTATCATATGTGGAGCGCGACGAGCTGCCCAACAGATGATGCAAATGATGTGGCGCATGTCCGCTCTGGCTGCCACCAGCACTGCTGCTGCTGCCACCACCGCCCGTCCGATGGCCAACGCCCGCCGGCAATGTGGCATAGATCCCCCGATATGCCTCATATGGTGTCTGTGGATAATATGCATCGCTCCAGCGCACATGATTTGGCGTATAATCCCCCTTGGCATACAACTGTTAAAGGGGGGAAGAGAAATCGATGAGTATTCAAGCAGTTTATGCATATAATAAAAATCAGCTGAGTAGCCAGATTTGTGCAGATTTGTTTGTTGTAAAAACTTTAAATTTTAACAAACTAAAAATTAATATTTAAAGTTGCAGCAAATATTGAATTTTGAGCAAAAATTATGATTGCAGTTTTAGTTGAAGTTAAAAATTCATTCAAATTGTCTTCTTGCAAATCGAACCATTTTGTCAAAGTTAAAGTTAGTTGAACATAAATAAAACTTGTTTTATTTTTAAAAATCGATTTAATTTTAAAAAGTTAAATGTGATTTTTTTCTGTATTTAATTTTGCTTGAAAATTTGTACTCTAGATGCGAATTTATATATCAATTTGATCCATAATCGTATTACCAGATTCAACTGCTGTATTTAACTATTTAAATTTTTAATTTAAAGAAGAAATCATTTTAATATTTAATTTAAAGAAATCATTCGCAAAAAAAATTACTTTTGAATATAGCTTCAAAATTGACAAAGTTATGCAAAATATTGGTTTACACATAAATGAAAATTTTGTATGTATATATTTTTCATTTGTATTTTAAACATTAATTATTATTCAAAGAATATGAAACATAAATTTGCAATAGGTACGAATAATTAAAGCAATTTAATTCAATAACATAAACAAAGAGCTGAATTTAACAGATTTTACATAATAAAAACTGAGTACATTTTTTTAAAGTAAAAATTTGAATTAAAATTTCGACCACAATTTGTGTTTGCAGATTTAAACAGAGCCTCAAAACAATCCAAAAACAACACTTTTGACAAAGTTTAAATTTATATTAAAAAAAAATGTGGATACGCAAAGAGTTTTTACATCGAAAATCCGCACAAAAATTAGCATATTCAGTAAAAAAAAAGTGATTCTTTTTTTCTCACCTGAATGGGTCTGCAGAAGCCCTTATTCATATGCCTGGGCACGCCGAGGGTGTAACTATGACTGAATCCCACCTCCGAGCTGAGCAGATATTCGTGAAATTTATTGGGAAAGAATTCGATTTGTTTGTAGTTGTTGTAAATCTCCGGCTAAAAAATAAATATATATTTTATTAAATATATTATTATTAATACATGTATAATATTACTTACCGTTAGATTCTTCTTCTTCTTGTAGCTGGCCCAGTTTTGTGCCTCGAGGATGAGCTTGCCACCGGGTCGCAGTTGATTGAACATCCGCTTGAAGGCCAACTTGAGTCCGGCATCCCCGAAATTGAGATGCATCCATTTGGTGACCGACAGACAGAGAATGAGATCGTATTGCTGGCTGTCGTGGGACATCAGCGCCTCATCTTTCAGCACATAATTGGTGCGCCGAAAGAATACATTTTGCGGGAATTGATTTTTGCAGCTGTAATTGGACAATAGCAAATTCGCTGGCGATTTGCTGCCAGTGTTGGTGGGCGGGAGCAGGAGGTGGGGTATGCCGCCGTATGTTAGCGGAAAAGAGATGGGAAAAAATTCGTGCGGTTTGACGAGCAACGAATTCAATTTCAGCTGCTGTTGCACATCCAGCTGATGATCATGATCATGATGATGATGATGATGATGGTGTTGGTGGTGATGATGATGGTGGGGATGATGATGGTGATGATGATGATGATGTTGCAACTGTTGCAGTGCCAGTTGCTGCAGCTGCTGCTGCTGTTGTTGTTGTTGTTGCTGTTGCAGCTGCAACTGTTGCTGCTGCTGCTGTTGCGCCCTGCGTCGCTTCTTGCCACGCCGCGTCTTCTTGTGCAGCATCGAATTGCTGTCCTCTCCGCTCTCCAACAGCTTATCGCTGGCCAAGTGAGACTGTGGCTGCTGCAGCTGCTCCTTTTTAATGTCCTCCTGCTTAATCTCAACCAGTTTATCCTGCTCCTCCTCCCTGGGTATGCGCACAAAGATGGACAGATTGCGACGAGCGCGCGAGACGAGCTCCTGGTCGATATCGATGCCGAGTATTGATTTGGGCGCCAGATGACGGGCCACTGTGATGGTCATGTGACCCACATTGCAGCCCACATCAAGTATGTCCTTGTTCTGGAACAGTTCCGCATGCCGCTCGAACACCTGCAGTCGCACATCCCGGAACTCATTCAGTTGCCTAAAGTCCACATAACGATCAAAGTTGCCATAGCGATACTTGACGCCATCCGCCCGGAATTTGGGCAGCTTCTGCTGTTGCGGGGGGATTAAAGTGGGTTCGAGCATTAAACCCACCACACTTGGAGCAACTGCTGCTGCTCCTGCTGCTGCTGCAACTGGTGTGGTTGCAACTACAACTGTTGTTGCTTCTGTTGTTGCTGTTGCTGTTGCTGCTGCTGCTGTTGTTGCTGCTGGTTCATCTGCTGCAAGTGCTTCCGGTTCGCCGGCCGTGTGCGATGTGGCAGCGGAAATGGCGCTCAACGGACTTCCGACACCCTGCTCCGACAAATCTGGCGTATCATCGTGTGGCAACACCACAACCACAACTGCTGCAAGTAACCAGAAATTGTGAATTTTTGGGTTTGGCATAAGTAGGACAAGAAGTTTGGTACTTACCCTCTGGCAGTGGTTTGGGTGGCAACTCCTCGATGGGACTCAGCAGCTCCGTTTCACTGAAGGATGTGGAACGGCGCGTGTTCGGTTTGCGTGCCCCACTCGGCTGCAACTGACGCTGTGGACGCTTCCACGCACCTGGTTGTGGCACCACAGGACTAACAATCTTGTCCATGGCATCATGTCGATGGAATTTCTAAAGCGGTAAAGCAAATTATTCCATTAAAATTAAAATTCTTCATTAAAAAATAATTTTCACAGTCAAAAATAATATTCTTGCTTTTTTTTACTATTTATATGCGGACTGCTAATTAACATATTAAAGCGAAAACATTAAAAAATTATCTAAATTGCAATTTGCATTTTATTCATAGAAAATTTATTTACGCATTTTGAAATTATTATTTTATTCATAGAAATTCCAATTTTATCATTTTGCATAAGCCTTCAATTCCAGCCAGAATAATTAGTAATTAATCAGATAACAAATACAATTTTCTAATTTGGAGAAATTTTAAATAACTTTTAATGATTAATTTAAGCTTGTTTTCCTAGAAAATTAATTGGTTTATTTTTAGCTGATAAGCGTACCTAAAACCCCAAACAACTAAATCCAATTTATTAAATATATTTATTATGTATTTAAAAAAACAGTAAATATTTCTAATTCAAGCAAAGTAAATAATATCAACAACAAATAAAACTGTAAAATTGTTTACCCATAGTTTTATAATCGCTTTAAACTGCCCAACTCACCCCAGCTAAAAAAAAAGTTCTTTCATTGCCGCCCCTGACCGCCTAACCTTAATCTAAGCAACGCTTCAATGAGCATTACAACAACAAGAAAAACAACAATGAAACATAAGAGTAAGAACAGCAAAAAGCAATCAAAACAAAGCAAACGATTGACTTGCTCCCACCAAAAGCATAGCAAAAAAAAAACAACAACAAAGAGTCGAAGCCGAATCTCACACGCACACGCACACTAATAAGCAAAAACACATACAGCCATTCAAGCACTTGTTCAACAACATCCATTTCATTCCTCCATTTCAATTCCGAATTCCAATTCGTCACTCACCTTGCTCTTTTGCGAATTGCTCTCGCTTATTTTACGTTTCCTGCTGCCGCTGCCGACGCTGGCAGCGAAGCTCAAACCCGTGCCGCCAACACCGTAGCACGTGCTGTCCAAATCCAAGCGCAAATCACGACTGGCCAGCGCACGACGGTCGGCCAGCGTCGACGCCACAGCCAGCGCCGCAGCTGTTGTTGTCGAACCGACTGTCGCTGCGTCCACCAGCAAATCTGCTGAGCTGCTGCTGTCTAATGCTGTTGCCATGTCGATACTTGACGACGGCTCAGCAGCAGCAGCTGCAGCAACATGTGGCTGCTGTTGTTGTTGCTGTGGCGATAACGTTGACGCCGCTGCCGGCTGCATTGCGTTACATTCCATTTGTTCCTGGGGAGAGAGCGTTTGTGCGCCGGCTGCTAGCGCTGGCGTTGTTGTCTCCTCCATTGCAGTCGCTGCCGCTTGCGGAGAGCGAGAGCGCACATGCGCCTGCTGCTGTGCCAATTCCAATGTTTCAACCGATGCTGCCGCTGCCGCCTCGCTCAGCAGAGTGGCACTCAATGCAGCCACTGGCGACGCCGCTGTTGTTGTTACTATTAATGCAGCTTCAGTTGTCGCGACTGCGGCAACATTTGCTGCTGCCGTTGCTGCACCCGCTGCCTCTGCTGCTGTAGTAATGACTGACGCTGCTGCTGTTATTGCTGCTGCTGTACTCGTCGAATCTTCGAGTGAAATCGAAAGCGTCGACATTGCTTCGGCTCCGCTGCCTGACTCTGCAGCGCCGACGGCGACGTCGTCGCCAGCATACGAGGTATTATTGGAATCGAAACGGCGACGTTTGCGATTCTTGCGCGTTCGATGCTGCCGATGATGCTGCGGTGGCTGCAATTGCAACTGCAGCTGGTTGCTGCTGCCGCGCGTCAACATGCCGCCCCTTTTCATTGGTGACGTCAGCTGCTTCTCGTACTCCATCGAATCAACGGGATCGAGCAAATGCAACGGATCATGAATATTCGGTGGAATTATCACCTCCACCTTTGGCGGCGTCGTTATCGGCGACTGACGCGGCGTCGTCGCCGGCGTATTGTTGCTCGACGACGCATTCGACGTGTTCTCGTGTTGCAGCGAGTTCAGATTGAGCGGATCCGATATGTTGCCGCCCAGCAGAAATTTCGTTGGCGGCACAATCACCTCTTTGCGCAAGCGTTTCTCTGGCAAAAAGAATTTCGATCGGCCGCAGCAATAATGAACGGCATTTGCCGCTGCTGCTGCTGCGGCGGCGGCTGCTGCGCTGCTCGAAATGATGCTACTGTTGCCGCTAAGCGAGCTGGTGTCCTTGTTGCTGCTTTGCGAGTCCTTGCCTGAGGGGCCACCACCACTGCCACCATTACAGCCTGTGACCAAGCAGCAAGTGTGATTCGCATTGTTCCCAGCACAAAGCACATGATGATGATGACCCCTGAGAGCGAGAGAGACAGATATATAAATAATAAATTAAATATTATTACTATTCTACATATAAAGCGGAAGACATTTACGTTAAGTTGTTGTTACGTTACGTTAAGTTATGCGCCATTAAATTTCATTACGTTATATTACATTAAATGTATATGACAACTCTTACTAGTCATTTCCATTAATATTAAATATTACAACTTGTGGCAACACAAAAAGACAATAAATAATAATCACAAAAAGTTAAACAACTATTTTTGTCACGTGCATAAATAATTGCATTAAACGCGCTCCGTTTTTACATTTGTTGCTTGTCGTAAAGTTGCCATAAGTCACTCAACATTATCTTACGTTACGCTATATTAGTTAACATGACGTTACGCTTCGTTACGTTACCTGTGAGTAAGCATCTTTTTGTACTGCTGCTGTTGTCCCTTCAGGCCACAATGTCCACCGTGTCCACTCAGCTTGGCATCCATTGTCAGCAGACCGTTGTTCGATGCCGCCGTCTGCGCCAGCCGCGTATTGTGGCAGTGATGATGATGATGATTGTGAGCAGCACCGCCACCGCCTCCACCGCCGCCGCTGCCAGTGCCAGCACCGCCAACGCTAGCAGCGCTGCCGCCTAAGCTGTGATGTGAGCTGCTGCCATGATGCGAGGAGTTGTTGACGCCGACACCGACGCCGCTGCTGCCGTAAGCAGCAATTTGATTTTTGATATTTTGTATGTTCTCGAGATCCGCTTTGTGTGCGGCAACAGCGGCGGGCGTCGCACCGACGCCAGCGCCGGCAGAGCCTTGAGCAGCGGTGCCGCCGCTGCCATTGTTCTGATGCTGCTGCTGTACCTGCAATTGCTGCTGCTGCTGTTGCTGCTGCTGATGATGATGATGATTTTGATGATGATGCGAAGAATGATGCTGCTGCTGCTGAGCATTAGCGCCGACGCAGGCGCTCGCATTGTATTTACCGCTAGTCTTGTGCTGACGTTTCCAAGCTTTGCCCCCATTGTTGTTGTTGTTGCTGTTGTTGTTGTTATTGTTGTTGTTGCTCTTATGCTTTGTCGCATGTTGTTGCTGTGCCGGAGCACGAAATTGATGATGCGTTGACGTCGACGTTGGCAGCGGCTGCTGTGTCTGCTGCTGCTGCGGCGATTTAACCTTTAATTGCTGTTTTTGTTGTTGTTCATCAATTGGCTGTTTTTGCTTCTGCTGCTGCTGTTGTTGCTGCTGGAGCTGCTGACGCCTAGGGCTCTGCTGCAGACGCAGCGTTGGCGTCATACTCGATCTGGTAACGCGACACTCACTCGAACTCGGACTGACGCTACTCGATTTATCCATCACTTTTTATATATTTTTTAAGTTGATTGCTTTTTTTTTGTTGTGTTGCAAGTTGTAAGCTTAACACCTTATTTGTGGATGTTGCTCAAACTGTTTTAACTATTAAATATTGTCTTTACACTTTTAGCTTTTTTTTTTAACAGTATTTATTGAATTTTTTTATGTGTTCGCTTGAGGAGCTACTGGTTTTTTTTTATTGATATGCATTTTCACAGCGACTTCAAGTCGATTTTATATTTTACTTTCTTACATAAATTATTTTCACACTTTGCTCTTTTCTTAATAATCGCTTTTATTACACCTTAAATATTTATATGGTTTTTCGCTTGAGATTTGAGATAAATTCTTTCAATTTCTTCACATTTTTTTCAGCCAGTTTGGTTTTGTTTGTTGCACAAATTCAACCCGCAACTTTTCCTGCATCCGAGATGAATCCGGCATTGAAGCACACATGTTTAAATCCAGCAAGATACATCATGTATTTTAACATATTAAATGTTTTTGTATTTTTTTTATTGGATTTTTTTTTGCACAATTTTAAAACTCTCTGCGAGGCCCCATTAATCATGCGACTTGCCGTGCTTCACTTGGTATTTTGTTCACTTTTTAATCCTGCTGCTGACAATGATTTTTATTTTACTTCCGTTGCGAGTTTATACTTCCGCTTCTCTGCGAGTGTGGGTGCAATTGTGTGTGTTGAGCTGCAAGTAGAAATAAAAAGAAAAATAATTGACATGAAAATGGTTGAAAATTAATTGAAAATTTAATTAGCGATAGGAAGTTAAGCACAAAGCTTTCAATAAACACAGACGCAGACTGAGACACACACATACACACACCGAAAACTTAATGAGAAAGTTCAGAGTTCTAACTCAGATTTTGCACAGCACTATCCTGCGAGCCCCCCTCGCCCAACCCCCTACCCAGTCTATACTTGTTTTCGCTGCTAGTTCTCTGCTTTTCGCCTCAGACACACTTCAGCAATATTTTGCATTCATTATTTGCATAGTCAGGCAACGAACGAACCAAACGAACGAGCAACCGAACGACGGAACGACGAAACGGCGAATCGACGAAACTAACCAACGAACGAACGACACAAACGAGCTTTGAAAAATTGAGCACAGACACAGTGCACAGCACACATCTCACCCCTTGCCCGTTCACCTATTCCCCTCACCCATTCTTGCTCTCTCTCTCTTTCTCTTTCCCGAAGCCACCAGAAACAGCTAGCAGTCACAACTTAACTCATTTCATTCCTTTTCATTCCACCCAAAACGACTTGGTTGGGCTAACAACAGTTAGAGATGCATGACGTATCATCAGCACGACGATGATCAATGAAAAAGCAGATGGCAAATGTGTCAATATCTAATTTTGAGAGATAACAACATAACGGCACTATCAAATAGATGCAAGCTTGCCTTTAATGAGCCAGAACGGTAATTGAGTTGAACAGCAATTATGTTTCAATTTTACTTTACTCTAGTTTGGTTTGCACAATTTCTATTTTTTAGTTTCGATAGATAATTTCTCATAGAAGAAATTTAAATATGGAGAAGATTGCTTTTAATGTGATAAAATGATAATTAAGTTGATCTTTTTTCTGGTTTTAGCTTTACCTCAACAATTTCTATATTTTTAACTATATTTATTAATCGATTTATGTTCTTGTTTAACACATTTATTATACTAACAAATGAAATCCCTTATAGCAGTGATTATTTAAAGCCTGTTATCGCTTGAGTCATTTCAAACGAGACTCCCAAAAAAAAAAGACACGAGCATAAATCACGTGCACATCCCTTGACACACACACACACACACACACACACACACACGGAGTGAGTCGTTGCGGTGAGTGCATTAATATTTGCACGGGCAAAATGTGGCTGGTTGTGGCTGGCTGAAAGGAGACTCATCCTTTACCTATTCATTCGTTGCGGCGGTTCTGTGGATTGGTTGGAACAGCAACTGCAACAGCAAGAATTCCAACACAGAGCGTACCCCTCACAGCTACAACTGCAACAAATACTGGCATACGCATTCTAGCCACAAAAAAAAAAAATAAAGAAAAAAAGTCACCCCCACCCACTGAACTGAAAATTCCCAAACAGTCGAAAACAGATTTATGCCAAAAAGGAAAAGCAGTGCGGAAAAAAAAAAGAAAAATACATTTGTACAAAATACATGAAGCAAAATTCTTTACAAGTCAAAGTGGATTTGCAGGAGGGGGGAGGGGTCGTGTGGGGTGTGGGTTGTGGAGTGGCATATAACTATGCATAAGTAAGTCTATCTTTATCTGTATCCATATCCATTTATTTGTGCTCTATTTAAAGCTGGCATAGCAACAACTTGAAGTGTCTGTAAGAAGCTCAAATCTGCACAATCAAGTTATGCATTTTCATAACCGCAAACAACATTTTTTGAAGAGTTTCACAAAAAGGAAATGCTTGAGATGAGTTTATATAATAAATGAAAAATAATCTAGATATATAAATACTACAATTTCAATGGAAATATTTTTTTTTAAATGTTTAAAGTGTGGCAAATTCAAAAATATATTTTGCAAGAATTTTGTTTTTGGCTAAAAAGTGAGCTTGTTTTCATTAAGAGAGTCACGAGCGACTTTGCAACCTGGTGCCTGATGCCTGCTGCCTGTTTGCCAAGCGACCACAAAAAGGACATTTTTTGGTTGCACGTGAATGTGAAAAGTCAAACCATGAACGATTTATATAAATACAGTTGAGGCGCGCACATAAAGCTATTAACCTCAATACGATAAACCTTCCCCCAGAAATCCACATACCCACTTTGAGTTGCCGCCGCAGCAGAACTGAACTACTTACGACTTGCCGACTTACTTGCCACCAATAAAAACTTATCAAAAAAAAAAAAAAAAAATCAGCGCAAGAAAAACAAAGGCAATTTTTTTTTTTTTTTTTAGCTTTTTTTGTTTATTATTTGCATATTTTGAATGAAGCAGGATCCTTGGGATTTGGAAGGGAGCAAAGGTGGCGGGTTGGGGGGAAAGTGTGCTGAGGTGGACGCGTGTCGCACAAGCTAAATTTTAATTAAAATTTAAATATGCGGCACGTTGTCGTTGCGTTGAGCGTTGAGCGTGCTACAGGCATCAGCCAGCTTCCCCTTCAAAAACAAAGCCACTCAGCCAGTAATGTGGGCCAAAAGCAATGGTTTAACGAGTAAGTCAGAGAGAGAGAGAGAGAGGGGGAGAGAAAGGTGGCGGGGGCAGGAGGTGGTACGAAGTATTGCGTGCAAGTTACCGCATTTTCCGCTTCTACAAGTTTTACACAAATTATTTTTATTTTTTAATTTTTTTTGTGCAGTGGCCACCATCAACGGATATTGTCAATTTAGTTAATTTTGTAAACATTTTTAATGAGAGCCGCTCTCGTCCTTGCTACACACCCCCGACCGAACCCTCCTCCCCCCTGGGGTCCTGTGGCTGTTGGAGAGAAAGTTGTTTTTAGTTGGCGCAAATGTAATTTGCATGTAAATCAAATTAGTTCATTTGCCACAAAGCTGCAGCTGCCACAACAAGTGGCAACTTGCTAAGCGATGCTCCAAAAAATGTATCCCCTCAACACAAATTATAATGCTAATGATGATGATGATGATGATCATGATGTGGCATTACTCATACATTCTTGTGCGTTGTAGATTTGATATTTGTAGTAGGCGTAAAAGATTTACTAAGATTTTGGGATAACCATTATACAATTTTGATGTGTTTTATTAATACTAATATAATATAAAGCAGAATTACATTTCAGATTATGATAGAGAAACCATCAGAAACATTGATTTGCCATAACAATTCTGGATACGATTCTGAATTTCGTTCCGTTTACCGTTTTACACTCTGCTTACAGTAAATAACTGTTATAAAAATGGCGCCACATCTGTTTAACTGTTTATATTTATGTTCTCAAGCTTTATGTAATCATTCCATAAACCTTACAATAATATTAAGCTAATTCCGGTGTATAAGCATTAGGTATGCGTATTATTTGTTAAACTGGCTTTAAGTAAGCAAGCAGATTTAATTTAATTTAATTCAAAATTTGTCATAAATTCAGTCCGAATTAGCATAACCATACCAACCCAACCCCAACCCCATCCCTATCCCTATCCCCATCCCATCCACAGTATCATTGTGGAGGCTCTGTTTATTTGGTATAAATACATGGCGCAGGTGTTTTAAATGTGAAATTGAGTCCTTTGGGAGTGCAGCAAATTTGCTGCTATATATGAAGACTAATAGAGAGAGCGAGAGAGTGGGAGGAAGAGAGGTAGAGTAACAGTAGAATATGCCGCTGAAAAACAAATGGCAACACATTTGTTTGTTTGTTTGCTTGCACAGCACAAACACATTCAAATACACAGACAGAGAGAGAGAGAGAGAGAGAGAGAGAGAGAGAGAGAGAGCGAGAGAGAGCTACACACACATTGGCACATTTGGACATGAGGTTATAGTCAGGATGGTGTCATGTTCTGACAGCAAAGCAGCTTCGCTCGCATTGCATATGTAATGTGCGTCATTATTAAGCACAGCTTAACACCTAACGGCAACGAGGACAACGCGAGGGATACATGGATAGAAAAAGAGAGAGTAAGAGTGAGCGAGCGAGAGCGAGAGCGAGTGAGACAGAGGGACGAGGGCAACCTACGCCTGTTGTGTTATTTAATGCTCGAGAGCCTTATGGCATTTACAAGCAGAGCACGCTGACAATGTGCGCCCAACGACAATCTGAGCCCAGCACAACTACAACTTTGTTATGCGCTAGATGGCGCCACACACACACGCACGCACGCATACAAATAGAAATATTTTAAAATATATATTTTGTCTAGATTATTGTGGCATTTTAAAAGACCATAAACGTGGCAAGTTAGCTACTTAAATATACTAAAAAAGTGTTTTTTGACTGCATTGAAATTCTCACGTTTTAAGGTTGGTTTTGTCTCTGATTTATTCTATGATAAATATTTATGTAGATTAGCCTGTTATTTGTGAGTTATATGCGGAAATAATTTATATTTATTTCCATGAAAACAAATTGTTTCCCTTTTAGCTCGTCTACGCTTTGATAAATGTTTGCCATTGTTTTAAGTACGTGTTTTATCTTCTCTTTTTGTACAACTTAAATAAATCTATAAAAAAAAATTCATAAAAATGTTTTCTCAAATTTTCAACAATTTGTGAATACTATTTTTTTAAACTCAACTTTTAATTATAATGCGCATTTCGTAAGCCATTAAAATCATTTTCAACTTACGTTAAGCATTTCTCTTTTTTTTGTATTCTTTAAAAGTAGCACTTAAGCATTTGAGACGACTCTAAGTAAGCCCCGCACCCCGTCTACACTTTTCCCACCCACTAATCCAGGGGCACTGCGCGCGTCTCTCGCAATGTGCCCCCACTGCTACTTGAGCTGTCAAAATGCCAACACCAACTGCCACTTATCTGGCATTCGTCCTCACCCTCACCCACCCACTTCCCGCTTCATGCTGTAGACCAGGTCATCATCGATGTTGTCGTCATTTTGCCAGCAGCTTCTCTCGCCTGGTGCTCTCCAAAGGCAGGTACATTAATAAGCCATAAGTGTAACATGCGCTGCTACACATCGCCTCAGAGAACATAATCCTCCCCGGGGGCAATATGCTCAAGCAGCTGCAACCAACCAACCCAACCCAACACAGCCCACTTACCACCCACTCAGTGAAGGAGTCTTCCGCTGAAAGCCAACAAAACAGTTAAAAAGAAAGCAAAAAAAAAGGGCCAACAAAAAGTGAGACGAAGAAAAATACGCAGTTTCTTTCATTTTGGAGGTAAATGCAATTTTATTGCAATTTAAAATTTCACACATTTGCCGTAGGAAAGGAAATTAAATTACATCCGAACATGCCACAAAAGAAGTATTCTAAAATGCCAAGCAAAACTTTGCAGAAAACAAACAAAAACGAGAAGTAAAAATAAAAAAAGAAGTAAAATTACTATTTGCCGACTGCACTTTGTCAGTTTTTGTCAGTTCTTCTTCGGTTAAGTTCAGCGAAAAGTTTGTTGCCCATCAGCACCCCTCCCTACCTCACTCCCTCCCTTCCGCCCAACCCCAGTCTCAAGTCTCAACTAACCCAGCCAACAACTACCCACAACCTAACCACCCACCCACATCACATCATTCTACAAATTTCTATGCAACTCGCTTTTGTCGCATCCTTTGCTTTTTGTGGACAAGAGTTTTCTCAATTTTCAGTTGCAAGAAAATTGCGGTGCTTGTCAAATGCAGTTGCAATTGCAGTGGCAGTCGCCGTATAATCTACAAATGCTTTCAAAGTTCAATCCACACAAAGAGAGAGACACAAAAACAATTGTTGATTTACAAGAAAAGAACCCAACTTTCAGATACTCATTAATGTAATTTATATTCTATATAAAATATATATAGTCAACCACAAAAAAAATGTAATTTTCTAATAATATTTCAATTGATTCGACCTGCTTCAACTTGACTATATTTAAGACTGAAACTGATTAACTCTGAGTCAGCTGATGATGTTTAGGCGAAGCTCCGTTAATCAATTATGTAAAAATCAACAATAAAAGCTATGTGAAAACTTGCTAGTCACAGCAATAATAAAAGCTAAATAAAATGCGAGAAGAAGAAGGGAGAGAAAAAGAAGAAGACGAAGCAGCAGTAGCAATAAGTTAAAACGAGACATGAAGTTGCAGACGAAGAAGACCAGAAGAGCAGCAGTAGCAGAAGAGCAGAGCAGCAGCAGCAGCAGAGGCAGAGGCAGCAGCAGAGGCAGTTGCTGGGCTGCCGGTTTGCTGCATAATTTTGCACGGCACATTGAGTGATTATAAACGCTTCGCTGCTTTGCTTATGATTTATGAAGAGCGAGAGAGAAACATACAAAGACAGATAGAGAGAGGGAGAGAGAGGGGGGCAGCCAGGTGAGGAAGCAAAATGAAAATTACAGTGACAAATTAATGAAAATGAGCGTCTCAGGGAAATTATGAAAATGGTCAAGCGAACAAAAAACAACGCAAAGCCAGAAAAAAACGTTAACAAATTGTATGATTTATCAAACATAGAAAAAGCAAAAAAAAAATGCAGGTAAAAGAAAACAAGTAAATGACTGCTAGCTACAGTAAAGACCTGAGCATGACGAACACTCTAAAAATGTTTGTCATGCAAATAGTTTGCGTAATTTTTCTTATCTAATGACAAAACGTACAAACTAAAGTCAAACTTTATCAACTAAATTGGAGAACATAAATTGTGTTTCTTCATATCTTTTTTTTACAGGAAATAATGCTTATCAATCCAATAAAAAAAAAGCTTTATTGTTCATCAAGTCTAATAAAAAATAAACTTAAGTTGGCTAAGTTTGATTAAAAATCGTTCTAAAAATAAAAACTTATTCATTTTTAAAAAAAAAAACGCCAAAAATAAATCAAATTAAATTCGTAAGAATAAAACAAAGAGTCGTATCATCTTTCGGATACAGTTCCGTTTCCGTTTCCGTTGCGTATAATGTAAAGTTTCCGTTAAAACTTATAAAATAGTTGCTCATTTTTCGCTAGAAAAAACATTTAGAATTTTGCTTGTAATTCTAAATTTCTTAGTTGGAGTTAAACAAATTCTGCTTTAAAGTCAGCTCAAAGATCATATTTCTTATCATTAAAACTTATCTTTCTCTCATTCCACAATCTATAAATAAATAACTCAATAATCGACAAATCACAGCACAATTCCCGATATTTATTCAAGTTCTTAAACGATTTGCATGCCATCATAAATCATGCGAATCCATTCTATTTCTAAGCGCAGATATCTGTCTATAATTAATTATCATTGGATATTTGCAACATATTTGCGTGTTGCATGTTGTATGTTGCATGTTGATGTAGGTCAGGTTGGTTTGGTGGGTTCTGCGACAGCAGACAGCACTCATTTGGGGAGTGTATCATTTTTCTGCGTCAATATCTATAATATACATCTATTAATAATGCCATAAAACACAAAGAAACCCGTTTGTGCGCAGCAAAAACCAGTTAGCATCTCAATTCCAAAAAAAGCTTTCACAAGTTGCCACAGCATGAGCCGTTTATCATTCATGCTACATGCGTCCGCGCACACTCAAGTCGTCTTGCCACAAAGCGCATCAGCAGCGTAGCTCCCCTAAAACACACACACACACACACACATATTTATTTATATATATTTATATACAGCCTAAAACGCTTTCAACTGTAAATTTTCAGTAGCTTGTCAATCTTTTTATTTATTTTTTTTTTTCTATACCAAAAAGGAGACCTTTTTTGCTGCTTTGTATAATTTAATTGCCGACGTATTGTATGAACTGAGTGTGCCAGGGGGGTTTCGGGGGTTTTGGTTTCGGCTTCAAATCCGAATTCGAGTCTTGGGTTATCCTTGAGTCAAATTCATGTCGACAAAAAATATATAGCAATTTTAAATGAATAATAAGCAGAACGAAATTTGAAAGCATTTTGACCTCTTTATTTTTTTTTTTCTGCTCCCTCAAACTTTGTTAATGTTTTTTAATTAATTGCAATAAGTTGCTGCAGGTGTGTTGGGTCAAGCCATAAAAAAGGGGTGGGTGGGTGGTCTGCCACCACCCTCGCAAAGTTAATCTCGACTAATCGCTGAGTCGCCAACTTCAACGCCTGTTTACATCAAATTTCATGGGATGCGTGTGTGTGGCACAAACAGTTGTGGGGCAAGGAATAGCAAACAAAAAAAAGAGGAGAACAACAAAAACAAAAACAAAACTTTTCAATGCCACTTGAGTTGAGTTTGCAGAGCGAATCGTTTCACACGTTGCCACGGTGCTGCTGACTGCCCCTCAGTTATTTAAAAAAAAAAAAGTTAAATATTTATTACTTAACTGGCAAATACTCTTTAAAAAAAAAAAAAAAAAAAAAACTGCATTTAGTATTAGAATCCTTAATTAATATAAATAAATAATTTTCTATAAAAAAAAACTAATATAACTAAATACCTTGCGCTAAGTGAGACAGTTGGAAAAAACGACGTTTAATTTAAGCTATAATTTGAATCCTTAACTAAACACTTAAAGAAATACTTTGCACTTAGTTAGACTGTCAAAAAAAACGACTTTTAAGTTGAGTTAAAATTTGATTTCTTAATTAATATAAACAAATACTTTGCACTTAGTTAGGCAGTTCAACTTTGCTAGTTAATAATCGATTTAACATTCAATATGGCTAAAAACAAAAATTAGTCCTTACAGGAAATAAGACCAAACAAAGACAGCCAAGTTAACATCATAAATATGCATGGAATACGTAATAATCTGTAAGAGAGTAGACCACAGCTGGAAGAGAAGTCAATGGAGGATTTGTGTGAATGTTGGAGTAGCAGAAATTTGATTATATATTCCAAATGGTATTTTTTTGGCTAGCTTATTGCTGCTGTTGTTGTTGCTGTTGTTGTTGTTGTTGTTGCTCTTCTTGTTCTTGTTGCTTCAACTTTTGAGGCCAACAACGGCAAAACATGCCACGGACTTTCTGCTTTCTACAACACAACACGAAACGAAGGCATTGAGGATGGCCAACTAGACGAGTCAAAAGCAAAGTCTTTTTCGTTTTTTTTTTTCTCTTTCGATTTACTTTTTTTTTTTGGTTTTCTTTTGTTTTTGTTTTAACAACAGTTTGGCGGCAATTTGTTGTTGTTGTGCACCCCACACACACACACACACACACACACAAGCACAACCAAAACCATCTAGTTTAGTTTTCTAGTCTCGCATTGCCTAGCGGAAAAACCACTTTGACTCGGAGTCGAGTGTTCTTGCAACGCTTTGTGGAATTGGAAAATTGCCCGCTTGCAGTTTGGGCGCATTTCATTTATACTTGACTAACTAGAAGTGTGTGTGTGTGTGCGTGTGTGTTCTAGTAGCACTGGGCCAACTGAAGTTGCCATGGTTATTGGAATAGCTTTAGAACTTTAGATAAATTGCCGTAAAACAATATTTATTGTTGACTTTAAATTGATTAAACACCAGCAAAAAAAGGCGTGGCAAATCAAGCTAATTACAATTGTTAGTTGATTAATAACTAAGAATGACTATCTTAAATCTATATCAATATCTATATCAATATCTCTATCTCTATCTTTATCTTTATCTACATCTATATCTTTATCTATTTATATTTCTATATCTATAACTATATCTATATCTATATAAAATATAGCAAAAAATATTTTACAACTACTAAGAAATTGCAACTAGTTCTTAGAAATTTTAGCTTAAAATGACAAACAACAAAACACAAAAAAGAAAAAAGAAAAAAAAACACACACACACAACAAGAGGGGTGTGGCTCAATTAGCTTTAATCATTATTGTTTTGATAATAATCATCAATATTAATTTAGCTGTTATTCGTCAATCAATTATTAATCATTTGTTGTGTGTTGTCATTCGTTTGATTAGTCACACACACACACAAAACACACACTAAGGACACACAACCAAATATGACTAGTAAATTTATATGTAAACAGTTAGGGCAAATATCTGAGCAATCGGAGCTGATTGAAAATCGAATACGTCGAGACGAATACATATCGAATTTGATTGCAATATGAATAAATCATAAATTTGATTATTAAAGCTTTTCACTTTTATGAAAATTTCATTTATTTTTCACTCGCTTTGAGATTTGTGAAAGATGAAAAACAGCAGTTTGCTGAAGGTCGAATTTTAATGAAAATCCCGCAAACATTGCATATTGGTTTCATGTAAATTTGTATATACCCTGCAAAAAGCAGCCTTTGGAGTTTGATGTGCTTAACAAATGTTAGGTAAATTGTTATTTATTTATTACACATTTCTTAGTTTTATAAATTTAACTAGCGCTGCTCTTTGTTTAAAATTTTTATAATAATACAATAAATGTTAAGCAAACTTTTAAAGTATTTAGCTTTTTACAGAGCATCTGCTAGTCGACTTTAATTAGTCATGTTTCGAGACTTGTTTGCTTGTTTCTTTTCTGCCCAACTGATTTCTAAGGTGCTTATAACGTCGAGCCATTTTCAGAAGCCAAATAGGTGGAAGAAAATAAGCAGTGCAAAAAAAAAAACATCCACACACAACACACACACCTACACACACACAGAGAGAGAAAGAAAAGTACCAAGAAGAAGAAGAAGAAGAAAATCGACTGATATGCGTTATGTTTGTGTGCCCAGAAAAATTGGAAAATTGCTTTTCACAGCAAAACCAACACAATTTCAAACGTTTACAACACAGGTGTGCTTGTGTATGTGTGTGCGTGTGTGTGTCTGCATTTGAAAAACGATATGTGCGTGTTTCTAATGGCTTTCAGGTTGAGAGGTCATGTTGAACATGTTAGCTATGAATTGTTTATTGTTGTTGCTGCAAAATTCTCTGCACATCGAAAGCTGATAATGAAATATTTTTGCACAGCGCTAAATTCCAAAGTCAGAGAGCCCCCACACCTCCCCTCAACAACCATCAACAAAATGAAATGGAATACAACTAAATACGATACAACAAGAGCAACAACAACAACAACAACACACACACAGCAAATATAGCATTAGAAAGCAGAAAAAATGTTGCATTTGCTCAACAATATGTTGAAAATGTTTATTTTTTGGTCAGAAAGCAAAGCAAGAACAAAAATTTCATGTAAATAAATATAAATTGTTAGAAAAAAAAATTTAACTAACACAAACACAAACAAAAAGTAAAAGAAATAAATTATTTTGATTGTCACAAAGTTGAAATGCTCTTTAAAAAGAAAATATGAATAAATTTAAACATTTTTAGCGCTTGACATTTTCACAAGTAGAAAAAGCCAAATTAAATATTGTTTTTTTATAGCAGTTTTGTTGAATTTGCTGCAATTAGCAAGATTAACGACGAGCTTAATTATTTGCTAGTAAAACATTCAAGGATGTTCGTTAGAAAGAGAGAGAGAGAGAGAGAGAGAAAGAGTGAGTGAGAGAGAGAGAGAGAGAAAGAGTGAGTGAGAGAGAGAGAGAAAGAGTGAGTGAGAGAGAGAGAGAAAGAGTGAGTGAGAGAGAGAGAGAAAGAGTGAGTGAGAGAGAGAGAGAAAGAGTGAGTGAGAGAGAGAGAGAAAGAGTGAGTGAGAGAGAGAAAGAGTGAGTGAGAGAGAGAGAGAAAGAGTGAGTGAGAGAGAGAGAGAAAGAGTGAGTGAGAGAGAGAGAGAAAGAGTGAGTGAGAGAGAGAGAAGTTATTATTTTACTAATTGAATAATCTTTCTTTTTCACATTTTCAAGGATTTAAAATCAATCCAAATTAAACGCATAATTTCACAATATCGCCAGTCATATAGGCTCTATATATAAAACATAAAAAGTGAGAGAAATTGTGAAACCGCTGCCATAATAAATATGGTTCTCAATTGTGTCAACAATAACAGCAACAGCAACAGCAACAACAACAACAACAACAACAACAACAGCAACAACAGCAACACACATTGGTTGCACATGCTGCATATGTTTTAATACCCTAAACACATTTAGAATATTTAACCCTTTGGGTACAGATTTGACGCGTGAGACTCGTCATCGATATGAATAAGTTTTACACAGTTCAAAATTATTAAAGATTATCTCATGTGCATCGGGAATCAAGGGGTTAAAAGGGTTAAGAGGAGCTGTGCCAAGAGCTAAGCAACTGATAGCTCAGAAGGCATATATATTTGTGATCTAAAATTGATTAAAAATATAACCAGAAATATTATTAATCAATTGAATCTATTTTAATTAAGTATACGTAAGCACTACACTTTTTTTGTCGTTAAAAAACTAATTTTAGTTTTAATTACAAGTTTAGTTTGTGTTCAACAACCTGTTTAGGGTATCTACCCGAGTCGAGCTCACTCGACTTGTGCTATTTTGGTCTTGTTTTGTCGAGGAGCAATATTTGATTGCACAAACAGATGAACTCGTTCAAATTTATACAAATGGGCGGCACTTGACGCGCTGGGGGAGGGGGGGCGTGGCATATTTATATATATATACATTTTATTTTTTTGTTATCATATGTCAGAGTGCCGGCAGGTTCCGTTGCGTTTCGTTTCGTTTGGCGAATAGGGATTTAAATAAAAAATCAAATTGAAAATGTTGGAAATTATTTAATATTGTTGATATCACCGCATGTGTCGCGCACAAATATTGCCCCAGGTTGTGTGAAAAATTGTGGATATATATATTTAAAACGTCGGAATGAATAATCATGGAATTTTGTGCAAACAGATTTTTTCTCCTTCTATTTGTTTGTTTTTGGTAACATAAACTTACCTTTTATTGAATGCTGTGTAATATTTTTGACTACAATTCAAGTTCTTTCCTGAAAAGATACAAATTGTATATTTAAATTATTATATTGTTTAATAGGTTTTTAACAGATTCTACAAACATTATTTATTATCTGCTCAAAGATTTTGATTTCTGTTGCTTAATGGGATAGTCAAACTCAGCCTTTTAGGCATGATTCTAGCCAGAGTCTTAACTAGAAAATAACTGCAGAGTGAGCCATTAAAAACACAAACAAAATAAACTGAGACTTTTAAGTTTATGATGCCCCCTGACATTTTGTGACTTGAGCGATGAAAAGCAATTCATTTTAGCTTTTAGACACACCGATTCAAACACACATATAGATAACCAATATTGGGGTCAATGGGTTACGGAGAACCTGTCATATTCAACAATGCATAACCATCTATATGCTCATATTTACATATATATATTTACATATATTTATATATCTCTTTTTGCTCTTGGCTATTTCAACACATTTTCGCCAATTAACTTCAGTTATCTTTCATCTACATTTGGATTTGGCAAACGCAACAACAACAATAAAATGGCAAACACATCAGACAACTCGATTGTCAACGCCAAAAAAATAAATATATATTTATGTATATTTATATATATTAAACTGTAAAAACCACTTGAAATCCACGCCCACGTTTAGCCCATTCGTTTAATTTTGTTTATGGCCTTTTGCCATTGTTTTTTATTTGCATACCCTTGCAGAACGTATCATCATTTTGTCTTGCAACCTGTGACGCAATGAAAAATTTAACCAGATAAATTAAACATGAATCTCAAACAGAGAATTCTATTTGCATATTTAGACTATTTTGCTTGTATAAATGTTTTTTTTTTTATTTTTTTTTTTTAAGAAAAATATGGCTTTTAAATATTTTAAAGCATTCTTATTTTCCAGTTTTAAGAGTAGGAATTATTTAAACGAGTTTTGACCTTTAATCTCATTTCCAGATTTCGATGCAGTATTTTTTTAGAGATTAACCATTTTATAAAAATCCATCGCTTGTGAAAATCAGTTAAGTTAAAGCTTTGAGCAGTTTTAATCAATCCACTAGCACAATTTGTAAATTAAGTTAAGTTATAGTTTAAATTATAACATTAAACAACTGTTACCCATCAGATTCTTTGAGTCTTCAAGTGTATATTCTTTTCGGCGTGCCAAAAACAGTTGTTCAGTTATATTATTATTATTTTTCGTAGGGGTGTATTTGGTATTTGGTATCTGTTTGGGCCGCATCTGTTTTGCGCTTTTCATTGATTGCTTCGATTTCCTTTTGGGCATAAATTTGTGTTTGATTTCGGTTATTATTTTGATTACCATTTGGCATTTTTGATACGTTCTCTCAATTTCAGTGTGCGAAGGTCGCAACTCTGAGTAATATGTATAAAATATTTGAATTGTCTTAATTTGATGGCATTTTAAATTTATTTAGTCCTCAATTTGCATTCTATTGCGTCAATAACAATTGAATACAATTTGCTGCTTTGTAATCACATAATTTATGAACAAAATGTCGTAAATAATTCGACAGTACAGTGATGATGCATTAGAAGAGAATTCCAAACAAAGCTGCAAAATGAATGCAATTATCGAAATTAAAAATTTCAACTTAATTGTGTATTAATCATTAGAACATAATGGTTACTACTAATGACTAGCAATTAAAGCATTTAAATAATTTACACTTAAAGCGAAAAATGGTTATTATTTTGTAAATCTGAGAGCTGCAATGGCCCTGAATAAATATTTAAAGTGTGAGTTAAGCTTTTATTTAATATTCGTTATTTACAAATGCATTGTAAATATCTTTCTAATCAGAATATTAAATATTCATTAAAAAAAAAAACCAATCAAAAACAATTTCTAAAACGCGTCACAACTGACTAGATTGACCCGTTGGTTGATACTGATTGAGAATATATATATATATTTTATAAATATAGGTTTATTGCACAACTTCATTAAAAGCGTACAACAAGGTAATTAAAATCTTTATTTAAATGAAATCAATTTATTTAGTGGTCAAACGCCAACACGACAAATAAAACGAACTATCTATAATGAAATATAATGATATATACATTATTTTGCTGGTTTAGACATAGATTGTTCAGTTTAGCAACTGTTTATAGTGAGGGACAAAATTATACGCACAGCGAAAGCCAGAGGGATTTGCATTAAATATTTACAGGCCCCAAGCCGATGGGATGGCAAAGTCAAAATGTTTATCAAAGTTGCAACGAGCAGCTAAACAACGAACCGACTAATTACTAAGCTGATTAAATTAAATTAAGTTGGCTAGAAAACAAAAACAAACCTCAATCACACACACACATACACACACGCACACGCACTAATACATTTGCAAACACTCACTAAAATTTGGTTGGTTGTAAGACATTTTGATTGCAAATTTAATGCGACCAAAGTAATTTGTGTATGCGTATGCGTGCGTGTGTGCGTGTGTATATGTTATATAATCACAAAAACACACAGCTAAAGAGTGAAAGGAAGAGAAAGAGAGAGGGAGACGAAGAGAGGCTGTTAAAAAGGGAGCTGTGGAAACCCCTCGACTGACTTTTCATAGATAAAACGCAACCTGACTTCATACTGAGATTTAGTACAAGTTCTTTCTCTCTCTCACTCACTCTCTAATAGACTGTCTTTCTCCCTTCCTCTCTCTTTGTCTGTCACTTGAGCTTCCTGTGTGTGTGTGTGTGTGCATCTTAATTAATGATACATCCATACACGGATACAATTTTAGAGAGGCAAACGAAGCAATAGCAACGCAACGCAAAGCAAAGCAAAACAAAGCAGAGGAAAGCAGAGCAGAGGAAAGCATAGCAGAGGAAAGCAAAGAGCAGAGCAGAGCATAAGCAAAAGCCAAGGCCCACATCAAGTCAAGGATATCAGATGGGAGCTCGCCTTGGCAAACAAAACGACGTCAACAAATTAGGTGGAGCTGCAGTAGGGGGATGAGCGGTGCTAGGCAATGCCTGCCAAATTCAATTGAATATCTCCAATGGTTACAAACGGGCAGGGGAAAGAGATAGAGAGCAAGACAGAGATAGAGATAGAGAGAGGAATATGAAACAGATGCCCTTTAGTCAACTTCACATATGCCGCAAACACACACACACACACACAATCACCCACTCACACACACACACACACCTACACACTGATTGCATCAATTTGTTAACCAATAGAAACTGTCAATTTTCACACGGCTCTGAACTTTAACCCTCAACATTTTAATTAGCTCTGCAGCGTCATGGAAATGGCAAACGAAGACAAAAACAAATAAAAATAGAAATAAAAAGTAAAAACGAAAAGCAAAAAAATAAAAATAAAAATGCAGCAAACAACTCACTTCAATGCACAAGTTTTCCAATCAAAAAGTCTCGCAACAAGCAGCACAAACAGCAACAGCAACAACAACAACAACAAATTCCATTATACAAAACTAGAAAAATGCAATGAGAAATTCGCATTGGCTAAAATGGGGCTATACCAAGCCCAAAACAAGGTTGCTGCATGTTTGTCAACTGTTTTGTAACATGGCAATATAAAAAGTCGATAATATTAGAGTTACAAAATTTTATGGCTAAAGAGGAGGGTTTTTCTTTAAAGATTTTGGAGGATTTCTAAAGGAGAAGTTTTTTAAGCTAAGCAAATCTTTTTATAATTATAATCGATAAATATATCATTTGTAAAAATAGTTCTACACTAAAATTGGAAACTTTTCGTGCACTAATATTTAAAAATAAAGCTTTTAAAAACTATTCTATTTAATAAAAAATAAGGCAGTGCATTATTTATTAGGTCAACAAGAGCAACAACGCTTCGTTAGTTGACTTTTAAAAAAAGGAAATATCTATTGTAAAATACGAATTGTCTTTTCTTTTTTTTTTATTTGCTGTGCACAAAACAAGTGCGAAAAAGTTTTACGAATCGCGTTTAACGTTTTTTTTTTTCTGAGTGTGGTGCAAATTTTTTTGCAAAAAGTGTTGATGAGCTGTTCGAGGGTTGTCGAGTGTAGGAGTCGAATTGGGGTTAGCACTGAAGGGGCAGTAGTGGAGTGGGCCTAGGGGGTGTGGTAGTGGTAGTGGGAGGGTTTTATTTTGGATTGGCTACTTGAATGCTAATGCTCAATGTGCAATGAGCTGACCTTGATAAATGCGAGCGGCTCATCAGTGCCAGCTTGTCAGTCAGTCCGACAGTCGGTTCGTCAGTTCGTCAGTCCGTAAGTCAGTCAGCTAATCAATCAGTCAGTCAATCTGGGGAAAGTGGCTTTTAAATGCAACCCAAAAGCATGTCGATCAAAGGAAGTGAGTGCAACACAATGATGGGGCATTGCAATTGAGGAATATGCATTTTACATAACCATTTTTTTCCACCAGTTTCCCCAGTTGTTGCCGGCCAAACGGAAATGATATTTTGCGTATGCGAAGCGATGAATGCATGCAAAACATATTCGTGCTGATTGATTGGCAATTGTTGTTGATGAAACCAGCTGAAAATATCGACCAGTTTCAATTTGACTCTCAGTTAAAATTTGCATTCAAAGGTTTCAATTTATCTGCATAAAAAAAAAACACATAATGCCAAGGCAATTATTTACATCTTTTGTGTGCATTTTCTATTCTGATTAGCTGACTAAAGTCAAACTGCCCGCATATAAATTTAATCTTAAATGTAAATAACAGAGATTTTAGTAATTTTTGAGTGAAAAAAATGGTTTTTAACACAAGAACTCAACTTTCAAGCGACTTTTTCTATGTCAGCTATATTATATAGTGATCTGATTTCGTTGGCTACTTTATATGTACTGCCTACAGCAAAGTTTCAAGTTTTTTAAGACTGAAACAGAAAGACTAAAAAGCCACATCGACATACACACATATATATATATATACATATACCCTATAAGTTCGAAGAACCCGCTGTTATCAGTTCTCCACATATGTGTCACCTTTTGATATAGACACAAAATCAGATTGTTTGCTTTCACTTCAACTGCAATTGACCAATACTTTAGATTGTACAAAAGTATTGTAGAAATCGAATCTTTTACCAACCCAGTCAACCCACAAATAAATTACAAACATAATTTGCACTTGCCGTTGACCAACTTAAATTAGCGCTGCGTAAAGTGTGCAAAAATAATATGCAAATGGCAATAATATGGAAACATTTACCACAATAACCGCAGCAACATGAAACAATTTTCGGGCTCAAGGAGAATGCCAAAAATAATTATCAGGCAATTTATGTACAGCAAAACCACTGGATAATAATGCACACATTCACGCATGGATATATATATAAATATAAATATATATATATATACTCTTTCCTATATAGATTACTATACATGTAAAGTCATGTAAATCCAAGTAGCTAATTATGCAGCCGACAGTTTCCGCGATAGTAATAGATAAACTTTCGTTGCAAATGCAAAAAGAGAGAAGAGAAAAAAGAGAAAGAAGAGAAAGAAGAGAAAGAAGCGAAAAACGGGCTAAAAACTTTGTAAGGAAAAGATACAAAAAAAACCCCCTCACAAGAAAAGCTGTGCAACAAAACGGATTTGCTGCTCGTGTTAATTTCATAATAAACGCCAAGCAAGGAAGAACTTCAATTCGAATATATATATAAATTATTACTAATGGATTCCGTTTGACAAATATAGCCATAAATCATTTCTCCACACAGCAAAAGTTAAGTAATAAGTTTTTCGTTCAACTTTCTAAAAGAGACAGTTTTAAGATGAGCATTATTTTTGTTGAAAATCACAAATATTTCAACAATATTAAACTTGTTTAATTTTACACTCTTTTGTTAACTAAACTAATTTCGAATTTTATCGTAACAATTTGACAGAAAATTTGTGTGTACTCCACATTGCAAATAATTTGGTTTTAGTTCGTATGTCTAAAAAGCATATGAAAACCACAACAGTGCAGGAAATTGTCATTTGCTTATACCCTGTTCACATTTTAAATGTGTAAAAGGGGTATGATGATACTAAGCTCAAGTATGTTAATTATATATATATATATGTTCTTGATTAACATTAGCAGTAAAGTCAATTTTTCCCTCACTTCATTTTTTGTACTAACTAATAAAAAAATCGATCTTAAATTTAGAGTATCTCCCAGTCGAGCGTTTCTCTTCTTCTTGCTTACTTCTTTTATGACATCTCCAACGAACAAATTGTAAAAATTTGTACGGTTGTTGTATGTGTGTTAAAAATAACCGCAGACCAAACTGTACATTCGGAACATTTGCTCGGTTTTAAAGCCAGATCAAAAACACACACATGAAAATGAAATGTGGTAAGTAAAATAAGGAAAATGTTTCTCCTCGTTGTCGACTTCGTCGTCAAGTTGACAAAATGTTAGATGTGTGCTCGAAATGAGCTACGACCGCAACTCACCTCACCTCAGCTCAGCTCAGCTCAGCTCACCTCACCTCGCCTTGTTACTTCTTAACTAGAAAATCACATTCAAGCAGAGACACAACGAACAAGGTTTTATTCATGTTTGATTTGAAATTCTTGTGGAAGTCAATGGATTGAACACTCTTCTTCATGACGTATATTAACTATTTATTCTGTTCATTAAACCAATGTCATATTAAATGCACGCACTATACTAAAAACAGAGGCGATTCTATATGGGCTTTATGTGTGAGTGGGTGGAGGAGGAGGTAAAGACTTAACGCCTCATTAATGATACACCATTTGGTATACGTACTTTTTTTTCTATTGTTGCCACAAAACTTGTGTGTGTGTGTGTGTGTCTGTGTAGTAGTTCATATTTATGAACTGAATTTATTGCCTGTTGTGTGGACTGGCTATGTGTGTATTATATGTGTGAGCTATATATATGTGTGTGTGTGTAGTATGTAATATGCCAGAGTCTAATAAAGCCGTGTAATGGGATTTTGGGTGCAGATTTGTTGCCGTTTAGTGCATGAAGTGTGACCAAGTGCGAGTCAATTTAGTTGGTCAGTCGTTCAACGGGGCAGACGGGGCAGATATTAAAGTAACATGAGAAAAAAAGTTTTGTTCTCTATTTTATTTTAGTTAATGTATAAAACTATTTTTTAGTCAGCTTAGGTTATTAGCACTGCTGCCGCAACTTTTAATTCCTGCTACACATGATGTGGCACGACGAGCCTTTTAGACCACAATATTTTTAGCCAGGTCACAAGTCAAACACACACACACACACACACATAAGTAACTAACTACATTAGTCTCCTCTCTGGTCGCAGCTTTAGCTACTTAATGTGGAATCCGCTTAAAGTGACACAATTGCAAGGATACTCCTCCTTCGCCGCCTTCTTAAGCTTAATACACTCTGTTTGGACCGCCCCGCCCCGACCCACCTCCCGCAAAGAATCAAAATCAGAAGACGTTGCAAAAGTCAAGCTACTTCATTTTCGCATATAGCGCAATCGAAGCCAAGCAGTAAACAAACTTTACGCGACACTCCCCCCCACCCCCACAAGCCCACACACAGGCCCCTCTAGGACCCTTAAAAAAAAAAAGCTCCCGCTCATTGAGTTGACGTTACAACAAAAGTTTTGCCAGCAAGTTGCAAACTAGTTGAGCGCCATAAGAGATGAGGTGGGGAGGATGTTGCACGAAATGGGACAGCGAGGCTGAATAAATGTTATGGATGTTGAAGCGAGCATTAGTGGTAGACAGGGCAAAGATACGGGGTGGAGTGTTAAGGGTAGAAGTTGCGCAAAAGTTGCCAAGAAAATATGTCTACACTTGCCGACATCCGTTTCCGTTTTCAGACGCGTTCCGTTGCGTGTGAGGAGAAGGCGCCTGGGGACCGCTACAAAAGCTAATAAACACACACACACACACACAAACGCACAGAAATATGTGCATAAATGTATACATATATATATATATACGAGTATATGTATATATGTATTGGGTTACACACAGGACACATTCATTGTGTCTCATTTAGGAGCCAGCGCACATTGAATGCAAATGGCGCAAATTCAAATTACAAACCAACAATTTCCGCAAAATGTGTTTCGCAGTTTTGCTTCACCTTTTTGCTTTTGCTTTTGCTCTTCTCTTTTTCGCTCATGTTTCGCTTAATTGCGTGTTTTAACATGACACTGTTTGTGTGTGTGTGTGTGTCTGTGTATCCCATTTAATCCTTTACAGCGCTCTTTACCGTTTATTTAATTTGATGAATATTCTGTTGCGTGGCTTGGTATCAGTTTAACAACAATTAAGCGTCTCAAAATTTGATCAATATTCACAGTTATTTATCTGATATTCATTTATGAAATTTGTAAATCATACAAAGAACTAAAAACAAATAAAAATGGGTTGGTACCAGTTGATAAGAGTTGTTATCATTGTTATTGTTATGATCATATATCTAGAGGGATTCTCAGAATGATAACTAAAGCGCTAAGATTATGGCAATTTGGCATAGCCAGAAAATTGTTTAGACTTTGTAAACTAAGCTAAATTTATACTTCTTTATCAGTGTAAAAAAGTCTAAGTAATGAATTTCTGTTTGAGTACTTTTAATTTATTCTCAAATGGACAAAGTCATGCTCACTTAATTAAGCAAAAATTATATCAAATATCAAAAAGATACGACAGCAAAATTGATTACACCCCAATCAATGTATTAAATATCTATACAAAAAAAAAAGAATTTCATCATCGTTATTTCGCCTCTTTCTGCCTTTTCTTTGTTGTTGTCTTTTTATTTCTTGTTATTTATCTAGCTCTTGAAAATCGAAATTGTTCACCTGAGCCAATTTAAGCCTGACACATAAAAAAATAACGATTCGGCATTTGATTATCAAATCAACTTCTCAACAGCCACCCATCATCAACATCAGCTGAGTAATCAATAACAGAACAACAACAACAACAACAGTTTAGCATTTTTACCCTTCCTCTCACTCTCCACCTAAACAGCACAACTCATCCATAAAGCACACAAAAACCAATAAGGCGCAAGTGTATGAAAAAATTTACATTAATTTCAATATGCCACCTAGAATATGAAAGCAAGTGAGTTAAAGAGGGACACAGAGTGGGAGAGAGTGAGAGAGAGAGAGAGAGAGTGAAAACCAGACAGTGAACGGGAGCATAAATAAAAGCGGAGGAGAAGAGTAAAGTTTCTCATCTTCATTTACATAGGAAAAGAAAAAACTCGACCTCAAAATTTGCCTGGGTCGACATATTCAGATTTTTGTGTCTGCTCTGTACTTGATACAGTTAGTTGTTGTTGCTGTTGCTATTGCTGTGCCTGTTGTTGTTGTTGTAGTGTCTGTTATACAATATTACATGCGAGTAGGCGCGCTGTGAACAATGGATATGTCTGCTTTACATGAATGTAATGCACATGATATGGGGTTGGGGCTGGGCGCTTTGTAAACCCATGGAGTACACAGAAAAAAAAAACAAAATTAAGAGCGATGGAGGAGGGAGGCTATTGACTTGCTTGCTGTGCCAATTTGGCCAGGGTTGTCGTTGTTTTTGTATTTATTATTTTTGCTCCTGTTGTTCTTATTGTTTTTATGCGTAGTTGAAGGGCAACCAGCAGCCGCCGCACAACAAATTTGTGTACTTCCTCTATGCTACGTATTTTGCTTCTTTTTTTTATATTTTTTTATTTTTATTTTTCGTACTCGTATCAGTTGTTATGGAAAATAAATTGGCTGGGCTTATTTGATGCACAGGTTTTTGTTGTGTCTGACGTAGTCGCAGCAGCAGCAGCAGCAGCAACAGCAAAAAATAACAAGCCACTGGTCGAAAAATAATAGAGACGGCATTTAGATTTAAGCCGACAAAATAGGAAAACTTTACTCATAGGGATCAGTGGCAGCGGCTTGCATTTGATAAAGCCATGCGACGAGTTTGTTGCTATAACATTCATTTACATTGTAAATTCTACAGTAAGCCTATTCACAGAGTAATCTGCGGGGCTATTGAGAATATTAAGATAATAATAACGCAAATATAACAGTTAATTGTGTAAAATGTAATGTAAAAATTCTTATTGCAAAATCACCAGAGGATATTTAGAATAGCAAAGCTTTACGTATTGTATAACCCTCTGTGTATTCACAAGTAGCGACAAGTATAACAGTAAATTTGTACATAAACTCAAACTCAGAATAGCATAGCAGCAATCAGTATATATCAGTGTATAACACTTATTAATCACGAGTATAACAGTGAGTGGTTACCCACATAATTACACATAATCTGCGCACTTAATGAACTGTAGTCTCCAGTTTGCCTTAACTTCTGCTGACTTTATAATTGGACTCACAATCTTGACCAGGCTCAGAGAACGCTGACATTTTTAGAGCTTTTGCGTTTATCCCACCCCCCCTCCAACCAACACAGAGATTATATTCTTCTTAATCTCGTTTTTTTTTCAGTTTCCTTGCTCACTTTTATGCTGATTTCATTTTCTTCTTTTTTTGCCTTTTTGCTTTTTACCAAATTGTTTTGTGCAGCGTTTTTTGAATTATTTAATTCAATAACATAAAACATTATGCGATAAAAAAAATATCAATGGTAATTATATCATTTACGTTGCCAAGTTGAGAGTTATTTTTGTTTGTCCAATAAGTTCAACTTGATTAAAATGTCAACATGAACAATTTAATATTTGCTTCTCTAAATCAAATTTGGCTTCGATTGATTTGTGATATTTCTCCAATTCTAATTAAGAAATTGTTACTTAACAATGTTTTCTGTAATAATAATGCAAACAAGTATTTGGAAATATTTTCTTTGAGCAAACTGAAATCGATAAGTTTGTAGACCACATACTCATTCCCTTTAGACAGACATATTAACTTACATGTCTAAAACATAATCGTTATGTGGCTTTAAAGCCAACTGTCAAAACCAAGAAACCACCCTTGCAAAAATTTCAATAATGTTCTTTGTTTTATCCATTGAAATATTTGCCAACGGCTTTCAGCATTTTGCAATTTAACATTTGATATTTCGTTGGTTTCTATTTGCAAATGCCTGGTTTTTGTTTTTGTGGCATATCGACATTCATTTGTTGCCCCAAACATTTATACATTTAAATTATCAAGAAGCGATAAATAGTCTGTCATACGCATAAATAAAAAGCGGCAGGCTGAATCAAGGCAGCATTACTTAAAAACATTTAATTATATTGAAAGCATTTACTTGACATTTATTTTTATTGTATTATTGTTATATGTTAAGCTTACAATGCAATAAATTAAAGTTTTAACTTGCAAAACGAGAAAAATAATTTAATGTTTTTGTTTTACAGTTATTGTTATTACTTATTGTAATAAATGTCGTTGCATTGTTGGTAAAGAGTTTTCCCATCAACTTTTCGTTGCTCAACTCTGGCACAGCTGTTTACATCAACAAAAAATAATTTATTCCCCTGTCGCATCAACGTTTTCTTCTACTACTTTTGCTTCTGTTTCTTCTTCTTTTTCGTAGTTTGTTGTATTTGTATTTTTTTGGTTTGTTTAATTGACTTGAAACCAGTTTTATTTGTTTGCAAGCAGCAGCAAAAAGCAGCAACAAGCATTAAAAGCAAATATAAATTGTATGCGGTGCGGTGCGCTGCTGCAGCGCTGCCCTAACTCTGCCGCTGCGCTGACATTGTGTTCTACCGTTCCACAGTGTTTTTCACCTTTTCCTTTGCGTACCTCTAACAAAATGAGAGAGAGAGAGAGAGGAAGAGAGCGAGGCTTGTGCTTTTTTTTCTTATCATAATGCGATTATTTTTGGGGCTGGCAAAATAAAAGCATAAAAGTATAGAACTTTTATACGCCATGCCATGTGAGAATCTCTTCGCGTCTGGCTGTCTGTCTGTGCTCGCTTCGCTATCGTCTCTCTGGTTTCTATGTGTGCGTGAGTGTATCAGTCAGTTTGAGTGTGTAAGTGCGTTGTGCTGATGCTAGCGGAGCTTTAAACTCGTTATTACCCGCTGCCGCTGCCGCTTCCGATACCTCTGCCACCGCTAAACAGCTTCTCTGTCTTTCTCTCTCCTTCTCTCACTCCATGGCTGATGCTCTGTTTTTTGGGTTTCCTTCTCTCTCTCTCTCTCTCTCACTCTGAATTTAGTTTAGTTTTGTTTATTTTGTTTCGCATTGTAATGTTGCTTTTAATTAGATATTAGTTCCACTTCATTAAAATTGCTTTTGCTCGACGATGTGCAAATTACCGTTGCTTTCTCATTTGTTGTGATTAATTAAAGACAATAGCAAACCAAAAAAATAAAAACGTTATTATTTAATTTGTTCTGCGCTTTTCATTCTTTACCAAAAAATAAATTTCCGTATTTTTTTCTTTGTGCAGTACACTTTTTTTATGGCTGCACACGCGTGCTTTAAATGCGCTCGGCATGTCTAATTTATGCAAATTTAATTGCCAACAGAAATTTTAACGATTTTAAAACATGTGCCTCACTGAAACCGAAAAGGGGGAATGGGGGATAGGGGTGCGCGCAACAACAATGTTGCGATATGCTCGATATGCTTTATTCTGATTTAATTATGCGGCAAATAAATTATTAAAATTGTTTTATTGGTTTACAATTATGTATTACATAAATAATAAAGCACAAGACAAAATTAATTACATCTGTTTTACTCTATCCGAAGAGGTTGGGAAAAATTTACATTTATAGTAGCTATGTAAAAAAAAACTAGTAATTTTAATTAAACATTCGCAAGGATACATTGAGAGAAATACCAGCTAAGTTTAAATTTGTTTCTGTTCTGAATTCTGGTCAATCAACAATCGTTGCAGGCGAAATAATCTTAAGCGGCGCCAAGTCTAAAAACTTATCCACAGCAATTAGAAAGTGCACAGTGATGCATGGCAATAAAACACGATAAATATTATCAGGTATCACGTATCATCATCATCATTATAATCATCATCAATTTTAAGCAACAGTTTAATTTTTTCGTTCGCTTTTTAATGAGCGCTTCTTACGACTACTCTAATCACGAACCTAGTCAATAAGCTTTTTGAGGGGCCTGTTACACACACACACGCACACTCACATTCACAGGCATGCAAACCTATTGGTTAAATTTCAATAATTTAAGACTTAAATAAATCAGTTAAGTAAGCCGAAACAACGCAAGTTTTTTTTTAAAATTTTTAAATTTTTTTACTTAAATTTTGCCGTTTATTGATAAAAAAAAAAAAAAATAAATAAATAAAACAAAACGAATTTCTTGCTCTTATTTATAGTATTTCCTTTGCTTGTTGTTGTTGCTTCTCGTTAGCCCGCTCGTTTCATTTCCATACGTTTTATTTTGCATGCACAGTGGCGCAAGAGTGCGCCGCATGCTCTACCGATGACACCACATTGAATTTCAAGCATTTCGAACCACACTCAAAGCACTGTGCGCACAATAATGTTGGCAGGCAATGCGTGCAAATGTCGTTGCTGCAGAAACCGAAGAGGAGAGAAGGAAGAGAGACAACGCAGCGCATACACCAAATATCTTTAATTTGCTGATTTTGTTGTTGTTGTTGGTTGTGCGCTATTTAAACTCAGATTGTTGCTGCTTTGCTTTTTGACACTTGCACTTAATACGTATATATATATGTAAACACACACACACGAACAATTTATTTATATATACTTACAAGCATGTATTTATGTGTAAGAAAATAACACAATTTTGGCTGCTGGCCAATTGTCGCTGCCTGTGCTTTTTTTTTTGTTTATTTACTTTTATTAGCCTTGCCGTGCCTTGCTCTTTAGTCACTTGTCTTTTTTTTAGTTACGCACGACTAGTCTTCTTCTTGCTCAACTGTGTGTTTTGCCGTCGGTCTTTTACAGCTGCTGTTGCTGTGAGTTGCGCGCTCGTGTTTAACGTTCACATATGATTGTTGAGCAGAGAAATAAATTTCAAAATACTCCCTACTTCAAGATACCGCACACGTTCGCGTTTAAACAGAAACTGAAACGTTTCATTGCCGCGACGTTTGCATTGTAGAATGAAACAACGTTGCTGGAACACATGAGAACATGACGAAACGTCACCGTCTGACCGAACGACCGACCGACTGACTAAACGACGGACTGACTGACCAAACGACCGACCGACAGACTGACAAGAGAGCGAGCACGACGAGACGACGGTCTGTCGGTGGGACAGTGAGACATTTCGGCGAGACCAACGCTCTGGAGTGTGGTGAACAAACAGGCTAGGCTAGCCTTATATTAGTGTGAGTGAATAAGACTGTGCATGGTTGTATGTGTGTATATGTATTTGTATTGCGCCATCGCCAGCAGTTGCTGTGATCCGTGTGAGTATATGTATGTGCGTGTTTATATATATACCACCACTTGTCTGTGCATGTAGTTGTGAATATTTCGTTTGTTTACTGTTTTGCGTTGTTTTCTGTAGCTGCTGCTGCTGGCCTGCGTTGCTGTTATTGTTGTTGTGTTTTTTTCACTTGGTTTATGTTTTTTCATTCCATTTGATTGTTTTAAATTGAGATTTGTGTGCCAAAAGCATCGCAACGGTGGTTTTGTCCACATTGTTGTTGTTGTTGTTGTTGTTGTTGCTTCCAGGACAACGTGACATCTATTCCAGTTGCTAATGCTTTTATTGTTGCACTTTGCTGCATACGAAAATGAATTATGAATTATGACCACAAACACAAACACATAACTGCAAATACAGCTCCCCCCTCTTTCTACGTGTTGCTTGTAATAATTTTTGTGGTTATTTTATGCCTTTTTACCGCGTGTCAGCTAATTGGATTATTTTTCTGGCAATGGAGAAAAAGTTTTCTGATTAGGTTTCAAGTTCTTGTGTGTGATGTGTGTGTCCATTTAACCTATGGCACATTTAACATTGGGTGCTGCTGATCATAAACAACGTATCAAGTTAATTGGGCTTCATCCAATTTCGTTACACGTCTCTCAAAGTTAATTATTACCGTTATTTGCCATTTGTGCAGCCATCAAAGCTCATTTGCAAACTGAGCCTGCAAACTCCACCAGCAAGCAAATTGTGTAAATTTTAAATCAATTACAATTTAATTTGATATTTTTTATTGGTGTTTTCGATTTTTTTCAATTCCAAGACGATTGAATTTTTTTTCAAATGAAATGTGATTTGTTTATTTTTTGTGAACTAATAAAACTTTTGTTTGAGATAAAAAATGGCACAGCAATGTTACATAAAAAACAGTGTGTTGGGTTTTTGCAACGTTGCAAAATCAATAAAGTAAATGAAACAACACAACTGTGAAATATTAAAGTTTACTTACCGTTATCGTTCACTGTTTGTGGAGCTTTCTCAAAAAAAAAAACAAGAACAACCAAAACTAAGCCTGGAATTATGAGAGCTGTAAATAAATAAAATTAATTCTTGTATATTTTGTCATTTACAAAGTGATGTAATAATAAACTACGATAAGCTATTACAGTTACATTGTCCTTACATATTTGTATGTAAAATACATAATCTTTCCTGTTATCCAACTCATCTTTTCTGTTACTCAACTCTCAGGCAGAATCGACCGCAATTGTGACACAAAATGCAACATCAATAAACGATCAAATGTAATAGACAATCACATTTGTGTGATTGTGTCCGTACATACAAGCACTCACACACACACACACACATACAAATGCACAATGCATGACCGACAATAATAATAATATTTCTTTAATCAAACTACTCAATTGATTGCATTATTGACAACCAAACGAACCAACGAGCGAATGACGACAAAAGCGAAAGCAGCAAAAGCCAGTCAGCCAGCCAGTCAGTCAGCAGCGCACAGTGTGACTAAAATTATAACAATACGCGGTTTTTATAAAATTTTAAATTTTTACATGTGCAAAAAAAAAATTAAAATAAAATTGTAACTTTAGCTCCAATTTTTATTAAAGAGATAAAAAATGGACTTAATGTTGATCTAAACAAAAGTGTAACTTGAACCAGTGTGCATACATTCTTTTCAAATTCAGCAATGAAATGTCGCAGCAGCAGCAGCAATAAGAACAACCACCACAAACTTGCTAATAATAACAATAACCGCAGCTCAGAGCAAGTTTATATGGATGTGTGTATTTATGAATATATTCGCTCGTAGTACGTATTATGTTATCACAGAACGAAAAAAAGCGAAAGAACAGAAAAGAAAAGGAAATATTGCAAGCAAAACCATAAATAGCAATATAATGTGATAAGCGCACATTGAACGGCACTCAGTTAGTAGTCGCTATTGCCACATGGAGAGATTTTGGCTGAGGTGCACCAAACAGACGCATAAGCCGACAAGTGCAGCGAAAGAGTAAAGAGGAGATAAGCGAAGAGCAGAAGAAGGACGACGAACGCAGATTGCAATGCAAACGAATAAGATGCGAGCGGCGACAAAACGCTTTGCACTGAGACTCTCCCCACCACCCATACACCCTCTCTCTATCTATCTAGCTCGCTCGCTCGCTCTTTCTTTCCCATGCAAACGACGAACGAACGAATGAACGAACAAGCAAGCGAACGAACGACGCTGACTTCGACGGCAGCCAGCATAACACAATTTATCGTTGTCAAAGTTATCACACACACACATATTCGACAACGATGTAGTTGTAGTTGTAGTTGTCGACTTGCCCGCGCAGCGAAAAGGTTGGATTCCACAGTGGGCTACAAGCAGACGAATATAATTATAAATTTAAATTCTAAATAAATTGAAAGGTACACGTTTGCAGACGAGCTGCTTTGAACTTGCAAATAATTAAATTTATATTTGTTGTTTTGTTACATTTTTGCATGTACTTCAACCACTGTGCATTGTTGGGACTTCAACTTAAAATTCGTCGTCGGCCGATTCACGGGTTGCTTTTGCCAGCTTATTTCTAGTTGCTGCGTGTGTGTTTTTGTAACTGCGTGCGACCACATCTGTGCATGTGTGTGTGTCTGTGTTTGCTTTTGATTTTTACATTTTTCGTTGGTTTTGTTCAAATTGAAAATGCGTGTAACGCATGTTAACTGAGTCGATTGAATCGCAAAATGCCCCAATAAGGCCCAAAAATGAAAATGAAGGCTTTTCCTTTTTGCAATCATTTTCGTTAATAATTCTGTTAAGTCGCAGAGCACACTTTGCACCACGGTGCATTCATCCGTTGGGTGTCGGCAGTTAAAAATGTTCATGACATGACTATTGCGCTCGGCTCTTATGTAGTTTTAGTTGTCAGTTCATTGCTATTGATAGTAGTTGTTGTTGTTGTCAATTTGTTGAGATAATAAAAACTAACATCTATTGCTGTTATTTGTTAACAAAGCAATTGCTGCGCCGCAGGTTCGTTGACCAGCCGCTAACAACAGCTGATGAGAAGCAGAAATGCAGTGTCACGATCTGCTATTAAATACACATGAAAAAAAGATTCAGCATTTTTTATAGATTGTACATTATTATTAAAGAATTTATATTTTGTAATTGATCTCAATTTTATATATAATTTCTTAAATTATAAATGCTGATATAAATACCAATAATATATATTTATATGTATGTTGTCCACTTATTTATTGCAGTTTGCTTTTGTATGGCGTCAAGGTCATCCATCTGTCTCTTTTTGGATTATTTGTGAGCACAAATGGAAAACAATGCCGAGCCGAACCAAACCAAATAGAATAACAGCAAAAGCTCTTCGCTAATGGTGGGCAGCGACGCCGACAGCGACGTCGGCAGCGGCGGTGACAGATGCACTAACGTGGATTAAAAACTTTGCAAAAGACAAGGCAAAAGGCGAGTCGTCGGCACAAACAAAAGCAGGCAGACTCAGACAGCTAGCACTAGCAGTATCGGAAAACAAAGCAAGTAAAAACAGTAAGCTGCTGCTAAACCCGCTCTGCTCTTTCTCCCCTTCACAAAATCATGCTGACGTCTAGCTCTCTTTCAAGCGCACAATGAAAACGAAATGGAACAGCGGTAAATTACTCTTGGAAAACAAAGTGAAATTATGTGCAAAACGAAGACGGAAAAAGGTTGCTATGAAAGTGCATACAAATATATATATGTGCATAAGTATACGTGTGTGCATGGGTGTGTAAGTGTAATACTTATGCATATGTAGCAATACTCCAATACTCACTATGTTGTCAGATTTAATTAAAATTAATTGGCCCTTAAGCATGGTAATTAATTCAGCACAACGTTTTACAAATTGTAATCATACAACAAAAAAACGAAGACAGGTGTCAAAGGAAATCGAATAAACTCAATTTGACATTTTAAATTTATAAACAGGACATCATTATTGCATTTCACTTTCATGCATTTCATACACAATTGTATATCTTTCGACCTGTATTAAAGTATTAACTATTTAAATATAATAAAAACAATATACGAGTGTTTCTTAAGAAGCAGCATGAAAACTATAATTGAGCTGCAACATATGACAACAAATAAAAGATAAACAAAGGAAGAGTCAAGAGAAATACACACACAAAAATATGTGGAGTAAATAAAATAGCAACAACGAATGACAACGATGACGACGACGTCGACGCATAAAAATGCAAATGAATAAGCGAGTACAAAAAAAAAAAACTAACGAAAAAAAACGCCTCGGTGTGGGAGAGCGCTAAGTGGGGCAACAACTGCGGTCTGAATGGGACAAATGGGAGATGGAAGGCGGCAACTGAGCGTTGAGCATACACACACACACAAACACATAGACAGACAGCCATAGGCGAGCAACGAACGAATGCCGCCGACGCAGTCAAATGTCATTTATCGTTGCAGGCTTGCTTGCTCAGTGGGAGCTTTGAGCAAACACACACACAAATGAAGACTATATATGTACATCTGGATGCATATGATACAACACACACACACAAAGACACAGAGGAATGAAGCTGGCGAAAAATGTTAGAAATTCAAGCAAGTTAAAAGTGTTTTGCATATAAATTCGTATTTTTAGTTTTCCGCTGCTTTTCATTTATGTTTCTTCGTTGAGTTGTTGTTTTTGCTGTTTTCGTTTTGTTTTTCTGTTCTTATAAATTATGTACAAAATGTTTTTGATGTCATTTATTTAGAAATAAAATGAAAAACTTTAGGCGAGAAGTTAGCAAAAAAAAACTGCCAAAAATGTAGGGGAAAGAAACAACAAATATTCCATTTCATTTTTTTTTAAATTTCTGTATTCGTATAATGAATGAGCCGCACACACGGAATGTAAGCAACATAAATTGTCCAAACAATTTTTACACCAATTAAAGCTTTGGATTGCTGTTAAAAATTTTAAAGCTATAAAAAGTTTGTAGCTCAGTTACAAATATATCATCACCTCTCTCCATTTTTTCTCTACTCTTCTTTTGCAATCAAAGTCTATGGCAACTTTAACTCAACAACAACAACGATAACAAAATTGAGCTTGTGCAAAAGAATTGCAGGAGAGATTGAATGTGAAAGGGTGCGAGCAGACGGACTTGCGGAAAACGTGAGTAAGAAAAGAAGGGGTGTCATAACTTTTTTTTTATTGACAGCAAATAGGGAAGGGAAGGGGAGGGGAGGTGTTGGTTGGAGAAAAGGCACTATGAAATATTAAGCAATAAAGCACAACAAAAAAAGTTTTTAACTTTAAATGTAAAACGCACACTCACACAAACGCAGAAAGCCAAGCATATGTAACTGTAAGTATGTATGGGTGCTGCTGCTGTTATAAATAGTTGTAGAAAAAAGATAGCAGCAGCAGCAGCGACGTCAAAGTGAAGCGTCGTCATCGTTTTTTGTTGTTGTTGCTGATGTCGTTGTGTGCTTTTCGTTGTTCTAATAGAAGCCGAATGGGTGCGAGCGGGTCGGGAGAGATTTGATCATAGAGAACATATAGAAGGTGGGCGCTGGCAGAAATATTGGCATAAAACGTTGTAAGAAGTGCCAAACATAAATTTATTTGCTTGCTTTCGCTGCCTTTATTATTTTTCTTGCCAATACCCTGTACTTAATTTGTAAATAGAGAGCACATTGAAGCAAATATTTACAGTAATACTCATTTTTAAATACTAATTTTTTTTTTGGTATGTTTTTAACTTAATCTTAAATTAAGTAATGTTAAATAATTAATAAAAAAAACAAAATTTTTCCTAAGGGTATTTACCAGGCAACCCATCAAACTTAATTGTTCATTTTCCTTTTTTTGTTTTTTGTTTAGTTTAACTTGATTTACGAGCCTTGCACACACACACACACACACATATATGCAGTAGCACGCGGTACTGGAGAGAGGAAAGAAATCAAACTTTATTGATAGTCGCGCTGTGTGCAATAAAAAGTGTGGGCGAAGAGGTGGTAAAGGAGGTGATAGACAGTGGGTGGGTGTGGTCGTTACAAACAGAAAGCAAGATGCTGTCAAATATATACGTAAATTCTCATACACACGTACACTTAAATAAATGCAGGCTCACATACATACATATGTACATATATAAGTAAAATATATGCCATGTTTATGACGTTTGAAAAAACGGGCAAAGGCCAGACGAAATGAAACGGGACGAAACGAGACGCGACGATACGCATAAAACAAAAAGCGCAAAAAAATATCTCAAAAAAAAGTCCTATGAAATTGAAGACAAAGTCAGCAAATGTTGCTTGGCAGCATTGGTGGAGAGTGTGTGTGTGTGGTTAGGGATGCATTAGATATCGCCCCTTACAAAAAGGAGGTCAACTTCAGCTTAAAACGTGTAGATTAAAGAGCAAAAGCAAAAACGGAAAAATAAATAAAGAAAAGTAAAGGAACTAAACGAAACTAAAGCCTTTGACATCTTGTAATTTGTTCAGCCAAGGAGTGATAGTAAGAAAGAGAGAGAGAGGAGTTGTTTAGCAGCATTAACAAAGCAAGCACATAAAAAGATGCGCAAAATATAAAGAGTTACGTGCCCAATTGGCTTCAGAGTGAGAGAGAGCGCGTGACTTGAAAGGCAAATGCAGGTAAAGCAGCATAACTAGTGTTGTTCCATGCTCAACTAGTAGATGATCTGTAATTAATATTATAAACAATCATATAACATCTACACAACATTTAATAATTAACCATTAGTAACTTTCTAGTAATATAATCAAATTTTATAATTATTTATTCTACTCTACTGCATTTACAGCTACAATTTTGTAAAAATGTTTTACAGGGTATGCAAGAAAAGCCAACACAAATCCAAAGAACAGCTGCACTTAAGGACATACGCACGACAGCTTAATGAGTGGCTGAGGGAGCGAGAGAGCATGATAGGGAGAGACAGTAAAGCTGAACTACCTGCCAACAAAGCAACAAGCAAACACAAATGCGCAAAGCTGAAACGTCAAACGTCGCATGCAAATAAAAATGTGTGCTATACGCAATAAAAAAGCTCCAGTAACAAAACGTGACAGAAAAATGTAAACAAACGCCGTACAAAACACAAAACAAGTGTACACAAAAGTCATAAGAAATGTGCGGACAATTGACGACGACGAAAATAATTGAAACGGTAACAAGAAGAGTAAGCAGAGCAAAGCACAGCAGCAGCAGCTGCAGTAAGAATAACAACAACAACCGACCACAGTTTAAGAACGTGGTTGGCTAATGTTAGTTTCACAAACCAAATGTTTCACACAGCAAATGAGATGAAGAGATTGGGAGAGGGAGCGAGAGAACGTGTTTCGATTCGCAAACGTTTTCGCACACGCTATACAGAGACTGAGTTCCAGTCTGCCCCACATCAGTTCTTGTACTTTGTCTATGGCCCACATCTTCGCCTGTGCTCGAGGGCAACCATAGGCGAACATATACCGTTAAGCGCAGCATGCATGTTTTTCTGCAATGGTCGCTATGACGCCCCTAAGCACAAAACAATTGTAGTCTGCCCTCCTATCTCTCTCTGATCCCCAACCCCCCTACACTTTAAAACATGCACACTGCAGACACCTGCTGACAGAGCAACAGTCAAAATCAGAGTTACTTTTTGCACAGTGCAACATCATTTTTTTTTGTAAAATTATAAACTAATTTTAGAGGCGCAAGCTCTTCTATGGTTCTTATTGTGCCCAACTCGTTAATTACATTAGTATATACTTTATGCAAAAAAAAATATGTGCTTATTTGTTAATTGTATTTTTAGCAGCTTAATTCTCATTCACACTTCAAGATTCAACAGTTGTTAGCATAGAAGCTCACCACTGTGCACAGCCTTTATTTGTCATTTTAATACTTCCCACTTCATCTCTCTGACTCTTTCACTCACTTGCTTACCTTGTAATAATTGTCATTACGTCATAAGCACGCAAAACCGCCGCTGTTGAAAGCTACATTTTCTTCCCCTCTCAATCAAACACACACACCAAGCTGCAAACGGTGGCGTTGCCGTTCTGTTTGTTTTCTTTGACATTTTAATTTGGCGCGCTCTGCTTGCGTTTTGTTCTTCTTCTCTTTTATGTTTATTTTTATTTATGTTTTTTTTTTTGCAATTTAAAGAATTTTTATTTGCTTGCCTTTTATATGTGTATTTAAATGCTTTATGTAATAATTTGTTATTTTTATTGTTGAAGCATGCAATGAATAGCTAATGTGGGACGCCCATGCGGCCAGTTGACATGCAAAAAAATAAATAAACTTGGGCAATTAACTTAACGTTTGAAATGGCACGCGATAAATGCTGAACGCTTTTTTTTTCTGGTACCGCTCAAATGGAGCGTAAAATTGGCAGAATAAAAAATCAACTGCAATTTGAACTTGAACAAAATGTCAGCAAGGAGAGCAGTAAAATAATGCAAATCAGAAAAAAAGCTCAAGCATCTGGTTGTGTGTGTGTGTGACAGCTTTCCAATTAGAAAGAGCGTTGCCTGTATGTGGATGATACGTGAGTGCCCTGCTGCATTTAATATAGTTGTGACAAATACTCTCACTTTCTCACAAACACGCACACTGGAAATTGCACAGTTACACGCAAGCACGCATGTGTGTGTGTGTCGCTGTAGCGGCGTCCACAACAACAACACCATTTAACTAAACAGCTGAGCGTTAGCCAAAACGGCGGCACTCTAACGCACACACATACGCGCTCACAGACACACTATACGTTTGGTCACACTGCGTTTTTGGGGCGTTTGCGCATGTATTAGTGCTTTTAGCTAAATTACAAAATATAAACAGACGTAAATAGCTTACCGTTGGTTAAATGACTTTTTGCCACCGAATACAATTTATGACTACCAATTAAAATCAATCTCGAATTTCAATTACTTCACTTCTCACTCACTCTTAGTTCCGCTTTATTTAGTTTTGTTCAATATACGAACAGAGCATGTTTGAATACCTTTTTTTTTCTTTTGCTTTCACCAAAATGCCGCACTTCTGTTTGCTTCAAATTCTTTTTTGTTTGCTGATAACCCGAGGACAAGCGTGCGTATCGCAGAACAACAAATTTACAACTGCAAACGGTGTGACTGACACAGGACATGCAAAAAAATACCGCGTAAAATACCAAAAATACCATATTTCTAGTGCAAATGTCTAAAAATGCTTGCCAATCAGCTGTTTGTACAGTGGCAGCTTTATCATGGCGCTGACATCAAGGTTACTCTCTGCGCACGTGCTACCGAATAACTCAGCGCTCGTGACGTCATGAGTTTAATGTATTGTATTGTATTGTGTGTGAGTATGGAAAACTGAAAATTTGAATTAAATTATTATTCATTAATTAAGAAAAACAGCTTATTAGGTAACATTTAAATGGCATGTGCTAAGCTTGTGACGATAAGCAGTGAGCAAAGCAAACAATTAACCTTGAAATCGATTCTAGTGGCAACGCTGCTCATTTTGGCCACACTTACATGTGCGTGCGAATGTGTGTGTGTCGCTTTGTGTGAGTGTGTTGCGGAAAATTGTTAATCGAATTAATAATAATATAAATATTGTAAAGCCCAAAATTAATACAATAATAACTGAAAACTGAAGCGAAAGCGTGTGCGTGGTCACGTGCTCTCATTAGATAAGAATGTCTAATCGAACGCGCAACGCGACGAAAGGCGAGGCGCTAATCGAGAGTTGCCGCAGCAAGGGCAAATGGCAACGCGTCATCGAGCTGACCGATGAGCTCAAAACGGGATCGCCACAAAACGGTAAAACCAAACAAGAGAGATAATAAGAACTGTGAATAACCCCCACGCTTCTACTCTAATTTGTAGAGAGTCTTGCAAACTTTTTAGTGGGCGAAGCACGTCTGGAAAGCTATTTGGAGGAGCATGCGGTGGCCGCCGAATCAAACTTTGGACGCGCCAAAAACAGTCTGTCGGAGGCGAGACGTTATCTCAATTTAGCACTGGGCGAAAGTGGCCAAAAGGCGGGCGTCGCCTTGGATGCCTACTTGCTGTTGGCCAAATTGTGTTATGCCTGCGGCGACTACGAGCAGAGCCTGGAGAACTTTGTCAAGGCCGAACTGAATACGCTGGCCGAACAAGAGTTGACTCTGTAAGTGAAGATAAATATATCTAGTTATAGATATATCTACTTTCTTAGATATATATATAAAAATCATCTATTTATTTTAACAGACGCAGCCTGAAGATTCTGGCCGAATCCTATGCGATTAAGGGTCTGTGCTTGGAACAGCAGCCCTCCAAGCCCCCGTCCAAGTTCAAAAAGGCCGAAAAGGAAACGGATATGGTGAGTCAGCTAAATATCTAATATATCTATAATAAATGTGACAATTTTTACGATTAGATTTCCTGCTTTGAGCGTGCCTCGGATTTGGGATTGCTTTATCTGCAGGAATACGAAATATCTTGTTTGAGCAACAATTCGAACTCGTCGAACAACTCGACGCATGGCTCCACGCTGAATGTAAACAGCGGCGTGCAACCGTCGACGAGCAGCTTTGCCATCAGCAGCAGCAGCAGCATGGCGAGCAGCAGTGCCACATTGGAGAGCAACAGACGCATGGGCGCCATACTGGAGACGGCCCTGCAACGTGCCCCAATTGTGCTAATCAAATCAGGCAAATTGCATTTGGGCGTCGAACGCTATCGGATTATGCTCAACGCAATTGATACGCCAGCAACGCAATCGTTGCGCCTCACTCTCGCCCGCCAGCTGGCCGAGGTGTTGCTGCGGGGTGTGTCTGGCACAATCTATGCGCCGCCCTTCACCAGCAAAACGGGAGGCAGCACTTTGCGTTCAACTGGTGGTGGTGGTTCGTCGTCCAAGCGTTTGTGGAAGCCACGCAAATATGAGACGCGTAATCAGTTTATGCCACGCAACCAGCAGGAGGAGGTGATTCTGCTCCTGCTCATTGCCGAGGCGCTGGCAGTGCGTGACACTGTCCTCTCCCAGAGTCCCGAGTTTCGTTCCGCTCGCCAACATGCCATGGGCAATGTGACCGCTGTCTATGATCTGCTCACCCTGGCCACCATACGCTGGGGTCTCGTCCAGCTGCTAAACGAGTCCTTTGAGAAGGCCCTCAAATTTAGTTTCGGTGAGCAGCATGTCTGGCGACAATACGGTCTCAGTTTGATGGCCGCCGAGAAGCATTCGCATGCGCTACGTGTGTTCCAGGAGTCGATGAAATTGACGCCCGGTGATCCGTTGCCTTGTCTGCTGGCCTCGCGTCTCTGCTACGAGAGCCTGGAGACGGTCAAGCAGGGCCTGGACTATGCCCAGCAGGCGCTCAAGCGTGAAGTGAAGGGTGAGTCATGTGAATCTACATCCAAAACATGTTTCCATTTCATGACCATCTTTCTTTGCCTACTGTCCAGGTCTGCGTCCATCGCGAAGTCAACTCTTTGTGGGCATTGGCCACCAGCAGTTGGCCATTCAGGCCACCTTGAAGAGCGAACGGGATGCGTACAATAAACTGGCGCTGGAGTCGCTGGAGCGTGCCGTGTTGCAGGATGGCAACGATCATCTGGCCGAATATTATCTATCGCTGCAATATGCGCTGCTCAATCAGCTGGGCGACGCCTTGAGCCACATTCGCTTTGCTCTAGCGCTGCGCATGGAGCATGCTCCATGTCTGCATCTGTTCGCATTGCTGCTGACTGCGTCGCGACGTCCGAGTGAGGCGTTGGGCGTCATCGATGATGCACTGCATGAGTTTCCCGATAATCTGCAGTTGCTTCATGTCAAGGCACATCTTCAGCTGAATCTGGAGGATGCGGAGACGGCGTTGTCCACCGTGCAACATATGCTGGCTGTTTGGCGTGATGTCTACGAGGCACAACTGGCCGGGGAGGAGGAGAAGCATTCGGATACCAAGAGCGGTGTCCATGTGGTTCACTCATCTCAAATGTCCGACAAGGATTCAAGTAAGTTTTCTCTTGCCCTGCGTACGCATCCCCAAATCTTTACCTATCAAAATTCATGACTCTTAATAATGCCTATCAATATGTTCTATATACACACACACACACACACACATACATTTTTTTATACATATATATATATATATATACAAACATCTGTGTATCTCTACCCAACTTCTGCGGAATGTGTCTATCTCAAAAAAACCAAAATAAAAAAACACCAAATTCTTAAAAACCATAAAAACCATAATTGTAAGTCTCAAATGCGAATTTAATTAAAAGTTTGAAAGTTCGCTGAACCGAACTTAATTATACACTTGCAAAAAAATTTCAATTTATATTAATCAGTTTATTGACTGAATTTTATGGGAATTTTTACATTTTGCTGTTAATCATTTAGCATGGTTAAATATTCTTTTAAAAAACTTGAAATCAGCAAAAGATTTTTTTCATTCTATTAATAACTTTAAGCATAAAATGGAAGCAGTTTCTATACTTTATAGAATTTTCACGAAATAGTAATCATAATTAATAATAAATATTTTATTTAATTTAATGCAAAATCTTTAGGCTTTAATATATAAATAACACTTTTAAAAAATAAGATGTTTCCTTATAATTTTAGGTAAATTGATATTTTTGTACAATATACAATATACAAAAAAAAGAGTATTTTTAGAATTCCGAAAAATTGAACAAACTTACCAAAAAAAAGTAAAAAATTTCTAAAAAAATATAACTGAAAATTGAACATTTCTTTACAAGAGTATAAAAAGTTTTTCTTTCAATTTGCGCTTTGCATCGCTTTTAAGTCACTTTCTCTATTTCTCTCTTGCATCTTTCTCTCTCACTATTCTACTATTCTCCCCTTTTTCTCTTGCCTGCTCCTATAAATTTGCATGATTTTCCTAACTAACCTTTTCTCTGATTCTCCAATTTTTTATACACTATAAATTTTATCTAACACATTTTTTCACTTGTTATGTTATAGTTAAATTTGTAAATTTTGTATTTTGCATATGCATTGTTTTTGTAATTCTCAACTTGTTGTTGCGTCCCCCCCCCTTCAAGATTCCGTCTATGCCGCTTCGCTGGCCGCAGTTTCGCGCGTGGAGCAGGCTCTGAGCGAGGCAGCCAGCTCGCTGAGCTCCTTCACACAACGGCCGGGACCACGCAGACCCTGGATGCTCCAAATTGAGGTTAGTTTTTTGCATACATATATATATAAAACTGATGTTAATTGGATTGGTTTATCCTCGACAGATTTGGCTGCTGCTGGCTGATGTCTATCTGCAAATTGATCAGCCAAATGAATCGTTAAATTGCATTCACGAAGCTACCCAAATCTATCCGCTTTCTCATCAAATAATGTTCATGGTGGGTAAAAGCAATTGAATTGTTATCCATAACAAATGGCTTAATAAACTATTCTATTTACAGCGCGGTCAGATTCATGTGTATTTGGAGCAGTGGCTGGAGGCCAAACAATGTTTTTTGAATGCCGTCGCCGCCAATCCAAATCATACAGATGCTTTGCGCGCCTTGGGCGAAACCCACTTAATGCTCGGCGAGCCGCGTTTGGCTGAAAAGATGCTCAAGGATGCTGCCAAATTGGATCCGAATTGTCCAAAAATATGGTTAATAATATTGAGAAACTTGACAAACTTGGCAACATTATTAACAACTTTTCATATATCAACAGGTTTGCTTTGGGCCAAGTGATGCAGACTTTGGGTGATTTTAATGCATCCGCTGATTGCTTTGCGACGTCGTTGCAATTGGAGCCATCGTGTCCAGTGCTTCCATTTACCTCGATACCTTTAGTTTTCGAATAGGGGCATTTCCACAGAGAAAGATGCATTTGTTTATTTTTTTTTCTGTTTTTGTCTACATATTTAAGACATACCTCAACTAACCTCAAACAAACAGAGCAATATTACTTAATAGACTTTAAAGCGAAAATTATGATTTTTTTTTTAAAAATATGATTTCCAATTGTTATTGTCAGTATTAAGACAAGAGCGTTGATGGTGTAAATTATGTGCGTGTGTTTGTGTAAATTATTAGCTAGCCCTATTCAAAATGTTAACCGTAAACATAATCATTGATAAGCTAAAGAAAATTATTGATTTTTTTACTGTTGGTTCATTCCTTGAAAAAGATAATGATGATCTATAACCATATATATATACATATTGATCTAAGTTTGTGCATTTTGTTATGGGAATTTAGGATGAAATGGAATTTAGGAGTTTTCGTGTGTTATTTATTGCATAATGTTATCACTATTGATATCTACGTAAATCCAAAACAATTGTATACCAAATTAATTATTTATTTTAATTAAAATACATATATATATACATATACATATATTAAATGGATTTTAAAATGAAAATTGTTTTTACATTTCTGGGCATATCAAAGAAATGGCGAAAATGAGTAACTTTTTAATTCAAAAATTAAATAATCCTTTTAGATATTAATCGTACTTAAAGTGTAAACAAAACTAGTGAAATTTCTGGCATATTTGCATTGCGTGTTTGAAGTTTTTTAGCCGCTTGATAAAAAACTTGCTGCACTTCTTGCTGCGCAGCGTTGAAGCTTTCACTTTTCACTTCCTTCTAATTGGCACAGCTAATTTCCGGCATTAATAGCTCCAAACGAGGAGAGGTTAACGCAAAACCTCGTAAATGTTAGTTGCCAAAAAGCGCCACCCAAAGTCAAAACAAAAATAACTCCAATAACTTGGCTGTCCCTGGTTGTTTCTGTTTATTTGTTTTTTTTTTGTTATTCCTGTTAGTTGTCCGGGGCAACGGGGCGAGCGGGCAATCAATAAAAAAGTAAACAAAACAACGTACAAAATGAGCCAAAATGCCGAGCATGAAAAATGCTATTGCAGAGCTGCGCTGGAATTTGGGTTTACGAGCAGCGCATTGACGAGAAGCGCCCAAAGAAATCAAATAATAAAACCAACACAAAATACAAAAAAATAAAAAAAAAATCTGGGAGAGGAGCACACAGCAAATTGCAATTGTAATGAAAGAAATTTGTGCCAGTTTTGAAGTTTGACCCGCATCCCCAAGCAGGTGGCAATGCCAGCCAGAAAATGACGCCCAAGCGAAAGCGACGCAGCAAAAGTCGCGCGGCGGCGGAGCAACAACATCAGCAGCTGCTGGCGGCGCTGGAGCTGACGGATAGCTGCTGCGACATTTGCCACTGCGACTGCTACAGTTCGCACAGCAGCGGCAATGCCAGCGGACGCGAGGAGCTGCAGCAGCTGGAGCTAGAGATACGGGAATTGGAGCAACTGCAGCGCAGCGAGAGTGCCCAAAAAAAGCCCAGAAGTCTGAGCAGACAGCGAAGCGCTTCCAAATCGCCAACCGAGGCCAAGAAAACTAAAAGCGAAAGTCGTCGCGGCTCCAGCGCCAGACGGTCCAAGAGCGCGGGCAGCCAGCGCAGTCAGTCCAGGCAGCAGCAGGAGCAACTGGAGGAGTTGCAACTCCAGGTGCCGCAGCAGCCCCAACAGCAGCCAACAACAACAACAACACAGCTTAAGCACCGTCCAAAGCGGCCAACAGCTGCACTGCGAGATTGCCAAATGCTGCAGGTGAGTTGAACAACTAACATAAAAATAATCAATTGGAATTACAAGAGCTCCATGGCATTACAATACACAATAAACAATTATTATTATGCCATAAAATAAAAATAATTTAAAAAATTCATTAGTTAAAAAAAAAGTGTTTTGGACGATGCCAACAACACGCGGTGTTCCCAAGCGGTCCCCCATCTAAGTACTAACCACGCCCGACGCTGCTTAATTGCGGTGATCGAACGAGAACCGATGTATTCAGCGTAGTATGGTCGTTGGCGAAAGACGAATGCTTAGAGTAGGATTATATATTTGGTATTTGATAATATATACTTGAGAATCACTGAATAAATATACAATATTATTGAGATATATTTGCAACTGACAGAACTTTGAACTAATCATTTAATTAAAATGGGAGCGTAAAACGAGAAAGGAATCGAAAAAAAAATGTATTTTTATTTTAATAAACGGCAAAAATAAGTGGTTTAAAACCTTGTGAAGGAAAAAAATATAAAATATAAAAAAAATTTATTTTTTATTTAATAAACGGTAAAAATAAGTGGTTTAAAACCTTGTGAAGGAAAAAATATAAAATATAAACAGAGTGTACAACATAAAAAAAACAAATTAAATTCACATATATATAAATGTTCCACTTAGATTGTGTTCAGCTGAGACAAGGAAATGTGTTGAAAATAATATTTAAAAATAATATGAAATCATTAGATTGGGATTATATATTTGGTGTTTGTTAATATTTATTTGAGACACTTTTGGTAAAGATATGTGGAATATAGATATAGAAACATTCAATGTTATTCTGAGTAATTTCTATTTACCATCTCATTTTGCACAAAGAGTTTTTTTTTCATAGAGTTTTCTAGCTTTAAAATTAATCTATTTGTATTTTATATATTTCTTGCAGACTGTTTTCGGGTTCGATGCAACGACGACGCTGGCAATTCGAGGCAGTCGAGCCAAGTCGAGATCTCAGGAGAATATGGCGCTGGTGCCGCTGGGACAATCCGAGGCGCAATCGCAATTGTGCGCTTCCATGGCCAATTTGTGCTTGGCGCCGACTGTGCGTGCTGCGTATGAGAAGGTGCCCCAACACGACCAGAAGATACTCAATCGGATGGCCGTGAAGAGGAGCCAGCAGGCGGCGGATAAGGAGCACGCTTGGCTGGCGCGCAAGTATTGGGAGAACGAGCGACTGGAGCAGCAGCTGCTTAAGTGCGAGCAACTGGAGGAGTACAAACAGGCGGTGCATGATAAACAGTTTCAGGACTATCTGCTGACCAAGGCGCGTCTGCAGGCGCTGGCCGAGCGGGATTTGGCGGAGTTGCGACGCCTGCGCGGCGCATTGGATGCCAAGGATGCGGCGGCAAAGCAACGCTTGCAGGCCATGCGACTTGAACGGGATTTGATGCTGTGTCAGCGACGCTACGAGGAGTCGCGGCGCAGTGAGGCCGTCACGCTGCAGCAGGAGGAACAGCAGCTGGATGCAACACTGCGAAAGAGGGACACCTGCATGCGGCTCACGGAGCGCTTGAGGCGAGCGGATGAGTTGCGCAATGAAATGCTCGAAGGATATCTGCGGCGACTGCACCACGACAACCAGGTGCAGCAGCTGCAGCATGAGGAACACTGGCGGGAACGACAGCAACTGGAGCGCCTAAAGCGGGAGCAACTGCAGCACGATATCCAGCGCAAGCGGCAGCAGTCGCAGCGATTTGTCGACACCCGCCAGCGGCGACACGAGGCCCGGTTTCGCACTGCCAAGATCTCGGCCAGCCTCAGGGAACTGGTGCGTCAGTCTGTGACACCCGAATCAGCTCTCGACACCCAGCATCCGTCCAACTCGAGCTACTATGCCCAGCAACAGTCGCAGCTGAGTCGACTGCTCTTCAACCAGAAATAAGAGAAATCCCTAACCGAAAAATAATTGTTGTTATTGTGTAAATAAATGAGAGAAGAACGTTTAATGCCTGATTTTTATAGAAAACAAATGTAATTTGTATCAATAATAGAAGTTCAAATTTATCAATTTCGACCAGGAATTATGTTTCTAAATTTGAATGCAGTAATAATATCTAAGACAAACCATTCACAAAACTTTTTGGCTTCTGAAAATCAATTAAGTTTTGGCAGAGTTATGCCTGTGAGCAGATTGCAGTTATCGTTCCATACCAGTTTTGAGTATACAATTTTTGCATGAATTTCAACCCAAAATAGTTGATTGCATTTTGTTGCCAGGGGCCAAGCCATTATTAAAAAGAAGCCATTTGAAAATATGTTGATTTTTGACAAAGTTATGGATATGGAAAGTTTTGAATTATGCCCCAAGCAAAAACATAATATTAAACATAAAAATACCTCACATTAAATAAAAAACATGACTTCGGCTGTGTATCAACTAAATAGCAAAAAAGTGTTTTGGACGAGATGCCAACAACACGCGGTGTTCCCAAGCGGTCCCCCATCTAAGTACTAACCACGCCCGACGCTGCTTAATTGCGGTGATCGAACGAGAACCGATGTATTCAGCGTAGTATGGTCGTTGGCGAAAGACGAATGCTTAGAGTAGGATTATATATTTGGTATTTGATAATATATACTTGAGAATCACTGGTTAAATATGCAACGGTGTCAAATAAATATATTTTAATAAACGGCAAATCAAAGAGGAGTAAAAACTGTCAAGAAAAAAATAAATAAAATATAAAAATGGAGTATACGAAAAACATATATTTTTAGGTAAGCAAAAAAAGTGTTTTGGACGATGCCAACAACACGCGGTGTTCCCAAGCGGTCCCCCATCTAAGTACTAACCACGCCCGACGCTGCTTAATTGCGGTGATCGAACGAGAACCGATGTATTCAGCGTAGTATGGTCGTTGGCGAAAGACGAATGCTTAGAGTAGGATTATATATTTGGTATTTGATAATATCTACTTGAGAATCACTGGTTAAATATACAAAGGAGTCAAATAAATATATTTTAATAAACGGCAAATCAAAGAGGAGTAAAAACTGTCAAGAAAAAAATAAATAAAATATAAAAATGGAGTATACGAAAAACATAAATTTTTAGGTAAGCAAAAAAAGTGTTTTGGACGATGCCAACAACACGCGGTGTTCCCAAGCGGTCCCCCATCTAAGTACTAACCACGCCCGACGCTGCTTAATTGCGGTGATCGAACGAGAACCGATGTATTCAGCGTAGTATGGTCGTTGGCGAAAGACGAATGCTTAGAGTAGGATTATATATTTGGTATTTGATAATATATACTTGAGAATCACTGGTTAAATATGCAAAGGTGTCAAATAAATATATTTTAATAAACGGCAAATCAAAGAGGAGTAAAAACTGTCAAGAAAAAAATAAATAAAATATAAAAATGGAGTATACGAAAAACATATATTTTTAGGTAAGCAAAAAAAGTGTTTTGGACGATGCCAACAACACGCGGTGTTCCCAAGCGGTCCCCCATCTAAGTACTAACCACGCCCGACGCTGCTTAATTGCGTAGTATATAATATCTACTTGAGAATCACTGGTTAAATATACAAAGGAGTAAAATAAATATATTTTAATAAACGGCAAATCAAAGAGGAGTAAAAACTGTCAAGAAAAAAATAAGTAAAATATAAAAATGGAGTATACGAAAAACATAAATTTTTAGGTAAGCAAAAAAAGTGTTTTGGACGATGCCAACAACACGCGGTGTTCCCAAGCGGTCCCCCATCTAAGTACTAACCCCATCTAAGTACTAACCACGCCCGACGCTGCTTAATTGCGGTGATCGAACGAGAACCGATGTATTCAGCGTAGTATGGTCGTTGGCGAAAGACGAATGCTTAGAGTAGGATTATATATTTGGTATTTGATAATATATACTTGAGAATCACTGGTTAAATATGCAAAGGTGTCAAATAAATATATTTTAATAAACGGCAAATCAAAGAGGAGTAAAAACTGTCAAGAAAAAAATAAGTAAAATATAAAAATGGAGTATACGAAAAACATATATTTTTAGGTAAGCAAAAAAAGTGTTTTGGACGATGCCAACAACACGCGGTGTTCCCAAGCGGTCCCCCATCTAAGTACTAACCACGCCCGACGCTGCTTAATTGCGTAGTATATAATATCTACTTGAGAATCACTGGTTAAATATCAAGGGTAAATAAATATATTTTAATAAACGGCAATCAAAGAGGAGTAAAAACTGTCGAAAAAAATAATATATAAATGAGTACACATAAATTGAGGTGCAAAAAAATTTTTACGGCAACAAAGGGTGTTCCCAAGCGGTCCCCCATCTAAGTACTAACCACGCCCGACGCTGCTTAATTGCGGTGATCGAACAAACGATGTATTCAGCGTAGTATGGTCGTTGGCGAAAGACGAATGCTTAGAGTAGGATTATATATTTGGTATTTGATAATATATACTTGAGAATCACTGGTTAAATATGCAAAGGTGTCAAATAAATATATTTTAATAAACGGCAAATCAAAGAGGAGTAAAAACTGTCAAGAAAAAAATAAATAAAATATAAAAATGGAGTATACGAAAAACATATATTTTTAGGTAAGCAAAAAAAGTGTTTTGGACGATGCCAACAACACGCGGTGTTCCCAAGCGGTCCCCCATCTAAGTACTAACCACGCCCGACGCTGCTTAATTGCGGTGATCGAACGAGAACCGATGTATTCAGCGTAGTATGGTCGTTGGCGAAAGACGAATGCTTAGAGTAGGATTATATATTTGGTATTTGATAATATTACTTGAGAATCACTGGTTAAATATCAAAGGGTCAAATAAATATATTTTAATAAACGGCAAATCAAAGAGGAGTAAAAACTGTCAAGAAAAAAATAAATAAAATATAAAAATGGAGTATACGAAAAACATAAATTTTTAGGTAAGCAAAAAAAGTGTTTTGGACGATGCCAACAACACGCGGTGTTCCCAAGCGGTCCCCCATCTAAGTACTAACCACGCCCGACGCTGCTTAATTGCGGTGATCGAACGAGAACCGATGTATTCAGCGTAGTATGGTCGTTGGCGAAAGACGAATGCTTAGAGTAGGATTATATATTTGGTATTTGATAATATATACTTGAGAATCACTGGTTAAATATGCAACGGTGTCAAATAAATATATTTTAATAAACGGCAAATCAAAGAGGAGTAAAAACTGTCAAGAAAAAAATAAATAAAATATAAAAATGGAGTATACGAAAAACATATATTTTTAGGTAAGCAAAAAAAGTGTTTTGGACGATGCCAACAACACGCGGTGTTCCCAAGCGGTCCCCCATCTAAGTACTAACCACGCCCGACGCTGCTTAATTGCGTAGTATGGAGTATATAATATCTACTTGAGAATCACTGGTTAAATATACAAAGGAGTAAAATAAATATATTTTAATAAACGGCAAATCAAAGAGGAGTAAAAACTGTCAAGAAAAAAATAAGTAAAATATAAAAATGGAGTATACGAAAAACATAAATTTTTAGGTAAGCAAAAAAAGTGTTTTGGACGATGCCAACAACACGCGGTGTTCCCAAGCGGTCCCCCATCTAAGTACTAACCACGCCCGACGCTGCTTAATTGCGGTGATCGAACGAGAACCGATGTATTCAGCGTAGTATGGTCGTTGGCGAAAGACGAATGCTTAGAGTAGGATTATATATTTGGTATTTGATAATATATACTTGAGAATCACTGGTTAAATATGCAAAGGTGTCAAATAAATATATTTTAATAAACGGCAAATCAAAGAGGAGTAAAAACTGTCAAGAAAAAAATAAATAAAATATAAAAATGGAGTATACGAAAAACATATATTTTTAGGTAAGCAAAAAAAGTGTTTTGGACGATGCCAACAACACGCGGTGTTCCAAGCGGTCCGCCATCTAAGTACTAACCACGCCCGACGCTGTTAAGCGGTGATCGAACGAGCCGATGTATTAATTGCGTAGTATATAATATCTACTTGAGAATCACTGGTTAAATATACAAAGGAGTCAAATAAATATATTTTAATAAACGGCAAATCAAAGAGGAGTAAAAACTGTCAAGAAAAAAATAAATAAAATATAAAAATGGAGTATACGAAAAACATAAATTTTTAGGTAAGCAAAAAAAGTGTTTTGGACGATGCCAACAACACGCGGTGTTCCCAAGCGGTCCCCCATCTAAGTACTAACCACGCCCGACGCTGCTTAATTGCGGTGATCGAACGAGAACCGATGTATTCAGCGTAGTATGGTCGTTGGCGAAAGACGAATGCTTAGAGTAGGATTATATATTTGGTATTTGATAATATATACTTGAGAATCACTGGTTAAATATGCAAAGGTGTCAAATAAATATATTTTAATAAACGGCAAATCAAAGAGGAGTAAAAACTGTCAAGAAAAAAATAAATAAAATATAAAAATGGAGTATACGAAAAACATATATTTTTAGGTAAGCAAAAAAAGTGTTTTGGACGATGCCAACAACACGCGGTGTTCCCAAGCGGTCCCCCATCTAAGTACTAACCACGCCCGACGCTGCTTAATTGCGTAGTATATAATATCTACTTGAGAATCACTGGTTAAATATACAAAGGAGTAAAATAAATATATTTTAATAAACGGCAAATCAAAGAGGAGTAAAAACTGTCAAGAAAAAAATAAGTAAAATATAAAAATGGAGTATACGAAAAACATAAATTTTTAGGTAAGCAAAAAAAGTGTTTTGGACGATGCCAACAACACGCGGTGTTCCCAAGCGGTCCCCCATCTAAGTACTAACCACGCCCGACGCTGCTTAATTGCGGTGATCGAACGAGAACCGATGTATTCAGCGTAGTATGGTCGTTGGCGAAAGACGAATGCTTAGAGTAGGATTATATATTTGGTATTTGATAATATCTACTTCAGAATCACTGGTTAAATATGCAAAGGAGTCAAATAAATATATTTTAATAAACGGCAAATCAAAGAGGAGTAAAAACTGTCAAGAAAAAAATAAGTAAAATATAAAAATGGAGTATACGAAAAACATAAATTTTTAGGTAAGCAAAAAAAGTGTTATAACCACGCCCGACGCTGCTTAATTGCGGTGATCGAACGAGAACCGATGTATTCAGCGTAGTATGGTCGTTGGCGAAAGACGAATGCTTAGAGTAGGATTATATATTTGGTATTTGATAATATCTACTTGAGAATCACTGGTTAAATATGCAAAGGTGTCAAATAAATATATTTTAATAAACGGCAAATCAAAGAGGAGTAAAAACTGTCAAGAAAAAAATAAGTAAAATATAAAAATGGAGTATACGAAAAACATAAATTTTTAGGTAAGCAAAAAAAGTGTTTTGGACGATGCCAACAACACGCGGTGTTCCCAAGCGGTCCCCCATCTAAGTACTAACCACGCCCGACGCTGCTTAATTGCGGTGATCGAACGAGAACCGATGTATTCAGCGTAGTATGGTCGTTGGCGAAAGACGAATGCTTAGAGTAGGATTATATATTTGGTATTTGATAATATATACTTGAGAATCACTGGTTAAATATGCAAAGGTGTCAAATAAATATATTTTAATAAACGGCAAATCAAAGAGGAGTAAAAACTGTCACGATTAAGATATAACTGGAGAACGAAGCGGAGTAAAAACTGTCAAGAAAAAAATAAGTAAAATATAAAATGGAGTATACGAAAAACATAAATTTTTAGGTAAGCAAAAAAAGTGTTTTGGACGATGCCAACAACACGCGGTGTTCCCAAGCGGTCCCCCATCTAAGTACTAACCACGCCCGACGCTGCTTAATTGCGGTGATCGAACGAGAACCGATGTATTCAGCGTAGTATGGTCGTTGGCGAAAGACGAATGCTTAGAGTAGGATTATATATTTGGTATTTGATAATATCTACTTGAGAATCACTGGTTAAATATGCAAAGGAGTCAAATAAATATATTTTAATAAACGGCAAATCAAAGAGGAGTAAAAACTGTCAAGAAAAAAATAAGTAAAATATAAAAATGGAGTATACGAAAAACATAAATTTTTAGGTAAGCAAAAAAAGTGTTTTGGACGATGCCAACAACACGCGGTGTTCCCAAGCGGTCCCCCATCTAAGTACTAACCACGCCCGACGCTGCTTAATTGCGGTGATCGAACGAGAACCGATGTATTCAGCGTAGTATGGTCGTTGGCGAAAGACGAATGCTTAGAGTAGGATTATATATTTGGTATTTGATAATATATACTTGAGAATCACTGGTTAAATATGCAAAGGTGTCAAATAAATATATTTTAATAAACGGCAAATCAAAGAGGAGTAAAAACTGTCAAGAAAAAAATAAATAAAATATAAAAATGGAGTATACGAAAAACATATATTTTTAGGTAAGCAAAAAAAGTGTTTTGGACGATGCCAACAACACGCGGTGTTCCCAAGCGGTCCCCCATCTAAGTACTAACCACGCCCGACGCTGCTTAATTGCGTAGTATATAATATCTACTTGAGAATCACTGGTTAAATATACAAAGGAGTAAAATAAATATATTTTAATAAACGGCAAATCAAAGAGGAGTAAAAACTGTCAAGAAAAAAATAAGTAAAATATAAAAATGGAGTATACGAAAAACATAAATTTTTAGGTAAGCAAAAAAAGTGTTTTGGACGATGCCAACAACACGCGGTGTTCCCAAGCGGTCCCCCATCTAAGTACTAACCACGCCCGACGCTGCTTAATATGCGGCATGTATCACGAAAGAGACGAGTAAATTTGTTTCACGGTAAGCAAAAAAAGTGTTTTGGACGATGCCAACAACACGCGGTGTTCCCAAGCGGTCCCCCATCTAAGTACTAACCACGCCCGACGCTGCTTAATTGCGGTGATCGAACGAGAACCGATGTATTCAGCGTAGTATGGTCGTTGGCGAAAGACGAATGCTTAGAGTAGGATTATATATTTGGTATTTGATAATATCTACTTGAGAATCACTGGTTAAATATGCAAAGGTGTCAAATAAATATATTTTAATAAACGGCAAATCAAAGAGGAGTAAAAACTGTCAAGAAAAAAATAAGTAAAATATAAAAATGGAGTATACGAAAAACATAAATTTTTAGGTAAGCAAAAAAAGTGTTTTGGACGATGCCAACAACACGCGGTGTTCCCAAGCGGTCCCCCATCTAAGTACTAACCACGCCCGACGCTGCTTAATTGCGGTATAAAACCGAGATCACGTATATCGGCGAAAAAATGTTAATAGGCCAAGAGGAGTAAAACTTCAGAACATGTAAATATAAGGTTCGAAAAATAATTTTAGTAAGCAAAGAAAGTACTGCAAAAAGTGTCCCAAGCGGTCCCCCATCTAAGTACTAACCACGCCCGACGCTGCTTAATTGCGGTGATCGAACGAGAACCGATGTATTCAGCGTAGTATGGTCGTTGGCGAAAGACGAATGCTTAGAGTAGGATTATATATTTGGTATTTGATAATATATACTTGAGAATCACTGGTTAAATATGCAACGGTGTCAAATAAATATATTTTAATAAACGGCAAATCAAAGAGGAGTAAAAACTGTCAAGAAAAAAATAAATAAAATATAAAAATGGAGTATACGAAAAACATATATTTTTAGGTAAGCAAAAAAAGTGTTTTGGACGATGCCAACAACACGCGGTGTTCCCAAGCGGTCCCCCATCTAAGTACTAACCACGCCCGACGCTGCTTAATTGCGGTGATCGAACGAGAACCGATGTATTCAGCGTAGTATGGTCGTTGGCGAAAGACGAATGCTTAGAGTAGGATTATATATTTGGTATTTGATAATATCTACTTGAGAATCACTGGTTAAATATACAAAGGAGTCAAATAAATATATTTTAATAAACGGCAAATCAAAGAGGAGTAAAAACTGTCAAGAAAAAAATAAGTAAAATATAAAAATGGAGTATACGAAAAACATAAATTTTTAGGTAAGCAAAAAAAGTGTTTTGGACGATGCCAACAACACGCGGTGTTCCCAAGCGGTCCCCCATCTAAGTACTAACCACGCCCGACGCTGCTTAATTGCGGTGATCGAACGAGAACCGATGTATTCAGCGTAGTATGGTCGTTGGCGAAAGACGAATGCTTAGAGTAGGATTATATATTTGGTATTTGATAATATATACTTGAGAATCACTGGTTAAATATGCAAAGGTGTCAAATAAATATATTTTAATAAACGGCAAATCAAAGAGGAGTAAAAACTGTCAAGAAAAAAATAAATAAAATATAAAAATGGAGTATACGAAAAACATATATTTTTAGGTAAGCAAAAAAAGTGTTTTGGACGATGCCAACAACACGCGGTGTTCCCAAGCGGTCCCCCATCTAAGTACTAACCACGCCCGACGCTGCTTAATTGCGTAGTATATAATATCTACTTGAGAATCACTGGTTAAATATACAAAGGAGTAAAATAAATATATTTTAATAAACGGCAAATCAAAGAGGAGTAAAAACTGTCAAGAAAAAAATAAGTAAAATATAAAAATGGAGTATACGAAAAACATAAATTTTTAGGTAAGCAAAAAAAGTGTTTTGGACGATGCCAACAACACGCGGTGTTCCCAAGCGGTCCCCCATCTAAGTACTAACCACGCCCGACGCTGCTTAATTGCGGTGATCGAACGAGAACCGATGTATTCAGCGTAGTATGGTCGTTGGCGAAAGACGAATGCTTAGAGTAGGATTATATATTTGGTATTTGATAATATATACTTGAGAATCACTGGTTAAATATCAGTCAAATAAATATATTTTAATAAACGGCAAATCAAAGAGGAGTAAAAACTGTCAAGAAAAAAATAAATAAAATATAAAAATGGAGTATACGAAAAACATATATTTTTAGGTAAGCAAAAAAAGTGTTTTGGACGATGCCAACAACACGCGGTGTTCCCAAGCGGTCCCCCATCTAAGTACTAACCACGCCCGACGCTGCTTAATTGCGTAGTATATAATATCTACTTGAGAATCACTGGTTAAATATACAAAGGAGTAAAATAAATATATTTTAATAAACGGCAAATCAAAGAGGAGTAAAAACTGTCAAGAAAAAAATAAGTAAAATATAAAAATGGAGTATACGAAAAACATAAATTTTTAGGTAAGCAAAAAAAGTGTTTTGGACGATGCGATGCCAACAACACGCGGTGTTCCCAAGCGGTCCCCCATCTAAGTACTAACCACGCCCGACGCTGCTTAATTGCGGTGATCGAACGAGAACCGATGTATTCAGCGTAGTATGGTCGTTGGCGAAAGACGAATGCTTAGAGTAGGATTATATATTTGGTATTTGATAATATCTACTTCAGAATCACTGGTTAAATATACAAAGGAGTAAAATAAATATATTTTAATAAACGGCAAATCAAAGAGGAGTAAAAACTGTCAAGAAAAAAATAAGTAAAATATAAAAATGGAGTATACGAAAAACATAAATTTTTAGGTAAGCAAAAAAAGTGTTTTGGACGATGCCAACAACACGCGGTGTTCCCAAGCGGTCCCCCATCTAAGTACTAACCACGCCCGACGCTGCTTAATTGCGGTGATCGAACGAGAACCGATGTATTCAGCGTAGTATGGTCGTTGGCGAAAGACGAATGCTTAGAGTAGGATTATATATTTGGTATTTGATAATATCTACTTTAGAATCACTGGTTAAATATGCAAAGGTGTCAAATAAATATATTTTAATAAACGGCAAATCAAAGAGGAGTAAAAACTGTCAAGAAAAAAATAAGTAAAATATAAAAATGGAGTATACGAAAAACATAAATTTTTAGGTAAGCAAAAAAAGTGTTTTGGACGATGCCAACAACACGCGGTGTTCCCAAGCGGTCCCCCATCTAAGTACTAACCACGCCCGACGCTGCTTAATTGCGGTGATCGAACGAGAACCGATGTATTCAGCGTAGTATGGTCGTTGGCGAAAGACGAATGCTTAGAGTAGGATTATATATTTGGTATTTGATAATATCTACTTGAGAATCACTGGTTAAATATACAAAGGAGTAAAATAAATATATTTTAATAAACGGCAAATCAAAGAGGAGTAAAAACTGTCAAGAAAAAAATAAGTAAAATATAAAAATGGAGTATACGAAAAACATAAATTTTTAGGTAAGCAAAAAAAGTGTTTTGGACGATGCCAACAACACGCGGTGTTCCCAAGCGGTCCCCCATCTAAGTACTAACCACGCCCGACGCTGCTTAATTGCGGTGATCGAACGAGAACCGATGTATTCAGCGTAGTATGGTCGTTGGCGAAAGACGAATGCTTAGAGTAGGATTATATATTTGGTATTTGATAATATCTACTTGAGAATCACTGGTTAAATATGCAAAGGTGTCAAATAAATATATTTTAATAAACGGCAAATCAAAGAGGAGTAAAAACTGTCAAGAAAAAAATAAGTAAAATATAAAAATGGAGTATACGAAAAACATAAATTTTTAGGTAAGCAAAAAAAGTGTTTTGGACGATGCCAACAACACGCGGTGTTCCCAAGCGGTCCCCCATCTAAGTACTAACCACGCCCGACGCTGCTTAATTGCGGTGATCGAACGAGAACCGATGTATTCAGCGTAGTATGGTCGTTGGCGAAAGACGAATGCTTAGAGTAGTATTATGTATTTGGTGTGAGTTAATATATGTTATATTAAATCGAAAAGATAAGAGATGTATGCACATACATGGAATAAAATGCTAAAAATAAAATAGAACGTATAACACAGAAATTCCAAGTAAAAGTCACAGATACTACAATGTATATGCTTAGATTATTTTTGGCAGGGGAAGCGTACTAAAATAAACTAAATAAACCTATGTCATTATAGTTATAAATTTGAGTGAAAGTAAATTATGAAATATTGAAAAAAAAAAACAACAAATTTAAATTGCTTTTATGAGTGTATTTGGTTATCTTAAATATTGAAATAATTTCAATAAATTTCTTCTTATCTTGCATTATTTGGAGGAACAATAAAACCAAGCCCAACTAGAACGCAGAGATCACGTAGCCAGAAGACGACGTCAGCTGTGTGACGTGATGGTCCAGAGACAAAGGCTGCTAAGGCGGACCATAAGTTATAACATTGGGTTGGGTCAATGTCTGGGCTTACACCACGCGGAGGGATGGGAGGACACGTTCTCGTACTCGTCTTGGCCAGGGCCTTATGACTAATAATTGGCCAGGGCGCCGAGACAGTGGGTAAACACAATACATACTATACAAATATAAGCAAAGGTATGTATGTAAATAATATCTATAAAGAAATGCTCATCGAGCTGCATTTTTTTTCCTTTCTTTCGTTATTATTATTATTGTTATTTTCCTGGTGCCTAAAAAGGTGACAGGGTTATCACGTCTCCGTTCGACTCTTATCGTTGGTGACTCAGTTGCAGAGTTGCACAGCTGCGCTTTGCCTTCCAACATTCTTGTTTGCTCTCTCTCTTTATCTCTCTTTTGCTACCTCTTCTATCCGCTGATGAAACGCTGACCTAGGCCAGTCAGCGGTCACTTCCCGGTGTTAAATCAAATTTAATTTGATTAACACTTTTCCCTTTTTTTTATTTATTTTTTTCGTGAGCTTCAAGTCAGGCTCATAATTATGACATATCACGTTGTTGTTTGTTTGTTGTTGTTGTGGTTGTTGTTGTGGTTGTTGTCGCTTTGTAATTGAAGCAAATGCGGCCCACTATCAAAATTATCTTTACTAAGCGTCTGCTCTGTCTGCCCTGCTTGCCCCTCCTCTTTCCTCTACCCTCTCTCTCTCTCTCTCTCTCTGTTTGTTTACGATCAGACAGCCAGGCACTTGTTTTGATTAAAGGCGTTGATAGTGGGTATTATGTATATAGAAAAAAGAAGAAAAATAATAAAAAAAACCCAAGTAAAAATGCTTTTTTTTTTGGTCGAGATTAGAATAATTTATATATAAAATTTGTAATTGTAATTGAACAGGCAAACGTAATTCTAATCGGCGATTTAGTTCCGTTTCACGTTTCCATATCCATGGCGATGTCATCGGTAATATTCTTGGTGAGGAGCGTGTGTAGACGACCCTGGTGATTTTTGAGATTACCAATACTCTGAAACGACTTGTCACAGAAGGTGCAGGGGAAGGGCTTCTCGCCGGTGTGCACCAAATGATGCGAAGTGAGATGACCACGCGTAAAGAATGTCTTCTGGCATTTATCACATTTGAATGGCCGCTTGGACTTGTCCAGTTCATGGGATCGCATGTGTGTGTGTAAATCCGATTTCGTTGGCCACGTCTTCTTGCACACATTACAATTGAAGATGCGCGGCTTGGGCTCGCCCGTATGGATGCGGGCGTGCGAGATCAGCTGGGTGCGCAGCACAAACCGACGATCGCAGATCTCGCAGGTAAAGGGACGTTCCATTGAGTGGGCCGATGTGAAATGATAGCGCAGTCCGTGCTGCGAAGCACATTGCTTTTGGCACACCGTGCAATCGTAGCTGAGGATATCGCCCAATCTGTGCACCGATGCCAAGTGCATCTTCAACTGTGAGTTGCGTGTATACTTTTTGCCACACTCGGGGCAAGGACGCTGCGGCCTACGAGGCACTGCCACATTTTTGCGTGGCGCTCGCTTCCGTTTGGGTTTATCCGCAGGTTTTTTCTGTTGTTGTTGTGGTTGTGGTTGTTCCATCTGTTCCAGCGAGGCTGTCAAATGGATGGGCGTGTTCAGTATGCCCGAATCCCAGCTGACGGCGGACTTCGTCTGATTTGTTGGCTCACAGCTGCTCTCAAGTGTAGCCGATAGATCCAAGGTGCCTACAAAAATTAAAAAACGATTTTAGTTCTCAGCTCTTGGATTAGGTAGAAAATAAAGTAGAGATTATTTACTTATATCAATTTGTGCTTTTGTTTTGCTTGTTCTTCTTCAATGAGCAATTTGAATTTACAAAAAAAATATTTATTTTGGTTTCAGTATCAGTTCAACATCAGCTTTATACATACCGAAATCGACGGGATCGACTAGCGATGACAAAGACGTGGATTTGGACTTTTCCAGACAACCGACTTCCCTTTCCAGACATTCGAGGGCATCGTCCAGGGCCTGTTCGTGTCGGGCGCGCAGAATGCGCTCCGAATCCTGACATCGCTGCCGGAACTCTAAAGCGTCGTACAGCCGATGCAGGCACATCTGGCAAATGACATCGCTGGGCTTGATCCCTAGATTGGGCACCAGTTCGAGCAGCTCGGTGCTCAGTTGCTGGTTGTCACCTATGCTGTGGCTGAGCGGCGGATGCTCCACCAGACAGCAGCGACAGACCACGAACACGGTGCGGTTCAACAGCAGCGGGAACATAATCTCTTCTTTCTCCTATTTAATAATACTACTTGGGTGTGCGTCCGTCCGTCCGACCAACCGCTCAGCGGGACCGTTGCTGGACGTCTGAGATGCGAGCGAATAATGACAACCCAGATAGCGGCCAGCTACCGCAGCCGGTGCCGGTGCCGAGATGCCGGCTCAGGGCGCATTGATAGCCCTTGACATGGGCACAGGGCGATAAGCTCGAACAGCGAGAGAGAAAGAGAGAGAGAGATTTGTCGAGAGAGACAGAGATAAATGTAGAGAGAGAGGGTGCAAGAGTGGTAGAGAGAGGGGTTTGAGAGAAGGAGAGAGGAACTGTCAACGTTTGCTAATTTCCGATCTCTGCTTACTAATTGTTTACCAATTAGATTTGGATTTCGGGAGCGTGTGTTACAGCCTTGAATTAATCTGAAGACCTTATCGCAGGGGCTTCGCAGTAAATGAGATTGTCTCATCGGTATATTTGGGTGGTCGGTCTCCAACTGATAACACAGTCGTTCAGCTCCAATAATACTAACCCAGCATTATCTCCCTTATCATGACTAGCGGCTCTAAGTTGAGCTTTGTATTCAGCGGGTTTCCCGAATTTTCTATGATACACAATATATATATAAATATATATATATATATAAAATAAATATATAAATATATATATATATATATATATATATGTATATATTAATTATATATATTCATGCACAAACTTTTACTGAGCTAAAAATACTACAAAAATCATTTGCAAGAGAGAACGTCTAATTTATTGATCATATTAAACCAAACTATAACTGTAAAAAAATACAATAAATTTTAGTGTTAATCATGGAACAATTTGATTTTCTTTCCATTCAATTTTTTGCATTTTTAGTTCTAGCAAATAATAAATTTTATACAATATTAGTAATAATAATAATAATAAGAGAGCTGCACGATGGATTATCAGATATAAAGTGGTAATCAAATTTGACTGTATTTATATTATCGATAAATATCGATTTGATACAGCAGCAAGAAATTTAGTAGGGTTGAAAACGGTAACCGAAAAAATCGTGCTTCATAGAAATATATTTAAAATTTGAAACATGAATGACAATCGTAGACATAACAAACATATTTCTATCACAAATATCAATAATGAAAATTTGTTGTACATTTTTATTCTTTTTAGTTTTTAGACTTATAATCAGTGAGTTGAAATTGTAATTAACTGGCATGATGAAATTCACAGACAACATTTATAGGATCAAATGGACAAACCACTCCAACAGAAGATCAATCAACAGAAAATCAAACAACAGAAAATCCAGACTACAACATCTGCGTCGACTGCTCGGATCATTTTGATCCCAAGTGCTATGTGAACAGGGAAGACATGGAAGTCCCCGAGAATGAAAAACCCAATGTGCAACCTTTCAATAGTTCAACAGATAAGCACAACGAAAAATTGGCGAAATGCCTACCGGAAAAATACGCAATAACTGGTAACAAAAGAAGTATCTGAAGTATATGAAAAAATGAAATTGAATTTTTATGGTTTACTTTAGGTGGCTTGGAATCAATGGTTTGCACTATGTCGCCATTTTTGGGCTGCAATTTAATTGGCAATGAGAAGGTCTTGACAAATGAAAGGGCCAGGTCAATAACTTGTGTCACCTGTGGCAGACATTGCGGATGTAAAATATTAAACTCTCAATATTTTACCAATGGCGGACTTATCGCTTTTAAAGTGGATTGTCTATTGGTCCAATCCTTGACTCTGCTTCATATCTTTCTATATTTTATGCTCTTTTAAGATAATTGCTTTAAAAATTAAAATAATGAGCATAATGAACGGCACGCCAAAGATTACATATCCTTTTAATCTATAAGATAATCTTTGATCTATTTTTTATATATATAACCTTAGTTGATTTATCAATCATCCACTCAACATTATTTGTAAATTTGTAAAAACCAAACTCAATAGAAAAACAAAGCAAACAAAGCAAATTTAATAAATTTGAACATTCCTTCAATTTTTATATTCAAAGAAAACAATTGATTCCAATTTTAAAATGGTACAAAATCGAACTCTATTTTTTGTTTTACTAATGTTCTTTGTAAAAAGTGGTATATTATTATATATAATTAAGTGATTAAATTTGATTGATGTGGATGTATAATTGCAGAGCCTATAGATGGACATAATAATGAATGTGTGGATTGTAGTGCATATATGGGTCGCTGCAAGGTGACAACGACGGGTTGGGCGCCCTTTAAGTATTCCAAAACAGACGCCAAAATTGTTGCCAAGTTAGAACCCTTTACCGATGGCGATGTTAAGTTAGCCCGTTGTGTCCTCGATGGCTATATTATAAATGGTAAGTGTTATTTCTATTCAAATCAAATCCAATTAATGCTATATATTTAAATTTATCTGTAGGACAAATCGAGACGTTCATTTGCTTCTGGGCCCCATATATGGGTTGTCAAGCAGCCGCCAGAAGCGATGTTATCAACAAACATCATATGCATCCCTTAGTATGTAAATCTTGTGCCAGATATTGTGGTTGCTATCTTGAGACTAAATCTAAAGCTGGTACTATTAATGGCTTGATTATAAGCTGGATCATAATAATTGAAATTTATTTAATGCTTATTCTAGATCTATGACAAGCGACGATTTAAGACGATTCTATTTTTATAAATTTAATTGAGAAAGGCTTCATTTAAGTTATGTTTTAGTAACTCTATGTTAAAATTTATTAATTGTAGTTTGCTTAGTTACAAAAGTCCAACAACTTTCAATAATATTAATCATAATCATAAATTTACATTTTTTTGTGCTGTCGATAATGAAAAAAATGAGTACAATTTCTGTGTTGTTATTTGGTTTTCAATTGTTAAATGTATGTGAATTGAACAGTAAGTAGACAAAGTTGGGTAAGTCAGGGCCATTTCTGATGTACAGCATTAAGATTAATTTCACAATGCAGGTGAATCGACAGCTATAATACGATCTGACGGATTCGAGATGAAAACCACAAGATCTGCATTATCCAAAAAGAGTAATTGTATCAGATGCGGAGAAACATCTCATCCGTATTGTGATGTCAAATCGAATGGGTATTCTGTACCAACTAGAAACCGTAACGATTTGCGATTAGTTTATGAAACCAGCGAGTCCCAGAACTTGGCCACAGAATTACTTTATTGCACTGGTACCCAATATATAATCAAAGGTGATTAAATAATTTCGCTACTCTAGGAATTAGAATATCCATTCTGATTGAAAGGCAGAATCAGAATCGCATTTAGAACTAGTTTTCAGACCATCTTTGTTAGAGCATTTTTCTGGAATCAGTATCTAAATTTGTTGCGGATTGTTATACTGGATTTGTCATAACTTCATCAATATTTTCATGTTATTTTTTTTAGGTTTTGTACGTTCATACATTTGTTTTTGGTGGCGAAACGGGCAGTGTGGCGCTGTGGTCCCATTCTACAAATTGGCTAATGAAAATGAAATAATGCGAATCTGTGAATCGTGTGCATATTGGTGTGGCTGTCGTGGATTTGCTCCAAACTCATCTTTGGCCAACATTTCAAATGTTAATCAACTATTACTAATCATATGCTTCATATCATGCCTCATCTTGAGCATGCAACCAATGTAATCAGAATTGTTATTTATGTCGAATAAAAATTATGTTCTTATAGAGATATGACAAATTTCACTTTAATATTCTGAACACGCAGCATGCTTTGAGAAAAATAAAAAAATATAAATTTATATGTAAATATTATATATATTGCTTCGGATGAAATGATTTTGACATTTATAGGCTTTAAATTTTTGTTGTTTATAATATGTTCCGCAGTCAACTGTAAGTATTTAATAATAATTCTTTATTTATATTTATATAAAAACAAAAACATCAGCTGCAAATGGGTACAATGCATGTTCCAAATGCTTTCCACATGGTGAATGCCACACTAACAAAGACGGTTGGGCAGCTCCTCCAGATGCCCCTGGCGACATGTCATTGGTTATAAGAACTGGTCCATATGGCTACCTCGATCATGGAACTTTAAACAATTGCATCAATGCAGAATATCAACTGACAGGTAATTTTCATAAATTTACATACTTTTAACGTTTGAGTGATGTACACCTTTGATGTACATCATTTAGGTGATGTCTTGGAGCACATTTGCTTTTGGAAGAAACCAGAGAAATGTGAAGCAGTTGTGCCCCATTACAAGTTGCAAAATAAAGATCTGATGAGGCGCATCTGCAGTGATTGTGCCGAATATTGCGCTTGTAATGATATACCCAAATCTTCTGTCTTTGATCTTAGATATATTCTATTTATATGTTTTGTTGTGTTCATCAATATTTGTGTGTATTGAGTAAAGTTATTTAAAATGCAACGAATTTTTAAGGGAACTAAATATTGTGTGGTGAAAAATTCTATTTTTTTGATATTAATATTGGTTCAGGTCCTGTTCAGAATTTTATACTCTATGTCGTAGCGTTGTTTAGTCAGAGTCTCTACGGGAATTTTTATATTAAATAGAGTCTGATTCATTCTGATTCATTTTGTATTATTTGTTTTCTGTTTTACTTCAAAATGTTCTTTGTATATTTTTATTTGTACTAGAAATGACTACACAAACTTTAAGTGTCGCCTTTGTTTTGTTATATAGTATTTATCTAAGGAACTTAATATGTAAGTAGAAGTACAAAATGCTGTTTTCATAATAATAATTGGTATCATTAGTTGGTTTCAATGCATGCACCAATTGTTATCAGTACAATGGAATCTGTAATGTGACCAGTGTTGGCTATTCGGTGTCCATTACAGGTACAACCGATTTGACATTGGTTAGAAAACTGATAAAGGGTGACACTGTCATCGATGAAAATCTACAATGTGTAAATTATGGCTACATTGTTTCTGGTATGTATTTTCTATGCTTATCGATATTTTCCATTTAGCAGAGCATTTTGTATATTCTGTATTCGTCAGGTAATGTTACCAAACACATTTGCTTCTGGGCACTGCCCTCGAAGTGTGAGGCAGTCGTACCCACCAGTGTTATCGATAACAAAATGATCGAGGAAACAGTGTGTCGTTCCTGCGCCCATCATTGCGATTGTGCCTCACTAAGGAGCACGGGTGCCTCACTTAACCATCCGCTAATAATGTGGTTCATCATCGGATTAAGCACAACATATTCTGTGTGGTCGGTGTTGTAAAACTAATCTGAATCTATGTGGAAAAGTATAATTTAAATAATCATACTGGGTTGATAGATATAAATAAATCAGAAGCAATGGTCATCAAATTCTTTGAAATTCAAAACCACCAAAATCTTCTCTCCTGGTTCATTTATGTTTTGCATAGAAACAGAAAATTTGATCAACAATTATTAATTAAATTAAATTGTAGAATTATTGTAAAATATTAGTATATTACACAAATCGATCGGAATAATATATGACCTCTACCAGGCTACTAGTATAATAATAATAAAAAATCTAGTTATTCTTATTTACAGATAAAGCCTAATTTAAATTCCTACTAAAAGTTTGGGTCACGTAGTTTATGAACTTGAACTGTAATTCGTATTGTGTAAAGAATTTTGGGGAAAAATTCCTTTAGTTAATTTATACCAAAGCAAATGCAATTAGTTTGTCTGATTCGGCAGCATACACACACACACACACTCCCACCCACACACACGCACCAATTTCTAAGAGTTTAAATTAGCATTTATTTAATCAACATTTTGCAAAAAACACACTGTCAGAAAAATTTATAGATTCCAGTTAAAATTCAAAGTAGGATTCAAATGGATTTTACACGCAGCCAATTTAAGAAGGTAACAAGATATGATCGAAAAAGCGTTGCCATATTGTTGTAACTAGAAGCAGCAGCAAGCAGTATATTTATGTGACATTAATTTTGTTCAGTGTATTGCGACGTTTATGTTGCTTAAGGTCCGACACAATCGCAATTGTATTCAAAATTCAATCAACGCCTTCTTAATGCTGCGATATTTACCAATGCTCCAGCACATGTAATTCCAAAGTATATATATACATATATAAATATATATATATATAGAATTTAAGCGTCGTTGATTGCACAGAATTTAATTCAACTATACACGATTCGCAAAATCACAGATACAGATGCAGATACAGATACAGATACAGATACAGATACAGATACAGATACAGATACAGATACAGATACAGATACAGATACAGATACAGATACACATAAAGATACAGATACAGAAACAGATACAGATCCAGATACAGATACAGATTCGGATACATATATATATATATACATATGCAGATACAGGTACAGATACACCTACTCAATTGAATGGACCGTCAATCCTCGGCCGAGTTGAACGTGCTCATCTGACATTCTGGTATATATATATATATACAACATCTCTGGTTCGGCGGATCGCCTTCTATATAGTTCCAGTCCCAGCAGACTCGTACATTTAATACTTTCAATACTTGTAGCCCACAAAATGATTATATGTTTGTGTGTGTATTTTCTACTGTTTAAAATAAATTGTATATTACTTTTATTAAAATTTCCGCTCTAACATTTCTGTATGTGTGTGTGTGTGTGCGAGTGTGTGTGTGTGTAGGTGTGTGTTTGTGTTTATGTTTCTAACACATTTGTTCTCGTGATAGAGTAGTAGCGACTAGAATTTGATGAATTCTTAAATAAAATTCCACACGATTTGCAGGAAAAGTTTCTTCTGGAACATTTTTTTATTTCCTGACATTTGGAATTTACAAATTCATATCGTATTATGCATTGCTATTTTTGGAAGCGAGCTTTTAGAAAATTACTCGTCTAGTTCCAGACTATTGTTTAATGATGATTGAAGGTCTTGTCATTTATTTTTTATTAGTTTTAAGCGTTTTTTTTTTGTAATTTAGAGATCAAATTTATTTATTTTTATGTCTCAAGCTAATGAAGCACCCGCGTTCTCTGTTTTCAGGAATGCAGGAAATATAAACCTAGTTATATATAAATTATACGTTATTAAGCATTAATTGGCAGTAAAGATATTCTTAAATCGCTAGTAATATAATAATTTTGAATTGTTCGAAGAGTTTCTATATATTATTTTTATAAAACAAAAATCCTTGCTACTTCATATTGTTATCAAATTTTTTTCTATCTAAAATTTGCTTTGGGCCCAATTGTTTTTATGACTGCAACCGCTCCTGTTTGTGTTACCTTTTAAGGGTACAGTGCCCTAGTTTCTGTTTCTTTCAATGCTAGCTGCGAATTACCTTTACAACATCAAATTTCTGCAAGCAAAGGGTTATACACACACAGCTAACACCGACGCTGTACATACATAGATATATATATATATATATATATATATGTATCTAGACACTCAATTTTTTCCAGCGAATTAAGTCTGTTCTATTAACATTTATGGCCACTCTGTCGTGCAATTCACCAGAAACTCTCATAAAGGTACGCACACATAACACACACACACATATATGCTTGCACATAAGTAAATTCACACCATGACACCGTTAATCGGTACAAGAGCAAATAAAATTTGTGCGCAGGCGCAGCAGCGATTGCCATCGGTAAAGAAAGTGGCGAAGTTGCGATTAATGAGCGAAAATGCGACCTTCAAACGTTGAGAGCATAGCACACCAACATCTACAACAACAACAACAACAACTTCGGATCTTAGCTAGCACCTGTAGCTGAAAAACAGGTATAGGAAAATTATATTTTCCCAAAAAAAAAACTTTAAGCCGCCATAAACCGGTGCGCATATGCAGCCATCAGCTGAAAATCAAGAGAAAGAGAGAGAGAGAGAGAGAAAGCAGCCGTTACATGAGAGCAGCTTGTGAGTAACACAAGCGCTGAGCGCACTGAGCAGCCGAGAGAAATAAAATCTGTTGTGCTCTCTCACAAATGAAGCTGAAGCTGAGCCTGAGTCGATGGCACGAGCACAGCGTACGGGGTTCCATTTTCAGTCCGCGAGACGGTCTCAACGCCAACGGTCGTCCATTCGTTCCGTCAATCGTCGCAGTTGAAATCGAAGCGCAAGTTCGAATAATTCATAACGGTCAGTCAAGTGCGCATGAAATATATATATTACGAGTCAAAATGACGGACAAGGTAGCGCGTGTGCCTGGTGGTCAATAAAGTATAAATAAAAAGTATACATAAATAGATAATAATTTCATATATATGAATGCATATATAATTATTATCGTATGCAAAATACACGAAACAAAATAGAGTGCAATTAATTTTTTTCTAAAAACTCAACGAATAACTTTTAAGAAATTGAGCAAACTTGGATATTAAACGAACGAATATTACAACGACAAGGTAAGATATATCATTAGTACATTTAAATATATATTTCAAAATTTACTTTTGGTGCATCTTGAACTTGCCGCAAAGTGCGTAAAAATTTTGTGGCGGAGTTGTTTTTTCTTGGGGGATGGTATTTTCCAAATTGCGTATCGGAATTTTCTGGTCCTGCAAATGAGAAGGCAATAAAATGCGCAGCAAACAATAATCGTCACCCTAAAATGATTGATGCACAATCCGCTTAAGGTTGTAAGAAAGTAAATTATAAAGTCTTTTAAATATGGTCACTTGATCTGTTTTATTTTAGTTGAAGATTTAACAAATTTTATTTCTCAAACAACTTTTAATATTAAAAGAGTAACTAGCACAGATATTTATTACTACATATTAAACACATATTTCTTTCACAATATAAAACCAGATGTTAAACTCGAATCTTTTGCAATTTACAACTTACACATTTCGCAATTTTCTGATTAATTTAAGCCGCAAAATGTTTGCACAATTATCAGCAATTTGTGAATTGCGTTTTTACGACACTCATATTTAGAAAGATGATAGTGGAATGTGATTCTCATCAAGATTTTGATTAAACCATATATGAAAATAACAATAAAATTAAAGAGTTACAATAAAAAATTCACACCTAATGTAATTAATAAATGCAAGACTACTGTAATTAAATAGGTAACTTTGAAATGGAGTCCAAGCGTGGCGTGTGCAATTTCTGCAGCGTTTCTCTCTTTCTATCTCGCTCGGCAACTCAAAACGTTGACAGTTAAATGAATGCAATCAAATTTGGAGCAGAGATACAATTACTACAGCTCCGCTTTTTAGCCATTGCCAGAGCAAGCAACACCTGAGACTTTAAGCCACAACAAATTGGCATTCAAAAATGAAGCGGAAAGAGTCAAAGATAAAAACAGCAACGGCAACAGCAAGTCTAAAAATCAATAGCAAACATTGACCAATAGTCAAATACACACATACACACACACACACACACACACATACATATACAATTTTTCATAAGTTTGCATCTTGAACATACGACCTGAAATTATTACATAAAGTTGGACCCCCAGTTATCGGTTCACGAATGAACGTCATTAACTGCACACAGACGCAAACACACGCACACATGCACACGCACACAAACACACATGAAACCCCGTTCGTTTCATTATGATCCGGTTTGTCTTTCTTGTGGACTATGTAATGTACAAATATATATATTTTTGTGACTTCCCCTCTTTTGGGTCGCAGCTTCAACCCAAAATAAAAGGAGTTGCGCTTAATGAAAGTTCAAGTGAAATTTTGGTAAAAAAAAACGTCAAAACCGGTTTTCTTAGGTCAAGTCTTAATCAATATTTTGCTGTTCGAGCAAAGTCCAATTATGTTCAAGGCCGAAAGCGATGGGAAAATCGAAATGGAAAGGCCAAGTGTATTTATATTTATATGTTTAAATGTCATTTAATTCAGTTCATTAAGTACAGTTATAGGCGCGTTAAAGACGTTAAGTTTTCAATAATTAGATGCTTTTGAAGTTAGTTTCAAGTGGACAATGCAGATTTAAGGAATTTTGTGAAAGCAAAGACGGTGGATTGAAATTTTGGGTGTTAAAAAAAACTTTTCTCTAAGCTTACAGAAAATACTGGAAAAACTGTTATAAAAGTAACAAAGCCTATCTACATAAAAAAAACCATTATTAATTTCTTTTTTATGCTAAGTATGTCTATCAAAAGACTTCTAAGCAACATCATAATTGATTAATAGCTTAGGCAGGGTAAATAATTTGACAATTTCACCGATTACCAGAGACAATCTGAGACTTGTGACTATGATAATTATTACAATACAACAACAACAACGGGGACAACTTGCACTTTCTTTAAGCATTTGCTGCTAATGTAGCTAATTAGGCTTATAACATCGACTTTTACTCTCAAGTTCACTTTCCGTAGAAATTGAGCAATTATGAGAGCGTTTTTCCAGCCAGCATCATCAGCTTAATATATCATCGAATTGACAGAAAAAAACAAAACTAGAAAAAAAAACACTCACATAAACACATATGCTAAAAAAAAAGCCCAGTAAAGAAAGAAAACAATAAAAAAAAATATATATGGAAAAAAAATAGACAAACTGAAACCGTAGCCGCAGAAACCGTCGAGAAATGTGGTAGGAAAAAAAAGAAAGTGCAATGCTGATCGTATATTCAACACACACACACATGCATAACATATATATAAATTTATATATATATGTGTGCACATATAATAACTGAGCGTTAGCGGCACTTTAGTGCAGCACTCTATAAAGAAAGATCTTTCAGGCTGTGGCACTTTTCCTTTCAACAAACACTTGCAACTAACAACAAACTTGATCAACTTATTCATTTGTGGCTTTTTAAATTAACACTTCGAATGCGATTTGTTTTGCCTTGAAATTTGAATTGGAATTGGAATTGGAACTGGAACCGTGTTTTGGTGTTAAGTGCTTTAGCAAATATTATCAACTAGTCGTCGTTTGAAGTTTCTCAGGCAAATTTGCTCAATTTCGCTAATCATATCGAACACTAAAGTCGCGTGCCGAAATAAACATAAGCTTTACTAATTGTTAGCGTTAAATATTGTTCTCGTATTCTCATCCAATAGATTTTTACTTTAATAGGTTTTTCACTTAACTGGTTGAAACCAGTTTGTTGGACTTTTCCGTTTGGCTACCTGTGAGAGAAAAATGCCCGAAAATATTTGGGGGAAATTGTAAGTGGTTTCAGGCAAAGATCAAATGCAATTAAAGAATGAGAATTTCGGGACTACCTGCTGTCAACTGAATGATTGATGGCATCTACATCATTTTGAGCACAAAAAAAATTAAGAAAAGAAGAAAAACAGGATAAAGACTACACAAAAAATCGGGTCTAGAATGAAGCAAACAAAATTATTGTATTTTAAATTTTGAAAATGAAAGAATTTTCTAGTCGAGATAGCTGAAAAGTAGGATAACTGAAATTAGTTTTTTCATTATGAAAATATATATTTTGGTTAGCGTTGTGCGTTTCCTATGCAATTAATAAAATTTCTCGATTAATTATATATCAATTGAAATAGTCTTTCGGCATAAATGAAATTTTTTGCATTCCTCTAAACTATGTCAATATATACAATGACTTAAAAAGAAGTAATTTACCACATTCCCAATCTGCCAAATTGACCAAATAATGCTGTTAAATCCAATTACTTGGATATCTACTAAATGCAAATACCGGAAATGTTTGAATGTTGTTAAATGGGTCAAGCCGTTAAAAATGCATTTAATGATCTAATCAGTTCAGCTTAAACTACTTAAGACCACTCCCAACTGCTCCACTGACCACAAAACGCTAATATCGAATTTAAATGAACAAAAGTAGACGAAATAGCAAAAAGCGTTTTGATAAAACCGTTTTAAGTCGCAGCCAATAAATTGTTCATTAATGCATAGTCAAACAAATCAAAAATCGAGCATAAAAATAACTAAATTCAAATTGAAAGCGTTTGCGGAGAGCCAAGTAAAACGATGTGTGTGTGTGTATGCGTGAGTGTGCGTGTGTGACCCAGTTTCAGGTTATGGCCACGCATGCGTCAGACAAATACTCGAACTGAGTTTAAAGTCTCAGAAAAAGTAGAAAGTGTTTTCGATTTTGTTTTTTTTTGTTGTGGGTTTTGCTAAATTTTTTGATGTTATTTTAAAGGTTTGTGTTGACTTTTGAGACATTGCCTTGGTTATTAGCCAGAACCTAGTCAAGTGCCGACTGGCCAATAACCGTTTTTCAGTTGTTCAAGTGCTCAATGTTAGTTTTGTCAGCCTCGAAGCAAAACTAATTAAGATTCATTGCAAACATTTGTGTGGCAACAATGTAAAAAAAAAAATATAAACACTACCAAAAGGTGGTTTGCCCGTTGCCAAACACATAAAAAAAAAAGGCTTTGCAGTTGACAATAAATACAAATAAATAAGCCAGGTTACGCCCACGTGATAAGGTCAACGGCGTCTTGTGTTCTACTTCAATGACTTGACCCAAATTAGTAGCCACAAGGCACAAGGCAAAATTTGAAATATTAAATTGGTTTTCTTTTTATTTCATTTTTTTATAACATTTTCGTATTAGCAAAATATTTTAATCATGCATTAATTAATATGAATTTTGTAATTTCTTGGCATTTATGCTTTGTGCGTCTGTTTGCCAAAATAAAAAAACAATGACATTAAAATAGCGCACAAAAGTGAAAGTTGTTGATTTTATGCGATTTGACGAAAAGGAAAACTTGTTGAATTTAGTGTTTGTGATCAATTTGCTGCGCATAAATAAATTATATAAATTGTTCAAGAAGAAAAAGAAAAAACATAAATAAATAAGAAATAAGGCTGCACACAGCGAAAATAAAAATAAATAGGCGTTGCAAGTTTGCACAGTTATGTAAGCTGATGTGATACAACATATTGACGATCAAAATTGCAAAAGAAAGATACAGCAGCAAAAACACCAACAACAACAACACACACACACACACACATCTGTATGCAGTTTTATAGGTGATGAAAATATTGCACTGGGGTTTTTTTTAATCTGTTGCGATGTGCATGGAAGAATTTGAAAAGTTGCATTCAGCAAAAGTGAGTGGGATTGATGATTATAAATGGATTTTTATTTTACTATCCTTCATGAATACATAAGACTCTTCATTTCGGTCTCTCTCTTTCTCTAACCTATTCAGCATACCTTAGGATTAAATGCGTGGATTATCATTTTAGCGAAATGTTTGTCATTTAATTTTGAAAATTACTTAGAAGGAAGACAGTGAATGCTTTATTTTTTCTGTAGGCAGGCTGAGATGACTGCATTTTTTTAAGTATATGTATGAAATATCTTTTGCGTTCTTTATTTGTTGCTGTTCTACCTCGAAAACACACCTCCAGTGATAAAAATGGCAAAACGTTGTTCACTTGTCCATTTGACAAGGAATTCAAATTAACAGCTCACAATTCAATTTAAGCTGATTCTGAACTGCATTGACCCTAAGAATAAAAGAATTAAAAAGTAAAAGAAGCGGCACAAGTAAAAAATTGGCACATCCCAAATTTAAAATATACAAAAATTCTTTCAATGAAATTAATATGCATAAGAGACAACAAGAAAAACAACCAAAATGAAAACAATACCAACCATAAACAATGAGATGTTAAATGGCTTCGACGTTGACCAAAAGCCAAAATCAAAATATAAAAACAAAAACAACGAAAAATAAGCGAGACCAAACAAAAGACTTAAGCGACAAACTCTATTTGGGCATACAACTTTCTCAGCTGTAGAAAGAATTTCTAAAATGAAATACCTAAAAAATGTGTAAATATTTGCATTTTGTAAAAAATTGTTTTAGAAATGTTTTTGAATTTGGTTTTTGTTGCTATAAATCAAAGAAGCGTCAGCTGCTTTGACCCACTTCGAAGACCCAGAAATTAAGCAGAAATCAGTTTGGATGGCCGCTAAAACTCAATGAGTATGAAATATATTTACATGTATATTGTATGTATTTTGTATGTTTATTTTATAATTTTTTTTAAGTTTTCTTGGCACGCATTTATGCGGGAAATTCTCAAGGTGTTTGTTACCTTAAAGTGTCAGTTGTTGCTGTTGATATTTTTAGCTCTCTAAAAATGGAAAAACTTAAATTGAAATTGAAAAAAATAAAACTTTGTTGCGATTTCAATTTCATAAGTTCACAAATCGTTTTAGTCACAGCAGCTATAAACACACTTACGCAGATCACATGATATGGCATTTATTTTGACATTTAATGTCAGCTGATTATGAAAATCTCTGAACAGAAACTCAAGTTGAAGCTAAGTTAAAGTTGATGCTTGCAACACTATTGTAAAATTCATTAATGAACTTTAGGGTTTGAAGTCGTGTTGAGTTTGCTGTTGTTATGCGATTATGTTGTACAATATTTATTTTTATTTTAAATTTGCATAATGAGAGATGATGAAAAACATAATTTTAGATGCTCGTGATATACGTATGTATAAACGAGAGAGTGAATAAATAAATATAAATGGGGTAAAGGATTAAAAGAATAAAATATGTGCCAAATGTGTTTAAATCGAAATCAGAATATTTGCATTGAAAAGCGAAAAAAGTTGGCAGTGAAAGCAGGATTATAAAAAAAAAAACGATGAAATTATAAGCATAATTAAAACAGACAAACAAACTGAGAGAAACTTGATGATAAATAAGCACATAATAAAAAATGAGCCAGCAGCTGCAATGTGATGAGTTTAGAAAACTTGAGTGACTTGGCAACGAATTATATTTGTTGCTAGAAAAACATTAACCGAATTGTAATTTCTAGCTTAGCTCATAAACCACGAACATCAATCTAGTATTCTAAGATATATGTTTGAAAATGAATGCAATTCAATTATCGAAAAGTCACCAAAAGGTGACTGTGACAAATGTATCGCATATTTGCACAACTATTAAGCTGTTATTCTCCCAAGGCACAAACAACTGACAGACAACTTGGACTTGAGGAGCTTTGGCCCTGCTCTGAACTGTGCCCATAAGAGCTACAAAAAAAAACTCATTTACTGGCCTTTTGAACACAAATATAAATATTGTCGGACAGACTCCTAAACACCTAAGCAACAACTACAATGTCTGGCGGCTGGCGAGACTATTGCAAGCACTCCTTGAGTGATTTTTTTTTTATTTATGTCGTTCAACTTGTTTATTAAATCACTTTGACATAATGAACCGTTATGCCAACAACAAAATACTGGTCTACCGCCTGTAAAACTCTAACCTTGACTGCATCAATAACAAAACGGCTGTTGTAATAAATTTGATTCATTTTTTTTTGTTACCAATTTTTTGGTAAAAGTGCAGCGTCAGTAGTCGTTGAACCCAATCAAAATAGAAAGTTACACAGCTACAGACACAGGTACACATATACAGCCAGTTGTGGCATGTTTAGGTATCTGTAAAACTCATTAAATCGTTGCTTAGTTGGCGTTTAGCATGCTAAACAAAAGTCTTCATTTTTGGTACACCTTAATCATTATGGAAGTTAATTACCTGCGGTTAGCTGAACAGTAGCTGTTAAAGTTATGCTCATTTAACATTCCATGGCCGTAGTTTAACAGACCTTATACATATCTGGCCTAATGTATTTTGGATGCTTGTCTCTTTACTTATTGCTATTGTTATTGTTTGATTTTTTTCCTGTTGTTTTGAACACTTATAGTGCTAATATTCTATTCATGTAGAAAAGTAAGCACTTTGCTTAACGCAATTTATAATGCGAAATATGCGTATTCTGTGCGTGTGGCATAAGTTATTTTTTAAGACCAATTGCGCAACAACTAAAAGGTATTTCTTTGTTAGTAAAATGTACATCATAATCAATTTTCTGCCTAATTTCTGACAGTATGAAGGGCATATTTAAAGAAAAATATATTATTAAAAACAAAATATTGTTTTCCGCCCCCGGGTGGACTCGAACCACCAACCTTTCGGTTAACAGCCGAACGCGCTAACCAATTGCGCCACGGAGGCACGTGCCAATACACGGCATTCTAACTTACTTGAAGCTAGAACACAACAATAAGAAACATAATTCTAATCAGAACTGCTTGTGCGTAGTAGCAAAGTAAGATTAGACAACGGATGAGCAACAGCCTCCGTGGCGCAATTGGTTAGCGCGTTCGGCTGTTAACCGAAAGGTTGGTGGTTCGAGTCCACCCGGGGGCGACATTAACTTTTTTTTTAAATTAATTTAAATATTAACTTGAGTATTGCATTTCATTTTTACATAATTAACGTTAAGTTCAAATTGCACAATTCCATTTTGAAAAAAATCATTAATGATAAATAAGTGCTTAGGTCATTTATAATGCCTCCGTACTTGACTTCTATAAACAAATTAATGTCTATTATTGCTTAAATTTTTTGATAGTCATTTATTTTATTGTTATGTTCTGTTAGATGAACAAGGGCATTTATTTAAGCTGTTGTATCTCGATTTCATTCCGACAAATAGACGTCAAAATAATGCGTGTGTTAAGTTTAAGTTGAAGGTGTCTGTGCCGGTGATCAAAGTCAAATAGACTCGACACCACAATTACCTACCAGCAAACAAGCGACAAGCTATATGTATATATATAATAATAACAGCTTCAATCTGCCTTTGCCTATTGTCTTTCACCTTCAATAGACAGCACGCAATGGAAGGCAGATCTATGCTTTTAATGCCCTTACCTCAAGTAAATGTTGATTTGATTGTTTTTTTGCAGCTCAGTAAATACTTTAGGCGGATATATATATTAAAGTTAAATAAAAACACTTAATTAAGGTCAACTTTTCTTATTTTAGATGACGTGCGGTATATCGTGTGTTGATAAGACACTAAATAAATCATTTTATCATCTGGGCATTTGCATAGCCAAACATCCGGGCTATTTTGTGATAATACCAGTTCTCTTAACGCTGCTATGCATGACGGGGTGAGTCCAAAAAGAAAACAAAACAAATTGATTAATTTTAAATAATAATTTCTGTTGGTTTATTATACGCAGCTATCAACAATTAAAGTACCAAATCGATCCCGAATATCTGTTTTCGCCCATTAATGGCGAGGGTAAGGCCGAACGTGCGATTGTTGAGCAATATTTCAAAGTAAATTATACGCATCGCTTCAATGTGGGACGCATTACGAGACCCGGTAAGTTTGTCTACTATATAGGCACGAATATGCATGCCGGGGAGGGGACATAATTTCGGCAAACATTGGGCAAGTGAAATGACTCCACGCGGCGGGGCCCCATTTAGTCATCCAATTAAAAATTGCAACATTTTTTGCACCTTGAACAAACGTACGAATGGGATTTTGACGTCTGTTTCTTTTCCTGCGAAACTTAGTCAGCTTGTCATCAGAAAAACAAATTACTCGGATAATATTTTACTCACTGACTTCAAAACTTAATTTTTTTTGTATTATCGTGGTGAACATCAGAAGCAGTTTCTACACGCTACTAACTACACTAAATGGTTTATTAGCCGAAACCTACAACAATGGCTAACAAAAACGATGTAAAATTGCCAAATGGCATTGTAATGATTCAAAAAATAATTGAAAGCAACTTACGATAGCTGCAGTTGAATGCAAATACATAGTAAACAAGTTCAAGTAACGTTCACATTTTTCTGAGACGTTTTCAAATCAAGCCAATTTACTTGAGTTAAAAAATTAGCAACGCCTACAATTGCAATCTAGCTATGATTATTTTAATGGAACCATTTAGATGAGTAACGCGCCAGCTCAATTTAAGAAAAATAATTTAGAAAAAAAATACTTTCCCATACCGGGAATCGAACCCGGGCCTTCTGGGTGAAAGCCAGATATCCTAGCCACTAGACCATATGGGAGGCTATGGTTCCATGACCAAAATGCTGAAATTTTAAATAACGCATCCATTTGAAAGAATTAGAAATTTATTTAAAATTTAAAAATGGAATAAAACTCTATATTTATGTTGTTAGAAGCCGAACTCTACTCTTCAAGTAGTTAAGGATATGAAGAAACGAAAGCTTAACGATTTAAGGCAAGGTCCCGCTGCAGTTAACAACATTCATAACAAGTTTGGCATCCGAATTTTGGTGAATCATAAATATTTACGTTAAAAAAATGAGCCCATTAACAGCGGTACAAACATTAACTCGTCGCCCACACAGTTGGCCATAAAGAGCGAAGGTATTTAGTAAGAGTGACTGGGGTTGGTAAAAGTTTATTATTGTTATTGTTATTGTTTTGTTTTTGAAATACTAGCAAATAATAGCGCACAAAAATGTTGCATAAATTGAAAAACTTGTGCACTATGCGAAATCGAGTGAGTAAGCCATTAAAAAAAACAAAGCAAAAAAAACGCTTCAAAGTCCCATGAAAATCATCAAAAATAATGAGCACATTTGATGAAACTGTGACGGCAGGTCTCTTGAAAAATCGACAGAGTGTTGTCGGATAGTGAAAATAATACGAAACTATTACAAATATTAGCAAATGATTCTTGCGAAATATCTTTTTGACCGTATTCTAAAGAAGAAGTGCACTCGATGTGCAACGAGGTCTTAAACGTATTCAGTGTGCTCGTTCATTCATACATTCGGATTATGAGTAATAGCTTTAATACACTCAGCGAAGTAAAGTAGATCATATAAATATAATTTTGTCTGAAAATCAGTAATAGTAAATTTCAAAACACTAGGAATGTCTGACATTCATCTATGTATCGTTTATATACTTATAGAAACTCTGTAGGGACAATATTTAAAAAAAAACACACATTATTTTCTGTAAGTGTAGCATTTGAATTAACCACTTAATCACTCATTCATTCAACATGTGTCTTGTGTTGAACTTTGTTTTGACAAACACAAAATGCACAAGAAAAACAAGAAGAAGATGCCAACAAGTCGGACAAGTTGCGGGCTGCCACAACAGCTTCAGCTGTGGTAGCAACTGTGCTGCATTCAAGAACTAACTGTAGATGGGCACATTATCTAGACCGCATTTAGTCGGTTACGACCAGTTAGCTGCTGCTTCGCTTGACTTGTACTTTTGGCCACACATCAAAAATACATGCAGACAAATGTGTAATCTCAGAGACTGAGGCGATTCCAAATGGCTATGATTTCAAACCAAAAACAAAAAAAAAACCCAGTGTGAGTTGCATGTGCAGCCAAACTTTCGCCTCGAGGCTCTTGCGGGCAAACAAAGTTTATTAATTTGTTGCTTCAGCTTTATGTTATGCTATTTTTATTTTATTATACACAGCTTGAATATTATATAAATTGATTGGCTTTGGCGCTATAAACATTTCCAATGGCAAACGCTTAAAATCATAAGAAAACAGCTGCTGCACGCCTCTTTGTGGCACACATTCGTTCAGCTTCTATCAGTTTTGTTCGTTTCGTTGCCCCACAGCTCAAATCAAACTCGGGGACTGCTCGTAAGCATCTCCCATATTGTCTAGTGGTTAGGATATCCGGCTCTCACCCGGAAGGCCCGGGTTCAATTCCCGGTATGGGAAAGCGTTAGCTTGTGATTCGTACTCTTTTTTTTTGTTATGCTTTTGAATTTACATTTTTTTCATCATAAAAATAATAAAAAATAATACATTATTATTACTCTTCACCAGATACACACTTACATATTTTTTGGTAAATTAGGAAATGTTTGCAAGTCACTTTTTTTTATGCACTTAGTATTTATTTTACACTTATTTCCTCTAATTTGCCATGACTACTTAACCATCGTTTAAAATATAGAATTAATTCACATTCAGGTACAAAGAAATACAAAAAATTATTAATTCTGTTTCAGTTGTCAAATAAAATTTGTTTTTAATAGTGTTCGGCATTAGCACATCTCATACGAGCTTCATTTAAATTCCGAACATTCTTTCTATAATTCGCAAATGCTTGTGTCGTCAGGTGAAGCCAATTAAATTGAATATTAAGTGTCGCATGTTTCGAATATACAACTGTATTTTAATAAACAGCTGAATGAATGTATTTAAGAGCCAATTGAAAAGTATTGTTTCCTGTATCAAAATTTCTGAAAGATTTCCTACAAGTTCATTCACAACAATGCCCGACTCAGAAATACAATATATTAACTATGAATTAATGCACTCACCGACAGTAGCAACAATATAATAGTCCCGTAATTGTTTCCGTTGAGATTTTTTTGGCGGCACCAACACTTAATCAATTTTACAAACACACAAAAATAAATGATAAAAAAAGATAAACACAAAATAAAGATGCGCAAAGCAGCAAATTATCCTCTTATGATTTTGTTTACTTGCATCTCTTTTCAAAAGACGCAGTAAAAACCATTTAAATTTTTCACTTTTCACTGCACCTTTCATAAAACACAACCAAACAAAATAAGTGAAAAAAATTACTAAACTGCGCATTTAGAGAGTGTCGCGTCGAGCTGAGGACAAGAACAACAGATATATTGTTGTCTCGCTCTTCATTATGCCTATTGACAATGTATTTTGGTTTTGCTTTGCGTTTTTCTTTGGTGCATTAATACAATTTACAGTTATGTTTGGCTTACGCCTTTTGAGCTCACAAAGAACAAGAGAATTAAATGAAATAAAATAGTAAGTAGTCTGCACTCATTCGGTGCAGCTGTTAATTATATTTGGACTATTTTCAGTTTATCGATTACTATTTAATATAACCTTGTGCTACGGTTAACGGTTAACGTGCTTGTCTTGATATTTATTTGCATTTGCTTGTGTGAAAAAACAAGAGAAATAAAATAATAGGCAAGCATTATATAATTGTGCTGTGATGCTTCCTTCACATTTACATAACACCCCTTCTGACTGTACTAAACAGGGTATCAATTGGCGGTGCCAACGTAGTACATCTCACGTCGTTGCCCATACAACAGATGCCAGTCAAAGACATCTTCAATAGAGACACACAGTTATACAGCCAGATGTACTATGCATGTGTATGAATGTGTCTGTGTGTGTGTGTATTATATTATTTACATATTTAGTGGACAAACACTGACGCAAGTGGTCGCGGCTGCATTTGTTATGGCGCATTAAACACAAAACGATTTCTACAATACTCTGGCAAAGTGGAAGTGAATAACGAGCATTTGAGCGTACATACAAAATAAGTAATCAAAAAATAAAAGCTTAAATGAAACTGATTTAAATTATAGTCACGTCGCTTCACACACAATATGAAGGCGCTGACACTGAAGGAGGAGGCCTACACATTGTGCACACGGGTACAATATATCAAAAATATTGTTTTCTATATTTTTCCATTCCATTTTAGTAGTATTAACACTCTGATTGAATTTACACCAACAATTTCAAAACAATATAAAACGATTTTACTCAACTTAAAGGTTTATTATAAAATGCCGAATCACTGTGTCTGTGTCCAATTTATAAACTAGGAAAACCATAAAAAAGTGTAACTCTTAAGCAAACTATAAATAAACCGTTACTTTTTCCACAATTTACAGGTCGCTTTGGTCGTGTAATTGTAATACCCAAAGATGGCGATGAGAATATGTTGCGTCGCGAGGTTTTCATGGAGCTGCGAATATTGGATAATCTCATACAGAATGCGACGACCTTCTACGATGGCGATAGATTCACCTACAAGGACAACTGTGCACGCTGGGAGAACGAGTGCTTCGAGAATGATATATTAAACTTGGATGCGCTAATGGATGATGTGAGTAGGAAGAAGAACTTAAGAGGCAAACAAATCTGACTCTTCCTTAATAATCTGCAGCTTGAATCGGGACAGCTGAATTTGACGTTTCCAATCATGTTTAATCCGGTGACGTGGGATGCGCACGCCTTTCCCGTATTCTTTGGGGGCACAAAACTAACCGAGGATAACTATATTATAAGTGTGCCAGCCATTCAACTGGTCTACTTTGTCACAGCGGATTCAAAGCGCCAGGATGCCAAGTGAGTAAAGTGACAACTTTAACCTAATCAACAAGTGTCATAATAATATTTTCAATAGTGGCGCTGAATGGGAGGAGACATTTTTAAGAGTTGTTGGCAAGGCGGAAACAACTGGAGTGTTTAAGCACATTTCGGTTTCCTACTTTGCCTCACGCACATTGGACCATGAGCTGGAGAAGAATACCAAGACTGTGGTGCCCTATTTCAGTTCCACTTTTCTGCTAATGGGTTTGTTCAGGTAGGAAAATATCAAAACTAAATTTGAATTTCTTAACTAAAATTGGCATATCCATTTTAGCATTATAACCTGCATGATGGGTGATGCGGTGCGCTCGAAACCCTTTCTCGGCCTAATGGGCAACATCTCGGCTATAATGGCCACCTTGGCTGCCTTTGGTCTGGCCATGTACTGCGGCATTGAGTTTATTGGCATCAATTTGGCGGCACCATTTCTCATGATTGGTAGGTGTTAAGTGTTTAATTATTTTTATAAACTTTATATCGAATTTTTTTCTTGGAATTTTTAGGCATTGGCATCGATGACACCTTTGTAATGTTGGCCGGTTGGCGACGCACACCCGCCAAAATGCCTGTGCACGAACGCATGGCTCACATGATGTCCGAGGCAGCTGTCTCGATAACGATAACATCTGTGACAGATTTCATATCGTTCCTAATTGGCATCATTAGTCCGTTCCGTTCGGTTAAGATCTTTTGCACATATTCGGTATTTGCTGTTGGCTTTACCTTCGTGTGGCACATCACCTTCTTTGCCGCCTGCATGGCCATTTCGGGTTACAGGGAGCGAAAGAATCTTCATGCCATTTTCGGTTGCAAGGTAAAGCCGATGTCTGTGGCGATTAAGGGTAAGTTAAAGATGATTTAGAAAAAACTATAAAAGGTTTTCATAGTAAAAGTTTTCCTTGCTGTAAGGCCAAAAATCAATTACGAGCTTAATATTTAAGAGATAATATTATTATCTTATTGGAAATAATAGTTTGTAATCTTAACTGTAAATTATTTACGACAAATTATTTTATTACATTACCAAACTTGATTGGATTAGGATCAGTAAACAAAATGAGATGGGCAATGAAACCGGTTCATGAAGTAATTTAGGAATAATATCAACAGTTCAGATAAGAGTTTATTTAACATAGTTTCCCATCGGACTTGGAATTTTTCAGTCTTCCAACGCATTTTCATAAAGCTTCTACATACAATTTGGTTTTTTCTATCGACTAAGTCTTCTCAAATTATGTTTTTATATTAATAAATGCTAAATAGAATCTTGTTGCGCTGTTTTTGAACTTTAATCAAGTCGCAATCAGCGTACAAAAATAGAGTAGATATTAAAGTCAGTTGATCGTTAGTAAGCTGTCTCGTTGGCTAATTACAATTGGCAAGGTCCACTTGTTGGCCAGTTGCTGCTTGGCCAGAACAACCGGCTTTGAACTCGGTCTTAGTGGCAAGAACTTAGCTCAGCAGCTGCAACACATGAACTTGATCATGAGGCAGAGAACATAGACTAACTAGTCACAGCCACAGAGGCACAGAGGAGGAGCGCAGTTAGTAACTCATTTCTTGGGAATTGCGGTCAATGGCAACTGGAACTGAACAACTTTTCTATCAATTGATGTGTTTTTTTTTGTTGCAGAGAAAAAGAACTTCCTCTACAAGGCGATTATGGCCGGTGGTATTAACCACAGCGATCCGGATAATCCCATCGATAACAAGGATCACATGTTGATGGCCTTCTTCAAGGACAAACTGGCGCGGGTGATTAACAACAAATGGTGCAAGATTATTATTATACTGGCCTTTGCCGGCTATCTGGCTGGAGCCTGCTATGGCGTTACCCAAATCAAAGAGGGATTGGAGCGGCGAAAATTGTCCCGTGAGGATTCGTATTCGGTGGAGTTTTTCGATCGTGAGGATGATTATTATCGCGAGTTTCCCTACAGAATGCAGGTGGGTCTCATTCATTCAGCATATCGATAATGTATGCAACTGATTAATCGATTAATTTGCTAATAGGTTATCATTGCTGGTGCCTACAACTACTCGGATCCCTTGGTGCAGGAACAAATCGAGAATCTAACGAGCACTTTGGAGCATACATCGTATGTGACCTCATCGTTATACACCGAATCCTGGCTACGATCGTTCCTCTCGTTCATGGAACGCAACAATGACTATCTAAATGAGACTATCGACGACGAACAATCGTTTATCGATGCGGTCAAGGAACACTGGCTATTCCCCGGAAATCCCTTCTCCCTGGACGTGCGTCTCAACGAAGATGATACACAGATTATTGCCTCGCGATTCCTCATACAGGCTGTGAACATAACGGATACGAATCATGAGAAGGAGATGGTGCGTGATCTTCGCAAGATATGCAAGGAGTCACCACTGAATGCCTCCATATTCCATCCCTACTTTGTGTTCTTCGATCAATTTGAGCTAGTGCGTCCAGTTTCACTCCAGGCTATGGTCATTGGTGCGATTATTATGATGATCATCTCATTTGTATTCATACCCAATATTTTGTGCTCACTTTGGGTGGCCTTTTCGGTGATATCCATTGAGCTGGGCGTCGCTGGCTATATGGCACTGTGGGATGTCAATCTGGACTCGATATCGATGATAAATCTAATCATGTGCATTGGCTTCTCTGTGGACTTTACCGCTCACATTTGCTATACGTATATGTCGTCCAAGAAGCGCAGTCCGAAGGCTCGAGTTCGCGAGGCTCTGCACTCCCTGGGATTGCCCATTGTACAGGGATCCAGTTCGACGATATTGGGCATTATTGCCCTGTTGCTGGCGCAGAGCTATATATTTTTGGTCTTCTTCAAGATGGTATTTCTGGTCATCTTCTTTGGAGCGATGCATGGTTTATTCCTGTTGCCTGTGCTGCTGTCGCTCTTTGGACCTGGTTCGTGGCTAACGTGGACGGGCCGTGATGATGGCTCCGAGGACGATATAGATGACAGTGTGGATGACATGAAGATGGCGCATGTGATGGACAAACCCTTTGCACAGTCCTATTACATGCAATATCCCAGCATGGGCCTAAATGGACCATATGCGTACGGCTCCAAGGGTTTCCTGGGTGCACCCTACAAGGCGTATGGCGTCGATGAGAAGGATCAGGGTCTGGGCACCTCTGGTGAGGACTCCTCGGAGAGCAGTTCGAGTCGCTCGCAGCGACGCCAACAATTGGCCGCCAGCAAGGAGGCCGAGGAGGATGAGGAGGCGGCCCAGACGCGCAGACGCTACGAGAAGGGCTGGCGTCACTCCAGCTATCAGAATATTTATGGTGTTGCTGCACAATTCCAGCCGCAGCCCGATCTCTATGGCCAGCAGGTATCAGCCGCCGAGTGGCGCGAACGCTTGGATGCCCATGAGCAGCATCATCAGCAGCGAAACAGCAAACCGAGGCGACACGCCTACGAGAACTACGATCGGGAGTTGATGCAACAGCAGCAGCAGCTGCAGCAGCAACAGCAAAAGCAACGCACACGTCGCAATTCGCATGGCGATGTGATTGACATAACGCCCAGCTCCTCGCTGGATGAGCGGATGAGGCGCCAATATCAATTGAGCCTAAACCAGGCAGCCGGCAATAATAGTGCCGACGACGACAGCAGCTATCGCCATCAACCGGAGGCGATTGTGCCGTCGGCCAGCAGCTCGGCGAAACGTTATCATCGACGGCGGTCATCGGAGGATTCGACACGGTATCATCAACATCAGCATCAGCAACGCTGGCCGGCGAACATTGAGGAGCGACGCAATCGCAATCGCACGCAGTCGCCCAGCCAACGACATTCGCATTCAGAGACTGCCGCCGCTGTACCCGCCAGCTTCGCCAAACGCTCCTCCTCCCATCACAATCTCTTCCAGCCGAGCGCCAAAGCGACGCATCAACAACAGCCGCCCACATATCAATATGGAGATTACTAAATCGCATCCACTAAATCGAAAGTTTGCGCTTTCTGTTTTTTCTAAATGCAGCCCGTAATTAAGTATAGTTTAAAAAGTTCCATAAATAATTCCATATTTATCTAAAAAAAAAAAAAAAACAAATCATTTTTAAATTTTCTTTAAATTTACTGCATTTATTCTTTGTATGTTTGTTTTTCCTCAAATAAGGCTGAAAAATTGGCAAGTCTTTGAAAATATGAATTATCCAACGATCTGTAAAATATATTATATCAAATTTAAAATCATCTTAATATTTGTTCAACTAATTATTATTGCTTAATTCAAAGTTTAAATGCAGTAATTTAAATTTATATTGCCTTCATTTGTGGCTTGCCCTTTCCAGAAAGTGTTCGTAATTTATCAATTTTTCCAGCAATTTAAGTTTTCAACTAATATTTCTGAATACTTGCAAGCATTTGGAATTTTTTTAATTAATTCGATTAACTTTTCTCTATTATTGGTACAATTTCAGTTCATTTTATTTATAAATACCCCTTTTTCGACAAACCTTTATGTGTATATGCATTTCATAAAAAAAAAAAAAATAGCAATCGCAAGTCAAATATATTAAGTTTTCATATATATAATATTCAGTCAGACTTAGGGTATCCATTATCGGAGTTTAAATATATATATATATAAATTAGTTTAGTTAGTGCTAAATGTGAGATTCGTTTGTGAATTTTTGTAAAGAGATAGTTACAAATACCTATAGCTATAAAGACACTAAATAAATAAACATATATATATATATATATATACATATATATCTATATATATATTTAACTAATTATACATATTAAGAGCTGCACACAATTTCTAGACTTAGACCAAGACTAGACTAAAGTGCGCTCGATTTTTAGGGACACACATCAATTTTGTAAAGTGTTAACGATTTTTGCTATTGAATAAAAACATTTTATATTTTCCTAGAAACAATGTAAATTTACAGATTATTTTTATCTACTCACTAATAATGGGTTTTTAAGCGACGTTTTCCCTATAAAAACCAAGTGATTTGTAAAACGGGTCGAGTTTTTAACAATATGTTTCGCTTACTGGTTCTAATTTGTTGTGTGCAACTGTGGAATTGTCAGCAGACAACCGGGAAATATATCACCGTCAGTTTTGCAAAGGTGAGCGTAGAATTTCAGGAGTTAAAGCTGAGTCCTTAAAATAAGACATTTTTTCCAGGTCAATTGGTTTGAGGCACATGAAATTTGCATTCATTCTGGCCTGATTCTAGCCACAGTTAACAGTTATGATCAGCATTTGCAGGTGATGCGCAGTATAGTTAAAAATGGTAAGAGAACTCCATACAAAAATCTCTTCATTTCATTTAAAACTAATCAATTTGTGTTCAGGTCCTTTATTGGGTCGTCAAAGTTTTTGGCTTGGCGCCAGCAATTTGGAGGATCTCAACTCATGGACTTGGCGGAGCATTCACACGCCACTTGGCTATAAAAAATGGGCCACGGATGAGCCGCAGTCAGATTTGGTTGGACAAGAGGCCTGCATGGTTATGGGCCTGGACGAGTCCTGGTACAGTGAGGACTGCTACAGTAAGCACTATTTCATATGTGAACGAACGCGCAATTCAATAGAGTCTTTTGAACCAATGTTCATATGAATCAAATTCAAATAAATTCTGTTAATATGTTGCAAATTAAATTAAATAACCCTGAATGCAATAATATAATAGAAAAATTTTGGGCGTTATATTTTTTATTTCTTAAAATGTTTGGGATTGGTATATTAATAAATATATTTTAATTGGCTCTTCTGTAGTGTTTTTGATCCGCACAATAATAGGGTATCATTAACTTCTTAACTTACACATTATTCACAACTTATTAATTTAGCTATATAACGAAATAATTATTCACATATAATAAAAGAATACAGATTTTGATTATCCTTTTAGACTTGCTTTCGTCATCCTATATATCTATATATAAAAAAATGTTATACACCCTATTTTATATCATCTACCTATAAACTTACATTGTTTTTATTACAACTTTCACTAGAAAATAATGCGTTACTACAGTAAGCACACAAATTATATTTCTGATTGCAAATATTTATGTTCAATGTATTTTAGAATATACAATATACCAAGGATAGTAAGGATTATAGAGCAAAATGTGAATAAGTAAGGGCGTTACTCAGTGCATTTCTTTTGACACAAAAAGTAATGCTTGGTTCTACAGTTATCGGTGCTCCAGAGTCCAGTCCTTCCATTTAGGGTCATGCAAAAATTACTGTTTGTACTTGGATTACCCTGGAAATTCTTATAGATCACACGTTCTCCTATGCTTTGCCACATATAGTAACTGACTGCGCCCTGATTTGTGCCCGATATCCAAATTGGCTCTGTACCAAGTGACATCAGCTCATACGGGTCTTTGATGTTGGTGTTAATAAATGTCAATATTCCCGTTTGAATAGCTGAGTTCGGAATGCTGGCGAGGGTGTGCTGAACAGAAGCACAATAAAGCTCAGCCTCAAACCAATTCATCTATAAGACGAAAAAAATTTAACAATTGAACGAATTTTAAAAATATTAAAAGTTTGAATTACCTTATACAAACTTAAGCCATATAATGGTTGTGCTGTGCCGGTGCTTTCATAATCGAACGTGCTTATAATTGGCAGAATTTCTGGTTCATTTCCCTGGGTGGATTGAGCAGATGCCAGATCCATGCAACAGAGGAAACCGAGTAGACCGAAACCAAGAGACTTCATTTTGTGAAGAGTTCTACGAGTTGTCGGCCCTTTTATACAATTTTCCTTAATTGCCCAATGCATCCATCATTGTCATCGATAACTTAATCATATATTATTCATTTCCTAAGGATTTGAGTATATTAGATTACGATTAGACGAGTGAGTGTTTAAATTTTAAAATTAAATTCAACTGATGTCGGTCCTGTTATCGGGGACTCCAAAGAAGTTCTAACGCTCCCAGAAAGTTTTGGAAATATCACGAATTTTTTGGCTTACAAAAGTGCTCTGCAAACCTTTTGATTTTCTGAGACTTGTTAACACAATTAAATTTATAGTGCATTCTTTAAAATACTACAGTTTCTTCTTTATACCGTATTTGACTAGATAATCCTTGTAAATCCCCATTTTTGCTGTTTGCAGCCTTGTTGAGGTTAAATCAAATAGATAGAAATGATGTAAAGATGCTTTGTGTTTGGAATAAGATGAATTTCCTTCACGCTATAAAACGAATGCTAAGCGTTGGCTCAGCAATTGACGACCTTCGTTTAACGTGCTGTGAAAATGGCCACAAGGCAATGGAGAGCAGAAGGGAGACACCCACATTGAAGCACATCCTGCTGCTTCCCCTCAACTCCCCAGCATGTCGCATAAATTAAGTGGTAGCAACTGCCACAACAGCAGCAGCAATAGCAGCTATTGGTTCTTTTTGCTTTAGAGCCCGGAGCCAGAGCCAGGACACGCTTTGGCGCATTTATCCTGCGTGACTTTTGTTGTCAGTTTTGTTTTTACCCCTGCTCAAGCATTGACTTTGTCGTCTGCGTACTTTGCTCTCTCAATTTCCTGCTGCTTTAGAGAATTTAATTGCCATTTTTCCAGCATCGCAGCATCACCAAAGACAAATAACCAAAGCTAATAGATCATGTCATCTTGTCAACAAGTTTTACAATCTAATTGCGCGCATTCAACATGAGCAAACAGCCAGCGCTTAATTTATACTACAATCGAGGGTGGGGATAAAGTTTGCTCAGCAATTGATTTTCCTAAGGGCAAAAAAAAAAGCTATGGCAGAAAATATACTTCCTTATTTAAAAGCCAATGATCTTCCGCGTTGGTTCTTTAAAAGCTTGAGTGATCGTATCGCCAACTGCCCGGCTAGCTCAGTCGGTAGAGCATGAGACTCTTAATCTCAGGGTCGTGGGTTCGAGCCCCACGTTGGGCGAAATTAATTTTTTTTTTACATTTTTTAATTTAATAATTTTGTTTGAAATTTAAATGCTTTTACTAAAATTTTTTCTAAGATAATTTTTCTTTATAATTTAAAATATATATTGTGTAAAATAATTCGATCCTGCCAGGAGTCGAACCTGGAATCTTCTGATCCGTAGTCAGACGCGTTATCCATTGCGCCACAGGACCCATGTGTAACTCGATCTTGTTTGTAATATAGAATATTTTATATCTTAAAATAGGTTATAGTTTTGAAAATTGTGTTCGCAATGTATAAAAAAAACACGTTTTTATAAATATAATAAGATATTGAATGCTACATTTAATAACCAACTAAAAGATTTTATTTGTGAGACTGTGTGAAACACGTATAGGGTGTAGTCAACACGATGAGACGACGTTTAGAATCGAACTCTGAATCCGGCTCGAAGCACCAAAAAATGTGTGAAACACGTATAGGGTGTAGTCAACACGATGAGACGACGTTTAGAATCGAACTGTTTGCTCTGACGAGCATTTCTTTATTTTATACCAAAATCTTAAAATCTAAATACATATGGTGCCGCTTGTAAGGCGACCTCATGTTATGTTTACTTATCTTAACGGAGTCGCTTGTAAGGCGACTCCATGTGATATATTCTTAACCTAATGCAGCCACTTGTAAGGCGACTCCATGTGATGTATTCTTCACTCAATGCAGCCACTTGACAGTCGACTTCATGTAATGTAATGTATTTAACTGCAGCCACTTGACAGTCGACTCTATGTGATATTTTGTCATTAGAACCTAGCTGAGCCTTGCAGCGTCTCATGTTCATACTTGAACAAGACTCTGAATACTTTGGAATTTCGTTGAAGAGATGTTCCCTTCTGTTTGACCTTGCACACAAATAGAACAAGTAAATTTGATGCTTCCTTGGCAAATGCAAATGGCATGCAATTCAAAAAGAAACAGAAATCATATTATCCATACGCCCCCTGTTCACCAGAAGGAACACTAGGAGTAGCAGTAGCAGCAGCAATTTTTGATTTTATATCTTGCTTCAACCTCGAAAAGAAAAAATGAAAGCAAAAATATGAGCAGAGCGATCTGTGCTTGCACATTTCGTTTGTGTTGTCCAATCCCAATGGGAGTCGTAAACACTTTGGATAGCAAGCAAAAAAAAAAAAAAAATGGAAAAGAAAATGAAAAGTATAAGAAAAATGCACATTGAGCGGGGAAGGGTGAAAAGTTGCAGCTAGAAAAGAGGGTGCCCCAGAATTCGCATCCAAAGTGTGTGGCATTTGCCAATCCTTGACCCGTCATAATGTCGCCCCCCTCCAACTGACAGCAAAGTTAAATGAGATATGCTTTTTACATTTTTTCGATAAATTTTCACATTTCCTGGCACCCTAATGCTTCTGGGCACTGGATAACATTATTAGCGCAAAACTTTACCATAAAAATAGCAAACGGATTTGCGCAACGCTTAAAATTGAGATTTACTGTAAACGCAATTTATGTGCAAAAAAAAAAAAAAATCCCATCGCTTCAAATGTAAAATGTAAAAAATGCTTAAGGGGAAAAATGCACTTAGTTTTTGGGGCTTATCAAATGACATTGATGAATGCACCCTGCAATTAGCTGCAATTTGGGTTTTAGCCCTATAAATAGGGAAGACAAAGCGATTGTTCTGTATATATAAAATGAAGTTAATTGGTTTCGGTCTCGTTTGTCTGCTCGGCTGTATGGTGCTGGCATCTGGCATCAGGCATCAAGAACCACCTCCCCCACCAGATATAGACACGATTTTCTTTTACCCAGGGGGTGAAGATAATAAATTTGTATTGTCAAATGTTGTCAAGGTAATATAGTGGTATTATTATTCGAAACATGGCTAAATATGTGTTCAATCCACAGCTTAATTGGTTCCAAGCAGAGGCCGCATGTGCTTCCAACGGATTTCAGCTAATGAATATTGAAAATCAAGCCGCAGAAAGGGAGATATTGTCTTTTTTCTTAGGTTCCGGCTTATTTAACGAATTAACCGAACCTCTTTGGACTTCCGGCTCAAATCTGGCCAATGCCAACGCATGGTCATGGCATGACACAGGCAATCCTTTGACATATCGAAATTTCAGAACTCAACCAAATACCTCATTTCGTTGCCTTGGCTTTAATGCACAAACCTCCTTTTGGAGCGCTGAGAATTGTAATGATCTACGTTATTTTGTGTGCCAACACACTGAACAAACTTGTGAAGCCGCTTCGACAGAGCCGTCTACAGTATAATATAAAAAAATATATATGGTGTTGGTTTATTTAATTATAATAAAAAATTTTGATTGCATTACAAATAAAATGTTTCTCTATATTTTCGGTAGGAACCGTGCACTTGAAAGTAGATGTCTCTGCTCCCAAAAACTTTATACAATTTTGATCAATTTTAAGCTTAAATTGGCATTTACCTCTGCTCAATTTAAAATTCTCAGGCTTAAAAAATAATCTTGTAAGCAAATAAAATATATTATAAGTGATATTAAGCCATATCCTTGCAAAATCTTTAAAAAATTTGTGCGTTAGGATCATAAGGATTATAAAACTATAACTCCATCTGAAATTAAGAGAGAAATGACAACGCAAAATGGTCTTCAAGAGTAGCCAAATTCATTTAATTCTTGATAAATCTTAAATTGGAGTCGTAGATAGCCACCAAACCGTGATTTGAATGTCCTCTTGCCAAATGATACATATATAAATATGGCAGCGAAGAATCCGTTATTTAATTCTATGATTTTAAAGTATTTCTTATATTACTTTAAAGTTTAATTAGTCATTTACTTGACAAATTAGGCAATTAATATTAAATATATTTAGTTATCAATGACAATGATGGATGCATTGTGCAATTAGTTCCCATTAAGGAAAATTGTATAAAAGGGAAGACAACTCGTAGGCCTCTTCACAAAATGAAGTCTTTTGGTTTCGGTCTACTCGGCTTGCTCTGCTGCTCGGTGCTGGCATGGGCTGATGATTTGGATACTCAAGAACCTCTAGCCCCGCAGCAGAATGAAACAGAAATCCTGCCAATTATAAACCTGTTTACATATCTCGACGACGCAGATCCAACCCTACCAGCGATAGGCTTAATTCTAACTAAGGTAATCAAAATACTTAACTTTTTTAACAATTGTGCAGATATTCAGTTCATTTTTTTTTTATTCGTTTCATAGAAGAATTGGTTTGATGCTGAGCAATATTGTGCTTCGCAGGGTTACACTCTCGCCAGCATTACGACGCCTGCTATACAGGAAAGAATGTTTAACTTTATTCGAAATAAAGTCGACGTGTATACGTTCATGACACTTGATAAGGAGACATTTTGGACCTCGGGCACAAATCAGGCAGTACTCAGCCAGTATATGTGGCACAGCACGGGAGCTCGTTTGACCTATAGAAATTTCCTGACTAATCCCAGAACGAACACCTATCTATGCATCACCCTAAATGGACAGAATGGTTTCTGGACTGCCGATAACTGTAGAACTGAGCGTTACTTTTTGTGTGAAGAGAAATGCTAGTAATGCCCATACTTTTTCATATTTTCTTTAAAAACTTTATATTTTGGTGTTGGGACTTTAAAAAAATAGATTTAACTTAAATATTTGCATTCAAAAATATTATTTTTGAATTTTCTCTTGAAGGACATTCATTTTTAATGAAATTACTGTGCAATTGGGAATATCTATATACTTCATGAATGACTTTTAATTATTCGACTTGCGGTTAGTTTTGCTCTAACAATTGCCACTCATTTAATTTGCGTTACATAATCAGTGACCCTTCCCTTCCCTTCCCTGACGCACATCCATTGACTGAGAAGTTTCTTTGCCAAATCACTGCAACAAAATCTAATGTTTCATTAAGATTTTATAGCGTTTTTATGTTTCTATTTTGCATACTCTACTTTGAAATGACTATGACCAGAATCCATTGGTTGAGCTGTGACAAATTTGGAACTTGTAAGAGTTTGGAATAGTTCAAAAATTCCATATTTTTTTTTTATGGAATATCGACCAAGAATCGTGTTTCCAGATTTAATTGAAGTATTTATCTAGTCGACAAAACATTTAAAAATAGTACTGAACTTGAAAAACTGGTAGTTTTTGACATTAGTATTTTTTGCACTAGAGTTTAAACCATTCACAAAAATACATTTCCTTTGGAAAATAAGTCTAGATTCTTTTAGAATTAAAAGTTTTGATTCACCCTTGAATATTGATTTTATCATAAATATCGTCCAAGAATTGGTTTTCCAGATTTAAATGCATTTCTAATCAAGACACAAAATCATTATTTATAAGTTATTTCGTTGGGAAATCTGATAAGCAATGGGAAAATGATGAACACGGAAGAGTAAGAAATGTTCGTCTTGACGCTGGAAGATTTGCTGTTCCTCAGTTGCTTTAGTCAATGTGCCGTCAAAGTAGGAGACATTAGCGAGGGTGCTCTCTCTTTAATTAACAAATGCTTGATGTGGCAAACACAAGGTTCTGGGGTAAAGTTTTCTAGCTAATTAGAGCAATGCTTAAGATCCCCCCAACACCCCACCCCCACCCGCCCAACCAACAATCCACGTTGCTGTCCACGAAAAACGATGCAATTTGCGTGTTTATTAATTTAATGTCAATTTGCATGCAATTTTCGCCCAAGGCGAAGCTTTATCCAAGTCTCAGTCGCAGTTTTGGCTTTTACGATGGTTAATCTAGCGGAATGAAATTCACTGCACAGTGGGGCTAATTAAAACTAATGGCCAACCAGCACACCAGTTATGCATAGTTTCTGTGTCAATTATTTCACATATATATATATATATATATATATATATATAAAATCTATGCTGCGCAGGTGCATTAGAGAAGACCCCAAATATGAAAACTTGAAATGTCTTTTGTTGAGTGGATTTTGTTGTTCAATGGCATTTTTGCCAATGCAATTCAATAAAAATGAATACGTTCGTAATGCGAAGTGAAGGTAACGAAACTTTGATACTAAGCAGATAGGAGACAAATATTGACTTGAAAATACCCTAAGCAGCTCTTCAAATGCATATTATATTAATAAGAAGATTAAAGTTTAATTTATGAGCTATTTGTATATAACTTGATTTAGTTTAAGATTTAGATTGATTTCTAATCTAGCCAAACACAAGCTAAATGCTCTACGGATCTGTCCATTATGGCTTAAATTAAAGAATAAATTAAATAAAAATGCCCAACTCTAATATACCCTGTTTGTCTATAGCAAAAAGTATAGGGTATAAATATCGCGTGCGACTTACGCGTACTTTTCAATAGCACATGGGGAGAAAATAAGTTGAATCGGTAAATGTATTTCGTATTTGGTTTTTGCTCCCGTTGTGGCCCTTTTCACCCACAAGGTCAGTGCAAAGTCATTGCGTATTGTTTCTGCACTAGCAATCCCTTTCCTCCCCCCCATAACCCTCTCCCATACCACGCCAAGAACAAGTCAACTGTAAATTGGCTTAAATGCAGTATATCATTTAATTTTATGTCATTCCGCATTTTTTCCACGTTGATTTTGGATTTTGGATTTTGTTATGTAAGAAAGGAAGCAATTCGGTTGGAAAATGCTTAAGGCAATTTTGTCAGAGGGAAATAAGGGAAACAATTCTAAACTTAATTGGTAAGGAAGCGTTTTAGTCCTTGAGTTAGAGAATACCTTAATTTATAAATTTAATAAATAGTCAGCTTTCATAATTTCTAAATTAGCATTAGTATTTTATTCATACAATCAAAATTAACAGCTGAAAATTAGAGTTGTACCTTCAAAAAATATAAAATTATCTATTTAATATTTGACAGCATAAAAAATTAATAAATTACTGTCATACTTCGGCTTAAATGGTTTGAATTAATATAATTTTGATTATCTTAGTTAAGAGTAATAATTATCTATATTGTAATATACTGACTGATGCATGTCCCCTTCTAATAAAAGTAATTTGAACTAGCTACCGCTCAGTCAATCTATAAACTAAATTAATAAATAAGCGGACTTTCCAATATACATGTTGATAATCACTGGTTAAATATAAACGACAAAGGAGTCAAATAAATATATTTTAATAAACGGCAAAACAAGAAGGATTAAAAACAGTAAAAAAAAAATAAATAAAATATAAAAATGTATACGAAAAACAAAAATTTTTAGGTAAGCAAAAAAAAGTGTTTTGGACGATGCCAACAACACGCGGTGTTCCCAAGCGGTCCCCCATCTAAGTACTAACCACGCCCGACGCTGCTTAATTGCGGTGATCGAACGAGAACCGATGTATTCAGCGTAGTATGGTCGTTGGCGAAAGACGAATGCTTAGCGTAGGATTATATATTTGGTATTTGTTAATATCTACTTGGGAATCGAATCACTTGTTTAACACACAATATTATTGAGGCAGGTTTTGTGAAAACCAAAAAATACATAAGTAAAAAGATAATAAGTAAAAATGGTATCTGAATAATTTTGACTCGCCGAAAATACAATTCCTTTTCTAATAGAAGCAAAAGCCAATTAAAAATTGGAAACTAGCTAATCTAACGAAATGGAGTAAAACAAGAGAAAATCTATGAGACCTATTAATATATGAAAATTGTAAATAAAAATATCAATATTATATTTCACACATAAATAGCAAGCTAAAGTCAGATACACATTTAGCATTCAGTTGGTTTTCAGCTAGGACAAATAACTAAAAATAATTCTATTTATGTATATACAAAAAAGTATGTATTAAAGAAAAAACAAAAAACAAGGAATAATTAAAAATAATAGTAAATTATTTTTATTTATTATGCTGCAGTCGTTGGTAAATTTTGTTTGATGAAAATGTCAAATTAGAAGTTTTCGATGGTTAAAATTTTGAATATATCATAATAAACTTTTGTTAATTATAAATTGGCACTTTTGATTAGCAAAGCAAAAGTTACGAAATCCTAATCCGTCTGTCATATTATTTACTCTATAGAATTCAAATTTGCATGATCAATTATATTTACAATCGGTTTTTATAAGTAACCAAATGTTACTGGAGAAATGCGACTCAACTCAAATTGGCCACGTTATAATCACATTATGTGGTTGGGACACTTACAACAGAGCAACTTTCTGGCTCTCCACTCCTCCGCTTAGAGTAAATTGACAATTGTATTAAGTGTGTTAAGTGCTCCAGCTTTCAGTGTGTGTAATAACAATGAGAACAACAACTACAAAGCTGGTACAGGGATATTACAAGGACTCACAGCTGTTAGCCGGGGAATGCTTTTTGTGCGTCAAAAACTTTTTTGCTGCTGCAGAGAAACAACAACAATTGCTGCAAGTGTTTTTGCAGCTAACCACATTTATGACACATTTGCTTCGAGGTTGCAAACAGCTTGTCTGAAGGATAATTGTCCACGGGGCATCCTTGCCATGTCACGCACGAGTTTGCATTTCCCTCTATCCACCCCTCACGCGCTTTCTGCATCTGCGAGGAGGACAAGGCTAAATGGCACAATTGTTGCAACAAGCCAACTCAACTAAATCCATTGCTTAGCCTTTGCCACTGAACTCCTTTGATTGATTAAGTAATCTGTACCTGAAGCTTGCCTGTGTAAATTGCGAATTTATCAGTCAAATAGACAGGTTAATATTCTGTACTTAATATTTATGGTTTATATATATATTAACTCTTAATCTGTTGCTTTTCAATATCAATAAAAGTATTTCAGTCGAATGCATGCGATGACTGTGTATTCTTACTGATTTTGCCGACACCTTAAAGCAGAACGGCAAATCATTTTTACAAAAAAAAAAACAAGAAACACATTACGAAATAGACAACAATTTAACAAAAAAGAAAACGTGAAACATTATTTCTACGATTTCCCATACCGGGAATTGAACCCGGGCCTTCCGGGTGAGAGCCGGATATCCTAACCACTAGACAATATGGGAGTTAAACTTGCGCGAGGCAAAAGCGTACTTAAGCTAACATGAGTTAATATGCATGCTCTATTTTACACACATATACTATAAGCAACTGTATTGCACATGTCAAAATAATGCTAAGTAGCTATTCTCATGTGTCAATTATTTTTTAATATAATGAACTGCTTGCCTCACATCGATAAGGCAGTTCACGAAATTGAGACGCCAATGCTGACCGTAATTAATATGATTATGGCAACAGTCTCATATGCGGTCCTGTGGCGCAATGGATAACGCGTCTGACTACGGATCAGAAGATTCCAGGTTCGACTCCTGGCAGGATCGAGTTTTTTTTTTCAATTTTCAGTTTAACAAATATATTTTAAGTTTTGTGAGGTTATTGCTAATAATCTAAAATCAATTTAATTCTATGCCCAAATTTATATACATTCCAACTTACCCATTATTTTCGTAGGCTAAATAAATACTAACAACTTGAACTACATATGAGTCCATTAAAAACTTTGCTTGGTGAACTTTATTTAAAACTGTTAACATATTTTATTTATATAAATACGCTTGCGTTACTTAGTGTGCTTTTGACACTCCGCCACCACCGGTCCTGTGGCGCAATGGATAACGCGTCTGACTACGGATCAGAAGATTCCAGGTTCGACTCCTGGCAGGATCGAATTTTTTGCTTTTTATAGTTTTTTTTATTTACTTAGAGCAGTTATAAGCTCTTCAAATCTACATACAGAACGTGCCAAAGAGTTTTTGAATACGTGCAGGAAAAGCTCTTATTTGTTACATGATGCACATGGAAATGCATGAAAAGCAGCAGAATGAGCAGGATGAGACGAAGGAGTTGCCTCCGCACTCAATGGCAAAGTTAAGCTGCGGTAGCTAAAAGCAAATCAAGTGGCATCGTGTGGAGTATGTGGATTATGTGTCGTTTTATGCTAAACAGATGAAATGTTGAAAGTGGTCATTGACAAAGGGCTGGAGGAAAGTTACAAATGGGTAAAGTGGCAGCTGCGTTTGCAATCCCACACACCAAGGACATTTAAGGTGACAGCTTCAAATGATTTTGTTGCAGAACTGTTGTTATATGCAAGTGTGTGGGAAACGACTTCTTATTCACACTGATTTGCATAATATCAGACACTTGCAAACTAAGAATATGCAATTGTGCATTTGTGCCATTTGCAAATGATAGCAGACAGAGTCGGTAGGGATGTTTAGTTGTAGCGTAATAACGTTGCTTACTAAATACTGCAAAAATAACCAATTACAATTTTCTAACATAAAATAATCGGAATAAATTATAATCGGTAAAAACAATAACAAAACAAAAAAATCTTCCCATACCGGGAATCGAACCCGGGCCTTCTGGGTGAAAGCCAGATATCCTAGCCACTAGACCATATGGGAGGCGGTTATTGGAATTGCGAACAACACAATACGTTGTTACTTTAACTTAGAATTGAGATAATTAATCTTAGAATAATAAGCAAAAATTGTTCATTTAGTTAGAACTATAAACTCATTCTTCTGCTTCTTCAAAAAGATAAAAACCCGTAGTTAGACAAAAAAATTAAGAATGCGATCCTGCCAGGAGTCGAACCTGGAATCTTCTGATCCGTAGTCAGACGCGTTATCCATTGCGCCACAGGACCGGTTGATTGCGAATTGACAAAATCACACTATTCCAAGCAGTTCAATAAAGTGCTCAACCGTAGAACAATAACACAACAATAAAAGATGTTTGTAAAAATTTCAACTTACATAGGAATAGGTTAAATAAACAAGCAGCGAATAGAAAAAATAATTTTCTGAGTAAAAAAATTCGATCCTGCCAGGAGTCGAACCTGGAATCTTCTGATCCGTAGTCAGACGCGTTATCCATTGCGCCACAGGACCCGACTGAACGGGTGAAGCACAAATCCATTTAAGAGACAAAGCAGTATTAACTGTATTTACAACTGCACAAGCAGTATAACAAAGCAGTGCTATTTACTGGAGGCATATTACTTGTATTTTTATATGACTTGTAACATTTAAAATAGTAATGTATTTTATGTTATGTTTATTAAGCAAATATGCTTATGTTTGCGTGTCCATGTAAAAGTGCAAATATATACATATATATATATATATATCGAAGTGCATATTAATTTGCACACTTAACATGATATCGCTTCTGGCTCTCCCGCTATAGCCACACAGAGCGCAGTCGTCTCAGCGTTTGCAACAGCAGAGCCAGAAACAACTGCAAGTTCGTTTCAGTCTCTCTTTGGCACTCAATGTGTGCAGTTCAGTGGCGGTGCAAAAGCAACGACGCATTTGTTGAACTGGACGCTAAACAGTTGAACGTGCGCGACGTAAGCAAAAGCGAAACTTAAAAAAAATACGAAAACAAAAAGAGGAACCTCCCAACAACAAAAAATAATAATATAAAATACATACCCACATACATCAAATTGCTTATAACAAAATATATGAATAAATATGTATGAAAGAGTGTGTGTGTGTTGGCCGTGTTTTAGTGTTTTGTGCGTGTGTGTTGTTTAAGTGCGTGTGCAATAATAAATAAATATTAAAAAAATGCAAATTCAGGCTATAAATGTTTTTAAAGGTAAGTGCAGCTAAAAATGCCGACAATAGCCCCATTTCTCATTACGCTGTTAAAATGTATACGATTTGCTGCCGCTGCTGCTTCCTCTTCTACGTCTTCTTTGCGTTTTGTTTTTCGCTTTGCCTATTCTGTTTTTCCACATACTTTTTTGTTTTCATCGTCTGCTTCTGCTTCAGCAGAACAAGCAGCGCCAAAGCCCAAAACCAAACCAAACGAAACGAAACGAAATTGAAACGAAAATTGAACGAGAACAAGAAGATTGGAAGGCAAAGCGGCATAGAAGCAAAAAAGCGAAAAGCACAAAGATTGGGGCTAGGGCTAAGCAGACGCCGTTTCGGTTGTTGTTGTTGCTGTTTGTTTAGCTGTCGTTTCTCCATTTACATATGTATGTAAACATCTACGTGGGTATGATACATATTTATTTCTCTTACGCTGCCAATCAGTGTTGCCCACTTTTTAGACGCTAAAAAATATAATTTATAGTTAAAATAGCTGAATCTTTATATTTATTTACTCATATTATTTTTAAATGATTTTCTTTAATAGGTTAACTGCTTACTCATATCGAAATAATAGTAATTCACTATTTTATGTTTTATTTTCCATTTTATGAAAACTGACAAAAATTTCATTATTGTCTTTATTTCTTTATTGTTTTTAATACAAAAAATCACGCTGTTTAAATTTCTCGAATTTCTTACAGCCAGAAAATTTGAATGGGGACAACACTGGTTGCTGTCTACGTCTATGCGACGGTCACGCTGTTATTGCTTTGGCGCTAACTGTGAGTGTGCTTATGTGTGTGTGTGTGTATTTGTGTTTGTGCATGTATTGTATTACTGTAGGCCTCCACACACTGGCAGCAGCAGAAAAGCGCGAAGCGACCTGCTGCCGTTGTCTTCACCCTCTCTTTTTACCTCTTCCTCCCTTTTGCTTATTCGATCTCTGTCTCTTTTTCTCTCTTCCGCTCTTTGTTGCTGTCTTTTAGTCGGCATCTCCATCTTGTGCTTCTCCGTTAACTCGTTTGGCGACTTGTTTTGTTTGTGCTGGATGCCATAAAAAAATAAAAATGTACAAAATAAAATAAAAATAAATAAAAATGTAGCACATTAAAATAGTCTGCCAGAAGAATTGTTGACTTCCCCTTTGACAAACGTACGCCGGTCAACAAATCGACGGCGGCGGCGTCAGTTTGTACTTATCTAAACATCTCTTGTTTTGTACATGAACATATATGCACACCAAACTATAGTTAAAATTACACACAAACACCTACACATCTATCTATACACTGGTTACATTTGCGGTTTGCTCGACTTTGCAAAGATAACTTCCTCAAAAATTTACATATGGAACCTTTCCGGTAATAAAAGGAAGTCTATTGTCTGTGAATGAATAGGCCATTAAAGAAACACATACAGACAGAAGACGATATAGTAGTCCGATTTAAATATTAACACATCTTACTGTTTTTGTGCTCAGCTTTTACTTAATTTAAGCCACAAGTATTCAATAAGTTAACTCAAAAAATAAATAAATACAGATAACTAACGGCTTAAAATCAATTCTTTGGACATATCTTAAGTCTAATAATAGCTGTACTGAAACTCAAATTACCATGGAAAGCTTTAAGCTCATCTAAAACCAGTCAGAATATTAGAATTCTATCGAATTTTGTATAGTTTGTTGCTAGTTTACAAACAGGTGCCTCAGATCTGCTGAATAAATCTAAATTAAACGGTAAATGTCGTTGTCTTCTCTGATTTAATTCAGTTTTGGGGGATTCATTTTTGGGGGTCCCGTTATTTTCAGACTTCTGGAATGACAGAGAGAAAGAGAAACAGTTTATAAGAAGTATCAGACTTTTAAAAAGCAGAAACAACATTATTTCCATGAAATTATCTGAAGTATATGTTTGTATTATAACAAAAAAGTATTATTATTCTGTTATTAATAATTTTGATAAATGTAATAACAGAATTGTATACATTAAGAATACATTAAAAGAAAAATAATTGTAATTTGAATTTGTATGTAATTATCTTAAACCATTGTAAAATGCTTTAAATTATTAATCAACTGTGGAAATGTTATGAAAATAAAACTTTTTATCGAGTCGAGTCTTTTAAAAATGTTTTAAAATTTAGCCAAAATGAATGCAATGTAGGATTTTGTACTGGTCTTTTGTTACACATGCGTGTAGACGACAATAATCAGTGTTCCATTCCAAATCTTATTTATAGCCATATTCTTTATATTTTATAAGCCCGCATATCCCAATAGTCCCATTAACCTGCTCAATTGCGAAACTTGTCTGGAGCATAAAATAGACGCGTCAACCATTTTGGGTTGCAGCTTCGTTGAAAGCGAAAATAGCGCAACCGAACACAGAGAAAAAGAAAACCTAAAGAAAAAGAGAAGAAAAAAATATATAAAAAAAAGGTGCTAGGTGCTTGCCTGCTTGGACTTGAGAGAAGTCTTGCGAATGTTTCTTGCAGATACATATCTAAAATTGCCACATTGCATGCAGTACGAACCAGACACAAAAAACTAAATATAACACAAACAGACACACACACACACACAAAGATACACACGTACTAATGTATGCGCGCCTGTCTCTAGGTTCCCGCTTGCAATTTCATTTTCATTGCAACTTCATGCCCCTGACATCGGCCCATGCCAGCAACAGCAGCAGCCTCCCCTCCTCCTTTTCCAGCTCTTCCTCCTTGAACGACCCTTGCACACAACACACACTCACACACGTACTGCTTTACATTGCTCGACTTCTTTTTTTTTGCTTCGTGTCTGCTTGTTTCTACGCTCATTCTTGTAAAATTGCAAGTTTCTGCCCGACGGCCTATTGAAGCTCGCTGGCGACGCCGCTGTCTGCGTCGCTGCTAGTGCAGTCGGCCATGCAGTTGAGCTGCCTCGTTGTCTGCAGGCTTTTTCGTCTCCCTCTCTGCCTGTCTCACTGTAACTGCTGCAATTGTGTGAGCGAGCAAGCGAGCGAGCGAGCGCTCTGCTTACCCTAACCTACACCACAGAAAATTTATTGCGTCGGCTTTACTTCCACTCGCATACAAACACACACACACACATACAGCTCGCTTGATTTCTCATATGCTGTTCGCCCTCGTATTTGCGAGGCATACATTTTTCAGACTTTTGTTATTGCTTTATTTTTATTTCTTCATTAGTTTTCGTTGTGGTTTCATTGATGCAATTTTTTGCAATTCTAATTTTGTGTCTCTGTCTCTCATTGCAGAATTATAATCAATCGATGCGTTCAATTAATTATACGATTAATAGATACTTCAGAACACATGCTTTCGGGCAAGCGTGCAATAATTCAAAAGTAATACCCTTCGATTAGCTGGCCATTAAGTATTCTTATAACTAAGGTGAGTTTTATTATCTTTCGTATTTCTATTTTCATTCATTGTGTTCAGAAGTTCAGCTTAGTTAATTCTCAGTAGTTGATCACAAGGCCCATTAGCTCAGCTGGTTAGAGCGTCGTGCTAATAACGCGAAGGCCGCGGGTTCGATCCCCCCATGGGCCATGATTTCTTTTTTTTCTTAGTTTTTTTTTTGGAAATAGAAAATGTTTTTTTATGAACGTCCTGTTTACAAAATGGCGTCAACCAGGCCCATTAGCTCAGCTGGTTAGAGCGTCGTGCTAATAACGCGAAGGCCGCGGGTTCGATCCCCCCATGGGCCATTCTTTCTTTTTTTCTTAGTTTATTTCTAGAAATAGAAAATCTTTATTTTACGAACGTCCTGTTCACAGGATGGCGTCAACTTGGCCCATTAGCTCAGCTGGTTAGAGCGTCGTGCTAATAACGCGAAGGTCGCGGGTTCGATCCCCTCATGGGCCAGCACCTATTTTTTGCATAGATCCTTAAACTATTAAAGTGTGCGAGCCTAAACTATATTTAATACTAACCTCATTTTATAAATATTAATGACATTAAAAAGTGAATTTATTGATTTTTTAAATATTTCTATCGAGATCCTAATTGTTAAAAATAAGTGCCTCTAATGGTTTGTCAATAAAGCCCTCAAACAAAATGGCGTTCACAGGGCCCATTAGCTCAGCTGGTTAGAGCGTCGTGCTAATAACGCGAAGGCCGCGGGTTCGATCCCCCCATGGGCCAGGATTCTTTTTGCTTATTTAGCAGATCCATATTTTTTTTCCTATGTTCATTATTAATGCATATAATAAAAGCAATAACTCAGTATAATGGCATGAAAAAAATATAGCTTAAATAGCAATGAGGTATTCAAAAATAATATATTATTTTTAGTCCTAACACAAGAACAATATTATAGTAAGATTTTGATATTGTTTTCTCAAACAAGCTTTTGTACCGTGTGGCATTAACAGGCCCATTAGCTCAGCTGGTTAGAGCGTCGTGCTAATAACGCGAAGGCCGCGGGTTCGATCCCCCCATGGGCCAGAAGTTACCTTTTTTAAGTTTACTTAGTTTTGAAGTTTGCTTATATTTTATATATTATATTAGATCCATGTATAGTTCCTTAAGTGCATTATTAAATTCACTTAGGCAAAGTATTAAATCTCTTGAATTGCATGGGATTTGGATTAAATCTAAATAAAACTGATAATACAAGAAATTTATGTAGACCTCTGCAATTCCTTGTATTTTCCTTTATAATGGATAAAATAATTTAATTAACATTGAAGCAAGCTTCAAGCTTTAAGCTTTTTAAAATAATATTTTGTTTTAAGTCGTAACACAAGTATTTATGAATACCGTGTATTGTTGTATGATCCTGAACTCAATTGGTTCTATGATTTTCTGAATTAAGCTTTTGAGTCGACGTCGATCAACATGGCCCATTAGCTCAGCTGGTTAGAGCGTCGTGCTAATAACGCGAAGGCCGCGGGTTCGATCCCCCCATGGGCCAATATAATTTTTTTATTTACGATTTTAAATATCCTACAACTCCAAATAATAATTTCTATACGATAAATAATAACATCGATATTTTTTTTAAGCCCAAACTACACATATACAACTCTTAATCCGTTTAAAAGGTTTAAAAGATATAAATATTTTAATCCTTTTAAAAGGTATAAAGATACAAAAAAAAAACTGTTAAGTTGGCCCATGGGGGGATCGAACCCGCGGCCTTCGCGTTATTAGCACGACGCTCTAACCAGCTGAGCTAATGGGCCTGTTGTATTGTGGACACCAAATGCATAGTAAAAAGCACCTATTTTTTTTTTGTTATTTTTATAAATGTGTATATTTTAATAAGAATATAAGGGAGAAAAAAATTTAATTTCGCCCAACGTGGGGCTCGAACCCACGACCCTGAGATTAAGAGTCTCATGCTCTACCGACTGAGCTAGCCGGGCTTGGTGATTGCAGCTGGCGAACACTGCATGTGGCTATAAAGTGTAAGTTTTGTATACGTGGCATCTATACGGTTTTGTTTATTTTTATTTTAGACTTTATTTATAGAAACACGCCTGTGCCTATAGACAAAAGTCTTGATTAGCTTTGCTTACTCCCTCTATTTTTTTCTCTCTCTCTCGATCTTTCGAATATTCTGTAATTGTTTTTTTGTGCGGTGTATTTTACTGCTTCCTAATGGAAATGGCGTATAAAATTACGCGCCTACCTCAACGATGAATATAATCTGCAATGAGAATGGGGTTTATTGCTTCAGAAGGGCTTAGTAGGTGGTTGACTGCGGGGGGGGTAGGCATGTGCAAAAGCAGCCATCACAAAGTCCGACAGTCGCCCCGTCGACTGCCCTAAGTAATTTTGCTATAAAATATTAAAACGAAACAATGTGCGAAAGGAAACAAAACAAAATACATAAGCGGGTGGCGGTGCTGGCATGCATATAGAAACAGAAACTCAGACGTTGAAGCAATGAGGGAGCCACAATGAAACCAGGGTAGAGAAAGAGAGAGAGACAGAGAGAGTAGTGTGTTGACGACGTGTATTCGAATAAGGAATGGTGGAGAGGGAGAGAGTGAAAGAGCGAGAGCAGGCAGGCATAAGATAATCAGCCTGGCAGACGGCTTCTTGGTTGCACTACATGCAAAAGAATCGGGCATACCGGAATGTTTATACTATGTATGAGAGATGACAGCATTTAAAAAAGTCGATGGTAATCGATAAATGCTGACGAATATTATGTTAAAAGCTTAATAAATTTATTAAAGAAGAAAATATCTTAAGATAACCAGATTAATTTATCAATTGCCCAAAATTAAAGTATTAAATTCAATATAAAATCGTACAGCTATGTCTAAAACCAGTATTTTTATAACTTAATTTATGACCATGATAGGATATCATGTTAATGGCGAGTTTGATGTGCATAGTCTTTCATATTCTATTGTGAACGAAATATATAATAAAAGGGACCATAACATAAGGCAAATGAAAAGCAAAAGCTTATTTGTGCAGACAAATTGTTTGTGTTTATTGTCGTTGTTGGCGACTAGGCGACCTCCGCCTCAAGTCTAGACCTACCACGCATAATGCCTGTCAAACATACGGACATGCCCACATAAATACTCACTCACTCCCTTCACCCGCTCGTTATCTTTATCTTTCGCTCGCTCGCTCGCTTTAGCATATTATATGCCACAGTCGGTGGCAAGAACAGGGTCTGCAGCAGACACAAGGCCAAATAAGTTGGGGTAGGTTATATTAGGCTCGTCAAATAATGAGATAAACAAAAAATATTTTGTTGGATTTTACAACAAAAACCATTTTATTAATCAACAAACACATTTAAGAAGATTTTATTTTAAAGCAAAAAAGTTAATATTCGCCCAACGTGGGGCTCGAACCCACGACCCTGAGATTAAGAGTCTCATGCTCTACCGACTGAGCTAGCCGGGCAGTTGCCAAGGCGCTGTACATTTTGGCAGATGGAATCGCTGTGTATATCCTATCTAAAATAGAATACCTCTATAGAATCTATGTTTGACTATATAGCCGATGTCTATATGTAAATTGAGCAAGTTGTCTAGAACCAATAAAGAAAATGTAAATATAGATATAGTTAATTTTTTATTCCTATTCTTATTCCAGAGTCATTTACAATTCCAACTATCTACATTGTAGAGAAAACACACAAATATTTGCGAAACCGAAGTTTATATACCCTTTGTAGACGTCAGTTAAACTGCTGTAATTTAAATTTGTGTTTGAATTTCAATATCATTTTTAATTCTTTTCGCTTTCTATAAAAAAAATGTTGTTCAATACTTTTCAAAATCATATCAAAATCATAACTTCATAACAAAATTATATCTTCCAAAAGGGTATAAAAACTAACAATTGATAGAATAGCTTTGAAGTTACATTCATTTCATTTTATTTTATTTTGATATAAAGTAACCAAGCTAAATAACACCTGTACTCATCTGTTCTAATTGAATCTAATATAAACTAAGTAAACACGAGGCACGAGTGTGTACCCAGTACTATAAAGTAAATATGACAAAAGTAAATATTGAATCAAAAATTTTTACTGAAAATTATCTATAATTTTTCAAAATAATTTAAAAAACGATTTATATTGGCATATCCTGGGTATTAAATTCAGGTACAGAAAGTTGCCATCGATCGTCACCAAGCCCGGCTAGCTCAGTCGGTAGAGCATGAGACTCTTAATCTCAGGGTCGTGGGTTCGAGCCCCACGTTGGGCGAGTATTAACTTTTTTTTATTTTCATTTTAATTAAGTTTTTCCCTCCTCTTGCATAATGATATTTTTTCTTTATTGAACCTTGACAGCCGTATTTCTTGCAACGAGTGCACTTACAACGGCACAGCATTGTTAGAGAGTCAAACAAAACTGATGTCTGTGGGGATAAAATAAAAATGTGAATTGAATATTGAAATGAAATGAAATACGAGAATCAATGGCAAGCGATTGATAGATAGATATGAAGAGAGAGAGAAGGGAAGGGACAAAGAACGGCTATAAAGCAGCACCGAATGCAAATGTGAATAAAAGCACGTTTAGAAAATGCATTAATTTGAATGCATAACAAAACTACGCGTGCAACACTGGTGCATAGTAAAAATATTAACGTTTCAGCTTGTCATGCAAATCCAATGAAACAAGGCGAATGACTGAACTTAACCTTAAAACACACAACAGACAATACACACACACACACACACATATGCACATACACATACATCACAGCCATAAAAATACGTCCATTAAAACTATTCATTCGTAATTGCCAACTTGTATGTGTTATGTATCAGGGTATATTTCCTATATGGAGATCGGATATTTTGTATTAAGTATACAAATTGCGGTTAATGCACTGACATACAATAAAAATAACAAAATATTTAACATGCAAATTCGCAATGATTGCATAATTTTTGTTTGCTTGAATGCAAATGAAATAGCTTAAAAGCGTAAAACTAAGCATTTAAATACGTGGTTAGCTCATTAAAGTTGCAAGTTCTTTAGATAAACTCTGAGATCATTTCTTATCTATGAGATCAGTAGGTTGAGTTGGGCATATATTGAATGATTTATTTTGTTATACTAGTGCAACTATATTTACCAACACTGGCGGCCAAATGCGCCTTTGAATTAGTTCTGAATATCTCCCATATTGTCTAGTGGTTAGGATATCCGGCTCTCACCCGGAAGGCCCGGGTTCAATTCCCGGTATGGGAAATATGGTGCTGAAAGGTTCTAAATTTTTTTTAATTACTCATTATTTTATGTTAATATATATTTAAGTGTATCTTTAGAGTTTAAGTATGGATCCCCCAAATTTCACAGCTAAGCTGCTTACGCCACCTTGCTTCCTCCTCCAATCCCAAGCCATTTTTCGCGCATGACGAAATGCCTTATAGCAATAGCCGGCGATCGAGAGCGACAACTTTTGGACCTTATGTCAGTAGCCAGTTTTAAGTGTAAGAGGAAAAAAAACTCACTCTACAACTTGCCAAGTAAATTGAGGTAAAGGGTCACCGCCCAACTAGTTTTATATAATACAAATGACCTTGCCACGAGTTTATTACTGCGAGATGTGATCGGACAAATTTTGTAATCATGTAAAACCTTTTACAAAAAAAAAGAGAACTCGCCCCCGGGTGGACTCGAACCACCAACCTTTCGGTTAACAGCCGAACGCGCTAACCAATTGCGCCACGGAGGCTGCTGACGGTTCCGGGAAGAGATACTAAACATAGACAGTGTTCTATAAGAATTATGAAGCCGATAATCACAGTTATAAAATAGTATACATACTGAAATATGTAGAAAGCTGAAAATATAAGATCATAAAGCATTTGTCAGTTAATAATAATATAATATTTACCAATATTTAAATGTATTTTAAGACAATTAATCATTAAAACTCAGTACAAATACCTAGCATAAAATTAATAAAAATTAACAACAAAAAAGGAAAGCTTTCGATCCTGCCAGGAGTCGAACCTGGAATCTTCTGATCCGTAGTCAGACGCGTTATCCATTGCGCCACAGGACCGATTGATCAGCTGCGGATCTAATGAGCTACTTAAAGCTCATTGTACCATTGAAAGCTTTAAAAAGTTCTTAAGATTTTTACTTATTCATAATTATTATTGTTATTGTTACAAAAGAAAAAGTTTTAATGTTAATATGTGTATTATTTGCATAATAATATTTAATATTAAATGTTTCTTTCTAAGTACACACAAAAATTATAGCTTACAGTATAAAAAACTTGATAATTGGTTTTAAATGATAGTATACCGTTATTATTACAGGAATTACGTAACATGAATGTGTTTATTTTAAAAATAAATAATAACCACATAGCAGTATTATAAATATATATATATATATATATAGCGTGCTGCAGCTGTTTATTCACATAATTCCCAACTTTCCGCCCTGCTACATTGGCAGAAACCCGTTCAGCTTTCAACAACTTCATATCACTTAAAATTGCGAGCCTTGACTTGGCTATAAAATATGCACAAAACTTTTAGTAAGTCATTTGATAACTGACCGTACTCTCAAATAGAAAGAGAGGGGCAGAGAGAGAGAGAGAGTGAGAGAGAGTTGAAACCGAAATTTGCAGCACCACCCACAACCATAATGCACGAGTGAAATTTATCGATTTTGATTTTGCTTTTTCTCGTGCAGCAGCATTTTCAATTCCATTAAATGGCGCGACGAGACACGCGTCCTTGCCACCCAACCAAAAACAACCCAAAACATCGTCGTCGTCGTCGCCATGTCGACAGAGGCCAGGTGGAAGACCTTTCCATTTCTCTCTGTGTCTCTGCCTCTGGTTGTGCCTCTGTCTCAGTAGTAATCGCAGTCGCAGTCTCATTGGGTTTTTTTTTTTGTAGAGGGGGGGAGGAAGGTTTGGTGTTGGTCATTGTCAACGCTCAACCAGCCGGCACTGACTGAGCGCTACTTATGTCTCCTATAAAATGCAGTAAATAGAGTCTAAACAACTTGTGTGCTTGAAAAATTCCCTACACAAAATCCCACGCTAAGCTTTTGATGTTCGCCAACGACCATACTACGCTGAATACATCGGTTCTCGTTCGATCACCGCAATTAAGCAGCGTCGGGCGTGGTTAGTACTTAGATGGGGGACCGCTTGGGAACACCGCGTGTTGTTGGCATCGTCCAAAACACTTTTTTGTCAACATTTCTTATTTGATTATTTATTTTTATTTTAAATTCAACATTTTCTACATTATTGAAACTATTTTCTAACTTAAGCAATACTTATTAAATTTAAGTAGTTTTTAAAATTCAATAAAGTGGCTTACAGCGTATCTGCGTGTCGTATCGCTTTTGAAAACTTACATCTATTCGTTTTGCTTGCATTTGCACTTAACTTTTTTTGCGTCGTTGGGTTTTCTGTCGATTTGCCTCAGTCGCTATTTGGCGCCTGCCTTTGGTGCATTGTTTGGGTCAAGGATGTTGGGGAAATGGCATGCTGTGCGTTACTTGCCGCATACTTAAGCGTGGCATACTGCAGGGGTGTAGTGAAACTTCTAGCTTGCACATTTTTGGCGGCACTTGACTTGCAAAAGCTGTGAACTTTTAACAGTCGTGTTAACATTTCAATGCCAATAACAGTACCATCCTTTTAGTCGATCCCCTCACCTTCTCCATGGAGAGTTCACATTTTGAGAGGGTGCTCCTTAGCAATGTGCGCCAAGAAATTTACATGTTGTTGGCTGGCAAATATTCTTGGATGTGCAGCTTGCATAAAACATGAAGAAATGTCTGGCCCAAAAATGATTGTCAATAAATGATAACCGGTGGGGGTCATAATAATATTCTGAAATTCTAGTACAGACGTCTAAAGAGTCTAGCTAATATTACACCCAAAATGCATATTATAATTTATTTTGCCCTTTTCGTCCAAACTGAACATTTGGCTTATGCCAACGACCATACTACGCTGAATACATAGGTTTTCGTTGGATCACCGCAATTAAGCAGCGTCGGGCGTGGTTAGTACTTAGATGGGGGACCACTTGGGAACACCGCGTGTTGTTGGCATCAGTCTAAAACACTTTTTTAGTTGAGCCACAGTAGAAGAAGAAATGTGTTTGGTCTATTTTATTCAAAAGGAACAAATAATATATGTGTGAATCTCTTTTTATATATGGTATATACGTATTTTCTCCTTATAAAAATTATTAGTAAGAGGAAAGGATGAATTAGTTTTTCTATTAATACAGCATAATTTTCCGAAACGCAGCGAAATTTCTAAAATAAAATAGTTTACACATGCCCCCGTCGTCTTCACACGATGCATCCGCTGACATTACAAACGAGAAAAACAAATAAAAAACATCTCCCGCCGCCTACACTTCCGTTTTTGTATACAACAACGCCCTAAAACAAAAAGAAAATCTACTGAAACGAGAGTGAATGCAATTTTGTTGCCGCCACTGCTGCTTCTGCTCGCTGTTACTGCGGCTGTTGCGTCGCTGCCGCGAGCGCCAAAAATAAACATGCAGCGTTAAATAGGCCGTAGCAAAACTACTCACTCAACTATAGTCGACTAAGTACTAGATGTGATTGCAGTTGACTGCGCTCTCTCGGTTCTCTCCTTGCGATGCTCTGCTTTGCTCTCTCTCTCCAAGTGCAAGAGCAGGCACGTAATTTACGTCATGCACTGTGCATGGGCAAGCTTTTAGTTCGTTGGCTCTCTCGCTCACACTCTTCATGTGGCTTTTGGGCATTATTGCACATTGGAATGAGAGCTGACGCTTGGCGCTTGCAATACTATTACATGTTTTTTTTTGACATGCTTGGGTGCTCTTGATCTCTCTCTCTATCTGGCTGTCTTTCGCTCTCTGCACAACTATTTGGCGGTGTCCGCGTGTCCATTGTAAATTGCTGTAAGTTGCATGAGCCGCTCGCCGCTTACATTTGCATATAGCGCAGTGCATGTGTGTGTGTGTGTTCTGTGTTTGTGTTTGTTTCGAGTGTAAAATTATTCATTTTTTTTCTAAGGTTCAGTCGCAGAGTTGAAGGTCAGTTGATGTTTTATGTCATTCAACTTGCCGTCGTTGTCGTCGACGTTTTCGTTGTTGTTGTTGTTGCTTGTACATTTTCGTCATTGCTGCGCTTTGCGCTTTTTTATTGCTTTTGTTGTTGTTGTTGTTGCTACCGTTTATAAATGTTTGGCGCGACTCGCTTGCGTGTTAAGAAATTCAACTGGGGCGTGGGGCTCCACTCTTTTCCCAATTCTCATTCCCATTATCTTCCCTTCACAGTCTGAGTTCCCCGCACCAAGTGAATTTTTTTTGTGTTTAGTTTTTGGAAATGTTAAATCAGCCAATAATGCTTTAACTCATTGCAAATATGCTGAGAAAGGGAGGGAATTTGATTTTAAATTGCATATATTACAATTTCTACTAACAACAATAAAATTAATTATAATTTCTGCTTTAAATAAAAATAGCCTGCTAAGTAAAATATGTTTATACTTTGGTAATCGCTTTTTACATTTCTCTCTAAACGCCTTAGTTTATTGAAAATATGGTGAAAAAGCAAGGGGAGATGCAACAAATTGTGAATAGCACTTATTGCAACATTTGCTATTAATGAAAAAGCAAAATAATTTCTGTTTTAATTAAAAATAGTCTATTTGTTTAGATATTTTTATTCTTTTGCATTTGTGCCTCTCTGCACATGGTCTGTCACTTTATTGGATTCCTCTTGGCTAATAAGTTCAATAGCCGATTATTACACATTAGTTTAGGGGTGTGTATGTGTGTGTGTGGGTAAGTGAGGTTAAGTACTTGGCCCTTTGACTTGCATGCAGGCCAAGCAAAGTCACGTCAAAACAATAAACAATGAACAAAACCAGCACATCATTTAGGTCATATTATATACTACACTACCTAACTTTCTATACTCCTAAATCTCTAGAAAAAAGAAGAAAAACACCTGACCTTTTCACTTGTCAAAAGTGTTGAAAATAAAATTAAAAATTTGCCGAATTCCCACGAAATGAAGAAAACAACAACAGCGGCAACAACAACACGTGTGCGTCTCATTGTCAGCGTAATCTTAATGCACTCAAGACGGACAGAGACAGAAGAGAGCGACTAAGCGCAACAAAGAAACCAAAGGCGCAAAAAAAAATTACGTACATACAAACACACACACACATGCATATATGCATACGTGCAAACATAAATTCCATTAACAAAAAAAAGTATTAAAATCAAAAGTCACATAGCAGCCGCAGCAGCAGCGGCGGCAACGTTGGCACAACACAAAAAGTGTGTTACAAAGTCAAAAGCACAGCAACAACAAGTAGAGCTTAAATACCACAGCGAAAAAGAAACCAAAGAATACCAACAACAATACCAACAGCAGCAGCAGTAGCAGCAGCAGCAGCAGCACCACCAGCAGCACCAGCAGCAGCAGTACCAGCAACAACTACATACAACCAAAAGCGGCAGCAGCAGCAGCAATAACAAGCCAGTCAGGCAGGCACAGCACACACAATGAGCCCAAGTCGAAAACCAGTTTTTGAAAAGTTCCGCACGCTGGCCCCAAAGTTGTTGTTATGGTGTGTGAGTTCACAGTGTGCCGCGAATGCTAAATATGTGCAACCATAAATCTGGACAATAAAAGGAAGAACTAATATTCTTAAAGAGCATATTAATATTATTATTTAAAACAAAGCTTCGCACACTGGCCTCCAAGTTGTTAGGGTGCACGGTGCGCTGCAAGTGCCAAACTGAGAGATCAGTAAAATATATAACTAATGTTTTTAAAAAAATATAAAAGTAATTATGTTTAAAATTATATTTTGTGATTTATAATATTACATTGCAAATTAAACTCACTGCAAACACCACGGTGCAGCATATCGACAGCGCCCGATTGCTGCCGCTTTGGCTACTGCATGTCTCTGTTGTTGTTGCTGTGTGTTCGCGCGAAAGTTGAGCGCAGCTTAGCAGTCAAAGCATTGCCAAGTAGAAAAATTGAACAGAGCGCATGCGTCGCAAGCAAAAGCAACACAGCAATAACAATTGCAAGCAGCGCTCTCCACACTCTCTCGCCCCCGCACAAGAACAGAGAGAGAATGAGAAACAGAGAAGCACGCCAAAGAGCGCCAAGAGAGAAAGAGAGAGAGTAACAAGCAGCAGCAGCCGCAGCAGCAGCAGCAACGGGCTAACGGCAACAGCGGCCTTTTAGTTTTAGTTTTTATGTGCGGCTCTCGTGTAATAAAAATTACATTGCGCGTCGCTTATGTCGCTGAAAAGTGCAGAAAACAAAAAATATACATACATACAAAGAAATAAATTGTGTGCTAGAAATAACAGCACAAAACAAAAAGTAAAGTGAAACAAATTTTAGCTTAATTAACACAACTCGCATATTCCCCCAAGCACTCCCGCCCCTGTGCCCTGTTTAAGAGTGTGTGAATTTGTTTTTGTCATCCATGAGAGTGCGCGCGTGTGTGTGTCTCCAATTTGGTTGAGAAAAAGTTCTATGCGAACAACAGCAACAAACGAAATAATTTTCAAATAATATTAGTAAAGAATATTATTAGTTAGCATGGAATATACATAAATAAACATGCATGTGTTGTGTTAAATGATAAATATGTATGCAAACTTCTAAACAACTACAAAAACTGTGCCGTGCCAAGTGCTGTTGTTGTTGTTGTTGCTGCTGCCAGCGAGTGACGTTGCTCTCCCTCTCTCACTCCCAATTCCATTCCGTTTGTTGGCTAGCATTGTTTACTGGAAGAGCGCGGTAGAGAGCAAAAGTGAAGTAGTATGTGTGTGTGTTGTTTTTGTTGTTACTGCTGCAGTCCATGCCATGCTGTCAGCGAGTGACGTTTACCTTCCTCTCTCTAGCCCTTCTGCCTACCCACCCACATGTCATTTCTATGCAGTTTTTGGCGCTCTCTGAGAGAGCGCTAGAAACAGTAGAAACTGCGAGTGTAATAATAAAAGGCCGCCAGAGGGAGATAGACTGAAATAGAGAGAAAAAGAGGCAGTGTGTGCGTTATATTGTTGTTCAAGTTGTTGTGGCGCGCTTAATGTTTATCAAAACACAAACACATAAATAGCATTAAAATGCAGAAATTAATGTGCATATTGAATAAATTAATTCATTCAAACTGCTGCGTTGTCTTTTTTTGTTTGTTGTAAAAAAAATTGCTGAAATGCACGTGTCTGTGTCTTGCTTTGGGCGAGGGGTGTGGGAGTAGAGGAGGGGGGTGCTGTCGGCGTTGCCATTTGACTGAGACCCAATTGCATACTCTCTCTCACTCTGTCGACAAACAATCCCTCTCACTGCTCCTCAACTGGAAGTTGTTGTGCTCGCTCTTTCGAGCTCCGCTTTTTGGCGCTCTCTCAATGCAATAGCGCACAGTGTGTTAAATGTCATTTGAATAATGATTATTTGAAATTGAATACAGCTAAATATTAAAGTGTCAAAATTAGATTTGATTGATTGATGGCCGACTGACCGACTGCTTATTGCTTTTATTTACAGATTTTGGTAAAATATTACAACATATGTACGGACAATTAATTTAACTCAAAAAAAGTGAAGAAAAAATAATTATTTGGATTGAATGACAAACCAAACGGCATATATAACTGGTGAGTAATCTAGAAAGTGATAAATTTTATATTAATAAATATTTTTGTGCACTGTAGAATTTATTTAAAAAATGTGCATTATTTTAAGCATAGTCAGCTAATGATAATTACTCATTTCAATTCACTTTTCACAACTATGCCGTCTATCCTTTGCATTTTTTAGCCACCAGTTTTCTAGTTTCATTCAATTCATTGCGCTGGAAAAAGTAAATAAAGGGGGAGAGAGCAGAGAATTTGCGAGGAAGAAGAACTGAAAGTCTTTTTTGCTAATTGTAATGTGCATAAATTGCAGCTGTTTTGTGTGGCGCGCCAATTGGCAATGCAGATGAGTTTTTTTTTTTTGGTTCCCTCTCTTTTTTTTTGTATTTCTTATTTTGTTTTATTTTTGCACTTTTCTTCCTCGCTTTTCAAAAATAAAACTGCAACGGAAATGCATCGTTTACAGCGTCGGTCCATCGGTCATTCAGGCAGGGGAGTAGTGAATTGGGCAGGGACAGTGAAGGGGTTGCAGTCAGTTTTCAGACAGTTTTGTTTAGTCATACGATAAATAGACAAACAGACAGACAACAATAATAACAATAGCAAAAACAACAAAAACTGCAATCGGGATAATACTAGAATTGAGTGCAAGTGCAACATGTCAGCGACAAAAGGCGAATAAACTTTGCCAATTGCAACAACATCAACAACAAAATGCAGAAAATGAAATAAATTCTATTTTCATCAACTGTGTGTTGAATAAATAGATTTCAATTTGCCAATTTCTATCTATATGCCCTGTATAATAATAAATGGCCCAAGCCGGGTATAATAAGTTAAAATTGAATAAAAACCTGAGTCGATTTTTTAATGACAACAAATTTGGTAACTTGGAGAGCCGATTTTGGCCGAATTAATCTTAAATACAATCTATTTTGTATATTGTATATTATATTGTATTTGAAACATAACTCTTAGTCGAGTAACATCAATTGATGATGAATTTTTGAGAAAAGTGTCAGCATAGAAATTTTTTTAATTCCTTTGTCAATAGAATTTTGTATCTAGATTGTATTCCGCAGAGTCGGCCACAAGTGTGATAATTATTGTAACAAATCTACTCCCACACCCTATATATGTTCTATTTGTATCCATTAGAATATAAGTCCTTATATAAAAGCTAAGAAGCTATAACAAAATTGGGTCAACGTCGGCAAGTTAAGCGACGACCTTATCAAGGATTCTGGGTCAATATGCTTACACCACGCACACACACACACACACATCTCCAACTGTGAATGTGTGTGTGTGGTTATTGATAATTGTGTGCATTTGTGTGTGTGAGTGGGTTGTCAAAGGAGGCGTGGCGTGGCCATGCGTTCATATGAGAATATAAATCGCAATAACAAAGCACAACAACAAAGGGCAAAGACAAGGGAAAGGTAGAAAGATAGAGAGAGAGAGAGAGAGAAGTGGGGTGGGTTGGGTGGTTGCATGCCACTTGCAATTATTACGACGAGTACTTAAGGTGCATTAAACTGCTGCATTGACCCCGTTTATCGTCAGGTAATTGACATTTAGTCATGCGAGCCATGCAAAAAAAATAATTGGGAAGAAAAAGGGCAAATCCAATAACAAATTAAAGCGAAATATATTTAATTTAAATTAATAGCCTGTTAGCTATATAAACAACTAATAACTGTCCATTAAAGGCATAGTATTTATTGCAAAAGTAATAAAAATGTAAAAATATAATATTGTAAATGTTAAAATGTATTAAAAAAAAGTAAATGTCGCCCCCGGGTGGACTCGAACCACCAACCTTTCGGTTAACAGCCGAACGCGCTAACCAATTGCGCCACGGAGGCAGTTGACGCTCTGGCGTCCAAAGTCGCTTTTTAGTAAGCAGTGCAGCCGAAACGTAGTAAAAGCAGTGTTGTAAATAATGAAAGCTCTTTTTAGCTAAAGCACTTTTTCATTCAATAAATAGAAAGGCTTTTGCCAGCGAAAGCTTTTTGTATGTGCTTTTGGCTTGAAGTATGTATAAATTTTGCGCTGTAAACGCAGCCTCCGTGGCGCAATTGGTTAGCGCGTTCGGCTGTTAACCGAAAGGTTGGTGGTTCGAGTCCACCCGGGGGCGGGATTAAATTTTTTGTTGATTTTAAATTAAATTAGTTTTAAACTTATTTTACAATAATATTTTGTAATTTTGGTTTTTGTTTTTATTGCAGCTTTACGGCAACTGACAAACTATGTAAAATAAAATGCTTATAGGCAACATGAAGGCGTGGCCATGTTGTCAAACGCCACCACAAGAAGAACAACAGCAACAACCACAACAATTTACAGATTGTAAACAATACATGCAGCAGGCAAAATGTACCGTTTGAATGCCACACAACAACAACAACAACAGCAGCAGCAACATCAGCCAACAACTGGACAACAACAACAAAGCAAACCAAAACAGACAGCCCAAATACCCAGTCACATTTTGTTGCAACAACAATTAGCCGCAGCCGCTGCTGCAGCCGCCGCCGTCGTCGCTGCCGGCGCGGGCAGCAACAGCAGCAGCAGTAGCAATGCCGCCTTGACACGTGCAAATGGTGTTGAGGATAAATTAAAGCTATTGACAACTGCCACAACGACGACATCGCGTTGACGTTGACGTCTACTGCCACGCCCGCAACAGCAACAACAACAACAATTAAAACTGAACCCATGCCTGACGTCATCGCCTTGACCATCAACAACAACAGCAATAGCAGCAGCGGCATAGCGTCAACGTCGGCAGCAGCGGCCGCTGCTGCTGCTGCTGCTGCCGCGGCTGCAGCATCCTCCTCTTCCTCCTCCAACTCCAACGGGCATTTGGCTTTTGTGCCCGCAAAGCGAGCGCGTCTTGATGCGTAAGTAAAAAAGAAAAGAGCTTTCAGCTCTCTCCTTCTCTCTTTCTCTCTCCTACATTCGTTCACACTTGCTGAATTGCATTGCAGGCCCGAGGATTGGATGTCAACGTCAAGTCCGGGCAGTGTGCCCAGCTCAGCGCCGCCGTTGTCGCCGTCGCCCGGTTCGCAGAATCACAGCTATAACATGTCCAACGGTTATGCATCGCCCATGTCAGCTGGCAGCTACGATCCATATAGTCCAAATGGCAAAACAGGTAAGTGCGTGCCAAAGAGATGCGTGAGCCATACACGGAGCGCCATCTGGTGTTCGTTTGTGTGCCCGAGCTACGGGTTATCAATAACTTAACACAGATGGCGCTTTTGAGTTAAAGCTTTTTAGTTAACAGTGCAATCAAAAGCTTCGTAGCCATCCAAATTGTACAAAAAGGCGAAAAAATAAAAATTTGAATTAATTTGTTTAACCATAAATATAGTGGACATAACACTTATTAAATACATAAAATACATAGTAGAGTAGACATAAAGTATAAATGCGATTGCTTTTCTGGGAAATACTCACCAAATGCAACGGTTTCATATTATCTTTGATTTTCCTTTTCGTTAAACATAAATTTGTAATGTTCTCAACCGTTAATTGCCACAGCTTTAGAAATTCCCAACTCCAAATTCCCAATATGTGGCATAAAAGTGTTTATTAAACATTCGACTTTCGCCAACGACCATACTACGCTGAATACATCGGTTCTCGTTCGATCACCGCAATTAAGCAGCGTCGGGCGTGGTTAGTACTTAGATGGGGGACCGCTTGGGAACACCGCGTGTTGTTGGCATCGTCCAAAACACTTTTTTGGTGGAATTTACTTTTCTTTTCTTTTTTTTTTTTTTAGCTTTTGCAATAATTATTCTATTTATATATATTTTTTTTTGAGAAGTTAAAAAGTTGTCGTGCCGTGTCTTAAGCACAATTTTAAATTCTAGATTTGTAAATTCCCAGAATTCGCTAAAAATCTATGAGCCTTTCCTCTTAACCAAATGTGTTTACTAACATAAAAAGTTTTGAGCTTTAACTTGTTCTGTTCGGTTAACAATTTCAAAGCTGTTTGCTGTGTTTGGGATAATGCAGTCTGGATATTGGGGAAAGGAATACAAATATTTGGAATATTTAGCTCTAAATTACTGCTAGGAAAATAAAATTTGTCAATTTCAAACTGAATTAGATGCGAGTTGAAGTGAAACATGCTCAAACAAGCAAGCAAATAGAAATGTGCTCTCAACGTGCCTTTTACCTTTCAGGTGAGAACGTGACCATGTTCAAGGTCGCGCATGGCAGACGCCCGAAAGTGGGGTTCTTGGGCAGAAATGATGGGCGAAAGTAAGCCTTGAAATTACCAAAAAAAAAAAAAAAAGCACGCAGACAAAGCAGACAAGGCAATAAAATGGGCGCTTAGGCGTAGGGGGTGGCAGCTGCGAGGAGGTTGGAGCTGGGTGTTAAGTGGGTGGTGCTCGGTCTGACTGACAATGCCAATAAAGTTGAAAGTTGAAGGTCACCAGACGGCGTCGCCGTCGACGTCGACGTCGGTTTTTGGCATTGCGTCGCCAGCCAAGTTGAAGGCTAAACCCAGACAATAAACTTTGAGGTAGCACCACAACCCCTACCACAGCCACACCCACACCTGCCCCCGCCAGACGCACACTGTTCCCTGCGCAGCCTCAATTCCAGTCTGTGTCTCGGCCCCATTTCCATTTCCAGCCATGGCTGTTTTGCTCTGTGAGCTACTAAAATAAAATGGCCAAAATGAAACCAAAACGCTTTTCGTTTGTCGGCCCGAAAAATATCGATTGTTTTTCGGTTTTATTTTCAGCTTAGTTTTTTGCTTTTCCTTCTACATTTAACATTCTACTGCGTTGGTGGGTCCTTTGAGTCCTGGGCATATTGTGTTGTGCGTGTGTCCTTTTTGAAACTTGTCTCCTTCTGCGCGCTTTCACTTCAGAGTCACTGTGCCAGTTGCGGGATGTGTCTGGCGGTGCGCGGCGGGGTAGCGAGGAGCCCGCCCCTAAAAAGCAACGACCCATAAAAAGCAAAGCACATAGACAGCGACAGAGAGAGAGAAAGAGAGAGAGTGGGAGGGAAAGAGAGCAAAAGTGATAAGAGAAGGAAAGCGCGTAATGTAATGAAATCATGCCAAGGCTGTTAGTCGCAATGCGAACGCAGACAAGGACGATGAATAAAGGATGTTTTGTCGGATGTGGAATGTGGATGGTGTCTGGTGTCTGCTCTGGATTGTAATGCTTGCTGGGATGAGCTCAGGCAAGGCACTTAGCCAAGCAGCCGCACAAATGCCCAAAATGTGCCACGGGGACTCAATGACATTCAGAGACCCGCAGTAGTATTTTCTCTATTTAGTATACCCAATAAATAATATGTGAATTGGGTATGTTTGTGTGGTTGGTAGCAAAATGCAACTTTGACTCTATTTTTAGGTCCATAAGGTGTTTACTTTTTGTTGATTTTGGTTAACAATACGCTGCTTCATGGACACACATATCGATAAATATCGAAATGCAATTCAAATTTATTTATTTACAACATAAAGCTCTTAAATTAGTGCATATGTTTATCTAGTGATAGAGTATTTGTAGTTTATTTTGTTAACTTATTTTCTATATGCGCATTATCGATAAATATCGATATCAAAGCGCTCTCATTTTTAATCATATCAATAAAGTTGACGTATCTAAAGAGATGAAATTTGTTAGGATAGATTCTTTTTATAAGATATAGACTAAAGAGATGAAATTTGTTAGGATAGATTCTTTTTAAATATAGACTGCTGTGATCTAATTTAGATTTTTGATGCCATCAATTTATACAAAATTTATATACATATATCGATATCTGACTACTCTTTACTATATATTTTGGTATATATTTTGCGAAACAAATCGCATTTTTGAGCTCTCCTAGGCTATAAATCAATTTATATATTTATTTTATGTGAACTTATTAATAATTTCTACACATTTCTTAAATCGATAACTAACGATTTTCAAGTCACAATAATTGAATTGAAATAAATGGAAAAATACAAAATAAATGGAAAATCTTAAAAGGCAGTTCTTCAGTTTGTATATGAATTAGAATTAGATGGAAGAATTAGAAGAGGACAAAATAAATCTAACAAATAATAATAATATAAATAAAAGAAGCGAAATCTGAGCAGAGGATATTTGCCAAAGTTTTTGCTTTCTCTACTCCGAAGGACTTTGGCCTGTTATTTATATATATATATATTTTTTTTTTTGCAATTTCACTGGCAATTGGGTTTTCATGCTGCCAGCCTGCTGCCTGCTGCATGTTCAATGTGGCGTATGCGCAATGTCTGCTCCCCAGTTAGATGAAGGTGATGAGGAGGAGGAAAAAGCAGAAGAAGGATTGGAGCAACATGTGCTTCAGTTGCTTTATGATTTTACGCCCAATTTTGTGTACGTTTTCTTGACGTTTGCGCTTTGAGTTATGTATAAAATAAATAAATACAAATATGTGCAGAGTATTCTGGCAACTGGAAACTGTAATTGGTTATTTATATGTATGGGTCAGCTTGAGTGCACACAATGCGTCGGTGTTTGCCTCGTTAATCTTCTATATATTATATATATATATATATATAGTTTTGTGTATGTATAAGATATGCACATACATATATGCTAATGACAGCCACAAGGTCGACGCAGTTCACAACAGATGCGACCATCTCCGACAGATTCGATGGAGATTGGAATTGGGGAAAGTCGACAAACTCGGAGAAAAGTTGACGTTTCAAGTGGTTGGGGGTTGAATCAGTAATGGTAAAAAACTAAAGAAAAAGAAGAAAAAAGATTGTGAGTTGAGTTTGAGGTTGGCTAAGAAAGAAGTAGAAAAAAAATGAAATGCATAATGAATGAGAAACTTGGTAGACAAGTCAACAAGATGAAATTGGTAAACTTTGAGTAGCTTGTGGCAAATATAAGTTATTATAATATTGCATAAGGATTATTAAGGCTCCTCTGGGCGTGTGACAACTTACTTATGGCCAAAAATCGCATCAACTTATGAAGCAAACATTTTGCAGCTTTAAATCGGTTATATCAAGTTAAAATCCATTAAAATGCAGGTTAAATTTCAAAAGTAAAATATATTTAACATAATTGAACAATGTCCAAAAGAAATTGAGGGAAAAGTGGTGAAAGGGCATATGAAAGTTTAAAGATGGAGAGTAAGACACTTAAGATCAGAAAACTGTAAAGGGAAAATGCGAGAAATTGTGAAAAAGATTAATATATTTTAATTTTTCAATATGTAATGTTCACAAGAGATAAAACACAATTAAGAATTGGGGAATTGTAAGCTTTCTTAAATATATATTATTCATTTAAATACTACTATGGGAAATAATATTGATAAATCTGTTAATAAATAGTCAAGTGTTGAATAAAGAGGGTTTTTAAATAGGTATTATTTTTATATAAAAATATTTTAAAAATTTTAATTGCTGCATGAATTCTAACAAACGTTTTAAAAATTTTTTATTTCAGGTAAGCCAACGATTTCTCTCTAATAAATTGATGTGATAAATTTGAAAAAGCTCTTAAGGTAAATATATACATATATCGCATGGTTATATCATATAACCAATGGTTGCTTAACTGTTAATTGCATAAGAAATTCTGCACCCAATTGTCTGCCTCAGATTTCAGCCGAATGCACACAGACACCAGAAATATTAGCATAAGCAACACACGCCTCGAGCACTTTCCAGAGAAACTTAAAGCGAAAATATGAAGAATCGATGGGATCGATTGAGCAATGACTGCAATTAGTAGCCTACCAAAAAATGTCTAGACAGAGCCAAGCCCAAAGGCCAAAAGAACAAGCAGATTGAACCAAACCCAGAAGAAGAACACGAAGAAGAAGTAGAAGAAGTAGATGAAGAAGAAGCATTAACTGCTCAGTCTTAATCTGTGCAGGACACGCAAAACTAAAGTTAATGTTTTTGTTCTTGTTGTTGTTGCTTTTCAAGGTTTCCAGCGATGAATTTCAATTTGAATCATGTGCCTGAAACATGATAACGGCTACCCCCCACCACCTTGCTCTCTCTCTCGCGCTCTCTCTTTCTGTCCCACTGTCTGTCTAACAGTCGCTGTCTGTAGAAGGTTTCTTCGCTATGTATGCGAAACTGGTTTCCAGCTTGTTGTTTGTGGCTTGCATTTCCTGATTATACCTTAGAAATTGACCAAAAAAAAAATGAGAAAAAGAAAAAAAAAACTAAAGAACTTAAACCGATCTCACGTCTCTTGCAAAAATTTGTCGCTGCGGTTGTTTTTGTTGTTGTCGTTGTCTGGACTTTTGTTCAAGGTCTCCTGACAGCAGCTGCTTTTTTTCGTTGGTTTTTTTTTTGTCAGTTTTCTCTTGTGATCTTCTTTCTGCCGCTGCTGCTGCTTCTTCTTATTGGTCTGTTTGGCAGGTACACTTGTCTGCCCATTGTCCACAGCGAACTTGATCATCAGCGACAACATCATCATTATCATTATCATTATCATGATCATTATTAACATGTGCGGCTGGCTTTAGTGTGTCAAATGGTTTGCACCAAAAAAAAAAGGGGTTGATAAAAAAAATGGAATAAAAAAAATGCGACCAGAGACCAGAGTTCCATTGTTTGTATGTGTATAAGTGTCTGTGTAATGTATGTGTGTGTGCCCAAGCACATGTTTGCGATTCTCCACTGTTGCTTTCTCTTCTTCTTCGTTCTGCTGTACATAAGCCTTAATAGATATATACATATGGCTTGACCTTGATCTTGAAAAATTTTACAGATGAGTAGCTATGTATATATATAAACATATATAAATATATATATATTTGTTTATGCTTGTGGCGAGTATATGGGTAGAAAGCAACTCGTGCAACCAATTGGTGTTGTTGTATAGCAATACAGGGTGATTAGCGTTCTTATTGGAATTTGAGGGAGGAACACAGATCTTGAAATTTATGTAATGCGCAGGCAGTATAAGTTAAAAGTATGCGAATATAAATATTTTTAACAAGAACAACTAACAATCTCAATTTGAAAAGTGTTTTTGAAGGAGATTTTAGGATGATCTTGACCTTGTCTACTTTTCTGTTATTCTTGCTTAGAGAGAGATTATGAGATATTGAGAGGGAAAGATTAAGAGAAATTGAAATAGATTAAGTTAATCTTTAAATGCTTGCAGCATTATCAACTACTTTTTAAATATTAATATACACATTTCAAGTGAGCTCTCACAACATAAATCATACTAATACCTTACAAAGTCAATACAATACAAGATTTTTAAACTTTTTCTTAATCAGTTCAAAAAGTTTATTTTTAGAAAAACCTGAAACTATTTCCGTTTTATGTTTAATAGAAAGTTTTTTCAAAAAAGTGTTTTGGACTGACGCCAACAACACGCGGTGTTCCCAAGCGGTCCCCCATCTAAGTACTAACCGCGCCCGACGCTGCTTAATTTCGGTGATCGGACGAGAACCGATGCGATGCGAGTGTCGAATGCTTAGCATAGGATTTATAGGGTGAAAAAGTCCAAAAATGGAGAAGTTTATTTGGCACTCAGTTTGCATGTGGTTCATGGTTCGAACAAGTCAAATTACACAAACAAAAGCTAAAGCTGCGAACTCTAAACGAAACACCCTGTTAACCCACTGCGCTTATAACCTAATTAACTTTCAACTGCACAAATGGACGACAGCGATTCAAAATGCTTTAAGAGCAACAAAAAAAGAAGCAAAATGAAAAACAAACGAAAAAAATTGAAAAGTTAGCCTGCGTCAGTTGAAGGGTTAAAAACAAATTTGAAACCCCCGAAGCTAAAGCGAAGCACAAACGTTACCTAATACCCAAGCTAAATATGTACATATATGTGTGTGTGTACATATGTGTGTGAATATGTGTGTGAATACGTGGAAGCATAAATAGGCCAAATGCCATTAGCACAAAGCGCACACAAGAGAAGATGACGCTGTGCCGGGTTCTGCTTTTGCTTTTGCTTCTTCTTGTTTTTCAGCTTTCCTGTTTTGAACAGGCATATATGTAAACAAACACACATATATACATATATATATATATATATATATGTGCACAATAAGTGCAACGTTTGCGTCTGTGTGCGTAACATGCAGAGAACCCGCACAATTAATTCCTGCAAAACAAACAGGAAAAAAAACACACAACTAAAAAAACCAAACCCAAATGTGAAAAAAAATCAAAGTTTGTCCTTGAAATTCATGTGAATTTTAGAATAGGATGATTATGATTGCGTGTCCCTAATGCAGATAAATTTTTTTTTGCTGCTGATTCTATAGATGTTATTTATTCTGGTTCCCAATAAATAATGTTAGAGGCCACGCCCACTTGGTATTTTAGAGCAGTTACGTGAGCTACGTGTCCCCACAAATGGATTTCTGGTGTTCGCCTCGCAGCCCTATCATTTTGGAGTAACGCGGCATATATTCAACAACTATTTTGATGTAGTTTTTTATTGTTGTTGAGGATTTTGTGACAGTTCAATTTGCATTTGAGTTCAATTTGCATTAGACGTCCTTCCTTGAGGCGCCACAATTTTATGTCCAGTATATTAATCAACATAAGTAAAAGTAAATATGATATGTTTCTATGTACATGTCAAAGGAGAAGTTATTTTATGCCTGTAGTAAATTATTAAAAGGTTTTTGCCAACAGAGACAAATCTAAAAATAAAACTGTAAATGTCTTTCTTGACTACTTTATAACTAAAGATATTTGAAGTTGTAATAAGTTAAAGTTACAATATTTATGCGCACTTAGTTGTATTTTCTAAAAGTTAATGGCAAAACGTTAATTTCAAAACCAAAATGCATTTCTATAATTAAAAAGAGATTTAACATAGCATCAACTAAAATCGACTAATTCAACTAAATTAAAAATTAAAACTAGAAAGTGTTATAAATACGCGCTTTGTAATTTTGCAGTTATATTTATAAAAAGTCTTCCTTCAGTTATCTTATTTTTGTTATTTTCTATTTCACAAATTCTTGACATGTTTGTACGTGATTCCAATGCTTTGTCCCCATTGATGAATAAGCCGAAAATAGACAACTGTCTCTTTTAGAAACAAATATATAGCTACAAATATAATATAATATACCGTATAAATTTCTGTCTTCTCTCTTCTCATTGCTTGCATTGGACTCTCTCTCACTCTCTCTCTCTGTCTCCGTTTACCACCTCTGCACATTCTGTGCTGTTATTGTTGTTATTGTTATTTATATCATCTGTATTTGGTTGTTGTTGTTATTTATATCATCTGTATTTGGTTGTTGTTGTTGTTTACTTTTACTCATTTCTGTTGCGCTTTCGCTGTTTGCTTTGTATTTTTATTCGCAGTTCAGCTCGTATTGGCAATATTACTGTTCTTGTTGTTGTATATGTATGCATATGTGTATATAATATTTTCGCACTTGGCCTTGAATTAATACAGCGAACTTTGGCTTTTTGTCTGGTGCAAATGTTTATCGTACATCTCTGTAAAAAGATAATTAATTTCATGGCAGCGACGGCGACAGCGATAATTGCGAGCGCATTTCAATTTTAGCTGCTTGCATTTTGTCAACACCACACAACAACGAACAGCAACAGCAGCAGCAGCAGCGACTTTCATTTCATCAATATAAATACACACACTCACACATGTACACACACATGTACACATTCTCCCGCTCGTTTACACACACTGGCAAGCACGCGCGATAATTTCCAAAATGTGGCAACAACAAAGCAACCGTTTTCAAGGTCACGCACACAGCCTCATAACACACACGCACACAAATGCACACCCTCACACAAATGCACACATCCACGCAAACAGCGAAAAAAACAGACGCTGTTGATTACTTTTTTTTTGGCATATTTTTTTATTTTTGTTTTTGATTGTACACGAAATTGGCAAAGAGGCCTGTGGGTATATTGAACTATAAATGCAGTGGGTGGGGTAGATTCTTTTTTTTCTATAGCATGTGGGCGTGGTCGTAGCTCATGCAGTCAAAATGATAAAAATAAAAAATATATTAAATAAGATAATGTACTTTTGTATCGATTTCTACTTTCTTCTCTTAGTTCCGTTACTTTACTGAAAATGTTATAATATTACAAAATTAAGGGATTTCTGTAATCAAAACAATAATCATATTTTGAAATACTTTAAAATTTAATCTAAAAAGGGCTCTGGATTCCCTTAACATTTATAATAATTAATAATGTTGTATTTATTTTGTAGAACATTTGTTATTCGCCTGTTTCCAACATAAAATTTGTATATTTGTGTGCCTTAATTTCTTTCTTTTTTTATTCTTTTTTTTTTGAGTGCTTGATAAGACGTTTGTTAGCTTAATTTATTTATTATATTTTTCGGCTGTTGTCTTGTTTATGCGTTATACATACACATATATATATGTATTCTTTATATACATATGTATTTTTTGGATTTTTATAATTGCCGAAAAATGTCTTTGTTTTTGGAATTTTCCGTGATTCAAAGTGTAATTTTGAAAATTTAGCAAATGAGTTTAACCAAGTCGTAAATTCAGAAAATATGGGACAGTAATTGCATTTTGCACTCAGATCTATTTTAAGGCCGATTTTGAATGGATAAAAATGCTTTCAGATCTGTATGGATCTGAACTAATGCATGTGACAGTTATATAAAGTATATAAAACATATTCACATTTAATTAAAAATAAATTTACACTTTTCTTTTAGATCCTATTTTCGGTTAATCTTCCAGAAATTTAATGAGCCAATTTAAGGGCTTTTTTATTACATCATCAAATTAATCGAATAAACAATAAATTCAACCGCCACTTGAGTGCATTGCAATTTTAAATGGTGTTTAATTTATTTCTTCATTTTTTTGTTCATTTAAATTGCTTATGCATTTCAGTTTGTATATATTTATTTGCCTTGTATTTATTGTTTATACAAACACATGATATATATTATTATTAAATCAGGTCAGAGACCCATTAACACATATATACAAAATATATTCGAAATTCGGGGGCCTCAAACAAAAGCGATAACTGCTCATGTATTTGTAGCTCTGCAGCTGCAGCTGTATCTGTATATATTTATATATATATATATATATATCGATATGACAGTAAGTCACTTTTGTGGCCGCGTTGCGCGTCATCAAAATATGGCCGCCAAATACGGCGAAAACAAGTTGAAATGCCATACAACAAAAAATATATATAACAAAAAAAAAAAAAAATATATATACATACATATATATTGTTTTTTTTTACTTTTTTCTCGCCCGATTGCCTAGGTGGTGCTGTGCATACTATTTATCAATGAATGTCTTCTCATCTAGCACATTAATATTGCAAATGATGAGCTCATCTTATAGGCAAGGGAGGGGAAGAGATGGCGGTAAGAGAGAGAGAAAGAGATAGATAGATAGATGGATTTTATATAGAAATTATAGTCATTATTTTGGAAGGGAAACAGATGATGATGCAAAAGGGCCAAAAGAGAGCTGAATCTAATGTAAAATTTATAGTTTTGTTAGTTAGTTGGAGCCAAAAATGTTGCCTACTTTTAGTTGTTGTATAAAGTTGAACAATAGTTTAGCTTAGAAAAATGATTTTTCTAGTATTTCTGGTAAAATAAGTTTTTCAATTGTTCTTTGAATGTGAGTTTGAAGCTCATTGGTTAATAATCAACAAATTATATGAATAAAATAAACAAGAAAATAAATTGCAATTTATTTTCATTTGTTACGCTATAAATTAAATTTATTAATTATTTTTCTAAAGTTTCGCTCGAGCGTTATTTTTTAGTGAATGCTAGATAATTTCATAATAGCTTAGGCATTTCAGAGCGCAAGCCAAATGATAAGACTGCCAAAAAATAAGACTGCCAGATAATTTTAACTAGCAGACCCGTAAAATAGGATTACATATATATATATATATATATATATATATATATATATATATATATATATATATATATATATATATATATATAACATTTGTGATGTGCTTTGAACACTCTCGCTTTTAAATTGAAATGAATTTAACAGCTCGAAACGTTGACGCTTATCTCTCAACAAATGGCGCAATCGAGTGCAACGAATATATACGCGAATCAACCCATAAAATAAATACAGACACACACACACACACATGTGTGTATATAGTAAAAGTTTTAGCACCAACAGAAAAGCAATGAAACAAAGGCCATTAATTAAAAGTAATCCAAGTTGAGAAGAGAAGGAGAGGCGCTAAAAAAAAGGGGGACGGTGGCATGATTTGTTTATTTATTTCTTTCGCTCGATATTTGATTGATGTTTTATGGCCCTAACTGTACACTTAGATAGAGGTGTGTATTGTAACCGATGATTAATAGCGAAATAATGCGAGCCAATGCACTCGAAGAGTGTTTTTGTTTCTATTATTCGCACGCATATGAAAAATAGTTGGAAATGTGAATAACAAAAGATGACAGAAGTTAGTGAGTGTCGAGTAAGCCCGACTGCGCTACACTCTGCGCCCAGCTGTCTCCTTAAAAAACACCCAAGTGTGAGCAGGCTGCAAGTGCACTCATTTTGTATATCAAACACAGTCACTGAAGAGTACAAAGAGAATATACCATGAATGTACAAAAAAAAAGAGTACAAAGAGAAATAAATCACAAGCCTAAACTGATCTCTAATTGGCTGGCTCGAAACACGTGAATATCCTTACATATACGTAAAAGCAATCATAGGTAACGGGGCTATGCTTGCCATCTCTTTTTCACACATGCAGTCGCATTTTTATGCATACAGAAAATGTTTCTGGCTGCTGGTAGAAATGAGATGAATAAGGAAATATATTTTAGACCATAACTTAGATATATATTATCGGATTTTTATGAAATTTGAGAATTTTGTTCATAATATGTTTTTTTCCATTATTTTAAGATTAAGATTCTGCCTCTAAAATTTACTTATTTGTATCTATCGAAAATCGAAATGTGTCGATGTTTGGGGATCAGAGGGAGTTATCGATAAAATAAAGCAAACTTGATCTGATCCGGATATACGAGAACCTATTTTCAAAATTTCAGTTTCTAGGTCTTACAGTCTCTGAGATCAGAGTGTTCATACAGACCGATGGACCGACTATTGATCCAGATCATTATCCATTTTCAATGGGTTCAGGGTATTAACATGATGTGAGTGGATTATAATGAGGTAATTAGAAACAGCTTTACTTGTGGCATGTGTTTTACTCGATTTCTTTGGTAATTTAATGCGCCTGAGAAATAAAAACATGAGTCGATCAGTGAGTTGAGGATAATAAATTCTTAATTCTACTTGAAAGGAAGTTGGAATAATTAGTAAATACAAATATTACAAATCACATTTCTTAACGCATCTATATTTATTTTCAAAAATCTTGCAAATCGCTTAGAGATTGAAACGCTGCTCGAATAAACACAAAAATTTTGAATGCATTGCAAACGCAAATATTTTTTTGGTCGAAGGAAAAACAATGAACATTAAAGACGCAGTAAATTTTGATAATACGTACAAAAAAAAGAAAGAAAAAGAAAACACGAAAAAAATGGCAATAAAATAAAAGAACACTCACAAAATTTAAGCAAAAACAAGAGCAGTAAAAAGCAAAATGCATGTGTTAGGCACAGATACATGTACAGATACAGATACATGGTATATATGCATAGGTACACATATATTAATATTATGTGTATATGTGTGCACATCAAACAAAGCTTTTCAAATCACAGCAACACACACAAACACACACATGGAAGCACACTCGCACACACTAAAATAAATGACCGAACAAAAGAACGAAAAAAATCCCAAAAAAACAAAAATAAGACAACGAAATGTAGAATGAATAATTAGGCGGGGGAAAAGGAGCAGAGAGGCAGCCAAAAAAATAAAAATATATATCTTCAGCTAATGAAAATGTGTACAATATATACATGCACAGTAATATTTATGTGCAATTGTACACTAAGAGAAAAATTCCAAGTATTTGCTCCAAATACTTAAAATAACTTTCTTTATTGCAAATACAGTTTAGTTTCATACCGATTTAAAAATTGAATTTGATATTAGATTATAAAACTATAAAAAACTGTACCGATATTCAATTTAGATATCATTTTATCTTGATTTGTTCTCTAGATTAATTCTGTATCTAATTAACTGATTAACTGTTTGAAATTATGTCTAATAGTCTTACAAATTAATGTATCAAATAAAAATAAGGTATAACTAGCTTACTGACAGCTGATAACAGGTAACTAAAAACCTTCTAGCCTGTCAGATTGGGTTAGTTAAGCTCCCCAACTTTGAGATATATAAAATTTCGCAATTTTTAGATGACGAATTTAACATGAACCTAAAATTCATGAAATTTGCACTTGAAAAGGGGTTGCAAGTAATCAGATTTTCAAGTTTGACGATCTTATCTATCGAAAGAAAAATTTCCGTATTTTGGGTTATCTGTAATCTACACTTGTCATCTTTAAGCTTTAAAATTGTGCGCGATAAAGAAAGTTGTCGTTTCCCGGTTTTACCTTCCGTATCAGAGTATGAGAATTATAAATAAATCGTTAACCTGACGCACATGTCTAACATTTCACACAATTCTATTTGATTTGAAATGTGATACGCTTGAATGGTGGCAACATTCATTAATTGCCACCGATTACGTATAATCTACGCATGAATAAACAAATTTTATGCGTCGCAGACAGCACGGCGTATGCGTAATGAATCATACGCATAGTCTACACACACACGCACACATACATAGCTGTCTGCATGAAATATTTTTTTTTTTTGCACTTGCTTGTGTCACCAACAAAAATGTTTGATGTGCTTTTTGTTGTTGTTGTTTTTGTGGTGTGCGTAAAAAAGTGCGTGGCTGTCGGCGGCGCCGGCTTCGCTTTATCGCTAAAACTGAAACCCAATGAATCGCAGACAGAAATAAAATACCCAAAACAAAAGCAAAAATTAAACTAAAATTTGTAAGATAAGCGCGTCGCAGACCTAATACCCTGTAATGTGGGGTAATAATAGATAAGCACTCAAATCTATATTTATGCTTGTCTGCGAAAAGCACTAAAAAGGACAACAAAAAGAATTGAGCATTAACAGTTGAAAAGCTTAAGCATCAGACAGATAGGCTAAGCAGACAAATAAATAAATATATAGTATGAATATAATAAGTAAATAAAATAAAATCAAGAGTATCGAGAAAACACCCACACACGCACACAGCAAACAGCGAAAGAAAGCGGCAGCAGCGAAAACTACACATGAAATTTGCCATAAATAGTTGGTTGTTGCTGTTTTAGTAGCTGCAGTCTCTGTCGGCGTCGACTGAGAGAGAGCAAAACAAAAAAGGAATGGGGGTATACATGAAAACTATTGCGGTGGGTCAGGGTGAAATGAAATAGAAATCTATGAATAGTTGTAGTTTCGAGCGAACAAACGAACGAGCGAGAAGGCAAACAACGAATGCTCCGCGAATGTGCGAATGAAATGCACAAGACAAATTATAAAAAGCAGGCGCAACTGATTAAGTATAATTAAAAGTGCAACTGCAATATAATTACAATAGACAATCGAGTCAGAGAGGTACCAGGGAGGGGTTGAGAGGCATTACTTGTTTATTATTCGTGATTACAAGCACATCATCAACAACAACCACAACAACAATGGGGATTACATTTCACCAATCAGAGAGGCAGGAAGGGGGTTTTGAGAATATGCAGTAAGTTAATCAAGCACATTAAATCAATTATTTAGCTAATTAGTTGCAAACAGTAGCTAAAGTCAACGATATTACACATACGCAATGTGACCTCAATTTACGACCTATCTATATAAATAAAAGTTGCGGGCGTTTTTTATTTAGTTTCTTTCGTTTCATTTATTTCTTTGTTTGATTTGCTTATCTATGTTTAACTATGCGTCGATATTCTTCTGCACACTTCTCTATTTGCTCCTTAGTTCTGTAAATAGTTGTTCTTCTCTGTCTACAAATTATATTTTGGCCAGAACGCCAACAAGTGCCCGGCTAGCTCAGTCGGTAGAGCATGAGACTCTTAATCTCAGGGTCGTGGGTTCGAGCCCCACGTTGGGCGACAAATCAACTTTTTGCTTCTATTATTTACAATAATTTATTACTTTTTTTTATTGCTGTTTCTTTACTTACTTAGTCTGAGGAGTCATAGATTTGCATGTCTTTAAATAAGGTACGGAAGTTCTTCGGTATTGATTAATATCTGATTTTGGCTAACCTGGAACATAATATTAATATTAATAAAGTAACCATTCTAAATTCTTAACAAAAACTTTATTTCAATACTTATTATTAAATCAGAGTTAGCAATTTTCCCAGTCGCACTGATTAAAAAAAGCATGTTAAAAAAAATGATACTACTGCGATCCTGCCAGGAGTCGAACCTGGAATCTTCTGATCCGTAGTCAGACGCGTTATCCATTGCGCCACAGGACCGATTAGAAGCCTACGACGCCAAAATAGATAATCAAATATTTATATTTTTAAAATTCTCTTAAAAAATTTACATATTCAGCTTTCAAAAATCTTCAACACCCCAAAAAAAAAAAAAACAAGCAGCAAATTTAAAGCGAAACAAAATTTTGTAAAAACCATAAATAAAATAAAATGCTGTAGACAGAAGTAGCAGCAAGAGAATGGCAAATATGTACGCAAGCAGAACATGAATAAAAAAAAAACAACAAAAACAGCAAAATTGACAACGACACGTTTTTGCGCTCCAGAGAACAGCAACAAAAAGCGACAACGACGACGTCGACATCGACTTAGCTGGGTTGATGCGTGGAGGTGGCAGGGGTGATTGAGCGAGGCTTGCCAGCTGATGATGGGGGCGTCAAGGCGAAGGCGCGAGAGGCAGCAGACAGTAGACAGCACGTCAGCAGCAACAACAACAAAGCAGAACAATGGAAAAAATGAAATTGCCGAAAAAAAAGCATCGACACAGACAAAAACAAAATGGCCGGCGGGCTGCAATTTATTTCGGGTGTAAAGAAAAAAATTTTGGCGTCTGGCGCAAACAGAGACGGCTACATAGCGCGCGAGTGAGAGTGTGAAAGAGAGAAAAGCGCAGTCGGGCAGTGTGAAGTGTGTGTGTGGGTGTGTATGTGTGTGGGGAAGGGGGATACAAAGAGAGCGAGCGCATTTGAGCCTGGGGGCTACATTTAAACAAAATTAGAATGAGAGTCATGAACAAACTTGCATTTATGTGCTTATTGTCTGGTTTTTGATAGGGAAGGGCAATCGGGGGTGCTTGTGCGGCACTGCTAAATATTTCAATTTGTATTCACAAAAAAACATATTTTTCGCTTTCGCATGACACAGATATAGCTACAGCTACTGATTTCCAGACAGCGGATAAGAAGGCAAGCAAATATGCTCCGTCCCTCTCTCTTTCTCTGACTGTCTTACGCTGTCTGTTACTCTGTCTACTGTCTTCATTTGCCTGCGCTAGCCCTGACCCTAATTTTTGGGTAAACAAACAATTTATTGGTCCCATATTTTTTTTTGTCGTTTGTTTCGCTGACTGTATTTTTTTTTCACTTTTGTTGTTCTGTCATTGCGCCACCGACACCTTTGTTTTGATTGTTGTTGTTGTTTTTGGGGACTTTGAGGCATATCTTTTAAGCCCTTATCTGCCTAACCGTTTTTGCGGTTTATGCGGCTTGTCCAATTCCTCTCATTCCGTCTGTGAATGAACTGCGCGCTTAGAACTGGATCTGCCTAAAAATAAGGTGACAAATCGGACAGAATTTGTTTCCCTCTGTTTGTGGTTTCGGGCTAAATACCCGTAAAGCCTTAGCACATTGACCCATAAACCCAAATGTCTGTTGGAATACCCTACGATTGACAAGCGCTTAAGATAAATTAGGAGTTATAAGGAAGGGAAGAAGTACATAGAAATTTGTACTTTTTGATAGATAAGATAAGAAAAGAGAGTAGAAAACGAGCTATTTATGTGGTTAAGAAGTATGTAAGGGTAATCCGATAAGAATATATACTCTATGACAGAATAGTATACATTAGATATAGTATATATACCAACTAAAGTATTATATAAATAAAAGAAGAGAAGAGAATAGATTACTCACCATTTTAATGAAAAGTATTAGTGCTAAAATACAAAATTAAGTATGTGCTTAGAAGGTGTTTAATTACAGATAAAAAATTTAAAAAAGTATTTTAAATATTAATCACGTCATAAATATAAAGTTAAGTATATATAGGGTATTCTGTGTTTTGTTGCCTGCACACATTATTCTAAAATAATTTTTTATGGGTTCGTTGTCTTCTCGATGCCATAATTAAATTTTGTAGAAATTTGGCTATTTATTTGCATTTCTATATTTTTATTCACTGCAGAAGGTAGATTGTAAATATAAAACAAATGAAAAAAAGTTATAATAATATAAATAAATATATATATATTTTTTATTATTATGCCAAAGTTGAGTTCAATGTTTTGTCAAATGACGCATTCGAATCTGTCAGCTGTTTAGAAATTCCATCAAATTTAGCATTTGTGGTGCTGTTGAACTTGAGATGAAATCGCTGAATTTTTGGCTGTATTTCAATTGAATTTATCTGTATCTTTTTTTGAAAGTGTTGATTGTATTTTTATGATGCCGTTTGTCAATGTTGATTTATTTGTTTCACTGTTTTGTAAATTGAAAACTGGTTGCACCAACAGAATATTGATTTTAACTCCTCTTTCTCTCTCTTTTTGCACTTTCTTTCTCTTTTGCGCTGTGTCGAATGATAAAATAAATAATTACGAGTTTTTTTTAATTTTAAAAATGTAAAAATCTTATTGAATTTCTACGGCCTGCTAAATTGGTGGAATATATGAAAATCCCAGCTTTTAATAACTGAAATTGGCTAACATCATTTGTACATAAATCAATGTGCCTTTTTTAACTAACATATTAAAAGAAATGTAAAAATTAATATATTTTTTATGTTAATATATTTTACATGATTACTTTTTTGATTTCTGATTGATTCATTTGATTGCCCAAAAGTGATTCGTCAATTTTCTCGCTTTACAATTTTTCGATTAATTTTGTTTGATTTGCGATTTTTATAAACACCAAATTCACTTTCGAAATATTTGGGTCGCTTCTGCTGAATGCTCCATTTGATTGTTGTTGTTATTCCATTATTATGTCAATTGTAAACAATTTCTCAGCCAATTCCTGGTTCACTTAGCACACAGCTAGGTAAACTCGAGAATTTCCAAATAAATGCCAACCAAATATCTGCACAAATGCAGGCCATTATCTCAAGGTCGTTTTCAATTACTGTTGCTGGGTGTGCTCATTGCTGCTACTCTTTTGTATACCCTTTGCAGTAGGTTATGTTAGTTTTGTAACTGAGAAAGATGTTACTAAGATTTTATGATTAATCTAAGTGTAATGTGTGAATTTTAAATATAAACTGTTAGTGATTGAAAAGTTCCTTTTTATAAAAGTCAATCAACTATTTCAAATAGCTCAAAATGGGTCTTAAATTGTGTTCTTTTGTTTTTATTTTTAATGCATTTAATATTCCAACAATTTTATAATTGCATATTTAACTTCCTTTTTTTACAATATAAAGAAATAGATTTTAAAAAAAGCCAACTCACTTTAAAGAGTATTTAAGTATCTGCACTCTAAAGATAATTTTTCTCTTGTTTTTATACTTTTTCTCTTTTTTTCTCTAGATTCTGTTTTGTTTGTTGTAGCACTTTTTATTGAGCCACCCACATGTTTTCAATTTCGATTTCGATTTCGCTTTCGTTTTTTATTTGTGGTTTGGCTGGCGGTATTTATTTTGTTATTTTTATTATTATTATTTTTTTCTTTTGGCAAACAACCTTGATAAACTATTTTTATCAGTCGAATGGGGCCAATGGCAAAGGCAGGCGAGCGTCTGTTGCCCGTTTTTTTTTGTTTGGGGTTAGTGTGCCAATTAACGATTAGATTTCGCGCTGTTTTGCGTTTTATTCTAGGTTAATGGCATTTTTGGCAAATGTTTAGCACCAACAACGAAATTGAGACTGACCGATTCGGTGTGATAAACAAACAAACAATGGAAATGTTATTAAATACTTTTATTCTTTTGCGTAGTAGAAATTGTTGGACTCTATAAATAAAATATATTTTGCACTGCCATCGATAATAATGCGTATTATTTATTTCTTTCAATATTGCGAAAAACAATGCAAGGGTTTCTGCGTCACAGTCTGCAACAGAGTGAAAGAGGGTGTGGCGAGGAGATAGGAGAGAGTGGGACAATTAAAACAGAAATTGGTAAACATAAAATATATATTATATATATATACAGGAGGATGCGGGTCGTAAATCGAATGACGTTGTTGACATTCTTTTTAACCCTGACCCACAATTAATTTGTGCCTTAAGCGTAATTGTTGGTAAAGTGCACGAAAGAATTCTAAACAATGAACAATGAAGCCATAAATAGTTCCATCCACAAATGAAAAATTCTAAATATAGGCAAGAATTGGCTATATTTACAATTGTAATAAAAAATCTTACAAGAAAAGAGTAGTAAAAAGGTTACCAGGAAAGGAAAGTTTTTTAAGGGTTGAAATTGTAAATTGCTTTAAAACATATATTGAAGGTAAATAATTTAGCAGTAATTGTAATTTAAACTGACTTCTTAACTCTTTGATCGTTATAAACGATTGATATTTTTAAAGCCAAAATTTGATAAGTAAATTTGTTGAATCTGCAACTGTTTAAAGTTTGCTTAAACTTCCAAGTTTGAGCTACAAGCGAATTCATATGCTAAACATTATTTCAGCTGGCACTTTTTTAATTTTTGCATTTATTAAACATTCTACAAAAAATTTGTAGCTGTCACAATTTTGTTTTGTGTATTTTTTAACTGTCAATCCACTAAATCCTTCAGCAAATTAGCTAAAGAGAGACAAAAAATGTGAAAAGGAAATGTCAAATGCAAAACAAATAACAGAAAACAGCAAAAAAGCAGAAAAAACAAACAGCCGAGAAATGATTTCTATTCTGCTGCTACAGAGCCATCTGGCGGCCAGGAAACGAGCGAAACGATGACGTTCGACGATGACTTATCAAAGTAGCTGTTCTGCTAAGCCCCCCACACTACATCCCACTATATGTCTATCTCACTCACTCTCTCCCTCTGTTTATTCTACTTTTACTTACGCTTTGCTCGCCTTCATTCATTGGCGAGCACTGGGGTCACTGGCAGTTATCGTTGCAATTTTGTAATCAGTCGTCGGCTCAAGGTTAACGGCAACTGCCAACCCCGCACCAATCCATCCATCCGTTTACACTCTTGCCATCTCCAGCTGCGCTTCTCTCTCTGCTCTTTCTCTCACTTTATTTGCACATATCGATAGTCGCCATATTTGTTTTTGTTGTTGTTGTTTGTTTTGCGCAACTGCGCTTTCAACTGTATTTCACTTTTCATTTGATTTTATTGTTATTTCATTTAATTTTTTCAGTTTTTTCTTTACGTTTTTTTTTTGGGTCATTTGCCCGTCTGGGGCAGCGGTGTTTTTTTTTTGTATTTATGTTTTTATTGTCACTTTTGTTAATTTGAATTTATTGCCAGTTTAAATGCACTTTCATTGTGTTTACTGTGGCACAGTTGCCTTTTTTTTTTGTGTTCGAGTTTTTTCTTCTTTCTTTTTTTTTTTTTGGTGGCTGTGTGGAAGGTTCATCGATTAGCGCTGATTGCGGCAAGTAGGCCTAATGAGCCTGGCAGACAGTAATGCGTTTGTCGTTTAGGCTCTATTATATATTTCAAGTATGCCAGAGAGCACATAATACAATAATACAATTTTGGCTATTTATTAGACGAACCAATTGCTTCAAACGAGGCAAGCTTTGCGCTTAAATCCAAATATATAAATTACAAATTGATTCAACTAAATTCTGGTTATAAAAAAATCCGCTACAAATGGAGAAATGCAATTTGTTTCGTTGCCAAAATTATCGGTTAAGTAAGAGATAAGCATGGAGAACTCGTAAAAGAACTTGTTCGTTTCCGCTATGTATTGTGAAAAGATTTAGAGATTTATTTTTAATCTAATTTTTTTAAGTTATTCAGTTCCGTTGTGATATTTTATTAACTTAAAATGTGGGTTCAAGAAACTGGTTCCTTAACATATATTAAATTTCTGCTAGGCAAATTAAGATTTTAACATAATTTATAAAATATTTTGGGCTCTGAAAAGCTGAATGTAATTTCGTTAATGGATTTAATCAATATTCAAATAGGTTTTATTATTATTATATATTATTATTATTATACATTATTATTATTATACATTATTATTATTATACATTATTATTATTATACATTATTATTATTATACATTATTATTATTATACATTATTATTATTATATATTATTATTATTATATATTATTATTATTATATATTATTATTATTATATATTGTTATTATTATATATTATTATTATTATATATTATTATTATTATATATTATTATTTTTATATGTTATATGTTATAATGTCGACATTTATAATAAATACACAGATTAAAAAGACTTCGCATATTTTCAATTCCTTATCCAAAAAAATATTGCCAATTTGCACAAATTATTGTTAAGCATCTCTTTTCTGCTGGTCAAATTAAAAAGTTATTTAGCTTATTTTTGGTCAATATTTTGCTTCTTTTCTCTTTATCGCTCTCTCTTTCTATCTCGCTCCGTCCCAGTTTTCTTCAATAAATAAATTCAATTAGGATTAGAAGCCTTTGGAGAAAGTCATTAAAAAATTGTAATTTCACTTGATTAACCAGTTAAAATACCCTGTAATTTAGACATTTGATCGGTGGTCAGCACAATTGGTAATATTCGCTCCGGCTGACCATTCAGCACCAGTTTGGGATCAGCAAATGCGCCCATATGACATTTACGCATTTTCACATATTTCACCCAAATATTCAAAGATTTCACATCCGGTTCACCAAGATTCGCATCGAGATCAGCTTGCTCCTCACTGACGAAGACCTGTCGCGTCAAATGGATGTGACGATTGGTAATGTAAATATTCGCCGACTGCTGATCCTGGACGCGTTGAGCCAATCCCTGAATCTGTTGATCCTGGAGCACAGTGCGCATATAATTCTCGTTGATCAATTGTAAATTGCAATCGCGTAAATCTCGCATTGATTCCTCCAAACCCGAATTCTTTTCGCGCAGCGACTGCAATTGTGAATCCAATTCGATTTTATCCTGCTCGTAAAGCTTCAGCGTCTTCTCCCATTCCTCGTTGATGGCAAGCATATTGGAATTGCGCTGCTTGGCGTACATAAAGCGCTCCGAGAGTTCCGTAAACTTGGACAACGCATAGATGCCCGCAAATATCCAGAAGAATAGCAAATAAAAATCGATGGAGCCATTCTTGCAACTCTCCGAAAGAGGCATCTCTTGGAGTTCCATTTCCAAAGTGTCGTTAAAAATATTCATTTTGGGAATGTTGTTCGAGTTTTGTGCTGCTCCTTTTTTTTTTGTTGTTGTGTGTTCAATGTGTTAAAATCAGTTTAGGTTTAGATTTGATATATATTCACAATTTCAATTTTGTACTTGCCTGTCTTGTTGTCTGTGAAAAACTGGACGAAGTGAAACAGTAGCCAAATTAGCCGAGCCACTCCCAAACATATTGCCACATTCACAAAGCGTTTCATTTCTGCAAATTGTGTTTATTGTTTCAAGTTTGAGAGAGTTTTTTTTGGTTTTATTTTTGACTTGATTTCGGATAAAATTTACTAAAATAAGAGTACAAATTTGGTAAAATAAATGCTGTGCCTTAAAAGCAAAGGCTTGCTGGCTTTTGATGTAAAAATCAAATATATTTTGATTTTCAGCAGGGGAGGGCAGAAAAGGGGAACCCCATTTTAAATCTTGACTTGTCTTGGCTTTGTCTGCTTTTTTTTTGGTGGCCAAAGTTGCCTTTTGTTGAATATGTCTGCGAGGCAGGCAGACTCCAAATATTTTGCTACTCCCACCAGCGAAGTGTTGGGAAGGGGGGGGGGGGGGGTACAGCGACAAAGGAGTTGATAAATCGATTCATCTTCTTCAACTTCTATTCAAAAATTTTGAAGGAAAACTGTTTTTGAAAGTCTTTTGGTTATGAAAAGAATTGCAGCTCTCTCTGTCGCTCTCTTTCTCTCTCTTTGCCACTCTCTCTCTCTCCCTTTCTCTCTTTTTATCTGCCACTCTGTGGCATTGTCCGCAAACCAAACTAATGACTTGTCTCGCTAATTTAAGTATTCCTTGTATATTATGACACAAAAGTCGCGTAATCCTCAAACCAGAACCAGAAGAACTCACTTTGGCTGCGCGATAAAATCGACATTTTTTTTTGCTAAATTGTCATTGTCTGGCAGTGGATTTATTAGAGTTAATAAAGTTTGCTCGATTTGAAGTTATCCTATAATGAATTCAATAAGGTTTATAAATTTATACAAAACTAAATTTTAGTAAGAAAAAAAATTGATTTGTAAAACTTTTCTTATAAGTTATAATTAGTTAAGGGGAATAGTTAGGAATGATTATTTCCTGTTTTTTTTTTTATAAATATTTTAGTTATAAATTATATTTTATAATATTTTACAACTAATGGGAATCGGAACCTTCTATGACTTCCTATAGAATTTCTTATAGACTTTAACGGTGCTTTCGGTTCACTGTTTCTACGACTCTTCTCAGACTCTTTTCTTCTCTCATATATTCCAAATTCTATATTTATTTAGAATTTCCATATTCTATATTCTATACTCCATATTCCATATTATATATTTTATATTCCATATTCCATATTCTACATTCTATATTCTATAAATTATTTTGTATTCTGAAGTAGTAATTTTTAGTAACTGCTTCTATATAGCCTCCTCTACCCCTCCATCCAAATTACAGGGTATTCAAGCGCAGCATTGCCAAAAAAAAGGAAAATATTATAAAATGTATGCAAAACTTAAATAAACTTTGATTAGGATAAATTAGTTGCGTCGCGCGTGTTAATCAAAAATAATGTTGTTTATCAACAGTGCAGACAACACCCGCTAATACCCTCTACTCCATTGAGCAGGGGGGGTGAGGGGTGCCTTTGATTTGATTTTTTATTATATTAAATTTGGTTATTTTACGGTTAATAATTGCATTTTAGCAGTGGTTCAAAACTCAATCGTTTATTTACATATGCTTTTTAGTTCAAGTTTAAATGTGTGTTGAGTGTGTGTGGTGTGTGTTGATTGTGCGTGTGTATGTTGAGTGTGCGTGTGTGTATTTTCCAGCACTTTGTTGATTTAATTAGGTAAAAACTTTGCGGCGCACAAAATGCCAAAATGAGTAACAACCACAATCGAGGAGGAGTCGTTCATTGAACTGGCTGCGGCTAACAAATGAGTGTGTGATGAGTGTGTGTGTGTGTGTGTGTGTGTGTGTGTGTATGTGAGTATAAGGTTGAACACATCTGGACGGGGGTAGAGGGCAAAGGCGACATGTGGGGCCTCTGTTTGGATTTAGCTTGACAGACAGAATAAGTCGTCGGTTCTTTTATGCATCAAGTATAAAAAATATAAAAAATATACTCAAGTTTCTACGACTAAAAATGATTCACGCTGCTGTTTGCCATTTGCATATTTGTCATATGCATATATATATAAATATATAAATCGGTTAAATATTTGAGAGACTTTTACAACAACAAAAATGTGCAGCTTTTTGAGAAGTTTAACCGGTTTTTTTAATTTTGTTCTCAAGCTGCTCTCAAAAGGATTGCAAATATTGCTGTGCAAATTGGAAAGTCTTCTTCGATAAACATTCTCCAAATCCAATCGATGAATTTGGCATATCTTTGCTCCACATTTACATTTCCTAAGTGGTTCTCTATTTGTATAATTGATTTATAATAATTTATGGTTTAGATAAGTTGTCAAAGTTGTATCTAAATTGAGTTACGATTTTGCTAAATTTAAGATTTTGTGAAAGTTTCAGTTCATGTATTTATATCCGATTTTTTAATCGGTATTTGGTATATATATTTATCAGTTCGTCGAACTAATTCTTTCAAATATATTAAATTTATTTGTTTTAATTAATTTTTACCATTCGCAACAGTGAAAAGTGTTGAACTATTGCAATAAATGATTTTTTTTGGAATAGATATTTAAGCTTACCCAAAATTATTATTATAAAAACTGACTCCTTTTTCAGTCAGAAATTAAGCTATATAATTTAAATATATATTCTGATAATAGTCTGAGAACTTATCGCTTAAATCGAATTGTTGACTCAACGAGCACCGAAATAAATAATTTACTTAAGCATTTTCAGCTCGAATCTTTACAGCTGATTAAATATTTGAAATTTTAAAATAATTTACAAAGGGAAATCGCAATGGTGGTGGGAGGAGGGGAAGGGTTTGCGGGACACTTGGTTAAGTAAGAGCAGATTGTGTGTGACAAGTGCAACGAAGTGCGTGGCTATTTCAGTTAAGCTTGCCACAAGCGTGGCCAGCGCTGCCACAGCAACAAATTGTGTCCGTCAATTGCGTTGTTATTTCGAAAAGGACCTTGAACTTGGAGAGAAATTGCTGTGGGGCAGCTGTGCGGCAGCTGGTGGCATGTTCCCTACTCTAATCCTGTAATCCCGTGCTGCAGGGCAGGTCTTTCAGCTGTAAATGAAAGTGTTGGGTAAGCAAACGTGCTGGAAGCTGCAACAGGTGGCACAATATGCGACACTATCTCTAATAGTGTGTGTGTGTGTGTATGTGTGTCACGCCCACAAAAACAGACACCGCCCTGTTTAATATGCAATCATTGATTTTGAGTCCCTCTGTCGTGTTGCCAATTTGAATTACGGTCGACGGAACGACAACATTTTATTCTACCTGTCAGTTGAATGCCCTGTAAATTAGTTGCAAAGAGGTGGTTTGACATGGGAGTAGACTTAGAAATGGTCTATGAACTGTGCTAATTTAATTACTAATAATTACCAAACAAATTGATTTGATTACTTTGCAATTATTATTATTAAAAAATAATAAAATAAAGTTTTTGCTTAATTTGATTTATAATCTGTAGCAGCATTTAAAATTTAAAAAATACCTGGAACACTTTATAATGATGTTTATTTGTATATATATATATAAAACAGCTTTTTATGTGATATTTATCATTCCATCAACGCATTTATAAAGCTATTCAACTTGTTGATATCGATCAATCTTGATTCGAATTGCTTTTGCACTGGCTTCAAATTGTCACATTGAATGAAAGAATGTCACGCAAGTTGTCATTAATGATAAATAATATTAATATATATATAAACATATATATATATATATATTTATTTATATTTATGTATGCTTATGTCTGTGAATATAAATCTAAATCTAAATCAAGACAAGCGCAACACGCCAACATGTCTGATCGGGTGGGCTATATATATATATATACATATACATATATATATATATATATATATATATAAATAAAATATAGTGTGTTAAAGAAATTGCACGGCATCAGTAAATTATTTTAATAAAATTCCAGACAGCTAAATATCTGTCGGATATTATTTGTGTAGCATTCACGCCGGACGTCTGGCCAAACAGAACACAAAGTACAAAAACAAATACAAATACGAAAACCCAAGTAAACTCAGAGACCCGTCCGACCGACCATTCATTCATTCTCAAATAGTGTGCGAGTTTACGTGTCTAAATAATGCAATTCGTGGCAGCAACAGGGGGCTTAAACAGGGCTGTCCCCTTTGACGGGGTGCAAAGTATAATTTACAAATGTTGTCCATTAAGATTTACCATATTTGTGAAAATAATATTTATCGATAACAACTCAATAAAAGTGATCGAAAATGGGAAATGTTAAACATGTTCGTAAATTGCAATTTCTATTCCGATATTATTATATATCCAAATAGCTTTTTTGCAAATTAGCAAATTTGAAAGCAATTTAGAATATTTACTGGCACATTTACACTTTATCGGATTTAGTCTGATAACCTGGTTGTAGATTATTTTTCCGGAGTAATTTTCTTTTTCCGACCTCATATAAAATATTTTTGATCTATGAGCCTTTTTTAAGAAAAATAATTATCGTTTATATATAAAAAGTCTTGATTATATTTTGGCATCTTAAGTAATCAAAGAATTTTTATTATATTTTATATACATTTTTGCAACTTAAGTATTTGGAAATTATATTAATTTTAATTTGATCACATAACAACCCATTATTTAAACCCCCTTTTAAGTAGTTGAAAGACGCCTCTGTTTTGAGCATAGCATATTCATGCATAGTTGAATGAATGTTTTTTTTTCCTGTATTTATTTTTTTTTTATATATTATTTTTGTAGACAGCTCGTCAAGTGTCGGATCGTTGAGTGTCGCAATTTTCATATTCAATTTGAATTTGCATTTTGCATTTAACTCGATGTTGTCGCCGTTGACATGAGAAACGTGCACAAATAATAAACTTATCAGACAAGGGGCAAAAAATATTATAATGCAGAATTGCTCTCTGCTCGCCAGACAACAAATGGTGCAAATAAAAATAACTATTTTAATTTATTTATAAAGTTTGTCGTTTTGATTAGATAGCAGTGGCAGTGGAATTTTTACGAATGTTAAACTAAGAAAAGATATAAATGCTTGCAAAAGGAAATTTATTAAATCTATAAAAAAAAAGAAAAGTATTCGAAAGAAAAGTTAGAAAAAGACAGAAAATAGCAGAAGGAAGCAGAACTCATGAAATAACTACAACTACTTATAATTTATGGACATCGAAACAATAAAATAAATTATATAATATTTATTAAAAGTGCTTGAAAATAAGCAATCGCTTTTCGCAATTTTCACATTTTCCAGTTGTTGTTATTCTTATGTTTGGCAGTGAAGCCAAATAAAGTTGAACAATAGGAGAAGAATTGAGTGTTTTTTACAGCAACAAAATTTATTTTAACCTTGAAATAAAAAGAGAGTAAACAATAAACTTTCTGGAAATTAGATATTTTTAGACTGAAAAGTCTGACATGTCGAGAGTTAATGCTAATTTCTATATATATATATATGAAATCCAATTAACACAAAAAAACATACTTATTCATTTATATTTTTTTTGTATCTTTACAGGTGAGTTCAAACTGCTAAACATATTATTATAAGGTAAATATATATAAATAAAATATATAGTAAGTATGAATAACAAAAGTTTTACTTGATATCGAAAACTCAATCAACCTAAAAGCGACTTCTTGTTAGTTGTTGTTGTTGCCCCACCATAAGCGACATACAACAATGAGGCAGCCATAAAAAGACATGAAACTAAATTGCGCTGATAAAAAGCAATTGAAATGTCAATATGCAATAAAAATGAAATACATATATAGAAAAGAAAAGTGGAAAAAAATACAAAAATACAAAATCTGCAGCAGAAACCAACATGACATTTTTTTTTATATTTAAGTGAAAAATGCACGCACATAAAAATTGAAAATGGGAAATAATCGAAACGAAGCGAGAATGATAAGTTTTCCAGCTGACGGTCAATTGTATGCGACCTCCTCACCCCCCCGTCACGTGCAACGCTTGTCTTAAAATAATTTTTTAGTGATAAGCATAAAACGGATTTTTAAAGTGTTTCGGAAGCATTGACTAAAAACAAATTATCGGTAATATTCAAGATATCGCTTTGCTAATGGAAAACTGACTGGGAAATCTTTTAGAGAATTGTATTTTTGTCAAAGTTCAAATGATTTTTAAAAGTTGAATATTTTTGTAAATGTTTTGTCTAACTATAAATCTAGAAATAAGATTCACTTAAAAATGCATTCTTAAAAATAAATAGCATATAAAAACCAACTCGAGCTTTCCATGCTTTCGAATCCGAATCGATTTTAAATCACTTTGTAATTTCGTACTAATTTATTCTGCTTACATTTTGCATGTAAATATGCTTGCTAAATACGCAGCAGTAACAATCATTAAGTGTTTACCAACTGCCTAAATAGGTTTATTATGCTAAAAATAAATGCATTTTATTGGAACTGCTTTAATAGATGGACTATGCTAAATGCATTCTCCTCATCAGCATTGTTGGCACTGGTTTTCAAAGGGGATGGGGGAATTCATGTGTAAAGCAACCATGATATTTGTTGTTGTTGCTTGTTGTTCATGTTGTTGTCTATATGCATGCATACAGATGCCCACAATCAGTCAACCCCCCACAAATACCCCTCCCCACTCTATCAACTCGTCGTGGCTGTCGCCCATCCTCTCTGCCTCCCCTCGCTCGCTGCCTGCCTTAACTACAAATGCCTCGCGCGCCACTGAACGACATTAAACCTGACTTTGTCATCATTGCCTCTCGCTTTCGCAACATGTCCTAGCCTAAGCTTACGCTATCTCTTTCGCTATCGCGTACGCTTGGTCTGTCGGCCACGCAAAATTAAAAACCAAAGCAGACCAAACTAAACATAAACGAACAAGGCAAACCGGGCAAAAGAAAATACAACAACAACAACAAATTATTATGATTATTATGTCCATAGATGGGGGTGGGGTGGGGGCACTATGCACTCATAGGCGATATAAAAAGAAAGACAGAGAGAGAGAGAGAGAAAGAAAGAGAGCACACACACAACGATGACAGTCGCAGCGACCGCGCAGCAGCAGCGCCGTTGACTGCATTGTCGGTCTCTCGTTCAGTAGATTTGTGTGTCTTCGCATAAATTTTGCAGCTTGTTTGACACGGCATGTAGACAAGTTTTTTTTTTTCATTTTTGCTGTTCATAGATACTGGCAACCAGATACAGCCTGTGTGTATCTGCTGCTGGTGCTGCTGCTGCCTGCTGCTGTTGTAGTTGTTGTTGTTTTGTTTTATTTTCTTTTTGCTATTTGCCGGCAGCGAACTACCCCAACAAATGGCAGCCATGACATGCACATGCTATCCGCTCCCCCCCCCCCCCCACCCATTCCGCAAACATGAATATATATGCATGTGTGGCTATGTGTGTGTGTGAGTGACTGTTGCACTCACACCCAAACTGCTCCAGTGTACTACTGAACGTTTGGCAGTCGGCCAAAGCAGTGGAGTCACACACACACAAACAAATATATGGAGAGAGCTTCGTTTGATTTGCAGCACGAGAGAGTAACTTGTTCTTGCTCTCTGTGTCTCTCTGTTTCGCTCTATCCCCCCACAACCCTACTCAGCTGTGTCATTGTTGATATTTTGTGTTTTCATCTTGAACTTTTGTGGTTCAATGTGTCTAGCCAACAAACTCGCCCCACTACCATTCCCCACACCTCCCGTAAAAACTTACATGCATACATATGTCTATAAGGCAGCCTGCCAAACGTTAAACTCACCACACACCCAGTCAAATGCTAGTCCCCCCCCATCCCCCTCAAAGCTCTTTAGCTCTCTCGCTGCTGCTGCCCTTGCCTTTGCCGGCTTTTTTCTATGCGTATGCGTAGACGCTTTCGCTCTTTATCACTTCGCTCTCTGCTCTGCTTGCAGCGCTCTATTGCATTCTACACTTGAACTTGCCCAGCGTTAACTCAACACACAAGCTTACACATACACGCAGCCAGACAACACACACATTTGACTGTCTGACAGTGAGACAGTGTATACAATTATCTACAGGCAGTTCTCGCTCCCCCCTCGCGCCTAGGTTTGACTAACTTATGGGATATCTGTATCTGTGTTTGTTTGCTTCTGTGCTTACTTTTTAACCACATTGTATTTGAAATGTGCAATGCAAACGCAAACTTAATACGACGCAGTCAGCGTCTCGTGGCTGCGTTACGTCGAATACTTGAATTTTTTCTTTTATAGTTGTTGTTGCTATTGTTGTTATGGCCATTGTTATTGTTGTTTGCGCTGTCGAAGTATGCCTGCTGCCATCAATTACGTCTCAGCACGTCGCCGTTTTCTGATGTACAATTTACTTCTTATTCTTATTATTCCAATTCGTATTTGAATTTATATTTATATTTTTTCGGTATTTAATCAAAACACAAGTTGCAGTCCCATTTGTAAATAATTTCCAAATGTAGTAAAAAACCCACCAAAAATGCGCATTTAGATAAAGTCACAGAGATTAGATAGGTTTTTAATTAATTGCTGAGGAGCAAAAGTGCATGTGGTTCTTATTTTAATTGATATTATCATTCTTATTATTAATATAATGATTAATATACGTTAAGTATGTGAATTATATATTATATCTACTCAGAACTTCATAAGTTTTATCATAATTATATAGCAGTCGGGTATTATTATCAGTTACACGACTGATGCATAAGTTTTAAACTTTAATTATGCACCTCCATTTCTCGACTCATAACAGAAAATTAATGCTATATTTCTTAGCGCTCACAAAAATTTCCATTTCCATTCATTTCCATGCATCGCATGTAAATGAGTGTGTGCAAACAGATGTTCGTAAGAGTTTTTTTTTTGGATTAGAAAATTCCGTTGTCTTGCAGTTCCCAGCAACAACTTACCAACTTCGCCTTTGGCTTTATAATAATCGCTTTTGTGCCACTGTGCGAACACACTTCGAATATACGTGTGATTTTGCACTTGTGCACCCGACGAAGCGACAGCGGCAGCAGCAGATCCAACAACAAAACGCATACAACACACGCACACAAACCAACGAAAAAAAATCAACGAAAATAAAAAGAAAACAGAAATGAAAAGGAGGCAAATATAAAGGAAAGCGATGATGGCACTGGCACGCACACAAGCGCAGACACGCCTCATTATTGTGAATGTGGGTGTAAGCAGAGAGAGTGAGCGTCAATGTCTCTCATTCAAATTCAATATACGTTTGCGAGTGTGTGTCGGAGAGATACAAAGATACAAAGAGTAGCGCACGATTGCATCGGCATTTTCATTCAAGCCACTCGTGTGTGTGTGTTTGTGTGACAGAGAGCGTAAAATATTAATGCGTGTGTGTGCTGCGCTTCACATTTAACTTTAGCGCTGATTCCGTTTTCGACTTTTGTGAGCTCTATTTGCATTGGTGTGGGTTGCCGATGTGCTCTCTTTGTATCTTTTACTCTCGCTCTCTCCGGTTGGTGGTGGGTTTGTTTGCCATGGTGAGTTTGTAGCGCACTTCATAAATTTTTTAGTTTAACAGAGCAATAACATTTCGTATTTGTTTGAACTTAACATTTAGTATTTGCTTGGACTTTGTCGTTAACGGTTTGTTCTCCCGTTCGTTCGCTCGTTCGTTCGTTGTGTTTTTTGCGGTTTGCTTTTGAACAAAATTATAAAAATATTATTAAAAAAGCAACTCTTGTTTATGACACGCGTTACCAATACCGAAATAATACAAATCATATATGCTATACAAAAGCAAAAATTGTTAACACCACAACAAGTGCAATTTAAATACAACAAAAAAAAGTAGATATATATATTATATGTAGAAAAAAGTAGAAAAAGAAACATAGTGCAAATGCATTTGTAGCTGAACAACAAGTAAAAAGTGCAACAAATATAAAAAAAAATATTGAAAAAAAAACAAATGTATGTGTTTTTTGTGCATAGATATTATATGAATTAGAAATTTTTGTGTCGCCGCATGCGGCATGCTCGAAAATAGCAACCAAAAATAAAACAAAAATACAAAGACGAAATGTGTAAATAAAAACACAGAGCACATGAATCTAAACATTCTACAGTGAAAGCCAAACACACCACCAACACACACACACACACACCTACAGCAAAGAACTATCAAACATCAACAAGCAGCGACGCTAACGCTGACGTCGACTGCGCTACGTAATCAACGGGGCACAAAACACATTTGCTGAAGAGGAGGAAGAGCAACAGCCGCGAGTGGAAAACGCCGTCAGACAAACGTCTACGGTTTGTCTGTTGTCTCTTGTCTGCTGTCTTCTCTTCTTCTTGTCTAGTCACAAACTCATGTCCTGTGCTTAGGACGGAAGAGAGAACAACCCACAAAGCAAAACATAATAAAAACGACAGACTGACTAACTGACTTGCTCTGTCTCTTTCACTCTCAATACGCCCGCATCATCTTCAAAAAAAAAAAAAAAATAAATAAGAATAGTGCTTCTAACAAATGGTGCAAATACAACAACAACAACGAAGCTAATTGAAAAGCCACTAGAAGAGTTTACAGTGTTTTTAAAAGTGTGCTAAGTCAAAAAGAATCAAAAAGAAAATAGAAAAAACAAAAGTGGAAAAATATTAAGGAAATTGGTTTAATATTTGTGTTCGATAACATTTGTAAATGGATAACGATTTTTGTGGATTAGTAGCAGAATTGGCGCATTTCATAGATGCTAACGGTAAGTCTTAATAAATATTTCAATGCTTGAACAATAAGCAAAAACTGTGCTGGCAAACTCGTTGAAAATAGTAAAGAGAAATCTAAAAACAAAAAAACTAAGAATTCTACAAGCAGATGAGGATTGATAATTATTCAAATACTAGAAATAATTTTAGCCCAGATTTGAATTAGTATTGAGGCAGGCTATAATTATATTTTATGCAACAGCAGCTCAGCTTGAGAACTCTCATAGTCTAAATCGTCGCCTTGTCTTACCCCTTTCCTAAGTGTTATACCCAAATCGGATTAGAACTTTCTGAAATGACTAAATGTATAAATAATGCATAAAAAAGGATTGTTATCAATATTTCAATATAAAAAGTAAAGTCCAATTAATTTCCATCTTATCACAACTAGGCTAAACTTTAACCTTTTCCTCCCCAGACTTCCTCTCTCTCTCTCTCTCTCTCTCTTTCTCTAGACTTATCTTAGATGAATTAAGCTGTCAATGCTTTGACACTTGTTTATTATTTTTATTTTGTCTCCTGATTATTTAGAATTGACTTGTCAAGCGAGAAACACGCGTTTCACTAGCAAAACAAATCACAATCGACGCATTTCCTATTTGGTGACTCCATTCGAGCAAATCCATTGGAATTGGCCAAGTGAAAAGCTTTTGCGGGTCGCGTTGCCACCCCTCTTCCCCTTCTTATGGGAAGCATAACATGCGTACCCATTTTGATGCCAAGATACACAACAGAGATACATTTTTTGTGTTGTGTCTGCAGATACAATTTGGTAGAGCCAACACATGTTTTGGCAAATACATTAATTATTGTCATGACAACTGACAGACGGCCAATTAAAGCGCATTTGCTGAAATGTAAATTTATTTATTTCAGATTTGTTATACACAAAAATATATGTATACATTTTTATATACGCATATTTGAGTGGTATTTTTCGAGCACTTGGTAATTGGTAATTGGCATCGAACAACTTAATAAAAAATATACAAAACACACAAATAAATTGACTTTCAAGTGGATTTTGTATACAAATAATGTTGTCATTAATTCTACGACTCAAACGAGCTGAGCCGAAATTTTCTGTGATATCTGATCCAAAATTATATGCAAATTGCGTGTAAAACTTTTCAAATTGTTTTCTTTTATAGTTTAAGAATTTGTAGTAGCTGAAATTGAAACTTCAAATGTGTGTTTTGGCCTATTTGATTTACATGGCAAAGCAATTGCCGAATTTCTTTGATTATTTGAATGTGTCTCAAATATCAAATCAATATAATCTGCTATATATAGTTAAAAGTTGATTAAGATTTCCGTAAATTATAATTTATGTCCTTATGCAAAGAATACTTTTCCACTAATTATATATCCCTAATTGAGCGTTGAAGCTTAAAGTGCTGTATTTAATTGAGTACAACACACAAAGGGGCAGAGGCAGGGGCAGAGCCAGGGGCAGGACTCAATATTGGTTTATTACACTTTGCTTCATTTTGTGTCTTGCTTGGCAGCGAAATGTAATGGAAATGTAATGGGATATTATGGAAAATTGGACAGAGCCCATATCAAATGTTGTATCTATCTATGACTAGACGCAAGGGCAACAAAAATGGAGTGAAAACCAACAAACAACATTGACAGCCAATCCTCTTTTGTCAGACCCTTCGCTATCAAGGACACCCAATACTAATGATGATGATGACGATGATGATGTTGCTCTCGTTCTTCGTGATGATGATGATGTTGATGAACGTAATTGTTTTGGCTGTTTCGATTTAGTATACTTTTTATATATATATATATTATTTTTTCAATTACGGTCACATTTAAAAGTGTGTGTGTGCCCCTGCGTGTGTGTGTGTGTGCGACTATGCTGAGCTTAATTTTCTGTTGTTTTTTTTTTTTCGGTTTTGTATTGCCTAATTTCAGGCGCTTAATGAGCCACAAAGTCACATTAACCAACTCGCATTAGTTTTTGGCTCTCTCAACTCTCTCTGGATTCTAGACGCAATTAATTTAACTGACCCCTCCCACCCACCCCTCCCTTCACAGCCAAACAACCCTGTAAGAAGCTACTCCATCAACCTGCCTGCAAATATTTTGCTTTTTTCTTATGTTTCGCACAACGAACAGCAAAAAAAAATCAGTTAGTTGGCGTCATTGTTGCTGCTTGTTTTATGGTACATTAAAGTTGGCAAAATGGCAAAATTTTAATGCCATTTTATGCAAATATATACATGCTCAGCTACACACATGTGTCTGTGTGTGTCTCTGTGTGTGTGTGTGTTGCTCTAGGCGCACATTCCAAAGTGTTTTTTGTGTTTTGTATTTTGTGCGCTGCTGCTGCATTGACAAGCTTCTGGTTTTAATGGATCGCTCCGCCTTTGCATTATAATGTATATATATATATATAAATATTTGTATATAAGTTGAATATCTATGGTATTCATATATGTGTGTAGGTGTGTTTGTGTGTGTGTGGCAGTTATCATTATTTCGAATTGTGTCTAAAACAAATTTGGTTTATAATTTTAGCAAAGTTTATATTGAACTTTCCATGCTTGAGAAGGCAATGTAGAATATTATGTATATATGTATATACATATATAAATATATATATAGAGTAATTTAGCACATCTTTCTACTTGCTGTATTTAGCATAATTAACCTTGAAATAGTTTACAATAAAAAAAGGCATTTCCAACTCAATTGAGCAGCACTTGTTGGGTGCAATTGATTGACTTACAAAAAACAGTTGTTCTGGCAACAACACCTGTCATTGGGTCAACGCAAGTTCAACTCGTCAATCATGATTGATGAACTGACTGGCAGTACGACTGTGTCATGAGTCACGCACAATTTCAACTAGATTTTGAGCCACCCTTAAAAATGCCCGATAAATTTCAACAATTGCACAAAACGCATCAAACAGGTTTTTTTTTTATATTTATGTTTTTGGTTTTTTTTTTGGTCTGCTTTAAGCATTGTGCGTTTTATCTTGTCTGTGTTTCCTGTGCACAGACTACCTGTGTGTGTGTGAGTGTCTCTCTCTCTCTCTCTTTGCTGTGCTCTCTCAGTCTGGACATTCAATTGTGCAGCATTCAAGTCTGCAGCTCTGCTTTTTTTTTCTGTTATCTGTCGCTGGAAAAACCAGAGCAACTTCTGCGGTCGCCGTTGCTGGCTGTGTGTGTCTGTGTGTGTGTGATAGTGTGTGTGGCATTAATTAGCAAAGTCTTGCCATAAAAGCAACGCTCGAAACGAGTTTCATTGCAACGCGCTTTCACATTGCTCAATTCACAACAATAAAATGCATAAAAATAAAACTGCCAACTGCCTGCAATATGGCTGTCAACACTTTCGCACACAATTTACCACAGACTTTCCACAGTTTTCTCATCGGTGTGTGACATCGCTACTATATTTATCTCTTGCATTCCAAAACTGAAAATCATATATATATATATATACCAACCATATCCATGTGCAGTTGGTTGGCAGCTGTTTAATTGTCATATCTTTTTGTCAAAACGTGCCTGCCCAAAAAAGATGACTTGACAACTGTCACATTAGTTGGCCTATTCTATTTAAGCCTTTAGCTCTTATTGTGATTTGATACATAAGAATCTGAGCTATCTTAATCTATAGTCATTTATGTTCTTTACTTTTGGCTAGTCATGTTTCTAGATAGCATATTTTACGTATTTTAATAATAGATTTAAATGTAGATTTAAATGTAGGCATACATTTTAGTGTCTTTTTGATCTTTTGACTTTCTATAGTCTTTTATGTATGCTTTGAATATGTATTTCCAAAGAGTTGTCTCGAATATTTGTTTGCAAGAGACAATAGAAAGTATCTTTCATAATGTTTATATATAAATTCTTGAACAAGATTAACATCTAAGTCGATTTAGTTTAGTAAAGGCACTTTATTGTTTACTAGTTGAGGGTATCTAATAAATAAAGATAGGAATTTTAACTATATTTTGAAGCATTCCATTTATCTATAATTCAATCTACAATTTGGTCTTTAAATGTTCAACTTAAACATTTAATAGGAAACCCTTTGGCAAACGCCTCGCCAAAAGCGAATGACCTCAGCTAAACTCAATTTGAAAACCCGTTTTTAATGACTCATGATTATAGCTTGATAATTTGTTGTTATTGCCATTCAATGAATTAATTATAGATGTTATTGTTTTTGGCATAAAAGCAAAATTTTAATTAATATATTATATACAAGTAAAATATCAAATCAAGGTTGTGCGCAGTTATAATTTGGCTATATATATGAATGGTAATAATTGAAAAAGAATATAAATATTTTTTTTCCTTTTTGCAATTTGAGTTCCATTTGTTAAAATTTAATATAATGTTCAAAATGAACATGCTTCCTTCCCTGCCACAATTTGCATAATACAACTTTCGCAAAGGTCAGCCTAAAAAATCAATCGAATGCCCGAAGTTTTTTATGCAAATCGAATTGATAATAAATGCAAATCGATGATGATATATGCTATATATGCTATATGTATTTGTATAATGAAAATACAAGAAAAATGAGCTGAAAAAGAAACGCGACGAAACCGGAAAAGGAAATGATTCAAACGCATTTTGAGCGCCGTTTGCCATTTGACTAGTTTTTTTCACCTCTTCTTCTTCTTCATATATATTTATTGGTAGTTTGTTGTGTTGGGCGTGTGTGTGTTTTTGCGTCAAGGTTGCTGTCATTTCAGTGTGTGTGTGTGTGTGTTTTTTTATTTGATTTTTAGAGTACCGCTATTTTATGTGCATGTGATGATATGTCTATGTGTCTCTGTGTTGCCTGAATATTGAACTTGTCTTTTTTATTTACTTTTTTATCTTAGATTTTTATTTTTTCATTAATTCTCAGCATTAATCCAAACGCGTGCCTCGTCACAAATTGATTGCTGGCAATTAAGTGTTTGGCGGTTCTCTTTTTTGGGGGTGTCTAATAAAAAGTTCCAAATTCGATATAAATCTGTCTCTTTTTTTGTGGATTAATTTTTTCCTTTTTTGTTGTTGAGAGGCTGGCCTGAAAACATACATCAGTTGACCATTAAAAAGTTTATTTATGCTTAAAAATCAAAGATAAACTTTTATTTTAAGCTGAACAAGTGGAAAAAATTAGTCAAATGAGCGGCAGTTGAAGTAAAGATATTATGAAGATATATAAAAATAAATATGCACAGATTTTTATAGCTTAAAGAGTATTAAAAAGTCGGCTGCAAAGTTCTTACTTGTTTTATTTTTCCAACTTTTGATCAACTTTTAAATGCTGTATTCTATATTCTAAATTGCCCAATTTGGTGGCACTTATTGTATACATTGTGGCATGGATGGATTTTTTTTGCGTAACATGTTTTCATTGTTAATTGGTTTGGGGACCAAACATATTTCAGAATGGGGGCAAGCGGAAAGTAGAAAAGACTTACATGCAAATGATTTTATGAATTGGAAATGCTTTTTTATATCAATAAAAAAACATAAGCTGCATGGAAAAGGACAGCTGCTGCTGCTGCTGTAAAATACAATAACAAAAGACAATAAAAAGCGAAAAGAAACCAAGACAAAAAACAAACGACTCTAACAGCTGCTGTCCAATTTTGACAATTGCTTCAAGTGAAGTTATGTATATTTATATATATATATATATATATGTATATATAGTTATGTACATACATATATTCAACCTGTTGCTGATGACTATTTGAAGTACCTGTATTTTTGGATATGTGTCAATTGAATGACACCAATTTTTACTGCTATGTTTAAGCAAATCAGCAAAAGACAAAAACAAAAAACAAAATAAATGAAGAAAAAAGATCATACAACAAATTCGCGGAAAAGCAAAGCGCAACCAGTTTTTGGGTTTTGGGCTGTGCTTTTTTATTTATGTTTTTTCACAGCAAAAGACGCACACGAAAATAACCGTTAAGTTTGTCTGTCTCCCACGAGTGGACGGCATATATATATATAAATATAGGCACGTGTTTGCACAGACATCCATAGGCAGATAGACAGAGAAAGAGAGAGAAAGAGTGTGTGAGAGAGAGAGAGAGAGAAAAAGATAAAAGAAGCTGAACAACTGCAAACAAAAACAAAAGTTCCCTCAACAAATACAAAATAAAAACAACAACACTGAAAATAAAGAAGCAAAACGAGGTCAACTCTTTTGTTGATATTGTCTCGATTTGGATTCTGATGAATTTCGAGTGGCTTTTGCCGAACTTTCAGCGGCATATTTCAGCCGTATTTCGCATTCGATCAAACTTCATCAACTTTATACAACAAAAATAAAGGTAAAAGGTAAAGGTTTTTGTGGCTCTCAACATATTTCGCTTTGTTTACCCGCCAGATGGTACATGGTTTTTTAAAAAAAAAGGTCTGCAAACCACAGGCGCTGCAAATGATGGAATTCAAAATACCAATAAATAAATAATAAAAGAGCAAAAAAATAATGAATTAACTGTTTTCAAATTGGAGAATAATACGAAAATCTTGTTGTTTTGATTATTTTTTTGCTTTATTATTGAACATTGTTTTTTTTGGGTAGCGAACACTATTATTATAATCATATTTGAATACTCCTGAGTCTTACATACCTCACTTAGAACTAGGTAAATTATTTTATATATTATTGACATGCCACATATGTTTTTATTGTTCTTGCGGTTTGGTGGTCACGCATACACTCAGCGAAACGCGAACAGGAAGAAGTGAATCTCAATGACAGCCATTAGTGTGCAAGGCATAAAAGCCTTGTTATTTAGTCGTTCATTCGGTAGCCCGAAACATTAGCTTCAACTCGGACTCGGACTCGGACTCGGAGTCGGAGTCTAATTGCACTTGGAGTCTATGAATGGGTTTTTGGGTGGTCCCTTTTCTTACCCACACATTATTATTAGATTACTATGCTTGTCAGGCGGAGACGTGAGTGGAGAGGAGTGTGTAGGGGAAGGCCACAAGCGTTTTGGCTCTGCGACACATGGTGTTTGTGTTTATGGGAATGTGCCACATGTGCGCAACACACACACACACACACGCACACACACATACACTGCTGTTGTCAAGCTGTACGCAAATGGAAATCACGCGGCGTTTGCGCTACGTGCATAAAAATAACAGCAGGAAATTAAAAGGATCCATGTGTATACATTTGTCCCATGAAACAAGAGTCTATATAGCCTATACATTGTGTGTGTGTGTGTGTGGGTGTGTGTGTGTGTGTCTTTGTGGCGTGTGCCTATTAAGGCTCCACTGCCACGACTTGAACTCAACTCAACGGAAATTTAATTGTTTTTCTTTTCCCACAGCGCGTTTTGGTGGCTCAAAACCCTTTCCTTCTGAGTAGACATGTCCACTCCCAATTTTCTTTCTTTCTTTCACATATTTAATAAAGTTTATTGCATTTTGTGGCAGCTCTTCACAGCTGAAAATGACAATCGCGTGCCACCAAATTGACATACTTCCACTTGGAATAAACATACTTTTCGCTGCACTCAAATCAATTATTTAAAAGCCTTTTACTCGCTCTCAACTTCCTGGCATGCGAATATATTCGAAATAAAGTACTACAAATAATGTGAAAATAAAGTAAAGTTATGTCTTGAAGTAAGCAAGTGCTAAATACTCATTAAATGGTAATAAACATTCGAGTTATTAGTGAAGTAAAACGTTTCAGGGAGCAGATTTATGGCTTGAAAAGTTTCTCGTTTTATTGTTGTTCAAGTTGCAACAAGAGAATCCATTGACATTCTAAAATCTAAAATATTAGAAACGAGTTCTAAATTTTCGCACATTTTTTGCCAAATTTATTTGCTATAAATCTTAATTTGTTTCAAATTGAGTGAGGATCTATCAGTTACCATATTTAAATACTCATTTTACGACTTTTTCCTTTTGGAACAGTTTTTTTAAAAGTAATTCGAAAATGATTTAAGCCAAGTTCTAAAATCTATGCAATTTTCATGACGTAATGCAATCGAATATAAGCCATACAATTGCCACACTCTAAGCCTGCTGTTTAAGCCTGGCCCAAACGCATGACACGCGTAACAAATTGTTGCTTGAGAAAAAATTTTAAAAAAAGAGGAAAACAAATTTCACAACAGAAGCGCTGACACATTACAAAAAAACATATATATATTTATATATATATACATATAAATATAAAGAACTTTTACATGCTACGGCAATTACGCAAAGCTAGCGAGAAGGAGACAGAGCGAGCCAGACAGCGCGAGTGGGAGAGAGAGAGAGAGGGCGATAGCAAGGCAAAGTCGACTGCGACTGCGTGTTTTCGTTTTTCTCTTCTTTTATGCTTCTACACTTGCCTTTTGGCTGTGCTTTTTTTTCTGAGCTTCAACTTGAAAAAAAAAAGTTTAAAGTAAAATGCGCAAAAAGCAACAACAACAAAAAGAAGAAGAAGAAAAAAAACCAAGCACGCAAAGCTATAAAAATGCCTTAAATGTCGTTTATATATCGCATACATATGTTCATAAGTATGTATGTATTAATGTTTCTGTTTGTATGTGTGTAAACTGGACGCGTCTTCTGCTGCTGGGCAAGATTTTTGTAGACAACAAAGCAAAAGCAACAACAAACACACCAACAACAACAACAAGAAAATCAACAACCTGTTTTTTTGTTCATATTGAACGAGATACGTCGACAGCGACAGGTTTTTTTTTAACGTTTCTTAATGCGGGCCAAAATCTCAGCAATGTGACGGCCAACACACAGACACACACACACATACATACATACAACAACACCCCACCAATCTAAAGTCCGCTCTAGGCCCTACCTCGCCGCTTCACTCTCTCTCCCTCTCTCTGCCACTCTCCCTATCCCCATCTCTCTCTCTCCCCGTTTCTTTGCAATATTTTCAAAAGCTTAGACTGCTTTATGTTGTTGCCTTGTCCACTTTTCGATTTTGTTCTAAGCTGCCTGCGCAAGCGAGCCAGCACTAAGCGCCCAGCTCACTCTCGCGCACTCCGTATCACCTCTCTGCTCTCTGGCTGTCTCTTTGCCACTTGTCTTCTTTTGTTGTGCTGAAAAACCAGTTTTGGCGCTTTAAACAAAATAATTGGCGGCACCCTTGCTTTGGGCATCATTAGTTTTGTAACAAAAGTTGTAACGCCTTGGGAAATGTACTCTAATTTTGTAGAATTTACATATATAAATATATATTCTTGTTCAGCATAATTAGCATAATCAGCATAATTAAATCTTGGGCTTTGTTTCTAAAGCTAAATTACATCTTTAGGCTGTAGCCGATCAATTTGTCACATAGATTGTTGATTGATATGTTATTTGTATAATTTCCGTTTTTTAATTATAATTATTATTAGCAATATGTCAATAATTGATTGTATTATTAAGCAGCTTACCCAGCTCCACAAACGAAGGGTATTCACTATTTGGCATAGCCATAATAAAAAAAAACTTGTTAGTACTCGTAAAACTTTTGCTCTCATTGTTGCTGTTGCTGTTGTTGTTGTTGTTGTAATTGTTGCTTTTGTTGCCGGTGTCTGTTTTATATGCAGCACTTTGTTCGGTTCGTTTCAGTTTGGCAAATGTATTTTTTTTCCACTCACCTTTAAGTTCAACTGTCAAATGATGAATCCAATGAATCACCTGTTGCTCACTTCGAGTGCTGCCGTCTATTCAAAAACTGATTCAAATGGATTTGCCGTTTTTTTTTTTTTGATCTTAGACTGTAGACCATGACCGTATTACCTACAAAATGGTTAGAGTGCTTAACCAACTCAACTCTCTCAACTAGTTAGTCACTGCAAGTAAGACACAAACTTTCACTAATTAAATGCCATCAATCCAGGTGCATTACAACTGGTGCGCACTGTAATTATGCATTGAACACAAATTGTGGCAATATTTAAATTAATTTATGCTTAATTATATCACGTTTTATTGGTTTTGTGTGTGCATTTAAGTGAAGACATTGTATTCAATCCAACTGATTGATTGATCAATCTTTATGTAAATTAAAACCTTTTTTTATGGCGCATGCAATAAATTATGGATTTGGATTTTTCCATAAAAGTTGAGCGTTTGGCTATTGATTAATGAGTCTACCTAATTTTAGATAGTTTAATATGTAGTCTTCTTCAGTGTTGAATTTTTCCCTATATATATATTTATATATATCAGTCAAAATAAACAAAGACTTCAAATTCGGCGTATACCTTATCAACTAAAAAATATGTTGAATTTAGTTTCCCATTTAAATTCCAATTCTAAAATTCCAATCGTTGTCGATTCCAAATCCGGTTTGGTTTTTTTAACACCTTGCATTTTCCCTCATTTATTAAGATGCCACACAGAAAACTTGAGACGAGGAATGTGTCAACTTTTACCTACTTCCTATAAATCCATGAGTGTTTTTTTTTAAGGCCATTGCGACGCATTTGTGTTCTTGACGTGTTGTTGTCAGTGTTGTTGTTAAAGGTTTCCCACTTTGTCGTTGTCGCATTTTGTTTGAGTTGGGCGAAGCGGGGAATTAGGCGATAGCCGATTGACAAATGTGTAAACAAATGATTGGAAAAATATTTAGATAAGTGCGACAAGTGTACAAATACATAGATATATATATATATATATATATATACATAAATTCCAATGTGTTGCAATGGAATTTTGTTTATGTTTTTCGTAAATAAGGCAATAATATTGATTGGTTATGTTTATGGGAGTAGAAATACTTTGTCACCGATTTGATGGATTATTATTATTATTTTTCTTAGTCAAACCATTATGATAATCATCAATTATAAGCTGAGATTTGGGCGATAAGAACTCTTCTTCTTTAACTAGCCAGAAATCTATGTTCAAGAGCAATGAGAACTTTTGACTTTTTGACTTTGATTAATTAAAATTGGCTAGTGAAATTATGCTCTGGCAGATTAAGTCAATTAATTTTTGTCCATCAGCGCCTATCAAAACATTCGCAATCATTCTCAGTCCAAAACTGGTTCACAGTTTTTAGGTTTTTTTTTTTTGTTAGTTGAGATAGAATCAACTACAACTTGAAACAACACAAAAGTAGAAATGAAAAACAAAAAAAAACATTCAAACACATTTGAATTTCTTGCGACAATAAATTAAGTTTTATTTTTTTGCAAGTTCAAAGTCAGGCGAAAATTTGCAATTAAATGAAAATGAAATTTTCATGAGCTGTGCACAGAATGAGGGAGTGCATTGAACTGCTGCTGTTGAAGGCTGTTTCTATTTTTTAATATGATTTTTTTTTTTAAACTCTTTTTCAACAAGTTTGCCAGTCAAAAGTTAGCAAAAAAATTTGCAGTGGATAACAAATTTGAATTTTTTTTACAGCGTTTAAGTGTTGAGGAAGACCGCGGAACGCGAAGAAAATGTATTTCGTACGCCAGCAAGTGCGTAAAAAATACTAGAAAAAATACCACAAAAAAATATAAACAACAACAAACAATACAAAAATAAGCAAAAAGTTTTCGAAAAAACTTAAAACTGAACACATTAAATTGGACAATTGACAAATTGTCCCCCAATTAAATTGTCTTTTGCGAGCTGAAAGTGTTTTGTAAGAAAAGGCAGCAAAACGGCGACCATCGGCTATCAAATGATGAAACGACGCTGGTCGAACAATGGCGGCTTCCTGCGCATACATGAGGAATCCTCCTCGGAGGTGACCTCGTCGAGCAACGGACTGGTGCTGAGCAGTGGCATCAACATGTCGCCATCATCCCTCGACTCGCATGACTATGGCGACCAAGAGGCTATGTGGCTATGTGGCAACGATGCCAGCGTCTATGGCAATGCCAATGGCAATACTTTGGGGCATGGCAACACACAGCAGCAACAGCAGCAGCAGCAGCAACAACAACAACAGCAGCAGCAGCAAAGTGTCATCACGCTTGCCATGCAGGGCTGCTCCAGCACACTGCCCGCCCAGACAACCATAATACCCATCAATAACAACAACAACAACAACAATAATAATAACAACAACAACAGTAATAATAATAACAATAATAATAATAGTAATGGGTATGTGCCTGGTGCCACCAATTTGGGCTCATTGACCAATGGCCACATGGGCAGCTTGGTCAGCAGCATGCAACAGCTGCAGAATGGTCACAGTCACAGTCTGATCAATTCCACAACGCCCAATATGCAACAGAATGGCCTAAACGGTGTCTCCACAAACAACAACAACAACAACAGCAACAACAACAACAATAACGGCATGTCTCTGGGCATGCATCATCACACGAATGGCAACTCGAATGGACTCGGAGTGGGTGTAGGAGTTGGACTCGGACTTGGTCTTGGCGGCGGCGGAGGAGTTGGCGGAGGTGTATTGGGCGCCATGGGCGGACCCATGGGCATGCAGGCCATGCAACACACGCCGCGCAGTGATTCAGCTAATTCCATTTCATCAGGTTAGTGGATAAATAAATAAATAAATAATATATATAAAAAATATTAATATTATCGCTGAAAGTTGATTGAGTTTTCGTTAGGCAGTCAAAAACATTTAACTTAAATTAAGCTTCATTTTAAGCAAGTTTTTGTATTTTATAAGTATTTTTAACTATTAGAAAAAGAATTTACCTTATAAATATTTAAATGCTCGAATCACTATTTTTATTTTAACATAATATTTCATTTTATAAATATTTTTATAAATTAATTTGCGACATGAAAATCGGTTAACAAACTCTGTTTTTTTTATTATCAAAATCGAACTTTTTTATTCTAGCAAAAATTTTATGCAAATTTGCTTGACAAAATTAAAAGTTTTTACTTGTTTTCTGCACTTTTTGAGTCATCGCAAAAACTTTGACTTAAGTTTTAAGTGTTATTTAAAAGTCGTTAAACATGTTCGATTCATTTTGTGGCATTTGCAAATGTGACGCGAATAACGATCATTTTAGGCAAATGATGCGCGATTTTAATGAGAAGAGCATTCAATTAATGATTTATATTCCAAACAATCATCGCCCAAGTAGTCCCACGTCTCCCCTCCTCTCTGTCATGCAATGCACTAATTAAATTTTATTGCGCACATTTTATGATGCGCCTTTATTTTTACGAGTTGCGTGCTTCTTTTTTTATATTTTTTTTTTCTTTTTGTTGGTATTTTAAATGAAATGCACATGCAAGCTTGAGGCAAAGTCCGTAGTGAAATGGCGGGGACGGCGAGGGGTGGAAAGAGTAAAAAAAAACACTTAAAGACAGCCAGGCAACAAAAAACAACAACAACAAATGTGGGGGAGAAGATGCATTTATTGTTGCTGCTGTTGTTGTTGTTGTTGTTGCATTTGCTTTGGGCTTTATCAGCCTGCGTCATGGAAGGCTGCATTTCACACAAATACAAAAAACACGCACACAAACACAGACACACACACACACACACACGCACGGACACTCGACTGCAAACAGGGCAATGTGCAGCAATAAGGGCGGTTTGTTGTAACTCGAACCTACCTCAAGTTGTTCTATATTTAGTGGCAAGCTGGGGCAGCAGCAACAGCAGCAGCAGCAGCAACAGTCGAAGCAGAAACAGAAAGGAAAAACAAAAACACAAAACTGCAGCGATCGAAAAACTCCACTTGATGATGACGATGATGATGATGACGCCAGCGTGTACAGTACAGCTTCCTTGAGCATGACCTTTCCTGGCAGCTGTCCTTGTCCCCATCTTTGTGCTCGTCCTTTGCTCCTTTGCCCAGCTTTGTGTTGTCCTCGTGCTCGATTGCATTTGTGGCAAATGGGGTCACTGTTTTGTGCAGGCCAATTTGCATGCCTGCACTGTGACCCAATTTTATTGTCTCTAAAGGTCAGGGGCATGGCAAGACGAGAGCAGTGGAGTGGAGAGGGGGAAGCAGATGCAATTGCTGACTGTGACACAGTTCTCCAAAACATGTCCCGTGTTCCAGTTCCAAAACAGCCAGCTGACATTGCCCAAAGCCGTGTCAGGGTCAGGTCAGCAGCAGCACCACAACTTAAATTTGTTTAAATTGAGTTAGTTATTAAATCAGACAAGTATTTTTCTAGATTTAATTATTTTGAATTCAATAATAAACAACAATGGAATGTTGGAAAACCAGTTATGCTTTTAAATTTACAGCTTAATTGTTGGAAATATGGTCAACAAATGTTGAACTTAAGGATGTGCTTTTTATTGCAATATTCTGTTTTATCATTAGGTATTTTGATTACTGCATATAAAAAATATACGTATACAACTAATTGCTGACTTGGCCATAAACGTAGAATGCCATTTCAGGTTGTGTTCTTTGAAAAAAAAACAAAACAAGTTTTTGATGGGTCTTTTAAGCCTGATTTTATTAAATCTATTAAACATAAAAATCAACAAGTTAAAGCTTTCTCTCTATAAGAGATCAACAACTTAGCCTAAATTCAATTTAAGGCAAAATTGTGATTTGTAAACAAGATTTGAATTAATTTTATTTGCTGCTTAAACTTAACGTTAAAGTCATAAAAATCAACAAAAAATATTTACGAGTCATGCGAAAAAAGCTCAAATTTATTATTAGCACAAGACAAACTGCAATTCATCTCTCTCTGTGTTTCTCTCTCACTCTCTCTCTGGTAATTTAAGAGCAGTTCAAACAGCTGGATGCGCTTTACAGTTGTTGTTGTTGTTTTTGTTCACATTTGTAAAGTGACTTTGAACTCAACTTGTAATTTTGAAGTAAATTTGGGTCACTGGTGCAGGCCCGAAAAAAGTGCCGTTGCTTACTGAAAACCGCAAGGACAAAGCTGTCGAAGCTGCTATGTGCATTGGCTGCATCTCTCACTCTCTCTTTCCTGCTCTCTCTCATTCAGCTCTTCTCTCTCTCTCTCTGTGTGTTGATGTCTTGCTCGCTCTTTCTGCACAGCATTACGTGCCATTGCAAGCGTTGCAAGCTCAAGTACATGATGATGACCTTACCCCTGCAAAAAAAGCAATACGAGATGCTGCCAATACGAGACGCGTCGACTGCTGCTGCTGCTACCGGTAACGACAGCACCGTTTGCGGCGACGGCGACTGCGACTGAGTTGTGTGCGTGCTTTTTGTACAACATTTGTTTTGTGTGCCTGGCTTTGAGCTTATTTTATGAATTTGCATTTCTTTTGTTACGTTTACGTTTAGGGTGGTACTTGATTTTAGGGTTGCTCTGTGTTATTCGATGCCACTGTGTCTATGACGTAATATTGTTTTGCTACTGATGTTGCTGCTGCTGCAGCGATCCTCAAGGACAACAACATAAATAATAAACGTACTTTTTTTTATTATTATGGCAACAGCAAATAAAGGCGATAAAAAAAGTACCGATAACAGTTCGCTGTTAACATTGTCAGTACACAACTGCAGCGCATATATAATGTGTGTTTGACTGTATGTGTATTTTGATTCGCATGACGAAAAAAAAAATGAGGTCAATGATTTTGCGCCGTCGTCAGTCGTCCGTCGTCAGTTATCGACGGCGCGATCAAGCGCGAGCAACGAAGCACACTTCGTGTGTGCAAGCGCCAAGAATCGAGCCCCAACAACAACAACAGCAGCAGCACTAGCTAACTAATGAGCGTAACAGAGAACTACGCTCTCTCGTACTTGTTCTCTCCCACGGCCGCCCGCAGATTGAAACGGACTCGATTGCTATGCGCTTATTTGATTAACAGCGCTGTTATTGTTGCTGTAAATGCTGTTGTTGTTGTTGAATGGCGTGCGCGAAATATGTTTGTATTCATGCTGCTGGGCACAAGTGCAACATTGTGTTAACGAGATATTTGTTGTTGCTTCTATTTGGTTTATTTTTTGTTTGCTTGTAATTACGCCGTCGTCTGTCATCGCTAGATAGACGCTTTTGACATTGATAAGCATTACGCTTTTCGCAGCCAACTGCGCTGCCGGCCTGTGCTGCACGACTTTGACTTTTAGCTTTTTTTTTTTTTGTTTTTCTGGTTTTTTAGCCAGCGATTTGTCATAGCAAAGCAATGCATTTGCAACTGAGAGCTTATCAGCGCTGTAATTTGATCAGCTGTTGCTGCTGTGCTGCTTTCATTAACACTACATCAATTTAAGATTGTATTTATTTTTTATTTAACAATGAGAATTCCATTTGGCAGCTAAAACTGCAACCGCAACTGCTGCGGCGGCCATTTTGAAAGTTACACTCACATGAGTGTGTGACGTCAGCCTGAGAAAGCTTTGCCAGCGACAGCTAATATGCAAGTGTGTACACTTATATGTGTGTGCATGTTTTTTATTTACTTGTGTCTGTGCATTCTTAGTATGTGTGTTTTTTATTTCGGCTATTTTCGTACACTTGGCATTAATTTGCAATCAAATAAGAAACGCAAAGAAAGCGTCGACAGCGCTGTTTCTGCTGCTGCTGCTAATGTCCAAAGCTTTAATTTTAATTTCAACAGCGTCAAGTGCATTAGCCGTAGATGTTGACGGCGACTGCGACGCAACTCGCATTAGTTTTAGATTGCCTCGTTGCGTGTTTGAGTGTGTGTGTGTTTGTGTGAGTGCATTTAGCGAACACGTTTTTATAGGTTAATGACACAACGGCTGCGCGAGCAGAGAAGCGATTATAAATTGTTTTATATATAATTGAATTTAATTTTAAAAACAACATGCAGCTGGGAACAACAAAAAACTAAAAGTGAAATTAGTTGCGCACAAAGATTAACGTATAATCTATTTACAAACCACAAGCATTTTTATTAATGCATATTTTTATCAGCATTTTGCGCCACTGTGCGGCTAAATATAAATGATCAATTTTTTTATATGATATTTTCAAAAATAAGAAGAAAAGTATAATCATACGCAAACTATGTCAGTAGTGTGTATGCACAAATGTTGCCCACACTCATAAATACGTACATAAATAAATACAAAAAAGAATACATAAGTATTTTTATTGGCCACCAAAAAAGCACCAACAAATTGAAATAAAAGTGCCAGGAATTTGTGTTCGAAAGCGAACACTAAAAAAAAAAAATGCTAAGAATACACTTTTTCTTATTAGGCAATAACAGCAACAACAACAACAGCAAGCTGAACGTAAAGAGAGAGTGAGAGTGTCGCTCTCTTAGCACAACACGCAAGAGCTTGGGACAGAGAAAGAGTTATAGAGAGAGAGATAAGAATAGAAAGACCAAGTAACACACAATTTTTAAAGCTTAACTCAGCTCGTCTTGTCTTGTCTATTATTGTCTAACTGTTTAGCTCTGCTGCTGCATTCTGGCAGAGACTAAACAACTTTCTAACACGCTGTCTCTGTCTCCCTCTCTCTGTGTCTCTCTGCTTGTCTGACCATAAGCGCAGTTTGTCGACAAACAAGTTTCGCTCGCAAGCTCAACTCTCTCTTTCTGTCTCTTTCTCACTCTCGCATTCAACTCGTTCTTTACTTTCTTCTGGCTTTTAGCTTCTATGGCAGATTTTATGTCTGCGACTGCTGCTCACTTTCTTTCTTGTCGCTTCTAGAAATGTGCGTCGTCGTCGTCTGCAACAAGTCGGGTGAAAGTTGTTGTTGCAACTAAGCATGATTTTCCACTTTTTCTTTGGCTTTTGTTTTCTGCTGTTTGCTTGCAACAGCTAAAAATTGTTTTCATCTTCTCTCTCTCTCTCGCTCACTCTCTGTTTTTTTTTTTAAATGCTGATTGCTGGCAATTTTGATTTTTGCATAAATTTCCCATACACTCAGAAATTCACAAAATGATTACGCCTTTAACAATTTTGAACTTGAAATCAGCTGCAAAAGCTGCCAACTTGGCCCAAGCGAAAGGCGCTAAAAAAAATAAATGGCGTGACTGCAAAATGCATGTGGGAAAGTATGAGAGGGAAAGATAGTATCTATCGATTATGCAGTTGGGAAAGTGTGACAGAGAAAGGTAGCAGCTATCGATTATGATCAGCGATCAGCGATCAGCGATCGGCGCTCAGCGCTTTTGATCATCGACTGCGATAAGTGTGCAACAAAGTGAATGCCTGCGGGGCACAGTCTGATTATATATACTGCATACGGAATTACTATCTGATCGTTGGCAAAGATCACGTTCACAATCAATGATGATCAACTGTTGAACTGTTGCCCAAAACCAAAAAGCGGGTCAATGTGGCAGAAAATTCTCAAGTTATATGCGATCGGCATTAAAAAATAAAATGGCCTGTGAAAATGTTTATCTTGGATGAGTTTGACCTATAAAAAATGTGTAGCAATGCTGAAAAAGATACATTTATCAAGTAAAATCCATTTTGTCTAGTGTTGTAAAAGATTACAGCTCATTAAATTATTTAAAAAAGTATAGTTAATAGTTCTTAAGTATAATTATTTGATAAAAATAGCTTATTTAGTTATTCTTTGCAAACTTATTATTAAAAAACCACCAATCGATATTAAATTATAAATAATAAGCTCGTTAATTACATTTGGCACACCTCTCTAACTACAAATCGATAACTTAGACTTTTTCAGCTTTTTTTTTGTAGTCGCTTCATAAAGTAAAAATGTAAAAATCTAAACTTGAACAGTTTCACTTTTGTCATTCACCTTGACATTAATTGGCGCCCACAATTATTTGCATTCAAACGTTATTCAAACGATACTATTTATATAGATATATCTGTGTTGCAAATATTTAAATTGGCCGCAATAAAATATGCTAAAATTACTATGGCAAAAATATCAATCATTATTTTGATCTCACATTTATTTTATTATATCTGATTTTTTTTGCATGTCATCGTTGGCAATGAGAACTTTTGTGAGCCGGAAAAAAGATAAATCATTGCCGAAATAATACAAAAAGAAATCCAGAAAAATAACAACTTAAATTACACTGTTGAAGTTTGGCAGGTTTAACCGTGTTTTTAATTTTTGATGTTATTATTATTATTTTTATAAATATTTTTGGTTGGTCCGATGAGCTCATTAAAATGATTTTCGCGTATTATTCGTAAGTTTTGCGCGTGTCTAATTTAAAAATAGCTAGTTTCTAATTAATTACAGCTAGGCGTATCGCGTGTATCACCCAACTCTGCCTGCCCATTAATTTATAATCCTTAGCCCTAATGAAAGCCGGCTACATCAATTTTAACCCATTTGCGTTGCCAACTGACACGCAAATCGTCGTCGGTGTCGTCTTGTCACAGGTGAAAATGAGTTGCACCTCCATTAAACCACCTTAGATACATATATATATGAATATATATCTATAACGGCTCCGGTTTTAGTTTCATAGGTGGGCAGACTTTACGATGCAAATTTAACGAGTTCTACAAAAAGCAGCGCATAAGTAGCAAATGTCAACAAAGGCAAAAATAATTAATAATCATCGGTTTGAATGCAGTTTTACGACTTGACTGCTGTAAAATGTTTACTTTAATGGTTTGCCATTAAATATTAACGATGAATCTAGCAAATGTTTTACCTTATCTAAGTTCAGAATTTATGAATAAGTAAGTTTTTTCCTCAGCATATATATAAATAAATAAAATAAATATATAAATGGAACCAGTATAGATGAAAATAAACTACGATCAAAATTGACTCGTAAAATCGATTGTAATTTGACCAAGTTGCATTTGTGAAAAGGTAGATTTCTTAGTATTAATTGGGTACTCAAACTATGGTCAGAAAGCCAAGTTTATTGAAAATCTTCTTGCTTTCTTGAGACAGCATTTGCGAGTCAAAATCGCTTACAATTTCAAATAAACTCTGATCAAAGAAACCTTGTTTTTCAAAATCCAGAAAACATAAAAGTCATTTTCACAATTTCATATGAATTTCAAGTCAGAATCATGTTGCAAGATTTAAAAGCAGTTTTCAGCTAAATGCAAATTGGTTCAGAAAAATGTATTTCACTTAAAGTCTGACAAAGATATGTGAATATATAATTTCTATTTATATATTATGTATTTAAAATAATATTTTATGTCCATTTTATATTAAGTATTATATAATAATTTATCTAAAGCTATAAACTGCAACTAGATATTTTTATTAAATATATATTTCATTCATAAACAAATCGTTTGATTAACTCATTTCTTTATCTTGCAGGTATGTGTTTCCCATATGCAAATAGCAACTTATCTAAGTCCAGCTAAATAAATTTGTCAATCGGTAAGCTCAATGAAAATGAAATAAACAGAAGACAGATAGAGAAGGAGATAGAGAGAGTGTGTGTGAGAGAGAGAGAGAGACTGTTATATATGATAGCTAGATAAAATGTGTGTGGCCAAAAGTGGGTCAACAATTTGAACATAAATTGGCTTCCGCTCACTTCCGATACATTTATCGATAGATTATTTTTGTTATTGTTGCTTGGAGCCATAACTTCACCTGTCAACTAAGGCGGCTCTTTTCTTTTGTTGTTGTTGTTCAGCTTCCACAGCCAAATCGTCCAATTGGCCGCCGCGTAAACAATTTATTTATATTTGGCTTGGGGAAATTTATTTCAATTACACGCACAAATCAAACGCAATCGTCGCGTCATGGGGTGTAATGAAATTCCATTGTCGAGGTACTTGAAGATATACACACAAACACACACACACAAATACAGAGATATATATTGCTGCCCCAAACCGAGTAATTTCGTCAATTAATGCAGCCCCCAAGTTGCCCAAGTTCTCTCGGTCTATTTGGTTTCGTCTTTGTGTATATATATAATATATATATTCAATTGTATTGTATTTCTTTTTCAACCAAAAAAACCTAAGAAAAAACCAAAAACTGTTTAGCCCAGCAGAAAGCAAAACACATGACCCCAAAACAAAAACCAAAAAAAAAAAAAACGAGAAAAAAAAGTTGGAGGAACCCAAAACCTTAATCGAACAGACACTGTAAAGAAATACACTGCGCAAAGATATTGAATTTAATTCTCTTTCATTTATTTTGAGTGCTGCTTTTTTATGCATTTTGCAGAGGCATCTTTGAATTAGGTATATATATATTCTTGATCAGCCTAGTCGATTACACTCGTCTCCATCTGTCTGCCTGTGTTGCTATGCAAAATTATGCTGATGAAATTTTCCATATCATTTTGGTCATAGAAAGTACAAACAGATCGAATCAGTATATTATATAGCCATAGCCATAGGAACGATCAGTTAAAAGATGAGCACTTTTATGAACTCTAATTAAGTTGAATTGGTTTTTAGTATAAAAATCAGTTAAGTATTTTGAGGAAAAATGTTCAAATTTTTTGCATTCTCTTCAACTGCTAAATTGAAACCTTTACAGCTTAAATAAAAATAAAAAGTACTAGCTAAAAAATATATATAAATTTTTGACAAAAAGTACGCTTCACTGCGTCGGCTTTAGCACTGTTTACTTTATCGGTAACAAAAATGCAAACTAAACATTGACCCAAATATGTCAATTAACCCAAATAGAGCAACAAAAGTACAAAAAAAAAGAAGAAAAAAACACAAAAAAAGCAAAAATAGCTCAACGATCAAAATTTGTGCACTCGTCACAGAAAAATTGACCAAAAAGACAGCAACCAAAAAAAAAAAAGAAAAAAAAAACTAAATTACCTACGCAAGGCAAGTTTATCAGGCGTTGCCGGCATTAACTTTTAGGGCAATGGGTGGGTGGAGTGGGTGGTGGGCTGAGGGCGTTGAATGTTTACTTTATCAAGCCGGCCGCATCTCGTGGCACAAAACAAAAAAAAAACACACAAAAAAAAAACCGAACTGAAATACAACAAAAAAAATTCTAATCAGCACAATTGTGCGTAAACATCTGTGTGTGTGAGTGGGTGTTACTACGTGTATGTGTGTGTGTGTGTGTGTGTGTGTATGTATGTATTATACTATCTCAGAAAGTAGGGCAACAAACACAAATAATAACCCAAATTTCGAACGCACGCATTTCCGACTCGTGTTCACTAAAAAATTCTCATTTTGTGTGCGTGTGTGAGAAAGAGTGAGAGCTAATCAGAGGCGTGCAAGAGAAAGAGAGAGAGAGCGAGAGAGAGAGAGAGAGAGCTGGCGGCACTCGTCATCTTTCACTTTCGTAATGCTAATGGGCCAGAATTTCAATTCAAATTTGTTAGAGTTGGGGTAGACACCCCACGTGCCGCTGCCTCTGCCTCTGCCATTGCCTCTGCCTGCCCCCACGTAAATAGTTTTTCTATATTTTTCGTAATCGTGTGTAAGGTGCGTATACCTAGACTTTTTTTTTTAGCTTCCTGCTACTCTTTCTCTCTCTCTCTCTCTCTCTCTTTTACACGCTCTCTCTTTCTATTTAGGCCTGAACAAACATCTCTCAACGGGCACTTTCACAATCGTTGCGTCGTTTTTCTCTAGTTTTTTTTTTTTTTTTATTGTATTTGCCACTTTAGACTCGCCTTGTTATCGTGGTAAATAAATATAAACAATACACAAAAAAAAATATATATATATACCAAAACTTGTTCCATTTGCTTGATTCTCCAAGTTGTTTGCTGGCCGGTTTCAACATGCATGCTAATTCAAGGTGTCGCCCCCAAAAAGTGCTAAAAGTCATCAAACGAAAACGTTAGTTAGCCAACCAATTGGCTTACAAAAATGCGGTCAGCTGAGAGTAACGTGACATTTATTGGAAATATGCGCTGATCAGTTAGTAAGATAAAAAATTATAGATAAATTCATTCGTATTGAAATCTGGAAATGTAGAAATATAGAAAATGCGGGAATATTTACAGAAACCAAATTAATTTGTTTATATATATAATAAATAAATTTAAAAACAAATTTATAACCTTTTCACTTGAAGTACTGAAATCTTAAGCAAAATACAATTTAATTGAAACCCTTTTTTGGAATTATCAAAGAATTTTTCAATTAATTAAGAAAGAAATTTTGAAAAAAATCTTTTGTAACCCTTTTCTAAAAGAATTGATGAACTATATAAAAAATAAATATTGAAACAAAATGTTTTCTTTTGTAGTTTTCTCACTTTTGGAAGTAGAAGATTTCAATTTTATCTACATTCAGTCTACGAAACAAGACTTAAAACTGAATATGCTAATTTGTATCTATTTTTTCATTAACATTTAAAATTCCTTTTACTTCTCTTTGGCTAAAAGGCAAATCATTAAATCAAATACTATTTTTAGCCAGCTCTCAAAGATGTAGCTGTAAACAGGCAATCATTAAAAAATCCACTAACAAAATAAATAATATTGATTGATATTGAAATTTTGAACAACCCAGCGACCCATTGAACTCCATTCAAGCCAAACTGGTGCAACTTAAAAACAAACAACTAGTTTTAAAAGCACTCAAAAAAAAAAAGAAAACCCATAAAAAACGCATCGCTGCGGCTGCTGTCAACCAAGCGGTAAAAAACAAAGATCAGCAAGTACGAATATAATTCACTCAGATGTGTAAATATTTCTTATGGCTAAGACAAGTCAGTGGCAATTAGTCTGGCAACTGCTTTTTTTTTTGTTTTCATTAGCAGCTGTTAAAACTTGTTTTACATTTTGGTTTTTTTTTGATTTTGGTTGAAAACCCCATTTGGCCTTCACACTTGACCAAAGAGTTGATGAACCGCGTGAAAATCGCGGCTACTTTTTGTTGTGTTTGGCTTTTTGTTTTAACGATTTCGTCTAATTTTTTTTCGGCTAGGTTCAAGTTCAGGGCCAGTTTTGCACTAAAAGACTTAGTAAAAAGTCTTAAATTTAAGTGCGGAAAATAAAAATATAAAAAACAAAAAATTAACGCAAATAGTTCATTCAACTTAAAAAAACATTCACTTGATTTGCACTCATTTTTCAGCTTTGACTAACTAATTTTGGTTAACAGCTGATTTTGAGGGGGTTACACCTGTTTGGGGGGGTTTACACCTTCAAATTGAAGCTGATGCGTTCTGTGCGTGTTTAACAATCAATCGGAATGTGAATATTGTTGTGATTTGGAATGGGCATATATATATATATATATATATAGTATGAGTAGCATGAGTTGTCCAATTTTTGTTTATTATTCTTTTTTGGTTGTTGCTTATCAAAGCGGCCAAAACGTTGCCAGATAACACAGTGCCCCACAATCGGACGGTTCAAATTGAGGTTAATGCGCAAGTGTGCGTCTGCCAAATACACACACACACACACACACACACACACACACACACACATTTGTAGTACTCACTACAACTACATTGTGTAGCTGATAATGCACATTTGTGCTATTTATTTTGCTATAACAATTTAAACTTTTTTTTTTATTTTTTATTTATACCCGGCAACAACAATTTCTTGTTTTTTTCTACAGCTCAAAGATTTTGCACTTTTTTTTTGCCATCGCGTTGCTGATAAGATAAGCTGCCTGCTCGCTGCTAGTTGTAGTTGTTCTTAGAATTTATATATATTAATTATATTTCTATATATACACAGTTTTTATATATATATATATAATTCTATATATACAAAGTTTGCTATAAAGAACGCAGCTGCGTTTGCACAACAAAGCCAAAATGAAAGCGAGATTCAAAATGCAATAAATTGTAAAAAATTAAATAGAATGCTGCAGTCGAGAGTGCTCGACTAGGAGATACGTCCGTCTTTAGCTATTCCAAGTGGTTTACATCTGAGATTTTTTATATTATTAAATGTTGATTATAAATAGACAATTTTCGGCTGTATTGATGATATTTTTACAGCTGATCAATATTTGCAGGCATTTATTTTATCAATTAAAGTTATAGTTTTTTTTTTATCGATATTAAAGCAAACTTGATAATCATAATTTCATCACATTTTTTATAACCATAACTAATGAGTTACTTTATGTAAACTTTTAACGTGTCAAATCCCTATAAACTTAAATCTCTGTTAAGTATTAAACTTTTTGAAATACTCTGTCTATTTTTTAATTTAGTTTAACAAATCAAACTTAAACCACAATTCGTTAAAATCACTCTACGAAAACTGCATAAAATAGTTATATTTGATGTTTTTCAATACCAGTGCAATAACCTAAATTAATGTGGGCAATCTTCAAATTAATAATAAACAGCAGCATCAATTTGCAGGCACACTCAAAAAAAAATAGAGAGCTATTCAAAAAATAGCCTTGGGGCGGCAAATTGATAGATTGATAGATTGATTGAGCCCACGCCCCAAAACAGATGCTGATTTATAGAGATACTTCAGAAGCTGATGTTGCTGCTGCTGCTTTTGCAAATATCTCGTGTATTTAACCGACTTACAGTTTACTTTACTTATTTTTTTGCAATTAAAAAAGAAAGTGGCCTGTTCAATGTGAGTGGGCGGGGCAGGAATGCGTGTGTGTGTGTGTGTGGCATGTATTGCAATTACTGAGATTTCTTCATTGTGCGCCACACTTCACTTCAAACTGAACTCAAGTGAAGCCTCGTAACTCAATTCAGCTCAAGTTAATAATCATAATTATATATATATATATATATATATATATATATATATAGATTTATGTATCTGAAAAGAAAACAAATCTATGCCCAACACAAAGTAAAAGTGTAACAAATAAAATGGGGGAAAAATGGAAAAATTATGATGAAACTATGCCATGTTTACCCGCAAGGCATTTGTTGCTTACATCTGAAGGCCGCAGCGCATTTCTCTAAAGCATTTAAAAACGCGCCAAAAAATTGAATATAAATAATAAAAACAAAAAAAAAACGACATAAATTTTGAGTCGTTAGTTTTTTGTGGTGGGTGTTGTTTTTTTGTTTTTTTTTTTATTCAAAGTTTGCTTTGTGAAGGTTTCTCGCGCGCGCAAAAAAAGTAAAAGAAATACTTTTAAGCTAAACAAATAAAATAAATTGTTAAAGAGCACGCACTTGCGACGCTGTTGTTTGTTTAGAAAACAAAAACTCAAATATTTAACAGACAAAAAAAAAAATACAAAATTGTTACAAGGTTAGACCCTGGCTGGCGAATTGTTTAAATTGAACAAATAAAAATTAATATGCCAAAAATAATGAATATAGGTCGCTAAAAAAATATTATGCGTATAATTGGCCTAATTGTGTGGATAATACAGTTTGGCTTATACACTGCCAAACAATTACAGCGCACAAAGCTAAACTAATTGCTACAAATATTTTATAAAGGTTGAATGAGTTTTAGCACTTTGTACTAATTTCAAGATAATTTTTTACATATATAAATATTTTATAAATTTTATTTTATGTAAAACAAAAATTTATTTGCATATATTTAAACAGTTTATAATTATTTTTGAGTATTAAAAAAATTCAGCATATTCATAGCACCATTAATTGATATTTCCTTTTGTTTCTAGAAATTACTCAACTCTTTATACAATAAGATTCCTTCTTTAAATCATTACACAAATGATATGTGGTCAATTTAGTATTTGTACAGTCCTACAAACAACAAATCAAAGCAAAAATCATTCAACTAAAACAGAATTCACTTTTTAGACTCTTTATTGCTTTTTTTTGTTTTTTAAATTACAATAAGCAGTTTAAAATTCAACCATTTCTACAAATCATAGCTAAATTCTTCATTTACATTATTTTTGTTGCATTTGCTACCTTTTTTTTTTGACCTTGTCGCGTTTTCGGCTTGCCTGTCATCCAATTGATTAATGACTACTAGAATTGGTTTAATAAACCAAATCAAATGCTGAACAATCAAGTGCCACATTTAATTAAAATTTAAAGCGTACAATTTACAATGGGAAACACCACTAAAAAGACAAATTTGCAAAGACAAATTAAATGAATGAGTAAAAAAAAAAAAACCAAAAGCAAAAGCATACAAAATTGAAGGTGTTGGTTTTGACCTTTACCTTTACCCGTATTGTCTCCGATATTGTGTAATATGATATGATATGCGGGTCTGGGTATGGTGCAGGTTACAGGCAACAGTCTCTCAAAACGTGTTGATTGCAGCGCCTCAACTTTTTCGCACACAAATCTCATTTTCAACAATTGCCGCCTAAGAAAACAAAAACAAAAAAAGCTAGCGAATAAAAAAGGCAAAGTCATAAAAAGGAAAAAAAACAATAACAAAAACACAATACAATTAAATCACTCAAATCTGTATTCACTGTACTCGCACTAACAATTATATACATATATATATATATATATAAATGTTTATATATATATATAGTATATATAATTCAAGTACGAGTCGCGTATTTTTCGTCAATGCGAATCGAAATTAATTGTAGGACCGTGTCGTGGCCGTTTTCTGAAGAACCCCCCTCTTAAAGGCGACACGTGGTGGGGGGAGTGTAGGGGACTCCCCACAATACACGCAATTTATTCAGCAACAATTGAAATTCACAGTAAATAAAATAAAAATAGGGAAAAAGCCGCCACTCAATACAAAATATTTTTGAAATGTTTTGCTTATATTTCAAGTACAATTTGCAAAATGGCATTGCCAAAATATCAAAACGAAAATAACAATAATAAATAATATTGAAAGCATTATAAAAGCCAAAAAATTGGATGGAAAAGGAGCAGAAAAAAAGTGACACAGGCAAAAAAAAATGGACAATTGCGGAAGAATTGGAAAAGACACATGGAATAGTTTTATAAGGAAAAAGTAGAAATACTTGGGAATTGAGAGAAGCATAATAAAAAACTCGAATTAGAAGTCGGCTTTCAACTAAATAATCCAGCTTAAAGATCCGACTTATTTCGACCAAGAACAGTTTTCCACAAAAATATATTGCTTATGAATAGGACAACATTTTGACCAAACTCAAATGCCAACCTGTCTTTTTACCACAGACGGTTTCTCAAATTTAATGATATATAATTATTGCAAAAGCAAAACTAGGCTCAAATAAATATAGGGTTTCAATAAATGATGTAATTAAATATTGATTGATGATATGACGATGTAATAACAAAAAAAAAAAAACACCATTTCACAAAATGCGTAATATCATAAAAAAAACATGAATTAACGCTTTAACTCTGAATGAAAAAAAGGCAAATAAAACAAATATTATTTTACGCCGCGTCAAGTTACTAACTAAATAAATATGCGCTATGTTTATTATTTTTTATTGTTGCTTTTGTTATTGTTAAAATATTCTGTGATTGTCGCTGTTTTGTTGGTGGCATCTAAAAATCGTTAGAATATTTGGCCAAAACGTTCGTTGACCCGCACGTTCAAGGTTAAATGCTGATGCGTAATAAACTACAAACCAACAACCAACAACTAACAACAACAATCGTAACTACCACCAAAAACAACAATGCTGTTTCACACTTTTTTTTGGCCAAGAACACGTTGTCATAAGCGAGGCACAAAGAAAACAACAACAACAAGTAGAAGAAGAAGAATAATAGAAACTTATGCCATGTGCGTGATTCGGACTCGGACTCGGAATTAGAATTGGAATTGCGATTGAAATTGGTCGCTGAGAATTTTTACTATATAAGTTTTACTATAAGACGTGGGCCTCAACTCGTCCATCGCTATATATATATATACATATATATATATATTTATTTATTTATTTAGACTGTATATTATTGTTTGGGGAGTTTCTGCTGCGTCAGCGCACACGCAATTTCTCTATTCTCGAGTTGTTCAGCTCAGTTCCAAGTTCTCTTTCTTCAAGTTTTTTTTTCTTTATATTTCATTTTTTTGGTTTTGGTTTTTTCTTTTTTGCGCCCCCCTATTTTGTAATTTTCGTACGGCGTGATTATTATGTTGATTATAATGAACGTTGGGCAAAAAGCAAATTAAATTTTATGTTTACTTTGTGTGTTCTCGAACCCGTGCCCGCCCCCCTGTACCCCTTGCCCCTTGGGCCTATCACGCACGAGTTGCTTTTTTATTATTTATTTAAGCCATGTGCTTCAATTTCAGAAACCGCGCTTACAATTTGCCGGCTTTTGTTGTTTCGCTTGGCTTTTGTCTAAAACAGCGTATTATTATTATTATTATAACTATTTTTAAGTGTGTGTGTGTGTATGTGTGTGCGTGTGTGTTGGTTATTTTTTTAATTAAAATAACAATGCACAATCAGAAGTGATTTATTAAATTTTTCTAACATTTTCTGACGCCATTCCACAGTCGTTTTCATAAAGTTCTCTTTTACTTCTTTTGCTTGTTGTTCTTTTAATTTGATTTTGTGCGTGAAATCTTTTTTTCTTGCTGCTTTTAAGCCCAACTGACTTTCAGCTTGAAACTATGTTTTGCCAGCAGTTCGTTGCTTAAGTCTTTTGTTTTGTGAGCCGAGACGAGAAAAAGACGACTTAAAACATTAGACAATCACTAGCAATGAAAGGAACAAGGTGAATAGAGAGCTTGAGCTAGTAAAGTTAGCATGCATTGTTAATTTAATTTTATTAATTAGGCAATAATTAAAAATTCGTAAAGAGAAAAAAAAAAGAGTTTTGTCAGAAGTGGGATTCGAACCCACGCCTACAGAGTAGACTGCGACCTGAACGCAGCGCCTTAGACCGCTCGGCCATCCTGACTCGTTGTCGCAAGCAGCTCCGTGTGGCCCATAAAAAACCGACAACTACTATTTATAGGCAAATCAACTTTTGTATATTTGGAACTTATTGTAAATAAACACGAAATGTTCAATTTAATGGACACATTTCATAATTTGCGTTAACCACCCACCCATTAACCGAGAAACTGGGTTAACAACAATCACATTAGTCGTGTTTATATATATACATAAATCTTTTTTTTTTATCTCTTTCTCTCTGTACCAAACGACGCAGGCGTTAATTGCTCAAATTTCTAAATATTCGCTAAATTTTTATTTGTTATAGGTTCCACGGCGGGTCCAAGCTGACAGCTGGGCGAGCATTTCAATTAGCGATTCAATCAATCTGCCAGCTGAGCTTAAGACTTATTGTATTGTGTGTGTGTGTGTGTGTGTGTGTGGGATTAGCCCTGCTTCAGCTAACGGTAAAGTTAGCCACTTTTATGGACAACTATTGAGACTTGCTTTTGTTGCGCAGGTGGGCAATAAAAATGTAACTGAACAAAAAATAATGTTTGGCCTACTGTTTAGGTATAAGCCAAAAAGGATTTACGTTTCTTTTAGAAAGCAGTCAAAACGATTTTAAAAATGTATTTTTAGCATTTATTGCTATATAAACAAATATAAAGTTTGTTTAGTGTTCACAATATGCACGCTTCAAAAGTTTGCTGACATGCTAAAAATAGTTTTCAATAAATTTGTTAAAAATCAAGTCATTGAATATTAACAATTAACGATTGATTATTAAATTTAACTTCCGTACGCCCCAATGAATTATGTATTTAAATGCTAATCAAAAAGATGAAAGATTTATGGGAGAACTAAATTAATTTATAAAGAAGCCAAATAAAAGAAACTAAAACTTTTGTAAAGAAGCCAAATAAAAGAAACTAAAACTTGTTTCTATTTGTGCAAACTCTAAAAAAATAATAATAAAATAAAAGAGAAATAAAAACAAAAAAACCCGACATAATTATGAATTTAATAACAATAATGATGAGAAACATTCTAAAAGCAAAATGGCATAGAAGAAGAAGAATAGGAAAATAAAAAAAACAAGGAGCTGAGCAAAATTATCTCACGTTGGTTTCACTCTCTTCACTGCCCTGCCTCCCACTAGTTCTGCAGTTTGTCTCTCTTCTCTCGCTCTTTTCCCCCCTTTTGACTTGGCACGTTTTGCAATTTGCTCATCTGTTTTTTCCTTTTCTTTTCGTTTATTTTTTTCTGTGTTTTTCTTTAATTTCCGTCGTCGCGTAATTTAGATCTAGTATCTAATTTTTTGTTGTTCGTTCTGAAATTGTTGTCGCTGCTTGAAGTAATTATCTGTAATTTGAAATGAATGACCAATGGTTTAATTATTGTTGTTGTTGTTTTTTTGTACTTACTTTATTTTTTTTACTTACTTTATTTTTTTACTTACTTTTAATTGCATTGTTTTAAAGTTAGAACTTTGAGCCGCAGTCGTTTTTTATTTTATTTATTGTGTTTCGTTCTGAGCTGGCTTTAATTTGTTGGTGGCAGCAGCAGCAGCTGGCTTCGTTTCGGTTTCTAGCTTTTGGCCTTAACTCTTGTTTATTATCTCGCTTGTCAAAATATGTACAACAGCTTGGGCCAATTGCAATTGGTTAGAGCCAAAATGTCTTGAGCCCTAACGCTGCTATCGGGGTTAAAGCATCAAGCCACCTGCTGAATGAATATATGTGTGTATATATATATATATATGTATATATATTATATTTTGCCGGAACCGCAGCTCTTTACGCATTTTCAATGAGCCAGCTCTTGGGTTTTTTTTGGCCAAAGGGCAGACGACTGGCAGACAACAGACAGCAAATTCAGCGGCTGCTTTTGTGTTGTGTCTTAAAATTGCCTAAATTTATTTCAATCCTTTAAGCACTAATTTTAAATTAGATTCCAATTGCTGTTCTCTTTCTGTGTTTTTTTTTTTTGGTTCAGCTCGCTTCCGATCTGTTCTGGGTTGGTCTGTCCTGATCTGTTTTTTTACTTTGTATTTTTTTTTTTTTGTTATTTTTGTGTTTGTGCTTGGCAGCTGTTGTCTGTTTTGGCCCTCGTCGTTTACTCTTTGGCATCTGCTCGGAAAGTGTATCTGTATCTTTTGTCTTTAGCATGTTGGCTGGCCAAAAATGTTTGTGCGCGATTTTTATCGCATCGTCAAACGTTAATTGGCAAACAATGCACAAAATGCTAAAAAGCGCTTCTGGACTTTTATTTTTGTCTGGCAAATGCATCTTCAACGGTTCGTTTTCATTTAATCAGCTCATCAATCAAATGTAACACGCAATCTCGAATTATTTTTTCTGCAATTACTCATGCCATAAATAAGAATAATAATATATACATACATACATATATATATATTTTTTATTTTACGCATTACGCATACGCCATGTGTGCGCAGAGGAAAATTAATGAAACGAAAGTTGTCTGCCAACAAAATATGAGAAATTGAAAATGAAATGAATGACACACAATGAAAGGCCCCCCCCCACCTCCCCTCTTTTTCTACACATAATATAATATTTGCACGAGTTTATTATTTATTTTTAATGCCCAACACATTAGACCTAGACCTAAATACAGTCGAAATCTCCTGCCCGCCCCTCCTCGCTTCCATATGCTTTTACTCACTCATTATTCATGGACAGACATTTGGGCGCACCCAAAATGTGACATAAGCGATATTTTGTGTGTTCCCCTCGAGAATATTTGTGGGCCACAAAAACTTACTTTGCAACACGAGTTGCAGTCAACAATAATTATTTTAATTTTAGATTAATTTATTTTTTATTTATTTTATCTTATCTTATCTTATTCTTGTTAAAGATTAATCCTTTAGCACTCCCTTGCACTCTCTTGTCCCATCAATTCTTCACCCCATTCGTGGAATGCGTTTCCCAATTTACACTTAACAAATGCAATATCTTAATTATTGCTAAAAAGAGCCCAAAAAGATCAAAACAATTTGTCACACGCAAAAAGCAACGACAAATTTTTTTTTTTGCTCGCTGTGCAGTCAACAGCCCCTTTTGAAAGGGAGGATGGAAAGGAAGGGGTTACAGGCAGCAAGGGGAGAGACAACAACAAGACGCATATAAATGCCAAATGAGCCACGGTTTTTTTGATTTATAGGTTCTGCATATTTTTTTGCATACAAACAAAAAAGAAAAGAAAAAAAAAACCCCCCAGAAATTTCAGCTTTGTCCATTTGTCCAGAGAAATTCGTAAGGCGAATGTGATTTTGGTGTTCAACAAGCGCGACAACTTCTTCACTTTTGCTTGGCAGATGCCGCTGGTGATTCTCTCCCTCTCTCTCTCTCTCTCTCTCTATTTGGCTCTGTCTCTCTCTGTTTTTCGACTTGGGTCCGGCAATTTTTCACTACCTAAACGCATAATTTGCATTTCGGGCGAACGTTGCAAGCCTCAAAAATTGATAAAGCTTCGTTGCCCCGTTGCGTTTTTTGTCAAATGATTCAATTTCGTCGTTGACTTAAAATGCATTCGAAAATCCCCTTCAAAAAAAAAAAAAAAACAAAACCCAAAAAATAAATAAAAGCTAATAAAAAAAAGTGTATTTTTTCTTGTTAAAAATTTTTGGGTGTGTTTTTTCATATGCAAGCGCGAATCGTTGCGTTTTATTTCATTGTGTGTGTTGTGTGTGTGTGCCGTATTATAAGTCAAGCACACACACACACAAAGAGTCCACTTCCTTCAGCCTAACCCCTGCCGCCCTCCCCCTTTGGCCTGTCCGCGTTTACAGATGTCGGCTTTTAGCTGACTTCGGTTTTATTTATTTTATGATTTTAGGAAGGCGCAGTTTGTGTCTGTTTTTTGGTTTTCAGTTTTCAGTTTTCAGTTTTGTCTTGATTTGTTTTATTTTTGCAATTTATTTTTTGTTATATGCGTTTGTTTATTAGTCATGAGTTGTTGTTGTTGTTGTTGTGTGCTGTACTCTGTTGCATGGCTTATGACAATTCCTTTTGCCGCTGGTCACGCCCCAAAAATGTGCGTGCAATTAATCAAACAACAACCACAAACAAGGCGAAGGCCAAAAGAATACAATCAACATTTTGCAAAATGTTTAGCATTTTAAATAAATGTTGTTTAGACTATCAAAATCGAAACTCGAAACTAGATTCATTAATAAAAATAATAATAAAACAAGTAAGAATTGAACTTTTAAAAGTTAAAAATAATCTTCTTAGACAGCTGCAAATGCAAACAATTTGAATCGATATATTAGCAATATTTTCTGGCCTTTGCTAATGAAATAATTGCCTTAATTTGCATATAAATTTAATGTGCAATTCTCATAAATAATATCGAAAGCTAATTACAATTTTATACATTTAATAAATAACTTTAATTAAACAAATATTTTTTGCTTTTGTTATTGAGATTTGTATTTCTGTAAACATATAAATATATTAAAATATTTGAATAATTTATTTAGTAACTCACATTTATGCAAGTTATTCTCTTTTTTTGTTAAATATTTCTTTTCATTTATTTTTGGTTTTTGTCTAAAGTTGTTTTTTTTTCATATATTTTCTGCACAGCAGGAAATTTTTGTTTGGCCACAAAACAATATATATTTTTTAATATTGTAAGTTTAAAATTGATATAAGATATGCATGTGTGTGTGTGTGTGTGTGTTATTGTGTGTTGCTTTTGTTTTTTTTTTTCCGTCTTTTCTGTTTTTTGCAATTTTATGGCAAAAATTGCGCGCGTTTATTCCATTAATCATTTTAGTACAACAAAAACAACAACCCAAAAAAAAAAAGGCCGAGGCAAAGGTTTAGTATATTATTTCTGTAGAGCTCCAAGTTCAATAGAACTTGTTTGATGTTAACGAGTAATATAGGTGTGTGTGTGTGTGTTTATGTGTGTGTGCACGTCTAAAACATGACCAAGCAATTTGGAGGAGGCGAGTGTTGAGTCTCGCTACAGTGCGAGTCGAGTGGAGTCGAGTCGAGTTGAGTCGAGTTGAATCGAGGCAAGTCGTGGCAAGTCGAGTCGAGTTTGAGTTGAGTCTTTGATCCATGCCTTGCGGCTTCTGCGTCTGCTGCGAAACTTGATTAAAAATTCAAGGCCATATTGTGGCAGCAGCAGCAGCAGCGCGCGCATTTGAAACGAAAGCAAGCAACACTCCTCGGGGCACTCGCCGCCGCCCCCCCTTTGCTGTCTATTGTGTCGTTGTTGTTGTTGCAGTTTTGCAGCTTTGCTGTTGTGGCATGTTTAGAAAGCGGTTGCTCGCCTGATGCTGCTGCTGCTGCTGTTGCTGCTCCGCTTGCCCAGTGCACCACTCACTGCACAACACTCGTTGCTGCTGCACTTGCCACAAACTAGTTGGCGGCTTTGACTCCAATCTCAGTGGGTCTGCAGTTTTGGTGGACTCCACTGAAAGTGGTTTATTGTGGCCAGCTCTGTTTTTATACATTTTTCTCGCCAAAGTATGCCAAGTTTGTTGTGAAATTTGTCAAGGACTATTTTAGAAAGTTAAAGTTAGAAAATGAAACTTGATTCTAATTTTAAAAATAATATTAAAAACTTGTAAAACAATTTGGGGATATTTTGCAACTTAATTTCAGTAAGGGTATTTAATGTTCGTTGCGCCTTGAACAACTTTCTTTCTTGTTGCATTTGATTGTCTCCGTATCGCTCTCATGTTTATAATATATATTTTTTATGGTATGGATTATTTGCAATTGTTTTTATTACAATCGCAGCTGGAGCATTGTTTTTGTGCAGTCAACAAACACAGCTTCAATGCATATCTCAATCAAATAAACATTAAGTTTTTGCTACTGATTTGTATTCATATATATTTTCTCGCAATTTTTTTGTTCGCATTCATTCATCACATTTTAATTGCATTCGATTTAATGGCCAGTCTAAGTAAGCCGTTGGTAATTGAATGTGGCCATAAATAATTGAAAATAGAGTCGCTTTTCTATTAAGTTGTGTCTTACCTGGTCTGGTTTCGACTAGAATAAACGTCTATTTTATGGGTCTCCATTAACTGAACTTTAGCTCAACCCAAAAAGCGATTTGGAAATTAGTGTTTTTTTTTTATTTTTTTTTTTTAGAAAAAATCTGGTTATAATTGGTGTTTCAGCCAGATTGCAATCTATAATTTATAGTTGTAATTGGTCTGCAATTTTTATTTTACTTAATTGTAGAGGATTGTTGGGGTTACATGTGGCATGGAATGTGATATAGAACTGAAATCATTTTAAATAAATGAAAATGAAAGGAAGTTGCTGGCACTTCCTTTAATCATTTCCTGCATGCCTGCTAAATAGGCCAATTTATTTTATTAACGTGTATTATTGTTGTATTAATCAATAAAAAAAAGGGAGAATTTAATTTGCTGCTCGCATTTTGCTAAGCCTTGGTCTAAAGAGTATTCATTTCAGTTAAGTTGGAACACGCCTACAGCTGTTTAACAAGCAAATGACAGCCCACCTGTGTGTGTGTGTGTGTGTGTGTGTGTGTGTGTGTGCAGCCTGGCAACTTTAATAGTCGCAATCTGTTTCTTTCTTTGAATTCTTAACGCTTTCTGCTACCAACTGCTGCCGCTGCTGCTGCCTGTTTTGTGTTGCCCCTTTTGATGGGATTGAACATTTCTTGGGGTTTCTTCTTGTTTTTTTTTTTGTTGTTGTCGTTTTTCGCATGATGATCGCATGTTTATAAATAGTTGGGACGTTAAAGTAATATGTATATGAAATGTCGATTTCAAAGTGTCTACAATTTCCACACATACACAAGTGTGTGTGTGTGTGTGTGCGTGTGTGTGTCTGATTCTGTCGGTGCTTTTGAGCTTTACCTTGAGTTTTGGTTTCATTTACTCTCTGCGACGGGAGAGCAAAGAAAATTGTTGTCGGTCGTTTGGCTTTTGCTTTTGTTACTTGTAATTAAAGTTGCCAGCGGAAGTTAGACGAGCTGTGAAGTTAACTTAACATACGTTAACACACACACACACACTTGCACACACACTTGCACAACCATTTGTATATATCTATTGCGGAAATGTAATGGGAACCAGATGCGCTAGGTCAAACTGCAAAACTTGTACATCTCAGAATCAACAATAATTTATATTAATAGCTATCTGTCAACTACAACATTAACATATTTTTTTCTTCTTCTCTTTTTGCAGGTAATGAAACACTGTCCACAGGTAAAAGCCTTCATTTACTCACATATTTTATGAGCAGGCGAAGCGACTAACAAAGCGATAATAATAATAATAATAATAATAATAATAAAATATTAATACGCCTACATACAGCCTGTCGCTGCCTTTGCGCAATTTCTTTTGCTCTTAAAAATAACAACAACAAGTAAAAAAAAAAGAAATGAAAATAAATTGCTACAAAAAAGTGTAATTTGACAGGCGCACAGAAATCATATGACTGACAAGTTGCCCCTTGACACACTTTTTGTCATAGCAACAAATATAATAAATTGTTTTTAATTTTTTTGCTGTGATGCCTGCCTTAAAAAAATTATGTGTTCACATTTTCGGCCAACAATTGGCAATGACCAGTTAGCGGGGGCGGGCACTAAAACATTGTTGTTGTTGTTGTTGTTGCTGTTGTTAAAGTGCCAAGCGAATTGGGCTCGAAGTGAGCCAGTTGCAAAATAATGTCAATAGGAAGTGAAATACTTAACAAATCAAAAAAAGAAATATGTGAAAAAATAATACAAATTATTATAACACGTAAAAGGGAAATGCAAATCTTTAAAAATTAAAAAAGTAAAAAAAAATATAAATAATACATTTGCACAAACTTTAATTAATATAAAAAAATTTTATTTAACTCAAAAACACAAAATTCATATTTTTCTACTCAAATAAATTTTTTTAATATTTTTTGTAAAACTCATGAAAATAATTGCATGCCACAAGCATTTTAAAATGCCCACAGACAATTTGACCAAAATGATGGCAATTAATCAGGCTTAACAAGAAGTTTTATAAATATTTCAGTAGCTCATCATTATGATGGATTTGATGTATCCGATGCTACAGCAACAACAACATCGACATAGATTTTTTTTTGCAAAAAAATTAGATGTGTTCCTCTTATTTTATTTATGTTTTTTTTGTTGCTGATGTCAAGAAATTGTCAGCATTTTTTTTTTTTATTAGTTTTGCAAGTGATTTATTTGACGAGAAATGGGAAAGAAATAAAAGTGTTTTTAATGCGTTTAAAAAAGAGAGAGAGAAAGGGAGAGAGAGGGAGAGAAGAGTGAGAGAAGAGTGAGAGAGAGAGGGGGAAAGAAGAGAGATAGATACAAATTGCGTGAATTCGACAGGTGTTTCAAAGTTGCCAAAATGAAAGTTTATTTCTTTTGACAATTTGTCATGCTGAGATTGATGCGATATAACTTAAGAAGTATATATAAATATATATATAAATAAATATATATATATATTCGCACTTAGGCATAAAGTGAACTTAAATTAATGTAAATATTCACGTGAAATTTATAATTTCATAATTGGTAATACATTTAGCCGCTTAACGTTGCTTTTGGTCACATTTTTTTGCTTGGCGCTGCAAAAAATGAAAAGGTATTTAAACCAAAGCAAACAAATTGATAATCGCATTATGTTCATATTTTTCTTGCTTTTTTTTTGGTTATTGTTGGGGCATACAAATTCCTGGAAATTTATTTGGTAATATTTTCTTGTATAGCTCCCCCGTTCTTTTGTGCTCGCTCGACTTACAAACTGCCAGCGGTGGCGGTGGCGGTGGAGAGGGAGGTGGAGGTGGTGTTGGTAATGTAATACCCTCCAACATTGACAGCAAATACACTTTTTGCTGCACTCGACAAATGAATTTCCCACAATGCCAAACCAGAGTCCAACAAATTCAACAAAACAAGAAACCAACGAACCCAAAAAATTACGCATACGCATCGTAGAACAACAAACGGCCAGCGGCACACAAAAGGCGGGCAGAAAATAAGAAAAAAAAAAAATATTGTTATACAAATAAATCTGCAACAATTTCGGTCAAAAGGCAAGAGGAGAAGCAGTGCTGGGGGTGTAAGAGGGGCGGGGAGAGTGTACATGAATATTCACATATAATTCGAGGGCAGTTCAATGCCATTGGCAGCACTAAATAAAAAATGCATAAATTTTGAAAAAAATATGCATATGAAAGAAGTGAAATATTGAATAACATTAAACTGAAGTCGCCTGCATTGCATAAATTTCTATAAGAATGTAAAAACTGTAAAAAAAATTTAAAGCAATATATAAGTTTAGCAAGTGAAAAAAGTTGATTTTATTAGCCATTTAGCCAAAGGTATTTGGCCAAGTGCAGTTTGCAATATTAACGGCTAAAGCTGCAGCAGAAAGTAATTAAAGTTTTGCAAAAGTGCAATGTGTAAACTATAAAAGTGTGTATATATATATATACCTGATCAGCATGAGCAGCCAAACCGATAAATACTTCTAATTTGCAAAATAAGTACTCGTTTTTTTGTGTGCAAGTAGATGGAATTGTAACGCATAATTCGATTAGCTTATTTTGCGTTGCAGCTATTTTTAGCTTGCTGAAATATGCACTTGGATAACTGAGAGTCGCCTTGCTGGGCGCCTCATCCTGTGGCTTATGTGCATCAATGCTTTTGACTGGCTGCAATGCATTGATGTTGTTGTTGTTTTTGCTGCTATTATGCGACCAGTTTTGTAGCACGCAAGGGCCGCTATGCGCCCAATACTACTCACTCTACCTCTCCCTGTCGCCCTTTGCTATCAGCCCCGATGCATTATCAAGTGACGTAAATTACTTCAAGGACGCACAGTAAAGCTCGACAGCAGCGCAGCGCAGACAGTTATAATAATAATAAAAGACAACAGCAACAACAACCGAAAGCAGAACCAGAACAACAGAGCAAGACAAGACAAGGCCAGATGAGGTGAGAGGGGGGGAGGAGAGGCAAAGCCAACGAGTCGCGTCGAGTTGTGTTGAGTTGAGTTGAGTCGCTCAATAAAAATCACTGACCATCAACAATGTGGCTGATATTTAATAAGTCTGCAGTGCCAGAGAGACGACAACAAAGAGAACCCAAAGCAGAGACGGGGTGGGAATGGGAATGGGAGGAGGTATGGGAGGTGGGAATGCAATGGTTTTGTGGATACGGTTTTTTTTCTTCTTTTTTTTGGTATAAAATGTCGTTGTTCGTTGTTGGATGATGCTGCTTAACAAGTTGTGTATACATGCTGATAATATAATAATAAAAATAAAAAGTTTATATAAGCCACGACCAGACGACGACATTGTGTGATAATACAACCGAACCATAGCCAACCTTAGTCAACACCCAAAAGAGCGAGTACGGGATTTGACTTTAGTCATAATCACAAGGTCGTGAACAACTTTAAAATGCTATGCCACTCTCTCTCTCTCTCCATATACATATATATTACTATATAGTTTTTTTCTCAACGTATTTTCATATTTTTCACACAACATTTAATTAAAAACTTCCGTTGCGAACTTTTTTAAACAAGGCAAAAAAAAAAAAAGAAAAGAAAACTGCACTTGAACAAAATATTTTTTATTATTTGTTTTTTTAATTTGTATATTTCAGTTTTTTTTCTTCTTCTTTTTTTTGCATACGAGCAACGCTTGACTGACTGCATTAACCAGTCAGTTGGCTGGGCTTGTTTGTTGAGGGTGTGAAGTGCGGCAACAGCGCATCAGGTATATCACAATGAGATGCTGTAATCGATACAACTCGCAGTGCCATTGTTGTCAAACTTCATTATCAAAGCATCGCTTTCACATCACAGCCCATTGTTGAGGCAGTCCACATTTTGAGCACTTCAACTTGGTAGATTTGGCAGTATTTTGTTCTATTTAAATGCGTTGCAACAATGTTTTTTTTTTTTTATAAATACCACAAAATTAAATTAAATGTGTTGTTTGTAGAGTGTTGAAATTAAGACAGCGACAAGGCAAAATTAGAAACAATGCGCTGTTGTCAAACTTCATAAAATGTGCAATGTGCAATGTGCACGCATTGTTGCCTGGCTTCACTTTGCAGATTATCGCCTTGCATTGTTGCCAAACTTCAGTTGATTTAGTTGACAGCGCCCATTCCCATTATTTATGGTGTGTATGCAAAATCTTTATTACACACAATGTTTTACCCCCTCCGCCCGCTGCCCCCCTTTAAACTTCACACATCATTCTCAACGTTGTGCTCTGGTCACACTGTCAGCAGCATTTGTATAGAAGAAGCATTTCTAGCAGAACAATCAGCATTGCAACTTTTGTTTAGCATTTCCACGGAAACTTCTTCATCTATTTTATCATTTTTTGTGTGTGTGCGTGTGTGCGATTGTGTGTGGTGTGTGTGTGTGTATGTGTGTGTATGTGTGTGTTTGTGTTTGTTAATGGCTTCACTCCATTGCCATTTGTTTTAGCGCTCCATTGTTTTTGCTCGGCTTCTGGAATACATTTTTCTTGTTTTTTACTATGCACTGAATGAAGCACAAAAACACACACACACACTCGCACACACACGCACACACACCCCGCCTCTCTTGTGTTGGCCAAGCTAGACACTTTAATATTTGGTTAAGTGTCGCCGCGGACAGTGTTGGTAAACGGACGAATGGCGAATGGGCATAAAAGCAGCAACGCAATGTGCAAAGTGCAATAAAAGAGCCAACTGAACATGTCGAACATATGTTGGCAATAAAAAAACTCAGCTGTAAACAAAGCGATTCATTTCATTCGCTTTGTGTGTGTGTGTGAGTGTGTGTGTGTGCCTGCAAACCATGTGCATGATTAAAGGCCCATAAAAACGGAATATGACAGGCTCCTCCACTGGGGCACAGAGGGCATTGCAGCTGAAAAGAGGAAGAGGAACGGAGAGAGAGAAAGAACGAGAGAGTGGGAGAGAGGGGAAGAAAGCCAGTTTGATATATTGTGTGCAACATGCAATTTTATGCTGCATAATTCAAGGCGCTCAATTCAAAGGAAATCAAAGTTGGAAAACTTGCAACAAAAAAAAGCTAAACTTCTTTAATTTGCAAAAAAGTCAACTCTATAAAAATGGTCTTTTAAAGGCTTAATTTATATAAAAATAATAATTTTTAATAATTGCAATATATTTAAATATATTAATATAAAATACTTATTTAAAATTGTTGTTATTGATTATAGCCAAGAAAAATGTGTTTATAAATTAGGCAAAATGGCGACAAATAGAAAATTTTAGCTTATTTTTAACGATATTGATTCTACTGAAGAAATTAAGCATTTAAAAGATTTTTCTCGATCTGAAAACTCTTTGAAAAAAAAATATAATAAATATGTAAATAAACTTGTAGACTAAATTTTCTATTTTGTATAAAATGTACAATAAATTATACAAGTTTCCTTAACATTTTCATCAACATTTGAGTTGAGCTTAAAGATTATTTTTTGATTGGCACAGCCAACTATTGAAAGTCCATTCAAAGTAGAGTTCACTGTCCATTTGCTGCTGCTGATGTCCAGTTCGTGTGGTTCAGTCCAATGTCGACTGTTCGTTGTCCGTCTGTCCGTCTGTCCATCGATGTCATGTCAAATGCACATTTTTCCTTGAACTCAACTCGACTCTGGCTCTGGCTCTGACAAACGGAAACGGAAACCATTGCAAATACTTTCGTTTACCTTCGGGCAGTGGCAACTGCTGCTTTCCCGCCTCTGCCCCGTTCTGTGTCCACATTTTGGCATGTGCCTCGTACGATGTGCCTGTTTGGCAGCCATTTTTAAAAAAAAATTCAGACGCCATAAAAATGGCGTCGTTTTGACTCTGGCAACGTTTGGTTTGCTAAATGTAAATTAGTGGCGCATTCTTCTTGAATTTAGTTGAGTCAGTTGCACCTCGACCCCGCCGACAAATTGCCGGTTGGCAAAGCCAAGGTATAAACACAAAGGTCATGCGGCGACCCTCGCCAAATGTCGACCTGTGCTTTAAGTAGGTTAAAAACCATTTGCAGCCCTGTGACGTGCTGCACACTGCAATGCTGCAGCCCTGTGCTTTGCGTGCTCTGCTCAAACTACAAACTGCTGGGTGAGGAGTGAGGCACACACCCAACCCACAACCCACAACCCCCAACCCTCTTTGGAGGCTAGGCAACATGCCAACGAACTGAAAAAATCAATTTTGTTATGAGAAAACGTGCCTAAGAAGAACTGAGGCGAAACTCGTGCAAAATATATTGCAGCCTTGCACTAGAACCCTTCTAAGCCAACGTGCTCTGCCCCCTCTACCTCCCAAAAGAGAGCGGCGTTTTTGATAAGAGAGAGAGAGAGAGAGAGAGAAATGGAAATGCATTTGCCATGCGCTCTGCTTGTGGTACAGTTTTTACAAACTCCAGCTAACAAACTGACGGCAGCAAGCAATGCAAGCCACAGGCTTACCTCCCCTTCACACCCCCTCCTCAGCACAACTACCCCACGTAATTAAGCGCCTCATGTTTATGTTGGGCTTATAGCCAAAGCCAAAGCCAAAGCCAAAACCAAAGCCAAGGTAGAATAAAGTAGTTTATCAGGTGTGAGTGATGATGGGATAGCAACCCTTTTGCATTCTGGGGTTGCTATAGTTAGTGGGGAGGGGGGGGGGAGTCTCCTCAGCCACTACGTTCCGAGTTGGGGTCGTCAGCCCTATTTATATAATCAAGTGGCGTAGCTGGCAATTGGTCAACAAGCGATTTGGATAAATGTGTCAATGGAATGATTTTTGGTTTGCTCTTTGACACTTCTGACTTGCAATAACTCGTTGGGGGTTGCCACATAAATTTCACTGACTAATGGAATTCGCACATGTGGCAAGACAGTTATTTCGATAACCGAATATTTATGATATCGAATATATGTTTTATTTTCGCATTTAAAAATAAACTTACACAAATTCGATACGCATGCATTCCACAACTGAACTTGACTAAATTCCAGCTAAAATTAAACTTTTGTAAATCGACAAATTTTAAATCGATTTTTAGAAAATTGCCACAATCCTCAGGCTTACGATAAAAACTCAGAAAATGTCGTTGCTAATTTTTATTCTTCTACTTGGCAATAAATATAGCTATATACAATGATAATCCAGCCATGATTCATTACCTGACATTCGCAATGAATGTGGCGCCATACAAAATGCAACGCATTCCAAAACAACATTTCCATTTCCATTTTTAATTTCAAAATACACACAACAACAAAAAAACTCTCGCATATTAAAGCAATTTGCAATTTGCACGAAAAATATATATTCGACGCAGTGCAAAAAATGAACTCAGACTCGACGATTTATTTGATTTTTCATATGCGATACGAGATGAGATACAGCTGAATGCATGTGTGTGTGTGTGTTTGTGTTTATATTGTAGCTACAACTCAACTGCAAATCGTACAAGCAAACAAGCCAACAACTTTCTGCTATTGTTTTTGTTGTTGTTTCCCAATCGTCGTCTGACTTTTTCATGACTTTTAGTCGACTAGATTTCCACTTGCTAATATAGCAGCAGCAGCAGCAGCAGTAGCAGCGGCGAAGGAGAAGATGGGAGCTGTTAAAAGCGCCTGGCCACTTGCACACACACGCATATACATATATATATATATATATATATATATATATAAACATGCTCACTTACACACACATATTTATTTTGCTGCGCTGCAGCTGAAGGTGCTGTTTGCACAGGCCCTCCCTTTCACACACACACACACACACTGCTAAAAAGCCGCTTAAAAATATGCATTGAAGCAAGCACAAAAAAACGAGAGAAAACAAAACTCTTGCCATAGAATGTTTGCGACGGACTAGAGTAGAACACAAAGCTAGAAAAATAGATAAAAAAAAGGTTTCATTTCTTGTCTTAGAACAAAAAGCACGCAAAACGGACGAGAAGAAAACGAGAAAAACAGAAACATGAAACAGAAGGGAGAACTTACCTATACCACGCTCAAACACAGTGTGCGACATGCAATTCACACACACAGAGACACAGAGACGCAACCATGGGCAGAACAGAACTGCAGTTAAAGCTAAAGTGGAATGGGGTGCGAGTCAACGCTGACAGCGCTGCTTGCAGTGACAGTGGCAATGCCAAAGGCAAAGGCAAACTGCATATTTCGAGGCCTACATCAACATTTTTCTGGGCGCACTCTTACACAGAGAGAGAGCGTGAAAAAAAAGCGCACTCCACAAACAGAGAGCGCCATAGATAGAGAGAGAGAGAGCGCGTCAGAGAGAGCAACGTTGCATGTGTGAGAGCAAGCTTGACGATGATGCGGTTGCTGTGCAAGTTGTTTGGTCTGCTAGCGTCGACTGCAGTTTCCCAGTTTGTGTTGTGCTCTCGTGGCCATAGCTATGGCTTCTGTCGCTGTCGCTGTCACTGTCGCTGCCTCTGCCGCCGTTGTAGCGTAGCTTTCGGACGTTTACATGGATTATGTGGGTATGTAGTGCGGCGTCGAGACCGAGAGACGACGACGACAACGCCGACGACGACGAGCAGCAAGCAAGCAAGCACAATAACACAATGAACTCCAAATGTGGGCAGAGGCCGGGCTCTTGCCTTTGAATGACTGGTTGTGCATTGTGAATAAGACAGAAAGAGAGAGATAGAGCACGAGAGTGGAAGGTAGAGAGGAGTGAAGGAATGAAGAGATGTATGGTTGTGATGTTTTGTTGGAGGCCGCTGGCTGCCTTTTGTGTTTTGTTTTTGTACTTTGCTTGGCGTCTATTTTTTTGATTTTGTATTTTCCATTTTTCTGGTTTTCTTTTTTATTTTTTTAATTTTTCCCATTGCTTGCCTTTGTTTTGTTACTTCATGGCGTTCTTTGGCGCTGTGTGAGAGTTGGAAAAATTGCTTTTCATGGGGAAAAAAACAACAACAAAAAATGAAATGAAATGTGTGGCTCGCTGTGATTATTGTAGTTGTATATGTGTGTAAGTACACGAAATATAATAACTCATCACGCTGATGCGCTACGCTGGAGAAGCACCTCCAACCTGCGCTAATTGCAAGCGCAAAATGGCTGCCAATAACTAACTGCTGAAGTAACTCTTCTACAGTTGCTTTAGCTATGCGCCCTAGCGCCACCTGGCGCCAAAACGTGAAATGTGCCCCATTATCAATGCACTTCTACTTGTGCACATACATATCTACACACATACATACATACATACAGATTGCTTGTAATTTTGATATTAATTGAATAAGAAAATCGCATTTAAGTTGAGCTAAGCTGATTCTTGATTCCCACTTGGAGTTGTGCCATAAATAGTTTCCACTTTGTCTTTGAGTAACAATTATAAATATTGTATAACATATAAAATATATAATTAGCATCTTTTCTTGCGGCTTTCTTTGTCATTTTTCTTTTTTATTGCACTTTAAACCCTTTTTCCATTGAACTATATTTTGCCCACTTACGTAAACAACTTGAGTTAAGTTTAACAACAGTTATTTGCATAAAAAAAACAAAGTTCAATTGGTCGCATTAACGGTTCTCAAGTTCTCAAATTGGCTATTAAGTCAACAACTCCTCGTTCAAATACTTGATTTATTTTTATGATAAGTCCACTAAAGCTCTGATCTTAAGTTGTGTCGAACATGTTGGAGCCATCGATATATTCCATACATATAATAATAAGCTGTCAGCCAAGCAGACATGGCGATTAAAATAAAGTTGCTTTTGTTGTTGTTGTTGTTGTTGCAATGCTTAAACAACCCATGAAAATGCCAAACATTGCATGACGTTGTCAGCGATAATATTCAATGCCTGTGGAACCTGCCACACACAAGATGGGGCAAGCAGTGAAGGGGTATATGTGTGTGTGTGGGGGGGGAGGGGGTTTGTAATGATTGGTTGACTGTGGCTGTGTGGCTGGTCAGGTTTTTACTTTTTGTGCTGCTGCTGTTGTTGTTGTTGCTACACACTTTTTCTTTGCCGCAACAGCAATTTACTGCATTTTTCATTTTACCAAGCACACACTTGCAACACACACACACACACGCACACACATATATTTGTACTTGCCACACGTTGCAGTGAAAATTTGCAGTCAAGTTGGCGTCGTTGCCGCTGTAGCAGACGAAGTTTGCATGACGCCGCACTTTTATTTATTTCATTTTATTTAGCGCGAAGTTTACCCCCACTCACCCCCTCTCTCTCTCTCTCTCTGCTCCGCTCCTCTGCTTCTGCTTTTGCTTCTTGTTGGTTTTGCTGTGTGGCAGTGAAATTGAAACGCCATTCGTAGGGAAAGTGGGCAGTGGCAGAGGCACTGTGGCAGTGGCAGAGCCTGTTTCCGTGGCAGTGGCAGTGGAACAAGCAGCCAGCACGACGACTGGGCGTATGCGCAATACAGTGTGCACTCGCTAATGTCAACGGCTAATGAAATTTATATAAATTTCTGCCTTTTTTTTAAATAAAAAATAGCTTAAAAATAGCTGAATTTTAAATTAAATTTAAAATCAATTTTGTTCAATTTTGTATATTTTATTTATATTTATTTATTTATTTATTTTTTGAATATTTATTTAAGTATTTTAAATATACAAAAATTATGCTTATAAAGTCGCTAAAAGCTTATGCGTTGCACTTAACGAGTTGCCACTGTGCTGCAATGGAATAGCAGCAGGTGCAGCTGAAAAGCTGAACAAAAAACGAAAGAAACTGTGTTATGCCGACAATGCACCGCGTTGCACTCACCAACGCTGTGTGTGTTGCAAGTGTGTGTGTGTGTGTGTGTGTGGAGGGAGGGTTAGGCTGAGCAAAGCTTTAGCACTTGTGGCCAAGTGTTTTGGTGCCTGGGCTTTGGCTTCTTAGTGAAGTGTCTTTGCTTCTAAGCTGGTTGCCTGCCTGCTGCCTGCCTGCTTCTTGCTGCTTCTATAGTTGCAGCAACGCCTCTTTGTCGTATCTTTTTATCTACTTAGAGCGCGCCTCCATCTGCCCCACCCATTCGGGCCATTCATCCATCAACATGCCCGATTATTACTGTCTTTCAGCACACACACACACACACACACACACAAGACAACAACATTCATGCACTTGATATGCTTTTTTTTATTTTATTTTTGTCGCATGCCACACACACACTCTCTCTCTCTGTCCTTTTCACTCTCTCCTCTCTCTGTCTGTGACGGAACGTGACTATTTCTATAATGTGTCTGAGCCTCAGAGTCTGAAGGGCTCCACAGTTTCCTGTTAACATGAAAGTATAATCGATACGGCTCGAGTCAAGTTCTTCTAAACCAACAAAATGTCCAGAAATAATATATATATATATATATATATATATATTTTTATTTATATATTTTTTTTTTTGCCAACAATTCTAGTTAGGCTCTAAAATTGGCAAAGCAAATGTTTCCTTTTTCTTTTTTTTTTTGCTCTTAACTGAGTTACTTTTATATATAGTTTTTACCGATTTCATCAGCCAACATTGACAAAACTCTATTTTCATTCTTTTTTTACATTTGCTAATTTTTTTTTTGTAGATTTGGTTGATTTTTTGCTGGTTTTAAAGTTTGTTCTTTTTTTACATCTTTTTGTATTCGACTTTGAGCAAACGTTAATTGAATTTTAAATTTTTCGTGTGTGGATTTTCAGCTTGCAGACCCCGTTTGCAGATACAGCTGCAGATATAGCTATATAGATAGACATACATACATATATATATATATATATATATAAATTTAGATATATCTATTCAACATGTGACAGTTTGTGGAGAGCATTTGTCTCTGCAATGTTTTCTTACTATTTTTCTGTACGCCTATGCAAATTTTTAGCGCACACCGAAATCAAAATTTATTTATTTGGGTCTAATGTTTTATGTAAGACAACAGCAACAACAACAACAACAACAATAACTAAAACTAAAAACAAACAACAACAACAACACTCGATTACTATTCAAAAATTCACGGAAATCGAAAAAAAAGAAATAAAGAAAATTAAATTAAAATTTAAATGTTCTTTTTTTTGCATCTATTTTTACAGGTCGCGATGATCTCTCGCCCTCGAGCAGCCTCAACGGGTACTCCGTCAACGAGGGCTGCGATGCGAAGAAGAGCAAGAAGGGTCCAGCGCCGCGGGTGCAGGAGGAGCTGTGCCTGGTGTGCGGAGATCGGGCGTCTGGTTATCATTATAATGCGCTGACCTGTGAGGGCTGCAAGGGATTCTTTCGGCGCAGCGTCACCAAGAATGCGCACTACTGCTGCAAGTTTGGGCGGGCCTGCGAGATGGACATGTATATGCGGCGCAAGTGCCAGGAGTGCAGGCTGAAGAAGTGCCTCGCCGTTGGCATGCGGCCAGAGTGCGTTGTGCCGGAGAATCAGTGTGCAATGAAGCGGCGCGAGAAGAAGGCCCAAAAGGAGAAGGACAAGGTCAGCAGTTCGCCAAGTTCACAGCATGGCGGCGGTGCGGGCGGCGGTGGCGTCATTGCCGCCGGCGGTGGTGCGGGTGGCAACGGTATCGGCCTCCATGGCACCCATGACTACGTCAAGAAGGAGATACTGGACCTGATGACGTGCGAGCCGCCGCAGCATGCCACAATTCCGGTAGGTCAAACAAAATCTATTTAAACTGATTAAATATAATTGAAATTAATCGTCAATCGTTAATCGATTTTTGTTTGTTGTTTTTTTATTTTTAGCTACTACCTGATGATATTTTGGCCGAGTGTCAAGCGCGCAATATACCTCCATTAACGTTCAATCAATTGGCCGTTATATATAAATTAATTTGGTATCAGGATGGCTACGAGCAGCCATCCGAAGAGGATCTCAAGCGTATTATGGTAAGTGCTGGGCGATAATCAACAAATATAGTCGGATATATATATAACAACTGAACAATAAAATAGAAGTGAACAGCATAAATTTTACATTTAGTAATTATTTTTATTTATTTCTTAAAAAAAAATATAAATCTTTTGCTTAATTGTTTGACACATTAAATTTAGAAAACTTACTTTTCTCTATTGATTTTTGTTTGTAAAGTTGCAAGATTTAAAGTGATTGTGGTAGGAATTTTATACGCTTAAAATTATAGCTAAAAATAATATAAAATCGGCTAAGGATCAATAAATAAATTAATAATTGTCTTAGAACTTTTTTGTACATGTTTTTAAGTCATAAAAAATAAACATTAAAAGACGAGCAGAATTAAAGAAAAGTTCATCAACGATAATTGTTGGGGTTTTTTGACTAAAATAAACCTCGATATTGGGAATGATTTAGCTTCATTAATTGCTCAACTGCTAGTAAAATATTCTGATTTATTTTGAGATCAGAGCATACAAAATATTCTTTTATAACGAAAAAGAATATAAAAAACTCTATTTAAAATAATTTTCAAAATATGCAATAATTATTTAGGCAATTAATATTAATTGTCCTCCCATTTTGCTGTCCAGTTGTGAAGATCTATTTATTTCTTGACTCAATCTCAAATTATGCTAAAGTTTGGATTATTCTTCATTATTATTAATCTACCACAGAGTCAACCGGATGAGCATGAAAGTCAGACGGATGTCAGTTTTAGGCACATCACCGAGATAACCATTCTCACAGTGCAGCTGATTGTGGAGTTTGCGAAAGGATTACCAGCGTTTACAAAGATACCCCAAGAGGATCAGATCACGTTACTCAAGGTGAGTATTATATATATATATATATAATGCTTAAGATTATTAATCGATTTGTTATTTTTTAGGCCTGCTCATCGGAAGTGATGATGTTGAGAATGGCCAGACGCTATGATCACAGCTCCGACTCGATATTCTTTGCGAACAATCGATCCTACACACGCGACTCGTACAAAATGGCCGGCATGGCGGATAATATTGAGGATCTGTTGCACTTTTGCCGGCAGATGTTCGCGATGAAGGTGGACAATGTGGAATATGCGCTACTCACTGCCATTGTGATCTTCTCGGACCGGCCGGGCCTCGAGAAGGCACAGCTGGTCGAGGCGATACAGAGCTATTACATCGACACGCTACGCATTTATATACTCAATCGCCATTGCGGCAACTCGATGAGTCTCGTCTTCTACGCCAAACTGCTATCCATACTCACCGAGCTGCGGACGCTGGGCAATCAGAATGCCGAGATGTGTTTCTCGCTCAAGTTAAAGAATCGCAAACTGCCCAAGTTTCTTGAGGAGATCTGGGATGTGCACGCCATCCCGCCGGCCGTGCAATCGCATCTACAGGCCCAGCAGGAGGAACAGGAGCGAATCTCACGTGCCGAGCGTATGCGTGGTGCGGTCGGTGGTGCAATTGCGGCGGGTCTCGATGCCGACTCCGCGTCCACATCATCACAGGCGGCACTCGCGGCGGCCGCACAACAGCAGCAACATCATCAGCAGCAACAGCATCAACAGCTCCACACGTTGCCCAGTCATACAGCGGGTGGCAGTGCTGGTGGTGGTGCTGGTGGTGGTGGTGTTGGTGTTGGTGGTGTTGGTGCTGGTTCTGTGTCGGCGGTTAGCACCAGCAGTGATTATATTGGTGGCGGTGGTGCAATGGGTCCGAATACAGCTGCGGCCAGTAGCTCCACAAGCATCACAGCAGCCGTGCCAGCCAGCTCGACGACGCCATCAACGGTGGCCAACGGAAGTGGGGGTGGTGGTGGTGTCGGTGGTGTTGCAAATGTAAGCATGTATGCAAACACACAGACAGCGATGGCCTTGATGGGTGTGCCACTAAAAACGGAGCATTCAACAACGAGCAGCGCATAGCAGCAGCCCCTGTTTGTCGAGGGAGTCGCTCTGCTGCTCATGGAATAGAATTCAAATAGAAAAACAGGCAGCTGTAAACACACACACACACACAAACACACACACACACAAACACACACTCACACACACAGAGAGAGATGTAAGCAGACAAATGTGTACCGTTATTCACTTGGTTTTCTTGTTTAAGTTCAATTCAAAAGTCGACTCCAAACTGTAACTGTAAAATTTAGCATATTTCAAATTTCAATTTTGTTTTGTTTTTGTTTTATTTTTTATTTTTGTGGTTTTCTTTTCGGATTTTGCGCAAGATATGCAAAACTTTTGCGCGTGTGGATTTAATTTAATAAACAAGTGCGTAACGGCACAGTTGCTGCTTAATTATACAATTTATATATACACCATATATATATATAAATAAATACAAAAAAAAACAATATATATATATATATGTGTGTGTATATATAAATTGGCAAAAGTCGCGTCTGGCAAATAACAATTTTGAGTAAGCGTAAAATGCAGTTATTTAGTGTTAAGTCTGCAAATATTAGTTGTAAGCCATTATGAATATATATACAAAAATTATAATACTATCACACACACACACCTACACACACACACCTACACACACACACACAATTAAAGTATATATAACAAATTCTTAACTTAAAACAGAAAGCATGCTTAAATTAAAACAAAAATAAAACATAAAATTGGTCAAGCAAAAGGGGGCGTAGAATTGAAGCAGTTGCAATAACAACAATAACACGACACACCTTAAATATATGTATATTTCTATATAAAAATATTTATATATATATATAAATAAATCTAAAAAACGTTGTATTAAAATTCTTTTGTTTAATGACCCGAAGTTATAAGCTGCTAAATTCAACACCTGTCGAAACTGTCATGCAGAAAACAGAAGAGAATCAAGATTGTTTATATTTTAGAAATATATAAAAAACAAAACACACACACACACACAACCCTAATATTAAATGTAATAATTATAAATATAAAAAAAACAACAAGCATGTGTATAATATCAAAATAAGTAATTGTACATCTAATTCAAAAGCAGCGAGTAAATCTGATTAAATACCTTGAACTATAAAACAAACAAAACATAATAAATAAAAACAATTAATTTAAGTTATGTATATTTCGCAACAAATACCAACTCTAAAAAAAAAACTAAATCTAAAAAAAAACACGCAAAACTTGGACTGATTTTATAAATATTTTTTTAATCATATTAACTGAGAAGATAATTAAAAACAACTGTATAACAAAACAAAACAAAACAAAAAAAAATCAAAAAACAAAAAAAAACCTAACAAAATGTTTAACAATTGAAAAAAACGACATAAAATTTATTTTTAATTATGCCCTCCTTATATTTTTTTTATTAAATGAGATGAGAATTTACCATTTCTAGGCGCCGTCGTTTTTTATACAATTCATATACATTTTTGCAGTTTTTTTTCGACATATTCTTTACAAACAATTGGCGAAATTGTAAAAAAAATTTAAACAAAAAAAGTGATTGGAGTTTTACTCAAAAATAAAAGGCATTAACGGTATTAATTAATTAAAACAAAAAAACGCAACATAAACATAAAAACAAAAAAAAATCAAATGCACACACTTTCTGGCAAAACAAAAAACAAAAGTTTCAATCACTTGACATGCACTCACCAACACACACACACACACCACACACAAGCATGCATACACACACCAAAAGACTTCAATATTTATTTATAAAGAAAAAACCAATTTTAATTCAAAATTTTATATATATTTTTAAACTGTAGCAATTAAATTAAAACAATTTGGCATAATCAAAATTTTGTTATAAAACAAAAAAAAAACAACAAACGTGCAAATTACATAATTTTGGCAATTTATTTCTTTATTTGAAATTTATGTTATGCAATTTAATTAATTATTTTTATACGTTGTATCTTTTGTTTTTGCTGCTTTTGCTTTTGAACTGTAAAAACGAGAAAGTAAACTAAAAATAAACAAATTGTTGGCCTTATTTAAAATTAAATCAAATTTATTCTAATTTTAGTAGCGATTTGTAAAATACGACGAAATAAAAGAACTAAAACAAAATATGTAAAGTTAAAATAAATCTTTTTTAATTGTGTAAAAAGTGGCAGAGATATTTTTTGAAATGTGCAATTTTTTAATTTTTACTACTATTCTTAAATAATTATGCTAATTGAATATATATTATTTTCACCTACACTTATACATACAGTAAACACCCACACACATACTGATACATAAACATTTAAGTAAATTTAATTTATAACTTTTGAATTTTTATACAGCAATTGAAATCATTGAAAATAGTAAGACAAATATCTAAAAATTAATATAATTAGAAATTAAATGCTTTAAAAAAATTCAATTATTTGTAAACTGCACTTTAAAATGAAAGGAAAAACAAAAACAAACACACAGTGAATAATTTAATTATAAAATAATTAATACCAGCAAACCTATTAGTGGAAGAAATCCCTGAAAATAAAAATAACAACTCAATTTTAAGTTTCTTTATTATACATATACATTTGATTTAACGCATAAGTTTTTTAGTATGCATAAAAAGCGTTTAATTATTATACATAATTTGTTTTGTAGTTTTACTATAATGTAAAAAACCAACAACAAAATCTATCGTAATATAAATAATTTTTACTATTTTACGTAAATGCAAAAATGGAAAATGCAACAACAAAACAAAAATACACACAATATATATTGAAAATATGTTGAACGAAAAAAACAAGCATAAACAGAAATGTGTTTTTATTTTATTTAGTATTTCACAATTTTTAATTATTCACAATTTTTATTTTTCCATGAAACAATTGGCAATTGAAAGCGACAAGTGAGCAAAGACTCGTTAGTGTAGGGATCGATAGATCGATTAATCGATAGCTCGATCAATTGCATGCAGAACTTGAAAACTATTTTTGCATATGCGAAGCAAACGGCTGTGAAGTTGGCTTTTCACTGAGTGTTGTTATATCAAATTATAATGAAAACGATATTGGAAAAGCAAGCTAAGAAAACTAAGTATGAAACATTATTATTTCGAAAGATTGACAAAACAAATTGATGATGGAAAGTATTGCGAAACAGCTTGGGTCAAACAAAAGGAAATCGACTTTAGTTATTTTTTGTTGTAGTCCAAGTTTTAGTTTTGCCAAATTGGAAAAGTAGCAAACGAGAAATGATTTTAAAATGGGTGAATCTTGAGAGTCATGCCCAAAAAATATAATTGAAACGTAAGACGCGCTATTAAATAGCTTTAGATGATATGAAATGATTTGCTTATAGCCCTTTTAATAATTAACGAGAACTAAAAATTAACACAAAACATCTATAAAAGGTACTGTCAAGTGTGAATTAAATATATAAGTTAAGCAATATAAACTAATCTAATGCAACCACAAAAAAATTAGATTATAAAATTAAACTCCTCGCGCCCTCGCTAATGATATTTCTTTAAACTTTGATAATACCAAACTAATTATAAAATAAACCCAAAACAAAAACAAATAACAAAAAAAACCAATCCTATACCTAAGCCAAACTGTAAATATGTATGTATATGTAACCCTCGCTCTATATAAAGAAGCATTATGACAAGCAACAAATACGAAACATACAAAAAAGCAACCTGACAAAATTATAATGATGAACATAAGGTATAAAGTAAAGTAAAAAAACAACTTGTTGAGATATCCATTCATATAATATGACTAACAAAGCATAAGAACAAATGTAATGAAAAACACAAATCGTTATGTAGATTTTTGAAATTCATAAAACGAAACCTAAACCAAAAAAAAAAAAGATCAAAAACTTTATTTAATTTTTATGCACTGTTTTCTGTTACGTGTAACTTGAATAACTTGTTTTGCCCATAAACTACTTACAATACCTAATTACCCCTAAAGGAAGATATGTTCTACGATCCGTAAATGAGAAGAGATAAGAAAACAAAAAACCCATATTGAGCACACAGCTAAGCCTAATCCTTAAAACAAAAAAAAAACAAATACAAAATACAAAATAAGAAGCAAAATTATAAGAGAGTTTTGTGTTCAACTTGTAGATATTGATCCTGAATTGAAAACTACCTCAAACGAAACATTTAAATGAAACACGATTGAAAGGTTTTTGAGCATTAATAATAAACGTAACTACAAGCGAGACCTTAGCAGCAGCGCTAACCACAAATATACATACATTTAAAATTACTCACATACAATATGAAAACATTTTTTGGTTTCCAAAATTCTTTACCAAAACCAAAGCCCGATTGTTCAGTTCGAAATATGATAGAAAAGAAACATACTCCTTACGCCTTTTTAGAGGTACCTGTTTTGCAAATCATGAAAAGAAGAAACCTAAAGCACAATTCATATTTTCCATGATAAAAAACTTAATCAGAAGATTAAAAATCGAAAACAAGTTCTGTTCAGATAGCAAATAAGACAGAAAATAAATAATGCCAATCTCGAAACTTTTAGTTTTTTATATTGAGCTTGTAATCGAAATAAATCACAAATATATTTAAATAAATTGCTTCTCCAATCACAAAGCTAAAGTGCTAAGCAAATAAAATTTTAAGTTGTGTAGATTTCTCACTGCCAAATTTGACAAAAACATATAACAATAATAATTAAAAATTATATAATCATAAATTTACGTTTATTAATACAAACAATTTGTGCAGGCATTTATATTTTTTTTTTAAACTTAGCCATAATGTCGAAAAATGTCAAATTTCATTTGCAATGTGTAGCAATCAGTAAAAATACGAGTAAATTATTATCTACGATATATAGAAATACTTAAAAAAAAAAACAAATACAAGTACAGTTCAAGAAATCTACATAGATTCTACGAGTAAAAACACTTACTATTAATGAAATACATAAATGAGTATGCAAAAAACAACGCACATTTTTTCAAATGCAGCTAGCAGGAAAAATATATATACCGGAAAATACAACTTAAAACTGAATTGATGGCATTTTAGTGTTACGAAATACAAAAAAAAAATTATATATTAATATATTCAATTACATGTTCTAAATGAAAATCAGACAGAACAACACAAAAAAAATACGTAATAGAAATGAGAACTGGCAAGTTTTTTAAATTAAAAACAAAGAAAATCTGCATTTGATACAAAAAGTACACATTTTTCTTATCAATTATCATTTGGCACCGCAAATTTGGGGTTCAACTTGAGTAATTTTAGGGTTTTATTTTATTTGGTTTTAAAGCTGCACTGCCAAAAACTTTAAGTTATATCTTAGCTTTAATTAAAGGCGGCTTGTAATTTTATTTCGGAGAACCTGCTTAAAAAGAAACACCTTTTTTCATTTTGACCGATTTAAAACTGTTTCGTCTCTTAAAGCCGTAATTAATTAAAATGAGAGAGATGTAGAGATTGTTAGCATTTAAACCGAACAAAGAATTCAATATGCATACTTAATTAATATTATTATTATTATTATAATTACAATATATTATTATTAACAATCGTATAAAATATTTGGTACACTAACACAAGGGGTTAGCTTGTTGGTTTTTTTGAGAACTTAAGGTGCATTGCTCTATCTACATAGACATATACTTACTTATACATATACTTATACTAACTTATCTATTAGTAAGTGCATCTATTAAAATGACATTTTATTTTCAAATACTTTCATACAAATTGCTAATCAGTAACAGAAACTCACTTGAATTCTAGTTACAAAAAAGGAAAAAACCAAAAAAAATAAAAAATAGAAAATAAACAAAACTTTTATACTGCGAGTATAACTTGATTTAAGTTTGAGAAAAAAGTATATATACATACATGAACACAAACATGTACAAGTTAACGTAATTTGCTATTTACGTGTAAACTTTTTGGGCGAACGAGTGGGCAGAGCATTAAACTACAACTGATTAATAAGCCAGCCTATGCGGCGCATATATAATTACATTTTTGAAATTAATTACATACATAACAAGAACAACAAAAGATCTATATAGGCTTAGACTAACACACATACACTTTAAATAGTTTTAAAACTAAGCTGTACATATACGTATGAAAATAATAATAACAACAAAAGTCTATATATATACGATATATATGAAACGTGTAATAAAAATAAAAAATATATATTTAAAATATGTTCAATGGATTTGATGTTTGTTTTGTCATTGAAATGATTTAAATTAAATATTAGTTACTTCTCAGCGACCTATCGATTTGAATTGGTGTGCAACATTTGCACTCTTGGCAACATTTCAACAGTGTGGCAGCACTGCCAGTATCGATGTATCGATAAATAATACAATTGTCATATCTCCAACCTATTTCGGACGCCGCACTGCAAGAAAAATATATTAGAAAACGTAATAATTTAGGCAAAAAGGTAAATGAACGTGCAATATGGAAGCTATTTGGGCTGGAGCATAAACAATAAATGTTGTTAACTTGTGTTTAGCCTATAGCTAATTGAAAATTGGCGCTTTAACAACACGTAAGCGTAATTCGCACAGCAAGATGGCGGCATTCGCTGTTCTCTAAAAAAAAACAAGCAAAGATTGCATGTATTGCTGCTAGCCTAAATATTTTTCGCATAAATTATGAGCAATTAGTGTACAAGTCGCCAACATACAGGCCACAGCCCCAGCTAATTGCAATAATTGCCTGGAGCCTCTTTGAGGTTAAGTCTGACGCCATAGCCGCCAAAAGTGCAACTTTCACTGGAAGACCATTGCTAAGCAATTAACAAATATTTGCAGGCAACAACAAGAAGAATAACCACCACCAATGGCCGAATCTGATGATGAATACGACCGCAAGCGACGCGATAAATTCCGTGGCGAACGCGATAGCTACCGGCCCGAACGCCGGGACGACCGTCGGCCAATGGGCGGCGCAGCTGGCGGCGCCCGCGATGAGTGGGCCGAGCGGTAAGTGCAGTAATGGAGTAGAAATGGCCTCCGCTTGGGCATCATTAATGTGCAATGTCTGTGCACCATTTTCAGCAATCCATTCCGCGGAAGTGCTGCGGCAGGCGGCGGTGGTGGTGGTGGCGGCGTTGGCGGTGGTGGTGGGGCCCGTCGGCCCGACTACAGTGACTATCGAGGATCGGGACCTCGGCCGCGCTACGGCTCGCCGGGACGTGAGATGCCGCCGGCGAAACGCATGCGCCCTGACTGGGGTGACAGCGAAATGCGCGGCAATCCGCGTTTTGGTAAGGCTTATGGAAGTAAGGAAAACATTCAGTTATCATCTTTAATTAGTAGTTGACAAAATTCATTTAGACATTGTTGGAGTATTTCGATTGTGCCTTATGGGCTTTTTTGTATTAAGACCTAACCAATACTCAAATCTGTGTTTTAACGATAATCCTGTCGCAGGCTACGATCCGTACCTGGTGCAAGCGTGGAATGATCATTATCAATCACTGCACTCGGCCTACTCGCACTCAGGACATCCGCCGTCCGCACGTGAGCCTCCGCCGAGCGGGATGCTCAATAGCGACACACAAACACAGCCGGCAATGCTGACACTGAAACAGTTTCTGGACACACAGGACGAGAACATATCTGACTCGGAAGTGATGCGCAAGTACACCGAATACAAGACGGACTTTAAGCGGCAGCAGCTGAACGAGTTTTTTGTGGCGCACAAGGACGAAGAATGGTGAGTAGCAAACCAAGAACAAGAACACAGAGTCAAGCACCAAGAACAACTAGAACATCAGCAGCGATGACGGTAGAAGAGTATCAGCGGCGAGACACTCTCTCAACTCATTATACTAACTATTTACTCATCTGACTATATTTTTTTTTTGCTTGTTTCTCTATAAATCTAATTGCAATTCTCTCTCAGTGCGACTGCAAATCACAAATCACCAAAAACCAAAAAAACAAAAACTAAAAAAAAAACAAAAACTAAAAACAAAACAAAAAAAATTCATAACCCTTTTGTATACTTATTATTAAGTTTTTCTCTGCAGCTTTATATGGGTTTTGTGGCGCTCTTGCGAACCGAGAGCCAGAGCCAGAGACGAGACACTGATTCAGCCTCTCTGTCTCAATATATCCAATACAATAATAACTTAAAATTTAAATTACCCGGCGAGCAATGCCGTGGGTGTGTTTATATTTTTGAAACCGCGATCTTTTAAAATTCGTTGCGAGCAAATGCCTAAATATACCTTAAAATATATATATATATATATATACGCATAGATCGTGTATATATAGAACGTATGCATATCACGCAATCACATATGTATAAACATAAATTTGAATGCGCTTGCAAAGGTAAGACTTTGGGTAATACTCTTATCGTACATTGCAAACTGATAAACCTAAAAAAACAACAAAAAAATGTATATATATCGAATTTCAATGAAAAACGAAATATATTTTTGTATACCACTAATGAAATACTCAATTGATGTCCAGAAGCCCAGAGGATGCGACGGCATCTATATACATACTATATATATATATATATAGTAAGTATGTAGATATGTCAGATATAGTCAACCAACTTGCCAGCCGTTCTTTTTTTTCATTTAATGATACATATATTGTACTTAATAGTCTTTTGACAAGCCTCGATTTTGATTAAGCTTCATCTTGTCTTTCGCAGGTTCAAGAACAAATATCATCCCGAGGACAGTGTACGAAGAAAGCAGGAACAGCGCGGTTTTCTCAAGGTTAGAAAAAAAAGAAAAACTTTTAATTCAGCTCTAAGAGTTATTACCATATTGATGTGTGTTCTATACACATCTTACAGAGACGCGCTGATGTATTTGTGGACCTGCTCAATAATGGCAATATTGGCAATGTCAGGGTGGACTCGTTGCAGGCGGATGCATTGGTGCGTGTGCTGGACACTTGTGTGATCAAACTGGAAGGCGGTACTGATGAAGATATAAAAGTACTCGACGAGAAGCCAAGGGATCCGGCTCCCGTCTACGAGCGCAGGTCGGAGCGATCGGAAAGATCGGAAACGACTGAATCGCTGGTGGTAACCAAGCGAGAACCTGAGAGTCCCAATAACCAGACAAAATCGGAGAAAGATGATGACGAGTTGCCCGAAGTTGAGTCGCCGCAACGCAAGAATGTGCTGCCCGTAAACTCTGACGATGAGAACTGGGATGACAATGAGCAGATGCCAGCTACCAAGAGCGAGCAGCAATCGGACCTGGCGACTGAGAAGCCTGCCAAGCAGTTGAACGATGAGGATTCAACGCAAGCAAATAGCGAGAAAAAACAGACGAAGAAGCAGAAATCCAAGAAACGCAAACGCACCAGCAGCGACGATGAAAGCTCGTCCTCCTCCAGCTCTGAATCGGACTCTGATTCCGATGAAGAGAAGCTGATAGAGAAATACGATGTAGAGGAGGGACTACGTGCCGATCAAAAGGCGGAAGCTGAGAAAGAAAAGGAGGAGAAAGAGATAGCGGCGGTGGCAGCAGCTAAGGCCAAACTACTGCCGCCCGATAGTCCCACAGTCGATGAGGAGGGCGAGGCGGCTGTCGAGGAGGAGAACAAGAACGAGGAGGTGACCATCAAGACCGAAATTAACGATGAAACTTCAGAGAAAACGGAGCAGCCAGCATCGGAGGAGAAGAAGGACGAGCAGCCAAATGATGACCCAGAAGCATCCTCAAAGAATGGCGAAGAGAATGGGGAGGAGAAAGCGGAGAAAAGCGAAGCAGATGCTGCAACAACAGAGACAGCAGCAGCGGCGGATGATGATGCAATGACAGAGACCATCGATGTCGACAAACTAAAGGAATCAATGAAGCCACGCGCTTTGCATCGCACCTCATCGATATTTCTGCGCAACTTGGCGCCCTCGATTACCAAGGCGGAGATCGAGACGATCTGCACACGCTTCAGCGGCTATTTGCGCGTGGCAATCGCCGATCCGCTGGTAGAGCGTCGCTGGTATCGTCGAGGCTGGATCACCTTTACGCGAGACGTTAACATCAAGGAGATCTGCTGGAGCCTGAACAATCAACGACTGCGCGACTGCGAAATGGGAGCCATTGTCAATCGGGATTTAAGCCGGCGAGTTCGTCCCGCCAATGGAATTACAGCGCACAAGCATATCGTGCGCTCCGATATTAAACTGTGTGCCAAGATTGCCATGAATCTGGACGAGCGCTATCATTTGTGGAGTGATGTGGGTAATGCGGAAAATGTGGAGCTAAATCCGGAGAAGGTCGTGGAGGCCACCAATGGCAGCGGCGGCTATGGTTTTAATTCCAAGAATCCAGTGTTGCAAAACATAACCGATTACCTCATTGAAGAGGCCTCCGCCGAGGAGGAAGAACTGCTGGGCCTTGCCGGCGATAGCAAGGATGGCGAGGGTGACCCCATTGAGCGGGATGAGCCGCTGTTACAAGTGCTCGATCGTCTGGTGCTCTATTTACGTGTTGTACACTCGGTGGACTACTACAATCACTGCGAGTACCCATACGAGGATGAGATGCCCAATCGCTGTGGCATCATACATGCACGTGGTCCCGCGCCGATGCGTGTGACCAGCAACGATGTTCAGGAGTATATGAAATCATACGAGGGCAAACTTGTACAGTTCTTGGCCAAGACGGTGCACTTGAGCGATGAGAATATCAAAGAACTTGGCGCTAAGAATCCAGAAAAGGAAGTCGAGAAATTTGTGCAGGCCAACACACAGGAGCTGGCCAAGGACAAGTGGCTGTGTCCGCTCTCCGGCAAGAAGTTCAAGGGACCCGAATTCATACGCAAGCACATCTTCAACAAACACGAGGAGAAGGTGGACGAGGTGCGCAAAGAAGTGCAATATTTCAACAATTATTTGCGTGATCCCAGGAGGCCACAGCTGCCCGAGCATCCTGGCAGCTCCAAGCGCACAGAATCCGAGTCGGGACGTGGATCAGGAGGGTGAGTTTTGTATTTTCTTATTGTTTCTTCTGTTTACTATATTAACCAATATATTTTGCCACAGATATCGGCCGCCCATGTATCCCCCGTTCTCTGGCATGCCATATGGCTTTGCACCGCCCATGATGGGAGGCGGTGGTCGAGGTGGACGCAATTTTCCCCAGGCACGCAGGTCAGTTGCATAATAAATTCTTTATCTAAACGTTAGTCTTAAGTGTGTGAGGGATATCAGCCTTAAAGGGCCAGCTGGGCTAAGCTCCTCATTTTTAATAGAATTCTTAATTTATAACCATTTCTGTCCGACAAACATCGACACATTTAATGAAAGGTTTAATGGTTCATGCTTTTTGCCGAATTCAAACAATATAAATTATATTTATTTAAAAGAATATATTACTAAACAAAAATACAATGGTTAGCGGTTGACATAAAAAACAATTTAATTGTTTCTAAAGTTTTTATTCAACTTCAAATACATTTAAAAAAAAAATTTATTACTTAAGCATAGCTTTTGCCTTAAGATTTTTAATATAGGAGCTACAAAGTTTTGTTCTAAATAGGAAAATGGAAAACGTAATTGAGCCACTTTTTAAAGATATGTTTCTCTTGTATGCGAAAGAGCTTTTCCTGAAAATTAGATACTTAGTGTACTCGTCTTAATTTCTATATATTTTGTATATTTTTTGCTATCATTTTTTGTTGTTCTTGTTGTTGGTCTTAACTCGAAATTTGTCACAACTTTCTTGTGTCGCAAATATTTTGCAGAGAAATGCCTGTGGAACACCAACGTCGGCTTATCGGTTACCATGATTTGGATGCGCCCGTTAATTCCGATATCTTTGACTAATTAACGAATTGATTAGCATTAAAAAAAACGCAGTTAACCACACAGATAACACAATACAATAATGTTTTCGAGCACAATCCATAAAAGCAATTCAAGCAATGCCAGGCTTAAAAGGGAGCTACAGAACTTATATATTTATATATATATATATATGTAAAGTAGTCTTTATATTCAAATTTTTTTTTTTTTTTTTTGTACAATATGGCGATTGTATTTTGAAAGAAAGAAAAGACAAACAAGTGCGAATAATAAATGTTTATATACACCAGACTTGAAAATAAAAATTTATGTCAATTCTTGAGCTCACAACTATTAAATTTAAAAACCAACCAACTTGCGACGACTTTCAAATAAATGTTTTTTTTTACTACATATGTATAAGATTTGTGTTATTTTTTCCAAACTCTAAACAACATTCATTCTCGTTGCTTACAGACCCGGTGGTTTTGATTATCGTGCCAGATCACACTACCGGGACTTGGACGCGCCGCAAGAGCCGTACTAAATAATTATAATTATAAAACAAATAATAATTAAAAAAAAAAAAAAAAACACCAGACACCATAGACTACAATAACACCGTTAGTTAATAAATAAATACAATTCACGCATTGAACAAATATGACTACCACAATCAAACAGAGATTTATAAAGCCATTTTATAATTAATCTTTTAACTAAATTATTGAAAACAAACAAAAACTTTCATATAAATCAAATTTTAAGCGACAAATGTTTTGCACCCGAATTTGGTGTATGCCAATTGTTTTGTATTGCTTGAAAAAAGAAGAAAACTGAATAAAAGTTGGTTATCAAAATTGCATTTGGATTTCAATGAAAAGATACAAGCTAAATGGATGTGTTGTGCCTGTGATATGAATCTTAAATAACATCCCACAAAATCTAGGTCAGGAATATATTGGCACAATCATCCAGGGGCACAATATTGCTGTTAGCCTTTAGAGTCCAGCAGGTTATCCAGCCGAACACAAGCTCCTTGCCGGTGTTAACAACTGATAACTTGTTAATAAAAAATAAATGCATAGCACTTATATCCCATACTTGATCCGGAACTAAAGAAGCAGAGCGGTAAACCATCGCTTCAGCAATTCGCGATTCAATGCACTGATGTCGACAACAGCAAACCGACATGTTCCGGCTATGTCCACAATGCCCTCCATTGCATTGGGCTTGGAGTTGAGCAGCAAAGCAAAAAGATAAATGGGTAAGTATTAAAATTAATCAGCATTTTGTAGGGTTGGAGGAGGAGGATTTTTTTCAATATGTGTTCATTCAATAAACCCTTTTATAAAACTTAAACGAGGAAGAAGTCTATGCTTTGTAGACAAAATAAATATGTATGAATGAATGACCGAATAGACCCATAATATAAGAGTATATATTCAAACAGATTGAGAATAATCGAGGCAAGTGAGTGAGAATTAAGTTGTCTTGACGCACAGCAGCTGAGACAAAAGTGTGTGGAGAAAAGTGCTAAAAATAACATTTACGAGCAGGAAAAGCGAAGTGAAAAGAAGAAATAATTTGAACGCAATGAAAATGAAATTTTCTCAGTACACTTAGTGTGAGTTTGAAAGCCCAGAAGTGTTCATCAATTGAAATGACGATTCTCAGTACCAATTGCGCTGTTTGCAATGTGGCTGCCCCACTAACCTGCATCCGTTGCAAGCTGGTACGTTATTGCAACGGGGAGCATCAGAAACAGCATTGGCCCGTCCACAAGACATGCTGCAAGCCCTTCAAGGTGCTAAACGATCCTCAGTTGGGACGCTACTTGGTGGCCACACAGAATATAAAGGCGAAGCAGATGATATTCGTGGAGGAGCCGCTCGTTGTGGGTCCCAAATGGTTTCTCACCGACGACGAGAAATCGGCCAGCATTGTGCCCTGCGTTGGCTGCTATACGCCCTGTCGCATCAACAAGCATCTGTGCCGCAGGTGAGTGCACTGTGCAACAAATTTTGGGATTAGGAAAGGTCAAAAAAGATTGCTTAAATTGTGGTGCTCAGTGTAATCCTCTAATCATTTTCCACTTCTACAGTTGTCGTTGGCCTGTTTGCAGTGTCAGCTGCAAGCATGAAAAACTTGAGTGCAGCATTCTCAGCTTGGGCAATCCGCCCTCAGGAAAAGCGGATGCACGTGGACTGCATGACTATTACAGACATGATGCGCTGCTGGTGCTCAAGTGCCTATTGCTGCAGCGTCAACATTCTGATCGTTGGACAGCACTGCTGGAGATGCAGTCCCATGAGAAGGAACGCTTGGGCACAGAGCTGCAGCAGGAGGCGGAGCAGCGCATTGTTAGCTATCTGCAGCAGCGATTTCTGCACCGCATTAAGGCGACCAAGAATCATCAGTGCCTGCTGAATGAGTACGGATCGGAGCTACTGCATCGACTGTGTGGCATCATTGAGACCAACTATATGGTTATCGAGCTGGCTACGGGTGTGGAGCTGAGCGGCGTCTTTCGGCAGGCCTGCATGATGGAGCACGCCTGCCAGCCAAATGTGTACTTTCAATTCGATGCTGCCACGCAACGGATTGCGGTGCGCGCTGGCTGCGATTTGAAGAAGGGTGACCACCTCAAGATTACCTACACGAACATCCTATGGGGCACACAGATGCGACAGCATCATCTGCGCATGACCAAGCACTTCAATTGCCGCTGTTCGCGCTGTGAGGATCCCAGCGAGTATGGGACTTATGTGAGCGCTATGCGCTGCCTGGGCGATGTGTCCAAGTCGTGCGGCGGCGTCCAACAGCCCCTGGATCCACTTGACGAGCAGACGCAATGGAAGTGCGACACTTGCCCGATGCTTGTGGATGCTGGCTATGTGTCCGAGGTGCAGACCCACATGACTGAAGAAGTGGAGAAGCTGCTCGCCGGCCAGCCGACAGCCAGTCAGGTGGAGCTGCTCTTGGCGCGTCTCTCGCAGCTCCTGCATCCCAATCACTTTCACATGTTTAATTTGAAGCACACACTGATTCAGCTCTACGGACACGAGCCGGGTCTGGAGCTGGCGGCGTTGAGTGATATGCAGCTGGGACGCAAGCAGCGACTCTGTGAAGAGCTACTCAATGTTTGCCAAGGCCTGGATCCATACAGCATCAAGTTGGCCATCTATGTCAGTGTTATTCTAATTGAGATTGCTCACTCGCTCGAGGAGCAGGCAAGACGGTCACCTGTAAAAGCAACAGCCCAGTTGGAGCTAGCTCGTGTGCGGCTGCTCGAGGCGCAGGATGTGGTAGAAAAGGTGCAAGATTCGGTGGCTGGCAAAAAACTGCTCGAAAAACTGCAGCTGGACCTCTTTGAGCATGATAAATTGGTGCTGGCAAACAACCACAGTCACAATAGCCACATTCAGACTGCTGTTTAACGAAAATACAAGCGGGTTGTTTAAATTAAATAACAACTAGTTTGTATTTATAATAAGGTATTTACAAAGCAGCATGTAGCTCCACGCGCTGCTGCTCCAGCAGCTGCGGATGCGCATCGAGGACCGCTCGTTGCTGTCGCAGATTTTTCACAATACCAGGCAGATGCCAGCCATGCCGCAAGAGACTCTCCATCACATCAAAGTGGGCGTGGCGTATGCAACGTAGTTGCGAACAATGCGCCACTGTGCGCAGCTCGACGGCCATGTCATGAATCATGGCTGCCATATACTCCTCGCTCTCGTTGATGGTGTGCAGCTCGAGGGTAAAGTACGGTCGCTCAAAGTGTATCAACTTGATCCCATAGATGACCGTCTGACTGTTATCAGCCGGCCGCAACAGACCCTTGCATGCCAGCTCGTAGGCAGCATGCGTCTGCAGATCAACGCCACAGAGCTCGTACATCTTGCGCTGATGCGAGGCTTGCATGGAGGCGGCCAAGCCGCTGATACGTTCTGCCGTAACATACTTATGGTTTGCACGGACTGTAACGCGAGAATTGGGCAGGTGGCTTTCGGTGGCGGTGCCCATGCGAGCGGTCACATGATAGACTCTCACTGGCCGATTGCGCTGGATAAGACTGGACTGTTTCAGTCCCCCGTTTAAGCCAAATACTGTAAGCAATATTCGGAGAATTGAGTTCAATAGATATCAATTAATATGTCTTTGTCCACTTACACAAAACTCCGCTTGTGTGATCACCCAGTGTGGCAACAGCTGCGCATTTTATATCAGCCGGCATATAACGTGGACCAGCGGCCAGGATGTGATCCGATAGATCAGCATCGGAGGCAATCTTGTGTAGCACAGTGTCCGCGGCAGTGCCAGTGCCCAGCAGCAATCTATCCTTGGCTAACTGGCGCGGCTCTCGCTGCTCCAGCTCATTGAGTCCTAATTGAATATTTACAAGTTGTTGAAGTTAAATTTCGGATGTGTTAATTCCTCACATTTCACGCACCTTTACAAATATTGCCCAGAATGGCATTTCGCACATGTTTCACTTTCATGCCAGCTGGCTTATATACATTTATAATGCCATGTAAGTGCTTAAATACAGTTGCCGCATCGTAGACCTTTGTCAACGACATATTTAATAAATAATTGCATAAAAAACGCGTTTCGTCGTGTTTATGTTTTGAAGTAAAAAGTCAGCTGTTTTCACGTGAAATATCGCTCAGCTGTATGCGATAATTTGGAAGTGTTGGTAAATAATACAAGTTATCGATTAACGATAATCATTTTACTGCTGCACGTGTTGCATTATTATTTTTGCTGTTTTGAGTTGTTTTATTGCTGAATAAGCGATTTAAACGACGATCAAGGAACATGAAGTGGACCACATCGAATATAAAACATGCTAACTATACAGCCAAACATGAATTGTTCGTGGGCACACACACGGGTTCCTTCAAACGTAAGTCAAATGCTAAACGCTAGCTCCTTTGGCCGCTGCTAATTTTTTTAACTTTCGTAGATTTAATGCCCGCTGCGGAAAAAAGTCCATATGACCAGTCAAATCTCAGTGATTTAAGTGGTTTGGATAAGGAGTCGCGTGTCACAGCATTCGCATTTGGCAATGAGGCACAAACGGAGATATTACTTGGACGGGCTAAGAGTATTGCAGAGCTGCACTCCTTGGGAATTAGCGGAGGAGTCTCCACTCGTAATGTTAACTTTACGGCTGCTCCCATTGTGGGATTGGCGCGCTTTAACAATAACCTGATTGCTGGCATTGGTAATGGGCAAATACAAAGCTTATCCCTGGACCATGTGGATGAAGAAGACGAGCAGGCGACACCAGTTGTCATCCAAACAGGCGATCAAATGGATCATCTGCGTCAGTGCTCGGCGGCCAGAAACATCGTTGCCACTGGCGGCAAGGCCAGACAGAATAATCTGAAAGTCTATGATTTGAGCGCCGATGGCAAGCAGATCTTCAACTCCAAAAATCTGCCCAACGATTACTTACAGTTAGAGGTACCCGTTTGGGACAGTGACATCGGCTTTGTGGATGGCCCCAATGTATTGGCCACCTGCTCCCGGCATGGCTATGTGCGAATCTATGATACACGCAAACAACGACGTCCAGTTACCCACTTTGCCAGCGAGGAGCATGGCATGAGCTTTGCGGCGCTGGTGGCACACGGCAACTACATCTACACAGGCACCACCATGGGTGTCCTGAAGGTAGGCTCACAAGTAATGCAACACTGATGCAGATTAAATAACATGAATTGCTCTTTGCAGGCCTTCGATACGCGCAAAATGAAAACCCATTGTCACACCTACAAAGGATTTACGGGCGGCATAAGTGATTTACACTTGGATGAGACTGGCAAATACTTAAGCTCAGCCTCCCTGGATCGTTATGTGCGTGTGCATGATGCCGATTCCACTGTACTGCTCTATCAGTGCTATGTGAAATCCAAGGCAACCAAAGTGTTGATTAGGCAGATCCCTGGCCAGCAACAGCGAGAGCAAGAAACCGAAGAGGAAGTGGCAGAAGAAAAGGAAAAGAAAAAGCACAAGGATATTAAAAATAACAAACAAGAGCCTCAAGCTCAAGTGGATGCCGAGTATGAAGATATGTTTGAGCATATGGCTACCGTGGGGTAAGTTTATCTGTATACACAATATATTTATATATTTAAACAATCGATGCTAATAAAATACACATAAAAAACAGCGACAGCGAGGATGATGATGACGAAGCGGCCGAGAAGCAAATGACCGTGGCCACAAAGCGAAAAGCGTCCAAACAATCGTTGAAAACAAAAAAGAAAAAACAATAAATGTGCTATCTTAAAAAAAAAAATAAAAAAAATAAGTGAAATTAAGTTTTAAATATACATACATGTATATTCAGTTACCGGAGTACTATTTCCAAGCCAGTTTCATCTGCAGCCGCTTTTGCTGTTGATAGTTCTTGTGCAAGCGAAATGTGCAGTAATAAAAGAACTCCACAATGGATATCATGCTCAGACCCAGACAAAGATTGAAAATGCCACCCAAATCAGCTACAACGAATGTAAATGAATTACAGATTAATGTGGGAATAATAATGCACCTACACAGTAATCCAATCCAGGACATGACAATCATTTTCGTAATCACAGGCACCACCTGTTTGGCCAAGTAGACGCGCAGTACAAAACTATCATTCCCAAGCAGATCGGGTTTGCTAAAAGAGGATTCAATTCATTAAACCAAACAGTGAGTATTTATCATCAAGAGCTTACTAAAAACTGGTGACGGAGAACTGATGCAAATTGAGATCCGTTTTGTATGACAGCGTAGAGTAAGTGACGTCATAGCAGTTTGGAAGGCATTGCTCACAGCGAACGCTCTTGAAATTGTCTGTAAATTGATTACAATATTTTGTTGAATTATATTAACTGAGACGTTCAGTTGTTGTCTTAATATAACTATAATTTTTTTAAAATTATTAATTTTGATGAAAATGTGAAGCATACTCATTATTTAAATCAAATTATTCAAGAGAACTAGATCCAAATTATTTTAATTAAGTTTGCATTGCTTTGCATAAATATTATCGTTGCCTTAACGATATAATAATTTCTCAAGCATAACAATAAAGAAACTTGATTAATTTCTGACTGATTTAATTTGAATATCTCATTCATTATCAAATACTCACTATCGATGGTACAAATTACAATAATATCATTGTTTTAACGAGACTCACTTATAACTCTTGCTTAATTTTCTCAAATACATTAATTTATCGTCAGCTGACTCGAACCATGGAAGTCCTTAATCATTATTTTATGTGCGCTCCGTTTCTCTATTCTCATATATGTTAACAACCAGAAACACGAAATACACAGCACAAAAGCCATTATTTAAGCAACCCGAACATGATTGTGTCTATCGTTGAGTGTTTTGCATACCGAAATGCCTCGAATGGCAAAATGGGAGCTCCTCGAGACGAACACTGTCTGAAGGAACACTTATGTGCACGGGCACGCATTTTGAATATTAAATACAAATTATAAATGATGTAAAGGGAGCAAACACAGTGCACACCCCACCATATAGAAACATCCAGCCATCCGCCGCAGTAGCGTGAAATATCTAATGGATACGGATGCCGTTAAAATTACATTGAAGGTAAGTAACTGAACAATTTCATCTATATCAGGTTAAGGTATGGGATTGCCAGAGCCAAAAAACCTATTCCACTCAAATATCATTATCATTATCGAGTCCCTGGCACTTACCGTAGTTCCGCGAGTAGCAAAACGTATCGTTTAGATTACATTCCTTGAACTGGCCACTGACAATGGGCAGCAAGTAGAGATGGCAGCCGCAGCGTTTGGCAATCTCCTCCGTCTGGCAGGCTAGCAAACAGGCAGCCTGTCGATAGTTGCGTAGGTGCACATCATCCGAGATGAGGCAGTCCCTTTTGTTTCCGGACAGCTCTAGCACCTCTGTCGATGAGCTCTGCACCGTTGGCGATATTTCGACAAAGCTCTCCGATCTTGCAGCTATGGTCACGGACGCAGAAGTCTCCGTCACATAATCCATTGGATGATGAACGAGCACAATGAGACCAGTGCTCAGATTGCGTTCAGAGCCCTCGGAGCCAACAATTGTTAAGCCGCCATCAATGCCAAAAATATTGGCAGAGAAGGGCACAAAGCTGGCGTTGCGTGGATTGTAGTTGAAGGAGCAGCAGGCACCAAGATATGCCGTTGTGGGTATAAAGGACAAATAGTCGTGGGATTGATTGCACTGAAATTCCTTATATCCCCAGAAGCAGCGCTTTACAAATTCCGCACAGCCCGCACTGACAGCCACTGCTGCCTCCCAAATGGACACATTATTCAGCCGGAGCACTGCATCCGTTGCCTTGTAGCTATCATGGGATGGGGCCACATAGCTCTGATCCGTAAACGCATTAAGGAACTCAAAGCCAGCTGCTACTTCATCAGCATCATATTCAGCGGGTATATTGCTGCAATAGTCAATCTCTTAGTTTCTGTTGATGGTAGAACTGTTAGTAGACACTCCTCACAATCCTAAATTATATACTAAGTTTCAATATTTCGTGTTGGCAAAAAGAGAGGCGAGTCCATCTCTCGCTTCCAGTTCTCTTTGCCACACCCACTTACAGCGTTTGAACAAAGCGTTGGACACGTTCCGTGTTAACCGCCTTGGGACTGCAGATGGTGACACCTGGAAAGGCCACGTCCGTGATGGACAGATCATTTGAGATGGTGTTTATTATGGGATACGAGTAGAACTTTAGCCAGAGCAGCAGCGTCAAATAGACGCTCAGCAGCAGCATCTGCACCAACACCGATGACCAAATGGTTCTGTTTAACGGGCAAAAGACATGATAATTATTCGACTCTCTGTCCACCTTCGTCCACCTCAACCACCTGGAGAGTCCCTTGGTGCGTTTGCGTCGCAGCAGCCACATGCCGCTCACCTTGGTGCGCTCCGTGTACTCCCAGAAGGTGTTGCCAATGGCCAGTTTGAGGGGATGGCTGCTCCAGCGCTGCAGCAATCGCTGTCTGCTGCTCTCCGAAGCGCTCCTCTTTGGCATCCACTTGACATTGCTTGCCATTGTTTCGAGATGTGTTTAAGCAGCTGAAACCGCATGGCACACACTTTTATAGGCCCCGACAGGACAAAGGCCTCCGTTCTAATGACTGCTGACAAGTCCAAGTGCTAATTATGGACTAATTGCGTTCTTAATTTGTTCACTTCAAACAAGCTTAATACTTGTAGCACATTAATTTTAATTATATAGTCCATTGAGGTGGCTGAAGTTGACAATAACTTCTGAAGCGTGCAATCCTAATTGACATGCTTTCATTTGGAAATTTTCTTTTCGAAACTGTTAAATAAAATTAATAAAAAAAACATGTCTGGAATCCTATTACTCGCTTTATTTGCTAAAATACAAATAGATTTGTGAATAAGACACTTCCAAAATGTGTTACTAGAGACAGGACCCAAATTGTCTACAGCCAGAAATTTGAGCAAAGTAATCTGTTTTCAATGGACAGAGCTTTCTAGTCAAACTTTGACCTCTAGCCATAGCTTTGTCAAATCTGTTGGCATTTTTCAAACCAAAATATTGATGTGTCTGGTTCCGCATCTTAATATTATATATCAGTAACAAACTTACTGATCGAATCTGATGCACAAATTCTATTCTTTAAATTTAAATTTATTGAATAATTTTAATAAATTTTCGCCTGCTTTTTATAATGTGAAATATTTATTCTTTATTGAAATTCATGTTTAAATTATATCCCAAAAATCTAAGCTTTTCAAGCTAACTGAGAAAACAGGCAGACTAACACCACTTGAAGTGGAACACAGTTGCGCATTTTGTTTGTGCGATGGTCTGCAGGACTTGTCCATTTCCGATTCCAAGTCATAAAAATAATTCCGCTTCAGCAACTATTTTTAAAGTCAGCTGACTTTGAGTTTTTCAACTTTAACTTGCAGCTGTTGCTGTTGCTGCTGCTGTTGCTCTTGCTGCTCCTGCGGCTGCGGCTGTTGGGGACAAAAGTTGCTCGTGTACAAATCTGCAGGTCTTAAGCAATGACAATAAAAATCAAAATTTGTACGGAATGCCTTAAGCTGCAGACTGGCAGCGGTCGGAAGGATGCAGTTAGGAATCAAGCAAACAGTTAGAAAAACAATTTACTCGTTGCTAAAAAAAAATGGTTGGGTTCGCATTTTACGAGCATTTTATTGGAATTTGTTGTTGACTCTACGCCAAGTTGTTTGTTGTTGTTGTTGTTGTTGTTGTCACGTGCTAAGCAGATGAGATTGAATTTTAATTAAATGTCATCTCTCTTTACACATTTTTGCTAATCACCCAAATTAGAAATCATAGCACAAATTACCAATTTAACAAAATCATATTAAGATCTGCAAATCCTCCCTCCCACATTGACACCAATCGAGCGGCAAACTTTGAACATGAACTACGCAGCAGGAGCAAGTTTTAATTTCTTTGTGGACTAAGGGAAACTCAACTTGGGGGAGAGGGCAAGTGGAATATTAACCTACTTAAGAGGAAAATGCCTTTAAGTTTTCTTGTTCTTTTTTTTGTTATCAGAGAAATGTGCGCGTGTCGTGCCAACCATAAAACTTTGATACGGCAAGCCAAACACACACACACACCAAACACACACACACACATAGTATATTGTTCAGCCATGCTGCCGAGCAACATGGAAAATTTGTTTAAAATGCGCGCGGCAAACTTCAACAATTTCTCAGCGATGGGCATTTTCCGCCGGAAAACACACATTTCTCAGCAGTCAGAGATTTGTTTTTATCTTGTAAATTCACCAGTGAATTGATTTAATGATTTTATATTGATCTACAGCCAACCCTATCAGAGGATATCTATATCTGTAGCGATTTACACTTAGCAGACTTTAATTCTTTTTTGTTTGATGTTAGTTTTTCTGTTTTGTCAAATGTATTTTTTTTTTAGTTGTAAAAAGGAGCGTTAAAAAACTTTTATTCAGTCTCAAAAGTTAAGCTTAACTGGTTTGCTGCCACTTTTTCAGTGGATGTCCTGATGGAGTTGCACCAGGTGGTTGCAGTGGCGCCAACAAAAAAAAAACAACTTTGACAGTTGCAAACTTTTAGCTGCTGTTTGACTGAGTTGTGCCGAGGGCAAAATTTGGAATTATTTTGCATTCGCACATTTTTTTTGGTTTGCATTGAATGTAAAAAATTTTACCAATTATTTTGTTTGTTTGACATTTGGTGGATGCGGTAACGAAAAATAATTGCTTGTTTAATTATTTGAATATGTAAATGTAAACTTTGAGCTAATGATGTAACTCGATTTAAAAATTTAAAAAATATATTTAGCCGGCGATTTTTTAATGAGATTTTCTTCTATATACATAATAAACCTGAAACTTTAATACCTATAAAAAATGAAATCATAAAAAATATTATTACTTGTCTTGAGAAATAAAAGTTTGAGCTAATATGAAGAATAGTTGCAAAATATGACATTGACTAAAATAACTTTTGTCTTTATAGCCAGTTTATTTTGACTGACGCAAAGCCATAAACATATTTTAGAGGCTGACAAAAGAAAGTTGGAAAAATTGAGTTTTCTAGCTTTGGGTTGTAAGAACTGATTTGAAGTGCCTGGGGAAATAAAAGTTTAATTGATGTCTGGCACTTGAATCGAATTTACATTCCTGTGATTATCGCTGCTCGTAATGATAAGCCAACAAACATTGTCAGCCCGGCTCTGACAATCTGGCAAATCAATCAAATCATCGGCCAAGTGGAATGGCGCTGCTCATGTGCCAGCTAAGAGGCATGACTGGCGGGAGTTATTTGGCGGTTATTATGGTTTGTTTGGACAGCACTTGAAGATGTCTTACAACGCCATTGCCAGCGGCAATCGGCAATCGGCCATCGCCATCAACATCAGCTGTCCGCACATAAAAAAATCCGGATGCCAATCGAATATTTGCATACACATTGAAATGTGAAAGCCACAATGAGCCCGGCCCATGGGCTGCAGCCCGTCTTATTGTATGACCCAAAGACACTGTCATAATCGTAAAATAAAAATAAATAATTCACTGTAAGCCACGTTCTCCACATTCCGCCCGGACACTCGCAATCCCATCGCAGGCGGCACTTTACGCTTAAGTATCGCTCCGATGTCGTTGAGCATTGGCCCAGAGCACAATAAATATATTACTCGTTGCAGGCGCCAAGTAAAGTTTCTAATGTCTGTGTGTGGGTGTGTGTGTGTGGGTGTGTGCGCTGTGTGTGGCTGCAAGTGGAGCATTAAGGATGTATGGACGTGTGCCAGAGAGAACAGGACAGTGACAGTGAAGCACCACAGATTTCCCAAGGCATCTGGGAAAAGGGTTCAGGGGGAATTGATCAAAGGGGGGGTCGCGGCGATAGCTTCGTATTGGCGAGTCAGCTTTCGTGATTCGTGGCTGGCGTCGAGTCAGCAAAAATAGTTGGCAGCCACACACTTCCCACACACACAGGATTTGTTTAACACTTTCATGCCGAAACTTAAAGGCGCCTATGTTCCCTATAAATAAGGATAAGGTTTTTTTTTTTAAACTTAAAAGCAAATTCCGGCGATCTGCTTCAATAAGTATGCTATAGGTAAGCCAATAATTCAGTTTTTAAATATTTCATATTTATTCATGCCACTCTAGTAAGAAATTCTACTTCTTATTAAGAAATTCAATATTTATTTAGTATCTTGCCTAATTTTCAAAAGATTTTGTTTTCAAACTATAGTTTGTTAAATATAAATTAAGGAGTTGCGCCAACACTTAATGCGGTACTTAAAACGCCAAAAGCTGTTTTAGGCTTAAAGTCTCGCAAACCCTTTGAAAGGGCAGAAAGACATATGTAAAGTCGGAAAACCATTGAGCGGGTTATGCTCGTGCGGGGATTAGTGTAGGAACTTGGCTCTTGGCCCATTTGCGTAAAGTTGAGTTTCAATTGAGTGGAATGTGGAAAGCTGAAGAGAAAACACTTTTGCTTATTTGTCTTCAGCGGGCCTCAAAATTGTTTATTTTTGTTCCCATTTTTGTTTTTGTCTGCAAACAGTTGCGGATTTGAATATTTGTGGGCCAATTGATTTTTAATGACTATATGTTCAGCTCTAAAATAACAAATGAAACTTCAAGTGCTGTACCCAAAAACTTTCTCGGCCCTTCAAATTTCCGGCAAAATGTTAAAATAACTTTGGGCACATGTGGAAAGACAAAACCAACAAGAATATTTTAGTTGACAGAGAATTTGTTACTTTTGTATTGTCAAGTTTTATTATACTCTTTTTCAATTTTTAATGAGTTTGAAAATTACTATGAAATCGCTTGAGGTACACTATTTTTTTTCTTTTTAATTTGCCTGTTGTTTGCTCATCGAATTCATTCGGCTTGAATGCCCCTCAGGCTTTCAACGGAAATCTCATTAACGCTTAATAAGTTGTTAATGGCGAAAGGTGGCCGTTAAATAATTGAGTTCCTCACTGACGGCAAAGTTCGATGAAAAACAGCTTAATGAGTTTCAATAGTTGGGTTTTACTACAAAATGCACTCTGCTAATGCCAAGCATATTAAAAACAAGTTTAAGTTGAAACTTTGAGGAGACGCTTAACACTCAGCCACTCATTTGGCCTTAATTCTTTGATAAATTAATATTTAAATATGAGAAATAAATAAATAAATTAATATTAAATATTTGAATTTAGGATGATGCATATTGCCCCACTCAGTGTCTACAAAGTGTGGCAAGCTGCTTACAAGCTCTGTCATTAAATTAACGCACTTTGCATTTAAGCCAGCTAAAGCTTAAGCCTATTAAATGTACACCTTTCTAGACTCTTACCAACATTGACAAGGGACAAGCACAGGGCAAAAACCCTTCAATATGTTTTCATTTTTTTTGTTTTTAAATTAAGCCTTCATAGAAAAACCACTCACATATTTCTGACATTTAATTTTTGGAGTGATGAATCTGCATTCATAATTGCCTCAAAAGAATTCTGATGGATGCTTCGCCCCTTTCTGTCCAACTTCTTTGTTTTTGTATAAATCTATTAAGCTGTTGACCTTTGGGTACTTTTCGACCAAATTAAATTTAACGTTGACCTTTTTTTTTTGAATTGCACTTTTCTTATGTAAAAAATTTAATAGCTTATAAAATGAAAAAATATTCCGAATATTTGGCCAAGGTAAAAGAGGCCAATAAGAATATTGAAGTCAAGTGAAGTCCTAAGTCAACTCTTAAATTTTAAAGTCTAGCTCTTATAGTCAGTGGACAGTCGGACATGGCCATGTCGACTCTGATGTATAAATATAAATTTACATAAAACTATAACCCAATAAATCCATTTTCCCATTTTTGATGCCTCCATTTCCAGCCTGATTTTTTGTCCGACATCAAATAGGTATTTGTTGTGGCAGACACAACTGCAACGGACACAGAATTACCTAGTTTTGGCTTTTGAAACCAAAATTCCATTTGTGGCCTAATCAAAGAGAATTGTTTAAATTGAGTTTCTACTTTAGCTTGTCGAATTGTTATGCTAAATAAATTATACTCTCCTCTGTGAAATACCATTAGAAATTATTATTATTGTTTTCACTGAAAAGCATTTTTGTTATTTTCAATGAGCCGCAATTATTAGTAGAAATTAGCTAATCAAATTGAAAGATATTTCAATCAAATTTACGCTCAATGAAACTAATTTATTTGGTTATACGCAAAAGCCACAAATCAGCCTATCAACAAGCATATATCAAACACATATCAAAACACATAAATATCGAATGCCATAAAAGCGCCCAAACCTCCCCAAAAAATCAGAAGAGCAACGGGAAAGAAAAACAACAACAAAAACAAGAATAAAAACAATTTAAATCATAAACAAGCAAATCCAAAATAAAGCCGAAATAATTCTTGCTTGAACCATGGACAAGAGCAGGCCAAAATGTTATTGTTTTTGTTACTTGGCTGAAACGGCACACGCCAATCCCTGGCTATGACCACTTCAAGCCCCCTACCTACTGGCACGCCCTGTTGCTGCGCCTTTTGGCCTGGTCAATGGAATCCAGCTTACGAGTTGCGCCAATTAACAAAAGCAGCAAAAGCAAAGCGAAAACATTATCAAAGTGGCTAAAAGCTGCATAAGAAAACAGAGAACAATGTGAGGAAGAGAGAGATAGAAATAGAGAGAGAGAGAAGGATGTAGGTGCTCTAATCCCATACCGAAATAACAAGACACAAATAGCCCAATTCCACTTGCCTTGCGTGTAAGACACACATAAAACATAAAAAAAAAAAAAAAACAGAAACCGGCAAAACCAGATAAGAATCCGACCGAAGTACTAAACTCATTTTCAAGCTACCTCGTAAGAGCAGTCGGCAAGGAATCATAATGAGAAATTATGAATGCCCAAGAGATGCTAACTCGGTCTTAGTGGCACTTATTACTTATGCTACCCGTTGTGGCATTAAAGAGTTTAATAAAGAGCCGTCATCTCAGTTTGGGTTTCACAATGCTGCCCCCAGTCTGGAAGTTGACTCCGCTCTGCAGCACAATAAATCACTTTTGGCCCACTTGAGAGTGCATCCTTGCATGAGAGTCCTGTTCAGCACTTGATACACTGCTTATGCCATTATATCTGTGTGTGTGTGTGTCTCTTATATGCAGCAGCCACAGCTGACTCTTCCACAAGTATTCCACATTGTTGCTTCTATTTTACTTTGCTGACTTAGTTGCTTCCTTTTCTGCCTCATTTGCATGCGCAAAGTTGCCAATGCAAATTGTCCTTGTCTCTGGGCACATGTTTCTATATGCAGAACAGTATTAACACTTGATTTGGGTTCGGTCAACAAATTTGTGTCCACATTATTCACACAACTGTTGCTGGCTTTTTTCTTATGTATGTCAATAAAAATTAGATTTCGCTCTAACAACTCGTTTTAGCCCTAATGCAAATGGACAATAAACTGATCAAATCTGTGTTGAGTGCTAAGAAAATACACCAATCTTAAATCTTAAGCAGTTGGGCGCAGAATATTATTTTCTCTTTAAACAAAAACTTCATTTTTATTAGTACTTTATGGTACCATCAACAAGTAAATTTTGTGTTAGCTGTAATGTTTGAACAAAAAAGTTAAGACTTTATTTACCATCTACAAGAATAGCTACTCAGAGGGGCAAAACTACCCCTAATAACATCAAGAATAAGTATATTTATGATAACTGTCTCAGTGATTCGTATCTCTGCTCTATAAACTGTGAAGTTAACTATCTGAGTGGAGTCAAGCGAGGAGTCCTCACCGACAAATTAGTTAATTGTGCCAACAACTTCTGACAGTGGGCTTATCAAATGAGATGAGCATTTCTGCTGGAAAAGGGACTGCCCAAAGGGAATTACCAATCAGCATAAGAAAAGGAAGCCAGTGGGAATGGGTAAGATGTGGTTGTGAGTTGGGTGGGTGGTTCTCAAAATATATATATATATTTATATGTTGACTGTACATAAATCTCCTGGTGCGCTTTGACCCATATTGTGGCTTGCTGCAGCCAACACAAATTACGATTAACATAGGCATTTCTACCTGTGGCCAAAATGTGACTGGGCAAATGTTAAATGTCCGAACAAAACATGACAAACAAATTTTTGTTCATTGTCCTGGTGCTTATCAGTTTGACCAGATGCAGCTGTCCGCTGGGCAGACAGGCAAATGGTCTCCACCTGATTTAGTGGGCGTCCAATAAGGTCACAGCTCATGTTCTGGCATTTATGTTCAATGAACATGTCAGGATTTGGCAGAGGTGGGTACTCCAATGTGTGTGGCAGATTAGCCATTCTGACTTCCAACATTTATTGGATGCCAATAACTACTGTCTAGGCACAAAGGTTCTCTGGCCGTGTGTGCGTGCATGTATGTGTGTGTGTTTGTGTGTGTGAATTTATGGTTTTTCTGCCAATATCCGAAGTACCTGCAATATTTTGGTAATTTACATACCAGTCGGAAAAACCAACTGGTTGCTGCTGCCTTTTGTGTGTGACAGCTTGTAATGGATTTTCCATTTCTTTTTTTTTTTTGCATCCCATTCTCAATTTTCGCCTGTTTTTCCTTGCTTTGTAAATGCAAATTGAACAAGTTGTGTTTAATTTAAAAGTTATTGGCAACATTTGCAAGTCTTTGTCTTGTTTATTTCTCGTTTGCAATTTATTATTCACAATTGCTTGAGCTTTAATTAAAAATAATATTTATTTAATCCGTTGCCAATAAATCTTGTCTTTATAAGTTTGAATTTTAAAATATCGATTTAAGCATTACATAGATAAAAATTAGTAGATAGTTTAAAGAAAAGAAAATACATTTCACTCCAATGAATTGAAAGTCTTTTGGATATTTTCTAAATTTTATTTGCAACACATTTCATGCACTTTTGACACATCAACACTTTTTATATAATTAATTTTTACTTACATTTATCAACATTTAAAATCTTATTTATTAAGCAAATAGGAAACATGAGTATGTTTATCCCATTTTTGTAGGAACTTTTCCATTTAGGATAGGGTATAAAAAATGCATCATATTCATATTAGTAGCGGGCACGCCCCTTGTGGCGCTTGATTAAACTGAAAACGTAGACAAATGGATAGATGGAAAGATTATTTAAATTATATATATAAAATATGTGAATTGTGAATCAGTGCATAAACTTCAATTAAATATGTATTTAATATATATGCCCTTACCTGTGTGTGACAACGATAAAAATTGCTATAAAGGTGATTTTGTAGTTCATTTTATTTAATTTTAATCATATTATAATTAATATTTGCATACACGTTTATTTCATATTTAATTGGAGATTAGTTCCAGCTAAATTGGAAATTATTTGAGAGCCCTTTTTAGATGTGACTCAAACACTAAAAACTCCATAAATTAATTAATTGAAATACATAAATACATTAATTATGGCATATTCAACACTTGAAAGCAACAACAACTAAACATTCATTTATTTCATTTATCTCATTTATTTACATTTTAACGACGAACCTATAATTACCATAATTATAGCTATTGATATTTTGACATTAAACACGTTTACAATTAGTAGGAATTACGTGGAATTGCGTATATATGTGAATAAATATATATATCCCAATAAATACCTATTTAATTGCACATACATTCAGAATATTGAGACACATACATATATATTTATATATATAGTTAAATCTAACACTTAATGTACCACATCACATAGAGTACCCTCAAATCGGTTAACGAGTTTGTCGATATAGTAAATCTTTATATATTTTCAAGTATTTACAGCTATTGCAAAAGAATTAACGTACAACTAATGAGTAATTACTTAAATACTGAGCTCTAGTTTTGGTTTGAAGATTTTTCGACTCTCTGAAGTCAAACACAAATTTGCTACAATTTCCAAGTTTTCCAGTGTTTTTAACTTTTTTTCTAAGAATTAAATAAAGTGTAAATTCAACTAGTACAGTGGTTGCTTGATAATTAGAATTCAGGATTACTTTTTTTTAAATATATTTCTTTTAGAATTATATATTTATTTTTTACACATATTTTTGTATTACAATTTTAGCAGATTATTTAAGACATACAAATGCATACATGAATATCTATGAAAATGCCAATAGTATTTGTTTTCGAGCGACCACTGTACAGGGATATTTTCCTTAGACTGAAAAGTCAAACGATGTCAACATTTAGAACAGGTTTTGGTACTTTGGCATTAACCGAAACAGTCACAAATTGTTTGAGCCTGGCCAATACCAAGGACCATCTATTTATGTACACGACCCATTGCAGGCTTAGAGCCCTTAGAAATTTACATAGAGCCAATTGCCAACTGCCAATTCCAGTTACAGCTACAATTGATGATGACGATGACGATGGGAATGTGGGATGTGGGATGAATGTGGGTGGATGAGGCGGACGATGGTGGTGGTTGTTGTGAGGGTAAACAGTACAACAATTACTGTCAATTAGCATAGCCATTGTGCTTGTGTGCGTGTGTGTGTGCTGATTGGTGTGCGGATGTGTGTGAGAGAAGTGGTGTGGGAGAGTGAGATCAGTGGCTTAGAGCTGCTCATCGGCCTGTTGGGCATCCGAGTTTTCCTCCAGCAGCTCCACAATCAGTGTGCCTCACCTTTTCTCATTGACGATTGAGGCGCGTCCGGCGATGCCGCCCACATTGTGGGCGTGCCCATTACCGCTGCCCGCATGCTGCAAGGGCATCGAATCCTGCCGATGGAAACTGCCTGTTCGTCCGCCTGCACCTCCGCCCGCTCCAATGCCATGGTTATTGTTCATGTGGAGTGAGGCACGATGGGCGGCAGCAGCTGCACCACCCACATAGGTCGAGCGACGCATTGAGGTGACGCTAGTGTCCATGACGCCAGTTGCGGTCGAGTGTTGCCGGAGGTGTGGCTGCCGCTTGACGCAAAAGCAGCACAGATAACGGTTGAAATGCTGCCGAAATACGCCGGAAACACAATACAGCGCAACGGGATTAACGCACGAGTTGAGGAAGCTGCAAATTGAAAAAGACCAGTTCAGAATCTTTAGTCCACAGCTAGAAATAACTTTTTAAGCATGTTCGAGTCAGTTGCAATGTGGCATGCTACAGAGTTTGACCAGCTGCGGATTGCTTAAGCTAGGGAATAGTGGAAAATGGTGCTCAAATCACGGTTACCATTAAATCTTTCCCATTCCGAGATTTTTTTATCCATCGTTTCAATTTTAAACAATTCAATAGAATTTTGAAGTTGTTTATTGCGAAGATTCTTCTTAAACATCAAAAGATATTTCTAAATTTTGATATGGTAAAAAAATAATAAATTTTTAGTCTTTTATGTTTTTTGTCTTTATCACTAAAGCATTTCATGAATTCACATTTTTAATGACTTTGTTGGCATAAAGAGCACAAAGATTTATAGCAGCTGATTATTTGGCCTTTTGTTGAAAGTAAAAAAGTCGAGTCATAAAAAATATATAATTAATTTCCATCGAAACCTTTCTTTTAGGCAGGCCTGCAAATGACTTTGCTATTTGGATTTTCAATATTTATATTTATTTTACGAATTGCCCTCTTTTCCCCTGTTGATTAACGTTATCGATGGCAGTAAGCATTTTAGCCAAATCTTTAGCGCTTTTTGCTAGCATCAAAAATTTGAGTTTGTAATTTGCCACATTTCTTTCGATTTGTTGTGTTTTTGAATCATTTTTAAAGAAAAAAGTTGAGCTATTTTTTCTCAGTGGAACTAATGACACTCGCTGACACCACAAATAAAGTTGCCGCATTGCTGCCACATAATTCACTGCAACATACTGCGCTAAGTAACGCTCCCCTCACAACTCCTCTCCCACCAACTGAAGTTGTGCAAGACAAAAATAAATATGCGACTATTTGGCGCAGAAGAGCAAAGAAATTAGTGTTGAAGGGAAGCATTTTTCACTTTCAATTAAAAGCCAAGAAATTTGAGAGCCAAAGTTTATATACCCTTGCAGATCAAATTTAAAATATTTTTGTCTTTGTATTTCAATTTGAAAACACTATTTTATGCCTAAAATCCTGTGAAGTTTTTACTCTACTCGAGAAGGGCAAAATAGTTGAAGCGGAAACAAAAGGAATTACATTATTTGTTTTTTCAGCTAGTTTAAATACAAATAAACTTGAGTCAAACTTTGTGACAAGTCTTTTATATCTTTCGGCAAGGGTATAAGTATCCCCCGAGGCACTGCAGCGCCAAGTCAAAAGACCAAAAACTTTTCGTATGTTTCGCAAGGATTGCATGCGCCAAAATAATCTTGAAAAGTTGACGCCAAATGGCATTAGGCGAAAAAGAAAATGTGTTGTGCTCTTAGCTGGGAGTTATCCTTTGACCCCACATAGCTTACCTTGTGCAGAATCCCACGATGCGCACCATGTGCCAAAACTCATCGAAATCATCCTCGGCGGTGGGATATAAATAGTACCAAAGCTCGAAAACATGATACGGAAAGAAACAAATGAAGAAGACTGTCCGTGACAGGCAATTAGTACGCGGCAATCCACAACTCCAACAGTACTCACCCACTACAAAGGCAACGACCATGCGTGCCACATGACGACGAGCCCGGGCCTGGCTGCGACTCTGAATGCTCAGCTGCTCGCCGGGCATGTCCCGGGCACTGATATGCAGACGCTTGGCCATCATGATGTATAGGACGCCAATGATGGACAGCGGCACAAAATAATATATCGATGCCTTGGCCACCACCATATATCTGCCAGGGAAGATAAAAATCACAGCTTAAGCATCAACTCATCGAAATATTAGTCAATTTGCAGCAGTTGCTACTTAGTTGCATGTTGCACAGTTTAGTTCATGCAACTAACAATGGACTTGCTCCAATTTGGTAATTGCAGTCATTTAAAGTGTTTTGATCGATTGTGAAGCAGTGCAACACACTCTGCAACACAGTCTACAACACACTCTGCAACACAGTCTGTGGCAAATTTTTGTTCAAAGTTTTCTGGGTTTAATTCTCTGCAAATTAAGCAATTTCACATTTATTTTAATCTTTTTATGTTTGTTGCATGTGCATCTTTTGTACCCTTAAATATCTGCCAAAAATTAAGTTCAGCTTTACAATAGAGCAAAAAAAAAATATATATAACATAAATAAATAAATTGAAGATTTTATTAATTTTATTTATATATTGCACCCAAAAAGATTTAAGTTTATATTGCTGCTATTTTTTAATATTTAATATTTAATTATATTATTATATATTTTGCCCTTCAAAATGGATAACTGGGTAAAAGGTTTACGACTTGTGTTTGTTCAAGATTTGGGTTCAAGTTAATCGGGAATTCTCAAAAATCGAACTTTAATAAGAGTTTCGGGTAATCTACATTTAAAATAAATAATAAAAATTATTTAAACGGGTAAATAAAGATTTGAAAAAGTATGTCTTTCGAATCTGAAAATATCTGAATATGTATTTAAATGATAAACAATTTCCCTCATTGCATTAATTAAAATAAATTAAGCCACAGACTCTCTGTGTAAACCAAACCAAGTGTGTTTAACCTGAATAAATATATTATTGCCCAGCTCATTGACGAAAGCAGTTTTGTTTGACCAATGCAGTAATTAATATATTTAATCTGTTTATCTACGAACATATTGGCCAACAAGCTGACAGCATTTCATGCACTAAAGATAGACTTAAATAATAAAAAAAATAACCATGTGTATTATTTAAATCTATCTTCAGCTCAGTAAACAAATAAATGTTTGGTTAATTTTAATAAATTGAATCATAGCATTGCAAAGCCATCTTATTAATTTACACAATTCAGTTAAATCATCATACAAATTTTAGAATTTAATTTAATGCCGACTCTCGCATTGCATGAAAATGAATGCGGTAATCGGATTTGGGCTCAAATAGCAACACGTCTAGGCCATATTAAACAATTTGTCAGACTATTAAAATGTCAGTTGGCAGAAGACATTTCCAATAAATCATGATACGTGTCAGATTTTGATGAGTAATGAAAACTTACTCGAAATCTTAAATTACATGTTTTTAAGAATGCTTTATTTACTCTGCGGTATTTGTTTTTTTTTTTTTAAATGAGAAAAGTTATAGAAGTGTTAAAAAATTAGAGACCAGTTGGCAAAAGGCGTGAAAATTACAGCAGTAGAGCAAAACCTACATCAACATCAAGAGGCTGTTGGTGTTGGATTATGTGGCAACAGCTGCCGTTGTCCGGCATGAAAGGATTTCGAACTTACGGCAACAGGCAAGCAGACACAGGCAGGCAGGCAGGCACAGGCAGCCAGCCCATAAAGCCGGAGTGGAATTAAATTTAAGTTGCTTGTCAGCTGCAGAAATGCGAGGAGCAGCATATGGCCAACAAATATGTATATATATCCGGTTAAGTGTGCGGCAGGGCATGACTGATGACTGATGTAATGGACAGCAGGGTGTCAGGGTAACAAACTGATTATAAGCACCTTTAAAGTGACTCTCTGACATGACAATTTGTCAATTGAGACACTCTAAACTAGCTGGGATTAGAAAATGTAGGAAAAATTAAATCTTAATAAATTGATGTAAAATAATGAATATTAAATTTGGGAGATGATTAGAGATGCAAGTGTAATTAAATAGTTACCACAGCGAAGGTATATATTTAATTTAGTTTTGCTAAATGAAATGCTTTAAAGGAAGAGCAAATTGCATTTTTTATTTTTGTGGCTGCTTCTGCTTCATTGCACAATTTGTTTTCTCTTTTTTTTTTTAAGACAACCACTTAAAACTAAATAAAAACAAATGAGGCGAACAATTGCGCAAAAATAATGTAACTGAATTGGCATTTTGGGCCATTGGCTAACAACTACTTACTTTGCATAAATCTTGGTGCGAAATGGATTGCACACTTCAATGGTTATGTTGCCCTTGTTGGTGGGCAGCGTATAGAACTTCAGATCGGAGACAAGGAACGACGGCATGCCCAGCATTATGGCCAAGACCCAGATAATCACCGCCGTAAACACAGTCAGTGGCTTTGTCTGTATTTTTGTGTGTGTGTGTGTGTGTGTGTGTGGGATGAAGAAAATTGTTTAAGTATCCGTAAGGAAGTAACGCTCCTGAACTGGTAGCCAGCTCACCTGCAATTTGCGCAGCGGATTCACAATGGCGCAATAGCGTTCGCCGGAGAGTGCGGTCAGTGTGAAGACGGAGACACCAATGGAAATGTCCTTGAAGAACTCGGATATGCGACACATATTACGCTCAAATGGCCAACTCTCCTGGGTATAAACAATCGTTGCCACCGGCACACAGACCAAAATGACCAACAAATCAGCCAGCGCCAGCGAGAGAATATAACTGTAATGATAATGGAATAGAATGGATTAAATTACCACATACAAATAATATTCAACTTAATTTAATTGTAATCTGATTCCATTCATATTTTTGTAAGCTACAGAAAAAGTATATTTTGAGCATTTGTCGATGCCATTTTTTTTGTCTCTTCACTAATCACACAAAATATTTCCCGACATTATTTAATGGTTTCAGTGTGTAACTGGTTAATTCCTGATTTTTTAACACATTGTGAGTGTGAGTGTAAGTGAGTGGAAATTTAAAAAAATTCAAAGAACCCTTCGAGGAGTTTCTTAAGTTTACACACAGTTAAACGTGTCAAATTTGCTGCATGATTGCACTGGGATTGAAATTGAAATTGTTATTGCTCTGGATTTGAGAAAGGGTTTGGGTAGCTGGAACGGGAACGGGAAGGTAATGTTAACGGTGATTTTGTTGTGTTCCTGTTGACCATTTTGTGCAACCACTTGGAAAGCAACCTTCGATTTCAAACAAACTTTTCTTTTGTATTGTCGGCCCTTTTCGAGCATCTGCCTTGAAATGGTTCTGTGCACAAAATCAACAGCGATTCCGGCACACTTCTCCCCTGGCCAAATGTCCGACTATGTCCAAATAGCAGATATTGTGTCTCCTGTCAAATGATGTCGAGCTTGAATTCGTATTGTATTGCAGTTAAAAAAGGAGAGAATGCTGCCATTTCTGTGTTTATTGCCGAACAAATTGCTTTGGCATCGAGGTGCTTGAACCACACCAAAAGGTGCCAGACTAAGCACATTCAAAGCATAACAATAATCCACAAATTCCTAGTTCGGGCAGACGTCAATGGATGCTTGTCTAGACAGGCCAGCCGGACAAACGTGCTCGCAGGACAAACCAGCCAGTTTTGGCACATAATTTGATCCACTGATTGTGTCTGAATAGAAATGTAGAAATTTCTCAGATACCTGCACAGAAATACATCTCTAAGCGATATTTTTTTTGCACATTTCTTTCATAATTTTTTTTGTATATTTTTTTTTTGTATTTCTGTCAATGGTTCAATCACATTAAATGTAAATTACAGCCTGACAATTTATGTATTCTGGGTATAAAGATACTCAAAACTTTCTGTTAGCGATTTCGACTTTTGAATTGAATTTGCATTTGCTTCCACTTAAATTCAAAAGTCAGCAGATAAAGTTCCGAGAGATGCAAAAAAGTGCCGGAAGGCTTAACATAGTTTTTGGTTGTGTAAGTTTTGTACAAGTTGGCAACTTAATAAACATTTGCATTTGCCCAAATCAAAAGGCGTCGACATCTGCTACATTCAATACTTAAATAGTTGGAAACTGAATACATTGTGAAAACGTATAAACACAAACCAATTTCCATGACACGCATCAAGCATACGCCATGTGGCATTGTCAGAAGTTAAGAATGTTTTTTCCTGGCAACTGCTTAAACAGGCCTGGTAAGTATTTAAATGGCTTAAACAGCCAAGCAACTAACGACAAGCATTAACTTATTACCAAAATATTTGTTATTAGTTTTTAACATATTTTAAATTCAACTTTAAGAATCATTTTTAACTTATGGTTTCAATGGAACTTTTTATCTTTAATTTGAAATGCTGCTTGGCAAAAGGGCAAGTGCCTTCTGTGCTGAATACAAAAAGTTAAGAAACATTCCTTAAGATCTTTTTAATTTGGCCAGGCATGTTGACAGCTGTTGCGACCAAAGCCAAAGACAGATCTGACTTGGATACAACTGCCAAAACAAAATCAGATATGCGACTCATAACTCAACGCTTTGAATGTTGAGTGGCAAATCTGCTATTTTTATTTTTATTTATATTTTTTTTTGGGCTATTTTTGGCCAAAAGATATTTATATGAAGTGTCTGCATACATACATATATATGCCTTGGCTGCATATATTAGGCTGATGTTTTGGTGAAGTTTGGGAGGGAGGGGCTTGCACCACAGGGGAGTTGGTGTGGACATCACTTACGTGTTGGGTATGTTACGCATGGAGCGATGGCGAAAGAATATGATGACCAAGGTGCCATTGCCAAGCACGCCCACAATAAAGATGAGCGTAAATAGCACCGTCACAATATATGTCTCCGGGCGATCCAAGGGGCTCGTATAGGGATGCGGATCCTGCGTGGCGTTGATATTATGTGGAATTGATGTAGCTTCCTCTGCATCCGTCGATCCAAATTCATTCAGCTCACTCGAATTGCTGAGCTGGCTAAAATTCATTCCAAGTGGAGCATCATTTGATTCCAGTGGCGCATAGGCCAAACTTGCCGCCAGTGTCTGGCTCATGTCCATTAGAGCCGCGTACATGTTTACGGATGCGGCACACACAGGGAGTCCTTTAGTGTCCTGCCTCTGTCTGTGCGTTTCCCTTTTATCTGCTCACTCGTTTAGGCCACTTCCGTTTCCTTTTTAGCCAACTTTTTGTTGTTCTTCGCACTTTTGCACTCTTATTTTATTTATTTTTATTTATTTTTTTCCGTTTGTTTGCCAAGGGGTATTCAGTTTATGGCATTTAGGTTTTCAGCAAAGTCGTTGTTGTTGTTGTTGTTGTTGTAAGTCGTGTTGCTGCCACAGTTGCGAGTTTTATTTTGCACATTTTGTTTCAGCTTGGACCACATTTGTTCGTCAATATTTTTGTTGTTGCTGTTTGTGGTTTTCCTTTGTGTCGCCAGTTGTAGTTAGCCTGTGGGCGAGAGAGGAAAGTGGTGGGGAATAAGTACTTGTTAAAGCCATCGTTTGTTGTCAGTGATTTTCAGCAGTTTCCAATAAAATGGCGGAAAAATACAACGTTGCGTATACTTAATACACAGTATTTATTTTTATGCCTTGCTTTATTATTTTGCGTGTTGCGGTTTGTTTTCATGCAATCGACAACCCTTTTTCCATTTTTTTTCTTCTTTTTATCTGATGATTATTTATTTGAAAATGTACCCAAAAAAAAAAAGAAAATCAAAAAAAATTGGTAGCTGACCTTTTTTTATTATAAAATTTGTAGTGGATAATAAATTCAAGGGTATTAATAAAAATAAAAAAAATATACATGAAAGCTTTGCATAAGCAAAAAAAAGTAATTGAACAATATTAAAATAAATTAGGATTAAATTCTGCTTGCATATTTGAAAACTTTTGGAATAATTTAAAAATTGCTTAGTTTTGGGATTATTCTTCTTTCATTTTTGAAATGAGTAGATTTATAGCTCTTAAATATCCATGCCGAAATTTGCATACAAATACTGACCAGGAACTGACTAAATTATAAACATTTAAGGAGAATTTTGCAGTATTTACATAAGAGAAAACTAAACAAAATTAGCTAAAAAAAAAACCCTTTTTTTCTTTGGCTTTGTGCATTGGAAAAGTCAGCTGAATGTGATTTGGCCATGGCTTTTGCTCAGTTGGTGCAAAGCATTCAATTATTCTAGGTTTCTATTGGCATTCTTTTCGTATTATTTTTCAAGCTTCTGCTGGGATTTGAGTTGCTATTGTCAATGGGCAGAGGGGTGGGGGGGAGTAAAGAAAGGGGAAAGGCATTTCTTGTAAAACGCACATTGAGAACTAATAGAAATCCATTCGGGCAAACATTCAAAGCCAATCAGTCGCCTTTATAATCCTGCAACACATCTGATTTGTATATCTTTCTGGGGTTTCACTTCAGTTGTGTTTTCTCGTTTCAATTTCAATTCGATATGGGATTGCTTTGGCAGGCGTTACTTGTTTTGGCCATATATATTGATTTCCAGTACTACATACATTTTTATACTTGTTATTTATTCAACGCTCTAAACTTGTAGCAATTTCTTGGCGCAACAATCTTCTCAGCCAACATATTTATAGGCCTTAGCCTGGCTATAAGCAGCTTAACGATTTAAAAAAAATACACGCAATTGCAGTGAACAGTCAGAGTCAGATTCTCTCTACCTCTTTGGGGAGCACTCAGGTGCTAAATGGGAGGGTCAGGTGCTGCTATGGGAAACTAGATATTTACTGCATTGGTGTGCCCTAAAATTAAATATTTATTGGACAGTTTCCTTAAATTATTGAACTGTGAATGGAATTTGTGGACCAAAATAGATAGAGGAGCTAAGAGAAATAGAAAGATAAAAAAAAAGTGCAGCAGAAAATTTAAAAAAAAAAAAAATTTAAATAATAATGATTTACTTTTGGAAACTATTTAAATTTCATCTAATCTAGCATTTTCTATGTTATTTGTTGCAGTCTAATTTGAGACTCACCATTAACAAATTAATTTATTTAATTATTTATTATTAAATTGTAAGTTTTCCTAATTTGTTTGGAAACATCAGCTTTTATTAGCCAGCCTAAGCAAAGCCAAATTTTTTTTAAAACGTTTTACGTTTTGCACGTTTTGCCAATAAAAATTGGCATTTCAAGTTACGCCCAAAAAAAAGTCAAACACGTTTCCAATGAAATCTTAAAACCTTAAACGAACTTGAAGGCGATGAAAAAAAGGAGATTCCTAAACAGTTTGGACCACTTGGGAGTTCATCACCCTTCGAGGTGCCAACTAAAGTCTTAATCTCAACTTATTTGTTTTTGCTGTTTATTGGCTGACCCTCGTTCAAAGGGTCATCAGTCCGAAAAAAAACTTTTATATATTTTTATAAATGGATTAACAATTTTTGCAACGTCTGAAATATTTAACGCCACACCCAAAACAATAAATTACATTAAACGCTTTACAAAGTTTACAAAATTACAAAATCTTTGTGAAAGATTTATAACACTCGAGAGTAATGTGTGTGTGTGTGTGTGTGTGAGTTTTACACAGAGTTTAAAGCGTTTTGTTATTTTATGTGAGTACCCACAAAGGTCAACAATGCCAACGATTGAGTTTTCACTCAATTGGCAAAGCATTCAAAGGACCCACATGAAAAATTTGCGGTTTGCGCATTACAAAGGGGAGTTCAGGGAGCAAACACACTGAGAGAATTTAAGTGCAATTAGCAGTGACAACAATGCCAGAGGGTCGTTGCTGCGGGGTCAGCAGTTGGCTGCTTAATGACAGACCTTTGGGCAATAAACCTTTGAAAGTGTCGACAGTCAACACACCAGTTTCTCTTTTATGACTGTGTGGAAAATTCGAAATGTCACTTCCGGCTAAAGAAAGAGACAGAGAACAAAGAGAGAGAGAGAGAGAGAGAGAGAGAAGAATGAGTTAAAACTTATACAAACTTCACAATGTTAATTATTTTTCGCTTTTTGGGTCCAGGCCGGCTTAATACTAAAAGTTTTCAAGTTACTTCCGCAAATGACAATCAGAGTTTTTGTTTGGCCTCCAGGCAATTATACGGAAAGCCCCCTAAAAAATATGTCAACTTAAATTCATAAAAAATGCCTGTCCATTTTTTTTTTCTTTAGAAAACTTTGACCCCGCGCGGCATTTAGAAAAGTTTCGCAAATTAGTTGTGCCACGTGTGACGAGTCGCCTCAAGTGTCTCAAAAAGTTAACTGTCTGTCTGCCACACAATAACAAGTGCCTGACAGAGGCGACGAAGCATGCAACACTTGAAAAACAAGTTACAACAAAATTCCTGGAAAAACCAACAGCTCACAGAAGATCAAGTGACTGTCACGAAAATTATATTAATATTGTATATTTTTCTTTGTACAACACAAATACAAATAATAAAAAAAAAAATAATCTAACTTATGGGACACGTCCTGCAGCTTAGATGCTCAGCGCCCTCTGATCCAAATCAATTTAATTGAATCTTAACACCCCCCGGGGGGTAGGACAAAACTTCTACTTGGTGAACAGTCAATTGCCTTTGGAAAGTTTTGAATAAGAAATCGAATTGAGGTCAAAGTTAAAGTGATTTCTTAGAATCTGTGAATGGACTTTCCACAAATAGATTAAATGTTTAATTTGGGTGGAAAACTAAAAATGTGTTTTTTGAAGAATTATAGTTTAAATTTATCTATTTATTTATTTATCTATTTTGTTAAAAAAAATAAATGTTGGGTATATATAAAAAAACATATCTGCATGAAATAGATATATTTTTTATAGTTGAAGCAAAATTAAACAAAAAATATATAAATATCTATAAATATATATAAATATGTAATATGAAAAAGCGACTTTCATTTAAGATGATCAGCCAGATGAAGTCATTTATTTCATTATTTTTATTTCGGGATTTTCTTAAAGACTTTAACTTGTTCTCTGGAGGCTTTGTGGGATCCGCTGAGCTGGAGCGACTGCTTTTTGAACGCAATTACATTTGTCGGCAGGGAAAGTCTATTAAAATGACGAGACGGCTGGGTGACTTGTTGCTAGGCTAGGAGCACCCCGTCGTTTGGGGGGTATCCCGTGGTGCCTGTGACTCTAAGCGCCAACCCACTCCGTCCCCAGCTGCTGCTCCAAGCAGATAAACAGACAAACATATTGTCGAAATGGCGCTGTGAACATGGCCAACATTCTGCTGAATATGCGTTAGATAAATCATAAGGCAAACATAATATAATAAACAGTGTTGCTGTGAGGCAGGTTATTTTTATTATTTTTTTTTTGTTGGCTTGTAAGCTGCATGGATAAAGTCAAAGCAGGCAGCGTATGCCACGTAATGCGGCAAGCGTGTTAATCATACGCCACATATGCGCAGCCAGCCAAGCCGAATAATAAGCATCGGCATCGGCATCGTTAGCTGTGGCAGTGGCAAAGGTTGGCATCGGGTTCTAACCCATCCATGGCAAACAGTTAACTAATGACTAACTGCGTACATTATTCAGCCGTGTTCTCTAAGCTATTTTAATTAAAGTGAAACCAAAAATATTTCTCCTTTAATAAAAATAAAATATAAACACAAAAAAAGCGTGGCCGCTGCTCATTTCGTATGCGCTGAAATTTGCCCAAGTGCCCAACCCACTCCCGCAGCTCCAACCCATTTCCCTTTTGACTGAACATTATGCAAATTTCATGAGCTTCCATTTGGGCTTCTCTCTCTTTCAGCTCTCTTCGACACTGTGAACATAAATATTGACAAAGTAACGTGCCGCTGCCGCCTTGCCCCGGCTTGCTCCGCCTCGAGGTCGTAAAGCGGGCATCCGAGAAGTTCCCAGACTGACAGGCAGGCGGACAGGCAAGTCACGAGACCCAGTTGGGTCATCCATTTCGGGTCATAAAGCATTGCTATTCATTTTGATTGAAGATGATTGAAGATGATTGAAGATGATAGCAAATGGCAAATGTGCCTACGCAGAAATGCCAGATATCTGTTTGCCATGACTTGGCTTAGCTAAATGCCTGTTATGCATCCGGGTTCTAGAGGAGTCATCTGTCAACTTGCGACCAGGAAATGAGACTGAAAATGTAAGTCTACTTTTTCAGTTACTGTCAATTAAATTATTTAATATTTTGTATATTCTCAACAATTGCAAGTGCTAACAAAATTCCAATATGTCGAGAGGGGTGAGCATTTTGACACCAGAAGAGCTGGCTGCAGAAGGAGCAGCTACGGGGGAGGCAGAAGCTCCTACATCCCGGCGCTCATCAGCGACATCTGTGGGAGCCAAGAGTTCGAGGAGTGGCTCGAAAGATAGGTCCAGTGCTGATGCGAAAACAGAGAGTGAAACTAAGCTGATAAGTGAACCCGATACCAATGCGAGCACTAAGAGCGCCTTGGAAAAACTTTCCATGACGGATCTGTTTCCGGATGGCTGTGAACGCTATAAGAAGGATTGCTGCTGCTGCCACTGTGTGCATGTGAGGAGGGCCTTGAGGCAGGCAGCATATCTGAAAACGCCGGAGGGTAAAGAGCGCACCGAGCTGCAGATGCATCTGAGGAGCTTCTTCTTGGACATCAGTGCAATGACTCACGTGCGCCAGAGGGTTGAGGCGATGCTGAATGGGACAAAGGAGCCGACACCTTCACCAACCAACAGTTTTCCCATAACCATAACTAATGTGGAACCGATAGATGAGTTTTGCATGTCCATCGATTGGTATCTGCACGACGACTCCATGGTGACGCACTACGAGATCTATGTGGACAATAGAAGGAGTAAGCGCATATTCAATCCCTTGCTGACCAGCACGGTTCTTCTGGACGTGGACATGAAATGCTCGCACAAAATTTGCATGAGGGCGATACCCAAAAAGTGTGCGAGCTCCAAAACCGATCCTGTGGATAAACTTGTGCGGGATGTGTGCTGTGGCGGATTCGAGAAGGTCCTTGATTCCGACTACTTCTGTGAGTGTGCCAACAAAACCAAAATGGAGCAAATCGAGGTGGAGTACAAGAGGAACTCGTGCCAGGTGCTTGTCGACTTCTGGAAGGACAGCGAATTCTTTTACATGCCACCTTGCCACTGCTGATCTACTGTGGGCAATCAATTTATATCTTTTTGGTTAATTTTAAATTTCAAATATAATTTTACAAATTCTAAATTGAAACTTTAATTTTGTATTTATCGTTTATGAAGTGTCTGATTAATTTGCAACATATTTAAAAGACAACAAATCAGTTTACAATTGCAGCAATTTAAAGATGCAACTTTCAAATCGAAGCAATCGGAATAAAATCAAAGTTTTTGAGTGCCACTCAAAAATGTGGAAGCTGCGTGTGTCAAGTGTTTTCTGTCATCCAAAGACAAAACTTTTGCACTTTGGAATCAGCAACAGAAAACAGAATTTGCTGCACTTACAAAAGAGTGAGTAGCACAAGTGTCTGCGAGACAGAGAGAGATAGAGAGAGAGAGAGAGAGTGAGGAAGAGACAACAAGACATGTGTAGACAACTTTGGCTGTCGGCTTTATTTAAAAATTTATCATAATCTGCAAAATGTTTTCTTTAGCTTTTTTTCTCTCTGCTGAATGTTGAATGGATGGTTTTTTTTTTTATCAGTGGGCAACAGGCGATGGCATTAGCATTAGCATCGGCTGTGGGTAAGTGGGGCAGTTGATGCTGACGTAGGCGCCTTCATTTGGGGCACTCTGACGTGGCGTGATTAATTATTTGGCAAATATTTGAAATGCCTCGAGTGGTTTCCATTACAGCGCAATTGCTTCTGGTTTGTTGTTGATGTCGGCACAGATCGTTATGTGAACGCAATGAAAATCGGAGAAATTTTACACAAATACTAAACACACACATCTAGATATATATATGTATATATATATATTTACATATACATTTAATTAAGATTTGCACTTCTCAATCTATTGAAGTGCGCGTTTGTCCAAATGCTAAAATTATATTGAATGGCAGATTTTCTATTTGGCATTTGGCATTTGTTTGTTTGTCTACTATAAACAAGCACCACTTATAGTAAAGTACATCATTTCAATTATTTCGATTATTTTTGAATACCCTGTGAAGTACTGTATGACTGGTATTATGTATGACTGGTATTATGTACTAAGAAAAAATAAACTAATTTAGAATAGAAAATAATCAGCAACCATTTGAATTTCTTTATCTTTCTCAATTCGAAATAAGATTAATTTTTTGGCTCTTTTTTAAAATGTTTATTTAAGTATCAATTAAGACGCAATTGCTGTGCTAATCTTGAGCATAAATTAACGTCGAGCACTCCCTATGCGTACATCCTGTTTATTTATTTTAATGTTTCCCCAATCGAACCACGCGTCGTATGCGCTATTTTTATGGTCGCATCGAATTAGTTTAAACGCTGTGCAATTTGTACATTGAGTTTTATACGCTGCTTGATATTTGCAAATATTTAAATTGATTTCATTTGGTTGTTTCGGCATTTATTTATATTATCAGACCAGTTTTGTAAATGTGTTGTTTATCCCAAAATGTTTATGGCCCAATCGATCACGCAGAGTCCGTTGCCAGGCAGCTGCAATAGTGCGTTAAATTATCCATTTTCGTTGGCAAGCCGAAAACAATTTCAGTCCCACAAAGTTTTGGAGAGCCCCCATTGAACCTTTTGATGACAAATTTCTTAGCACAGCAAAGTGAAGTGAAGACCCACACAAAACACCACAAAATGCCAAAAGGCACACATCAACTTCGGGACACATAATTGACATTCTTGTCTGTGGGTTTGGTGACAGAAGCGAAACACAATGGAAAATGGATAACCTGCTGTTCTGGCACAAATAACTGGCACGTACGACTTCAACGCCATTTGTGGTTACAAACTGGGTATTAATATGAATATTTAATGCAATGCAACCAAGTGGAAAACTAAGAAAAAAAAAAACCAACAACATGAAAGTAATTTGCAATTTTCAAGCGAAGCGGAAAATATTAAAATTGACTGATTAAAACCAGTACTAAATTTCGTAAATATAAAAAAAAAGGATTAGAAATCAATGTGAGCTTTAGGATATTCGATTATATATTCGATATACAAATAAAGACTTTAAATAGTTCAGCAAAACTCGCTTTACGATTAAGCATCAATGGAAACTTTAGCAATCGATATGCAAATAAAGGCTTTTAATATATGCAAAACTTATGACAAACAAAAAATATAATCTGAATTTATCTTGTTTTCTATTGTTAAATGTTATTTAATGCTAAGACTTGTTTTGGATTAAGATGTATATACAAATATGACAAACAAAAAAGAATCTGAACTTATCATGTTTTCTATTGTTAAACGTTATTTAATACTTGGGCTTGTTTTCGCTTGACATGTAATCAATAATAAATATCATTTTTAGAAAACAACAAACGAGATTATCGTAAATATGCAATCAATAACACATATTCCCAGGTATGCCGTTAATCCGATGTTATTCGGCAGATTTCCTTCCACCCACTTACATGCTATATTGATGTCATGTGGCTATATCTAATATTTATTACCCATTGGTTAACTGTGACAACTTGTTCTCGCGGGAGCAATGATTTACAGTTTGTTTCTACATGAGTCTCTCAGCATTGCCAACTTTTTTTTTCCACTTCTGGCAATCTGTCAGCGCCGCAAACTCTGTGAAAAATCCAACGAATTTCAATTGAAATTTCGGGTGTATTTTTTTTTGAACTTGTCGTGTTTGCTTTGCTTCAAATAAAAAATAAAAAAAAGTTTGGATGAAAACGAGAAGAGAAGAAAACAATTGGTGAAATCTAAATGTGATTTTGGAATTGCTGTTGCATTGTTTGTGGCGCAACAATATTTGTGGCGCCATGAGAACACACCTAACGCTGCTAGCTGCCCCCAGCTGTGTGGCACACAAAATTGATAAGGGATTTGAAATATTCTATTTTTTTTTTTGTGGCAAAAGCAGACGTTGTTTGGCATTTTTCAATTTATGTTTGCTAATTGGCAAAATAACTACCAAAGTGATGAAAATAATATTTGGCAACTGTGCAAAAATACAAAGCAGCCGCAGGAAGCTCGCCAAATTGATTGTCAACATAATTCAGGACAAATTCAATTTAGCCAAAAAACATTAACAACTTTTTGCAGCTCTAAGAAAATTTCTGAGATGAGATGAGAGAGGTGTCTTCAGTGTCCTGAAGGAAGCTGATTGCCCAAAACGAGGAGAATAATTTGAGCATAATTTAATTATTTACATTGCGGTCTATGTCAATATTTGTCTATTTATTAGCTCGTAAATTTTGCGCAATAATAAGACTAGTAAAAAATGGTTATGGGCAAACCCTGCAAGGATTACTCCACTAAAGAGCTAAAATATGTTCAATTTGGAGCCTCATCAAATCATTTACGTATGCAAATTAAATTCTTTTTTCTAGTGTTTTACTTCTTAGCCAAATGATAAATGTAGCTCACTAAATAAAATCAGAGAGACAAACAAAAAACTGTGTTCAACAACCACTAAATAAGCTTGAGCTGTGTTAACCCAAAAAAACATAACAAAAGATACAAAGATACAAAATGTTTTTGCTTGCATAAATTCAGTTTTGTTTTTGCGCATATCTTTTGCAATTTCAGTGCATTATTTATAACAGTCAGTGTGGTCAGAAAGAGGGCGTTGCGAACCACTCGACACGCCCACCTGGTTCGAGGCCAATGATTTTATGATAAATGAGCCAAGTTAATCATCAACTCGTTGTTGCTGCAAGCAACTTCAAATCAAAAAATAAATCAACGGCTATTGTAAGAAAATGCAGAGAGTGCTGGGAAAAGTGGAAAATGTAAAGAAAATTGTGTTGGAAAGCATGAAAAAATTGATGTGTGTTAAAGCAGGTGGCAAAAATGATGCTCGACAATTTATAAGAGTGGGTGTAAAATTCTTATATTGACGGCAATGCATACTCGATGAGGTTAAGGCAAAAATGTCGGTTGTTTTTTGGGGACCAAAAAAGTTTACCATAATTGATGGATATTATGCAGCTAAGAGATTAATGTTGGGACAGACATAAAACCTCACAATTCACTATCAAAGTTAACACTACGATAAATCTTATAAGCACTCCACAATTGACATTAGCCAGCAATTGATACAACCGACCAGGCCAAATCATTAATCACAGCTAAGCAAACGAAAGAAAGCAAAGCAAAACACTGATTTGAGCTGCTCCCTTTTACAGGCCACACACACACACACACACACACACACTAAACAAAAGACACGTATTTCTGCTTACGCAACACACATCAAAAACACAGGTTGACTCAAGGATTCGTCTAGAATTACACACGTAGCCCTCGAGAATATTATCCGCATCAGCAGATTGAGAGAACATTACGCGGTTGCCGGCTCCATTTGCCATGTTGCATGTCATCGATTGACAGTCTGTCAATATGCATGGCAATCTCTTCATATTATTGACATAGTCAACAGCCTCCTCCTCCTCCTCCTCCTCCATTGACATTGACTTTGCTTTTTGAGTCCACTCCACTCCACTCCGATTACGCAAGAGTCCTTGGTCCTTGGTTAGCACAGCTACCCGCGTCTGTCAGCCCTTTTTTCATACGTTTATCTTTTGCATTTATTTAATTTCCTATTTACTCTTTATCAATATTAAAAACTCTGTGCACAGCTGGCTGCATGCAAATGTCAAAATGTAATTGAATTTCATTGATTGTTTGCTCGGCTAAAGCTGATATGAGTATTAATATTTTTAATATAACAAATAAAAGCTTATAAAATAAAATATATATTAAATATATGCAGAAAAGTGAGTGGATTTTGCCATTTCGTAATAATAAATCTTACTGTAAGAAATAAATACTAATAAAAATAAAGTATATGTTAAATATATATGCATAAATCTGAGTAGATTTTCCTATTTCATATTCAAGTTTTAACGCCTCTTCACTAATTATGCAATCAGTTAATAAACGCTCCCTTTTTAGCCAAAGCGAAAAATGAGCAGTCCTTCAAAAGCTGTTGGCATAATTGAGCAATTTGGCTAACGCCTGAGCCTCTTATGGTGAATCATTAATAACTGGCGTTAACATTAATCAGTTTAATATGACGAATTAATTTGACGACTTTAAAGAGCCTCTCGAAAATGTGTATAATAAAAATTACACGCAATAAATGTCGTTTAAGTGAAATGTCGAAAATGGACTCGCGTTCATTAATTAAATATTAAAATGCAGAAAATTGCTGAAAAATATATGAATGTAAAAGTAAATCAAATTGGACAATGCAATGCAAGAAAGCAGAAAAGATGAAAACAGCGAGGAAAACATAAAGAAATAATATAATAATAAATATAAAAATTCTTTTTATGGAAGAGACAGCTTTAAAATATGATGGGCTCTTAAGATATGTGACTTTTAGTGCCAGAGTACGAAGTAAAATTCGTTAAGCCAGCCAAACAGAAAATGAAAGTCACAAAAGGATTTACAATAAGAACATTGAGCGAATGGGCTTTAAAGCGGATAAGTTATACATAAATTACAGGAAATAAAACCTTTCAGAAACCCAAATCACGAAAAAATTGTGCTTGAAATTGAACGACTTGAAGTTACCCTGTTTAAGGTACAAGCCGATAAGAAATAAATGTTTCTCTCTATGATAATTATCATTTATATAAACATATTTCAATGTCATTCCAGAGTTCCACATTACTGATAATGTCCACTGACTGGGAGAAATGATACCTTGCTTAAGCGATTCCTTGTGCACAGGGTAACAGGAAACCGGAAAAACTATTTGAAGCAAATTCTGCCGGCGCATAAATATCAATTTACCCAACGCCTATTGACAAGTCGTAAGTTGCGCCAAATGAAATGCAATATATTATTTGGCTCATATTATTAGAGGCACACAAACAGCAATAAAAACACCTGATAAATACTTGGCCAAATAAATGATAGCCATAAACATTAAAGAGACGCCTGTCTGTCGACGGTTGCACGGGGGGATGTGCTGGCAGACACATTTCCTGCCAATTATAATGGGAAACGGGCCCAAACCCAGACTCCAGATATTCAGGATGTGTCTCTCTGGCCCATAAAAATGCCAATGGAGAACTTATATTAGCGAAACAGCTAAGCGAAAGTTTTACTTTACTAATTCCATTGATGACCAAAAACAGAAAAACATATTTTATTTTTCTTGGTCTTTGGCTATACAATTTATATACTTTTAAATGGTCAAAGTGAAATCCATCCCAGAGCTGAGATATGGCCAAAAATCATAAAAAAAATTTACATCGCGGTTTGTTGTGGAGAAAACGACTTTAATAAGAGTATTAAATTAAGTCCTTATTAGAAATTGCTCTACTGTAAATATTGAACAGCAACGCTTCCTGTGTAAGTCCTGACAGGAAGTTGTCTAAGGCGGCCAATTATAAATGTAATTGAAATTCGAGGTTTGCTAGTTTGGTGCCTAAGTAATTGGTTCAAATTTTCTAGACCAGATTACGAATATTTGTATATCTTAACTGCAGTCAAGGTTTTTAAATTATTGTTACCTTAATTCTTGCCAATGTTTAAATAGTTGTTTCGTCAAATCAGTCGTCAGAATCTGTCCATCTATAAAATTTGCTAGTCCTTTAAATTTTTTATCTCTCTCATATCTTAAAGTAACTTCTAAAAGATGTACTTTAAATCTCTTAATGCAAATCTCCAATTATATTGTCTTATTGAATAGGAAATTCAATGATGGCATTTTACCTGCGGCAGAAAACGCGCTTACCAGGATTAGCAGCATGTCTGCAAGGAGTTGGCTAAAAGCTTTCGAGTAAGAACTTCTAATCAAAAGATTTAATGCACGAGTTTCAAAAAGTTAGGCAAAGAAAGCGGAATGAAAAAGGCTTACATAAGTAGTTATTAAGGCAAAAAGTTTTGCAAGAAACTAGAATCCCATAAATCAGGTGAAGCAAGCATTACTTTAATTTATATCAAATGCAAATGATGAATCCCAAAAGAATGTGGCGACGACCAGCCAACTTTATTCTACTTAGCCAGCTCGAACAGTTCATTAACTTTAATCGCGTCCGCGCTGCATAAAATTTATGGTAATAGCAAAAAGGACAGGTTGTCAAAAGCTTCAGCGCAACAGGATGCAAATGAGTAACTATAAAAGTAAAAAAAAAATTAATTTGAATAAACTACTCAACAAAAAGTTAAAGCTGCAAAAATGAAAAGAAAAGTTTAAAATGCCATTACGTGCATTTATCAACATAAAATACTCGAGATATATATATTTTGGCCCAGAGACCTGGATACAGATAAACATATATACATATATATATATATAAATTGTTTTGTGTTGGCTGCGGTGCCGATACGGCCACAAAAAAATATAATCAAATGATTGTCAAGCACAAACAAAATGTATATGGGACCCAATGGGCAAATTATGTACATTGTTACGCATACGCCACGTGCTCCGCTCGCCAATTTTATTAACCGCAGAAAGTTTGACTCTGTGTGGCTCCGAGTGAATCGCGACAGCAGGTTAGGCAATCCAGCCAGGACCACAAATTCGCATATTTGCCTAGGGTTATCATGTGGAAAATTAGGCGCGACGCTGCACAAGTTTTGAATACCCTTAACAGATGATTGGGTAAGGTGTGAAATTATGTGAATATTAAATGCAGTTTTCATAAACTGATTTTAAACAATCCGTTGACTTCTTTTTTTTAGATAACTTTAAAGCTGTGTGGATGATTACTAAAAGTCTGTCATCAAAGAAAAAAAATTATCAAATTCAACAAATATTTATTTATTCTAACTTTTGGTCAATTCGCATATTCCTAGTCACTTTTTGGTTTGCTCAGAAAGCAACTATCATAAAGTGTTACAAATTGTATAACGTTATGAAAATACCTGCCGCAAGGGAATAATAAAGTAAACGTTGTTAACTTTTATTATTAAATTGAGCGAATGCTGCAATGCGGCGTATGCGGCGTATGCGTGATAATTTCCAATGCTTTTTGGGGCGCCACACAAAACAATTATAAAACAAAAGGTTCCAAAAGCAAAGAATCCAACAGACAAAATAAGCAGCGGCAACATTAATTAACGAAATTTGAGGCTACAAAAAAGGGCAGGTAAATTGGAATAATTTGGAAAGTGAATGGGGTTGATGATGAGGATGAGGATGAGTACAAGATTTAGGATGAGTTACTGCCTCTAAGTAAAGTTTGCGTTCAGTGATTGCAAACGTTAATTAGCCAAAAATGTTGTTGGTTTTAACTAGACTGGTTTGTGACTGAACTGCTGAAAGAGTTTTCAGTGCAATTGGACTGATTGTTATGCTGTCAAACTGGCAGAATGACTGACTGACTGACTGACTGACAGACTGACTGACTGACTGACAGACTGGCTGACTGATTAACCTATGCTAATTTCGAATGGGGCGCCAAATCATTTGTCATTTGGATTGGACCCGAATCTGATTGAACTGCTGGTAGGCGTGAACATTGGGGGAGGGGCGTGGCTTTGGCAACGAACTTTATTGGCAATTTCAATTTGCACCACTTTCGTTCACTTTAATTACATCATTTCAGTTTTCCCCTTTGGCTTTATTTGGCTGTCATAGTCTTGGCATTTTTAACCATAATTTTGAGCGCTGGCTTCAAACAAAGTTATTTGTGGTTTCCTCTTTTAGTGTGTGAGAGTGTGTGAGTGTGTGTGTGTGTGTGAGAGTGTGTATGCATGTAAGTTCGTATGTAATCTCATTTCAAAGAGATGCAAGGAATCTCATTTATTTGATTTCAGATAAAATAATGCGGTTTGACCTTTTTCTGAGAGGAACACAATATTTAATGTGTACTTCATGTTACACACATTTCCAAATTGAATTTTGTATCGTCAGAATAAGTGCTGCTTAAAAAGAAATTGTCTTTTGAATCTAAAATTCTTGGTTGTATTTGTTTTCCTTCCATTGTAAATATAATCGTAATAAATCCCATTTTGACTTAGCTGCACAGAGTTTTCAGTGAGTAAATGTTTTGCACATGCAATTTTCTTTTCTCTTTTATTATAATAAACAGAAAGTCAGAGAAATGTTATTATCCGACGGGTTGCACTGGCACATCGCAAGTAAACAAACATAAAATTCGAGAAAATTTAATGCAATTGCAATATTTTTGTTTTGCAAAATAAATAAAAATCTTTTGCAATTATGTGTCAAAAAAATAAATCCCAAGGGTTCCATATAAGTATGCAAATCAGTCGACAGTTTAATCGAAATCACGCTTATAAATATTTATAGAATTTATTGGTTTACAGCAGATTTAAATTAAGTGTCAAATTAGTCGTCACAAATACTTTAAACAGATGAAATAACACTAAATAGTTTCACACAAAAGCTTTTAGCGTTTTATGCATTTATGGAAATTACATTGCTGCATCTAAGCCAGTTAATCCAATAAAGCCAGCTTTTTAACTTTACACACTCAAACTAAAAGCAGCCAGCTCAACCGCATGGCAAAAAAAGTGCATTTCGAAAATTTGGATTTATATAAAGCAAATGTGTTGAACATGCTACAAAATTGTTTGTTTGTACTATTATTTCAAATAAAAACTTTTGGGTGTTAAAACTTTAGCATGGAGCGCTATCAGCGAGGAGAAGTGCAGCGGGTTCACCTTCGTGTTGTGGCTGACAATGATTTAAGCCAGGCTAAGTAAACATGCAACTATTTGCACGTGCATTCCGTTCAAAATTTGACCAATTGACGTACAAGTGTCCCGCTGGCATGGAGAACACTTTTTCAACTTACGAATCTCTCACAAATAAAATGAATAATCCGATCAGTTTAGTTTTTGTATTCAATATTTTTTTGATCTATTTTAAACACTTTTGTACTTCAGCAGACGTAAACAAACTTGGCACACTTTTGAAAAACGAAAGTCGACCCAAATAATTATTTTTATTTGGCACGCGCAAAACAAAACGTTTTCCAATTTCTTCTTATTTTTTTTTTTTTGGATTTTCTGAATTTTTTGAAATGATTTTTTCAGTTGAATTTGGCGCTTGACGGGCGACCAGCGACCGTTTTGGATGAATCCGTTTGCAGGACTAACTGAGGCAGCCGGCGCACGAGTGCGCCTAGCCCCAAAAGCATCCACAATGGGCAGAAAAGCGCGCCAAACACACAATCCACAATAAACACCACAAATGGAAGCCACCACGTGTGCCAGTCCAAAGAGCGCAGACGCTGCTATAATATTTAAAGAGGCATGCTCACTTTATAGGGACGCCAGTGTAGCCATTGATGGATTGTGTTCATTTTCAGTTGTGGGCGCTGTTCGGACAACTGTTGCTGTTTTTCGCAAGAATTTTCATTCATTACTTTGCGGACAACTCGCAGCTGTTTAAATAATTTGCAATTAATTATTTAGCTATTTGTGCTGCTCAGCTATTTTTTATTTTTTTATTTAACCATTTCTTTTTCCTCCAAATATCAAGTCACACATGTTCCACTAGAGACTGTTTGAGGTCGCTTTGAATCGGTTTGAGCCACCACAACAAAGTGTTTCAGATTTGTCATTAAACGTAGCGAAAAGATGTTGTCCTTAAGAGTCAGCATATATAGGACTTCAAAATAATTAAAACATCTTCAATGACATTGCAATATATTCTAACAAATGTTTTAATCAATTTTAAACCAAGCTTTTATATATATCCAATTCACTTTGCACAATTTTATACTGAGTCTGTTGCCCAAATAAATAAGATTATCATTTATGCAATGCGATAATATATAATGTTTATTTTGGTCTTCAACACATAAATACAATTCAAAGTTACACAGGTACACATAGTCTTTGATCCTTATTCCACACAAAATCAGGCCGGCACAGTGGTGTCGTGGTAAAGAATGGACACAAAGGTGACCGCAAGAGGCACACTGTCAGAAATATGGTGCCCTCTGCTGCAGGTGCACTGAACACCATTAGAATGGCTACCACTGTCAGATAGATAAGGAACTTGGGAGACATCGTTGTAACTTTGTAGTATTCCCGCGACGCTGCTGCTCTCAACTGACTTTTTTCAGAAATTCTGTGCACTATTTATATGGTTTCAATACAATAGAATGTTTGTTTAATAATATATAACAAGATATTTACTATGATGGCGATCACGAGTTAAATGTCGGCATAATATCAATATTTACATTATTTATTTCAATCGTAAAATGTGTAAGTAACATGTGTGGGTATCTTATAGGGTTATAGATTCAATAAGAACCATAAAAAACAATTTAACTAATTATATAAATATAAAACCAGCTAGGATTATATAATATTCATATATTTCACTCAATTGTATATTGCCATACAATTGGATCGTGTTTCTATTTGATCTAATACAAAGTATTCGGCTTGAGCCATTTGTGCAAACAAAATATTTAAGTAGTCATAGTTCATCAGTCTCATAAAAAACCATATAAATACGACCCATCAATTCAGAGGAGCAACAGATCGGCCAAAGCTACTACGATGACTCCCAAGTTCGTAATCTATCTATCCCTGGTGGCCATGCTGGTGGTTTTCTGCGCACCTGCAGCCGAGGGAACATTCCTCCTTCTCGCCTGCCTAACTAGATCACCTTTGTGTTCATACGGCTCCACCACACCAAGGTGTCCTAAGGCTGGTACAGTGTATAACCCGGTAACTAGAGAATGTGATGGGTGAAGGCTGCTTTGGAGTGGATCAATCTTTATGTCCTGGCATCAAATGTGCAAAATGAATTTTTGAACTCTCTTTATTTCAACAACATAAGCTACCAAAATTTTTGTTTATAAATTTCCAACTAATAATCTAAAAATATCAATGGAAAAGAATAAACACATATTGTTTGTACTATTCAGTTTTAATATTTAACAAAAAATAAAAAAATAATTAATTCAGTAAAGTCAACTTGTATTTTCAAAGCATTTATTATTAGTTCGGGTTTCTTGAAAAATATTTACTTTTCAAACAGCAAAAAAAAACGAAAAAAGTTTTAAAAAAAAAGAAAGTGTTGGAGAACACTTTAATAACCGTGGTTTTAAATGATTTTTGATTAATTTCAAGTTCATTTAATATGATTTGAAAATTAGGTTAAGCACTTTTGGTCAAATATATAAGTTCTTAATCAGTGTAGCTAACACAGTCGACATAGTCATACAGTCAACAAGTAAACAAGTCAAATGATGTCAAAAAATAAATAAATACATTTTTTTTACAATTTTAAGATAGTAAAAATTTAAAAATATGCATAAAATGCATATAATGTTTGTGTTACTCTGACTAAAATATAAGCATTAGTCAACTGTCATTTGAATTTGGCTTTTTTGGTATGCAGAACACTTGTCTAAAATTAAAACCAATTTGGCATAATTTAGCAACTTTTGCAGAACTCTGACAAATGCGCCCGATTAACTGTCAGTCCGGGCTTTATTTCGGCTTCCGTCTCGCTCAGTCGAGCCATCCGCAAATTAAATATATTTAAATATCTGCCTCTCATTGTTGTAACTGTGCATTTTATTACATTTTGCGTGAAATTCCGTGCCTACGCATATTTAAATATGGTTGAGACTATTTATGTTTGCAGCCCACGCGCCTTGCCCACCGTGGCATGCAACATTCATAAAACGAGAATAATTATATTCAAAACAGGCAAACAGGTTGCGGTGTTGACAGCATTTCTAAGGAATAAAAAGGCTTTCTATAATTGGCTAAAATAGATGTAAGCTTCGCTTAGAAATTTTTTGTGACTTCTTGTTGAACTAAAATCTTTATTACCCATATTATTGAAAAATTAATGCAGCTTAAGATGAGTTCAGAAATCTCGAATTGTAACTCAAAATAACAGAGTTTTTATTAATTATTAAAATATAAATTGGAGTCAACTCATAAGTTTACTTCTTAAGCGATTTTACATCGACTCCCCTTTTTTGGTAACTTAATCTATAATAGAACTAATTTTCAGCTTGCTTACTTAAATACAGCTAAAATGGTAACACTATCCACATTTTGCATATTCTCTGGTCAGGCTGCAAGTCACAGCCAGTTGTGGTGACTATACGCCGGAGTAAGATGAGCAAGGGTTCAACCTACGCAGTCACACAGCAACTGACGTATGAGTGATATTTAATTAATTTTCAATTTGTGTGTTGACGTGGGTGTTAACGCAAACGTTAACGTTAACATTCTAGACATAAATTCAAACAACGTTAAGCTACTTGCGAACAGTTGCAACAGCGACTTGTTCAACCCGTTACATAATCTGAATTAAAATCCTGCCGCCAAACAACCAACTCACAAAAAAAATTAAAATAAAAAAAAAGGCTACTTTTAAAGTCTACGGAAACTTTGACAGCTGCTCTCAAAGTAAAGCAATTTTGTGACAAGGCTTTGGTATTTTTTGGATACTTCGTCGAGTAAATAAAAATGGGATTTTTTACACCTTTAAGACACTAACAATTTCGAAATTTTTACGGTCCCTTGAAATTGTTGAAACAGGCACATGTTCTCCACTGCTCACAATTAAAGTGATGGCAAACTCCATTCTAATCCATTTAAAGCCATTATTTTATGTAGTTTGGTTTGCGATTTCCAAAAAACCTATAGGATATCCCTTCGTAAAGCCTTATTTATAATTTTAATCATTGCAAATGTTCATAATGTTAAGTTAATGCTAAATATTGCCTAATTATTTGTATATACTAATCAAATAATACAAATTCATGAATGTTTATTTTGATCTTTAAGACATAAATACAATTCAAAGTTACACAGGTACACATAGTCTTTGATCCTTATTCCACACAAAATCAGGCCGGCAGAGTGGTGTCGTGGTAAAGAATGGACACAAAGGTGACCGCAAGAGGCACACTGTCAGAAATATGGTGCCCTCTGCTGCAGGTGCACTGAACACCATTAGAATGGCTACCACTGTCAGATAGATAAGGAACTTGGGAGACATCGTTGTAACTTTGTAGTATTCCCGCGAAGCTGCTGCTCTCAACTGACTTTCTGAAGAAACCCTGCACTATTTATATGGTTTCAATACAATAGAATGTTTGCTTAATAATAATAGATCTTTACTAAGATGGCGATCACGAGTTAAATGTGCAACTAAAACCATTTACAAGTCGGCATCATATCAATATTTACATTATTTATTTCAATCGTGGCCTTACTCCAATGTAAGTAACATATATGTGTATCTTATAGGGTATATAGGTTCAATAAGACAGATAAAAACATTTCAACAAAATAAAATATTATCATTAACAGAAAAAATCTGTTTTCATGATACCTATATCATTTTACCCAATCAGCAAGTTAGGATTATATATTATATATAAATGTTTATGAATTGAATCAAAGATAACACTCAATTATATATTGGAATACAAGCAAGAGACGAAGAAGAAACTATGAAAATAATAATATTTAATTAACAAGCATGTTGCTATTTGATCTAGTACAAAGTATTTGGCTTGAGCCATTTGATCAAACAAAATAATATTGTTGTCTTAGTGCATCAGTCTCATAAAAAACCATATAAATACGACCCATCAATTCAGAGGAGCAACAGATCGGCCAAAGCTACTACGATGACTCCCAAGTTCGTAATCTATCTATCCCTGGTGGCCATGCTGGTGGTTTTCTGCGCACCTGCAGCCGAGGGAACATTCCTCGTTCTCGCCTGCCTGACTAGATCACCTTTCTGTCCATACAGCTCCACCACACCAAGGTGTCCTGCCACTGGTACAGTGTATGACCCGGTAACTAAAGAATGTGTATAACCCGGTAACTAAAGAATGTGATATGTGAAGGCTGCTTTGGAGTGGATCAATCTTTATGTGCTGGCATCAAATGTGCAAAAATATTCAATAAACCATTTAAAATTGAAATCCGAAATAAACTTATAGCATCGCATTGAATTAAATCGATATGTTTTAGAATTCATTTTAATATAGGTGCAATTTAAAGAAAAGCATTTCTAATATAATAATAAAAAACCAAATGCAAGGTCAATGTCTGGTTTTTTCAATATAAGTTTCTTTCATTATTCTTTCATTTTTGTTCACAGCTGTTATTTGCAGGCGATATTTTTTGTTTGGCTTGCCATTCAGCTAATTAAATGGCAATTTATTTGTATAAATTGCAATTGGCCTGCCTGTGTGTGTGTGTGGGTCTGATTGTGCGTGTGTCTTTGTGTGTGTGTGGTGTCCCTTTATTGGTTTCGCATTTTTCAAGGCATTTGTCAGTAGCCTACACGCATTTAATGGTGATTTTTTTTCCTCTGGCTGCATTAAAGCGCCTGAGAATAATTTATTGATATTCATTTTGAATCTGAACTGCAGACAGAAATAATTTTAAATTAATGGCTGGCCAAAAAGGGAATTTATTAATGACTAAAGTTAGCACACACATTTCAAATGAATTATTTATAATTAACATATAGATTTATCATATTTATTATTTCTTTGGATGTTCGAATTCTTTTTATTTTTAATAGGTAGATTTAACATCTTCATTCTTTAATTTTTTTATTTTTGACTTGAAGGGGGAAATTAGTAACAAAATTTTTGAACCTAAAACTGATAGAGAATTTATTCGCAACTAACCTTTATTTTTACTAATGACCCCCACACATTATGAAGAAATGCGAAATCCTCTTACCAGTCCTTGGGGGCTCTGATTCATTTCCCAATGCCTATGGAAAGTGCCCACAAATTGGCGGCTTCTCATGACAAAATGTTAATTTTTTGAGTACACTGTGAATAGCTTTATTTGCATAGATGTATCTCTGCCTATCTGCGTATTATTGTATTTTACTGATTAGGGTCGCCTTTGCATTGACTACTCTCTTGCTGCTCCATCATTTGGGGGCGAAAATGCGCCGCTGGCATATGTGAAATATATTTAAATTATTTCGAATACAATCGAATTGTGTAAAAGTATTCAATGGGGATGCCAATTTACATATTATTTTGAATTTCTTGTATTTAAGTGTTTTACGTGTCAAGGTCTTAAAATAGAATGCATAAATTTCCAATTAAAGTCGACCAGAAGCAATGATTTCAATATATATGTTTACAAGCTGTGTAATATATTTAAAGGGTTTAGTTTTAAAATAGGAACAACAAAAATATAATCAAATTACCAAGAAAATCGTAGCATTTGCTGGACATAATCCCAAATTATATTTTACAACAATTTATTCAATCAGTTTTGACAAAAGTTTGAGCTGAATTGAAGTTTATGAAATTTTCTTAAGTATTTTAAAGCGTTTGCTTCATAGAATTTCGCTCAAAAGGTCAATGTAAAATATTTGTCTTTCTATTAATTTTGAAGAAAAACAACACACACTTTTTCAGTGGGCTGTTTGGAGCTACGCAGAGTAAAGTTGAGTTAAGCCTGAGTTAAATAATTGGTAACTTAAAACGACAATAATTACAATAACAATAACAAAAACATCAGCAATTTGCTGTGGGCAGAAATTGATGTGGCCATTGCTCATTGAAGCAGAGTCGAATTTTGGATTGGGCTGTGGGTTTTGGGTTCAGCTACTAAAATGTTATAAAAGAGTCACGTAGTACTCTCATTTTCGTTGAATTGAGTTAACCTGGCTTTTATGAGCTTTACACTTAATTACTGCAAATAACTAATGACTAACACTTTCTCCGTCTTCTGTATCTCAACCTTTGACTACTTTTCTCTAGTGAATTTGAGCGCTCATCGAAGCAGAAGAACTTTTTGTTTGACTTGTTCTTGGCACCACTCGATTCAGCTTCCATTTGGCACTTATTTGTCACGTGGATTCCAATTAAAATAATTACGTATTTATACAACAACAGCTTTTAATTATACATACGCAATGAACTTGCACTAAAATATCATTAGTTACAGGCTGTTTTCAAAACTATTTTTATCAGCATTTCTTACTTAGTTAAATAATTATTATTAATGCACATGCATTTTAGTTTTAATTATTTCTTCCCACTTATTAAACTGCCGCTTTCAATTATGATTTTAAAAATATTTGCATTGCAAGCAGATTCTACTTTTTTTTATAAGTAAACAACTTTTTTACAAAGTAAGCACATAATTCACATAAAAATTCTATTGTTCTTGTTAAATAAGGAGAAATAAACGATATACACCAGAAACACTATATTTCTCATTGCCATGAACTAAACCTAGTGCATTGTAAAGTATTATTTATATACATATTTCTTTTGATATGTGAGACTGTATTATAACAGCAGTTGCTATTAATATTGACATTGATTATAGTTGAGTTATGACTTGCTGTGCAAACTCACAAACCATTATTTACAGCTTTAGTGGTTCCATAAGTATTGCGAATTATACACACAATGATTAGAAATGTATTCTGAAAACTGTTAAGATTATTCACAACCAAAGTATACCTCGCACTTTTTGTATATTATTTCAATAATAATCAAATTTATTTTCTCTTGTCGATTAGGTATATCCACACAACTTAAATATATTCGTCGCTATGAAGATGTGACAAGCAGGCAAGAAAATGACCATCAAACGCTGGCTGGCTGGATCAGGAGCAGCAGCAAGGACACCCGTAGCAAGCAGCGAGACTGAATCAAGGATTTCATGTTGTTAAATTTAAATAAAACAGAGCTAAATTCAATCTTATCTGTGGCATTTAGTATCCCAAAAGTAGGTATAAGAAGGAAGCATGAATTTGGTTGCAGTTTTGATTAGAAACAACCGTCGAGTCAAATTTGAAGGGTTTGATTTGAGTAACTTGTATTCAGGGTATTCTCCTAGTCCAGCTTCCACGACTGGAGCACTCTAAGCCAGTGAATATTTGAACAGATGCGAACAGTTTGACAGGTGAATTGACGCTGTTTTTGACCTGCATTGAAAATCCATTAACGTTGGCAAATTAATATTGACCCAACCCAGTTTATTAATTAAAGTTCGGGCAAATCGTCTTTGATGTGTAAGAAATAACCAATTATGCACAGCAGTGCGCCTGATAATTTAAGTAAATTTTATTTATTTGTCATTTGCAATTGCCAAATTATCCAAATTTATATCAAATAAAATTGGATAATTGCCTGAGTGTTTTAGTTGAGTTCGTGTGTGCGAGTGTGTGTGTGTGTGCGTGTGTTTGCTTGTGCGTGTGTTACTAATCGGTTTACAATTTTGCAGCAATGTCAACTTGGACATAATTTGATATTCAAATCAAGATAAATGTGTTTGGCCTAAATTGCATTACTTGTCATCCGTCTGAATATGTGAAAATTACATAAGCTCAATGGGATTATTTTAAATGTTTCCTTCCAATAAACAAATGAAAAAGCCTGTTATCAAATTTAAGGCCAGGTATTTGAGTTTGTTTGCGTTTGCTATCAACATTTCCTTTAATTAACATATATTTTAATTAATTTTATTATCACACTAAAAGATGACTTTTGCGCAAACTTTGATTACTCTTTCAACAACTTTAACTAACTGCATCTGTGAATATTAGTTAGTTTTGTTATATTCCAAAACACCTTACTTGCCGTATATAAGTTTAATTGGACTTGCTTTGCTTGCCAAAATGTTGCTTTGTGCTCATTGCGTATTCTTAAATAAATTGGCAATAATAATGAAGGCCGGTCAGCAATCTGGCTAACTTCTATGTTGCTTAGCTTAATCCATTAGGGTCCCAAGCTTGGCATTGTTTTGTTTGATATTTGACGCCACGCCTCAATAAACTCTTGTCAATTAGTCGTGCAACAGAGATTCGCTTCCTGCCGCATATTGATTAAAGGCAACGGCTGTGAAAAACTACCAACTTTAATTTTATTATATTTTTGTTTTAATCTAATCCGTATCTCATCATTTTATACAAAGTTAAAATGGAACCACAAAGACGAATTGTATCGAACTGCACACATGGATTGTGTAGCCATCATTTTGTTAAGTAAAATAAATTTTTGTCTTATTTTTTATTTAATCGATAGCTTTAGCTTAATTTAAGGTAAGTTTAAGCTTCAATACACAGCCAACTCATTATCAAGCATAAGCATATATCTAGAAAGCTATCAATTGTTTTACTTATTATGTGTCTATGTATGAAAATTGATACATCAATCTCATTTGATGTCTCTAGCGATCAATCTCTTTAATACAGAGTCAAGTATATACAAGGTAAGCTCTTTTTTTTTGACAGCCTCAACTGACAATTAACAAGATTTTCGGCCACAATTCACAAGTTTGCCAAGCGTAAACAATCTTCTATGGCAATTTGCTGCGACGGAAACGGAAGTGAGCACAGCGGTGTGTGGATAAAGCATTTTAGTTTTAACCGGCAATTTGCATATACTGTTTAAAATGTAAATAAACATTTCATCTTGATAAGCATAACACCAGCAGACGATGCGTGGGCTTTTGTTATTGCTGTTTTCTTCTTTTTTTTGTTTTTTTTTTTTGTTTGTGGTCGCAGTTTCTTGACAACTGCGTCATGTAAAAGCGAGGAGCAAAAGAAGCGACGCAGTTTAGAGTTACCCTGGGCTACAGCCCCCTGCTTACTCTTCTCCACTCATGTGTGCATATTTTTATTTATATATTTTTTGTCTTTTTATTGCCGTTTTTTCTTTTGCGGACACGCGCCGTGGAAACTCATGAATAATGCAACCAGAGCAGAGCAGAGCAGAGGCAGAGGCAGAGGCTAAGGCAGACTGTTGAGATGATAAACAAGCTTTCAGCTTAGTGTTTATTCTGCAATGCATTCTTGCTGGCGAACAATTAAAGCCAAATAATGTTAATGCCAAGCGACAGCTGTTGCAACCAAATTATGCAAATTTAAAGCCTTTTGATAAGGGTTTCATTCCAAAACAGACTCCACTTCACTCCACTCATTCACGCAAATGTGAATCATTTGACAAGCGAGCTTAGCCAACAAGAAAAGAAAGGCAAAAAATATATCAAAAACAGCCATCGGAAGATTGAGGTGCAAACATGTTTAAGTTTAAATTTAAAGAAGTTTCATATTGTATATTCAGCAAGATGGATGAGTTCGCAAAAAAAAAAAACAACTAGATGGACATGGCTTTTCTTGAATTGATAACCTTAAAAGAATTCAAACTGAAGTTTCAATTAGAAATAATAATAATAAATTAAAGAAAAGTTTTCTTTAAAAAAGCCTTGTTCTTTCTGAAAGGAGGCCATATTATTAAAAGTTCATCTTCCAATCAGATTATCGTTTATAACAAACAAATTAAAATAATATGTTTTAATTTCTTAACACAGCCAACTCTGTCAATTTGATGAACAGATTATAATAAATCAAACAACATGTCAGCCCATTTTTATAATTAACTGTGCAAACGGAAACAACCAAAAATGTAACCGAAAATTCGCTTTTTGTTGCATGGGAAGCATGTCAAATGAAAAATCTTCACTTTTGAGCCCATCGCGGCTAATTAAAGCAAGTAAAGCTGACACAAAGTGAAAATGAATGCCTGCTTACACAATGAGTAATGTATCTTTAGTGCAGAATTTTTACAAGTATTGCAATCAAAAAAGTAAACCACAACAAAAAAAAACATAAATGCAAGAGAAGGAATGAGTCATAACATTATCTGGTATTTCTACCATTAATATCTTAATCAGGTAAAAGGCTTGTAACGCTTGAAAGCTTGCAAAAAGCTTGCGGCGAACAATAATAAACAAAACAATAACTAATAATAATAATGCAAGTATTTTTTTTGGGAATACCCTGGAACAAAATGGCCACAAAAAGAATAAGTTTAAACAAACATAAACGTGGTATCATAAAAAATAAATAAAATTCCCTTTTCAAATAAAAATCAAGTAAATTTGAATAACTCTCAGACATTTTTATAAAAATAAAACGCAAATTAAATATACAATTATCATATATAAATATAATTGAATAATAATTGAAACAAATTTTACACCATGACAAAACACAATCCCTGACTTAAGCCACTGGCTGATAATCAATTTCATTTGTTTACCTTTGAAAGCTGTGAAAGCTTTCACAAAATTACCGCTTTTCGATGAAAGCCCTTAAAATGATTTCCGTTGTTATGAAATGTATGCACTGAAAGTGTTTATAAACGCCCCGCACAATTGAAATTGTATTAGAATGTGGGTCAAAGCGTTCCAAGTGAGCGCAAGAATTAAATAATTTATGTGAAGTTTAAGAAATAAATTATATTGAAAATGGTGAAGTTCTCGCTCGACGAAATACGTGACTTAATGGAGCAGCGGCGTAATATACGCAACATATCTGTTATAGCACATGTTGATCATGGTAAATCGACATTGACGGACTCTTTGGTGTCTAAGGCTGGTATCATAGCTGGCGCCAAGGCGGGCAATATGCGATTCACCGACACTCGCAAGGACGAACAGGATCGATGCATTACCATCAAGTCAACGTATGATAAAATCGTACAAAATAATATCTCAAATATCGACTAATCCTTAATCCCAATAACATATGCAGTGCCATTACAATGTACTTTGAGCTACAGGAGAAGGATTTGGGCCTCATTACAGAGGCGGATCAACGAGAAAAGGATACAAAGGGATTTCTAATTAATTTAATAGACTCACCCGGTCATGTGGACTTTTCCTCGGAGGTGACGGCTGCTCTGAGAGTGACCGATGGTGCTCTCGTCGTTGTCGATTGCGTCTCTGGAGTCTGTGTGCAAACGGAGACGGTTCTGCGCCAAGCGATTGCAGAGCGCATTCGACCCATTCTCTTTTTAAATAAAATGGATCGTGCTCTGCTCGAGCTACAACTGAACACTGAGGAGCTATATCAAACATTCCAGCGCATTGTGGAGAATGTAAACTTGATAATTGCCACTTATAACGATGATAGTGGACCCATGGGTGAAGTATCCGTCGATCCAGCGAAGGGTTCGGTTGGCTTCGGTTCGGGTCTGCACGGCTGGGCTTTCACCCTCAAACAGTTCGCCGAAATGTATGCAGATAAATTTAAGATTGATGTTGGCAAACTGATGAAACGGTAAGTCAATGTTAAAGATTTTCCTTTGATTCCAGTCTCAAATTCTTGAAGTACATTGGGTTTTCCATCGATGTCGAAATATTGCATATCGTATAGCATTTAAAATGCATGTTTTATGGAATAATATCAGTTTATCCGGGTTTTTTTTACAGACTTTGGGGCAGCAATTTTTTCAACACGAAAACAAGAAAGTGGCAAAAGCAACTGGATGCAGACAGTAAACGATCATTTTGCCTATACATATTGGATCCCATTTACAAAGTATTCGATGCAATAATGAACTACAGGACGGAGGAGATAGCTGGCTTACTGGAAAAGATCGGTGTTAAGCTGCGGCCGGAGGATCAGGATCAGCAGGGAAAGGTGCTACTGAAGACAGTGATGAGAATTTGGTTGCCGGCTGGAGAAACGCTGTTACAGATGATCGCCATTCATTTGCCGTCACCTGTGGTGGCGCAAAAATATCGCATGGAGATGTTGTACGAAGGTCCACACACCGATGAAGCAGCGGTTGCCATTAAGAACTGTGATGCTGGGGGACCACTGATGATGTACATCTCAAAAATGGTGCCCACCACAGATATCGGAAGGTTCTACGCATTCGGTAGAGTATTTGCCGGCAAGGTATCGACTGGCCTGAAATGTCGGCTTATGGGACCAAACTATTTGCCCGGCAAAAAGGAGGATCTGTGCGAGAGGGCAATCCAGCGTACAGTTTTAATGATGGGTCGCTCTGTGGAAGCCATAGAGGATGTGCCAGCGGGTAACATTTGCGGTCTAGTGGGTGTGGATCAATTCCTGGTCAAAACGGGCACAATCACAACGTTCAAGGAGGCGCACAACATGAAGGTTATGAAGTTCTCCGTTTCGCCCGTTGTCCGAGTTGCTGTTGAGCCGAAGAATCCTTCTGATTTGCCCAAGCTAGTCATCGGTTTGAAGCGTCTGGCCAAATCCGATCCAATGGTGCAGTGCATTATTGAGGAGTCTGGTGAGCATATTATTGCTGGCGCCGGAGAATTGCATTTGGAGATCTGCATCAAGGATTTAGAAGAGGATCACGCCTGCATACCACTAAAAACATCCGATCCTCTCGTATCTTATCGCGAAACCGTTTTGGAGGAGTCCAACCAGTTGTGTCTGTCCAAATCGCGCAACAAACATAACCGTTTGACCATGAAGGCACTGCCCATGCCGGATGGATTGCCAGAGGACATTGATAATGGCGTCGTCACAGCCCGGGATGAGTTTAAGAAGCGTGCACGTTATCTGAACGAGAAGTATGCCTATGATGTGAGTGAGGCTCGCAAGATCTGGTGTTTTGGTCCTGATTGTAATGGACCCAACTTCATTGTCGACTGTACCAAGTCGGTGCAGTATCTGAATGAGATCAAGGACTCGGTAGTTGCCGGTTTCCAGTGGGCCACCAAAGAGGGCGTTTTAGCCGAGGAGAATTTACGTGGTGTGCGCTACGATATACACGATGTAACGGTACATGCAGATGCAGTGCATCGCAGTGGCAGTCAGATTATTCCGACCACACGACGCTGCCTTTATGCCGCAGCAATCACAGCGAGTCCTCGTCTCTTGGAACCCGTTTATTTGTGTGAGATTCAGTGCCATAATTTAGCCGTTGGTGGCATCCACAAAGTGCTTAGTAGACGACGTGGTCATGTCTTTGAGGAGGCCCAAGTGCCGGGCACGCCCATGTATATGGTCAAGTCCTATCTGCCGGTCAATGAGTCCTTTGGCTTCACTGCAGAATTGCGCACAAATACACGTGGTCAGGCATTTCCGCAATGTGTATTCGATCATTGGCAAATGCTGCCCGGAGATCCCTGCGATTTTAACAGCAAACCCTATCAGATTGTGCAGGAAACTCGCCTACGCAAGGCTTTGAAACCAGGATTGCCTGAACTTTCACTGTATTTGGATAAGTTGTAGAGAGTAAATCACTGATCTTTAAGTTTATCCATGACTGGTTTTTAAATTGTCTTTATATATCTTTTTATTAACCACTTATTAAGACTTGTGTGATATATATGGTTTTATACATTATATTTATACATTTTTAATAAATTTGCACTTGCACAACACATGCATCTCAGCATTTTGGCGCGTTATTATCGAGCTTTACGATATACTAAAGTATTCCTCGAATGCGCATATCGATAGTAAACATATGTTTCAGCCAATGAAATCGATAGCATCCATATGTTTTAGCCAGTGATATGGATAACAAACACATTCCTTAGCCAGTGCTGTAAATGCTGGCACCGGCAGGGCTTTGAAGTGTGGAATATTCTTTCATAACATTCAAAATAAGTCAAATATGTCCGCTGTGGAACAGGATCCCGTCGAATTGATGCTAAAGAAAACCGGGTGCATTGAGCTACACTACAAGGTGCAGGAGTGCATCGCTGAGACGGGCGATTGGCGAATGTGCCAGGACAAGGTGAAGGAGTTCAAGACGTGCATGCAAAAATATGTGGATCAGCAGACCAAAAAATACGCTAATGCTAAATAGAATCGTACAGAATATTGTGAGCAGAAGTTTCGCCGCTGTAACAACAACAAAATTGGCGCTCATAGTACGCGGTGATCTCAAGATGGGCAAGGGCAAGACAGCGGCTCAGTGTGCTCATGCGGCAGTCATGTGCTATCAAAATGCGGCGCAGGGAAGCGAGGCACAGAACGCAATCCTTAAGCGCTGGTGCCGCATGGGCCAGCCAAAGATTGTTCTGCGTGTGGACAGCTATGAGCAGCTAAATGGATTGCTACTCCAAGCGGAGCAGGCAAATCTGATAGCTGCCCTGGTAAGGGATGCGGGACGAACACAACTCGACGCCGGCACAGCTACAGTTTTGGGCTTGGGTCCGGCAAACGCCAGCGATTTGGATAAACTTGTTGCTCACTTGAAACTCTTGTAAATCGATATGACAACTTATAATTTATTTATGCAATAAATAATAATAATGAAAACAACAGCAAACCCTTAGATTAAGTTGTCTTCTTGCCGCCTGACATTGTGGATATAGTTAAGGACACCGCTTGGCCAAACATTTCTACCAAATCGGATGTGACACGTTCCGTTATCTGACGCAATTTACCATTTGATTCACCGCAAATTAAACGCTCTATGCGCGGCGTTGGACACTGCACTAAAACTGAGGTGTAAACCACATCTGCAAATCATAAAAATGTTGATTATGATCGACTAGCATTTAACCTGCAACCAGCTGAGAACAGAGGTAGACGATTTTTAAATACATACGCTTCTCCACATTATAATACTCCAGTTCGCACTTCAGATTATAGGGTATTTCCTGTGGCAGGTAGTCGAGCAGACGAGCACGCACGCTCTCCACAATCAGCGACTCGGGCGATTCGTCTGTATAAACATTAGCTGCAAAGCGCCAGCACCTTTGCTTTGCAGCGCCAATTAAATAATCCTGCAACTCCTGTAGTCCGCTGCCCGTCAGTGAGGAAACGAGAAAAACATCATTAAAATGACTCCAATTGGTTTCACGCTGATTCAAAGCTAGCCCATTTGTAACCAACTGTGGGGTTTCACTTGAAGTCGCCGCCTTTTTGCTCTTTTGCAGCGTATCATTTGTCAGTGTCTTAATTAGATCCAACAGCACACGCTTCGATTTGAGGGCATCGATTTTGTTGAGTATCAAAAAGCTGGGCAACTGTGCGTAGGCCTTTAACGTATCCAGCACTGTGGGATGCAATTCCTTGCGTGTCCAGCTATTTGAGGCATCCTGCATGACGGCAATGATATCCGCATGCTGGATGGCATGGCGATAGGCGCTCCTAAAGCTCTGCTCCAAATTATGTTTCCTAATCTCACGCTGTGTCACCAGCCCAGGTGTATCATAGAAGACCAACTGCGTCTGTCCACTGGTCAAAATTGCAGTGTTCGCTTTACGCGTTGTGTGCACCTTGGCGGATGTCGGACAGACCTAAAAAAAACAATTTTAACTAAGTTGATATCAGTTAGTTTCACTCACCTTGTGATTGATAATGTTGTTTATAAAGGTGCTTTTGCCGACATTTGGCACTCCGATGACGGCAATGTGAAGCGCTCGCTGCTGCGGCGAGTTTTTGTAGTTGTTTTGATCGTTGTTCACAGCACCTGTGGTTGGTGGTGGTGGTGGTGACGGAGCATTCTCTTCACTTGTCCGTGTAGTGGCTGACAAATTACGCACATTTATTGCCAACAATTGTCTTTTATTGCAATTAAGCAATTTTAAGGAACTGGTTAACCAATAGAAACGCATTGCGAAATCGTGTGACTGGCAATTTAATCGGTATGTTAAGCAATACTGCTCAACAGATATATTAATCGATTTCAGCAAAATTAGTTGGCATCTATCGATAATAGAAGTTTAAATTGTAAGCGACGTAATAAATTCAATTTTGATTTGGGTTATTTAAACGTGCATTTTTTTTTGTTTTGTCAAACAGAAACATTAATTCATATAAATATAGTTGGATAGAGAAAATTTGAACTTAGGGGCCTAACATTATCAAAGTTGTTAATTTTGTCTACCGCACAGCAGGTTAACACATAATAAGCAATGCATTTTTGATTTTGTTTTTGTTTACAGCTAAAATACCACAATAAAATTCGAAAATTAAGGGAATGGTGCATTATTCAACCAAAACAGTATCGTGCTCCTGCACCGAATAGAAATCAAGTGTCTTGGCACTGTTCTCCAAGCGAACCACAAGCTCCGGCCGTTTGGCATCAACATAGCAGAGGGTCGGCGTCACTCCGGCAATATGGAATCGCTTCATGATGAGTCCCTGGAGCGTCTGCACGGTTATCATGCGCGGCAATTTCTTCTCCCAAATTTCACCAGTTTGCTGATACTGTATACGCACTTTAATTAAATTCGATTGTTTTGTTTGGATGAGTGGCACAAAATCGGCAGGAGATCCATATTCTGTGTGCCAAGAAAAACAATAAATAAATCTCAATTAATAAAGAAAAAGAATAGTTATTCCATTATTACTTACTATTGATTATAGGTAAATAGGTACGATGTTTTTTGTAAAAATCACGCCGTGCATCGGTTCCCAGCTTGTTAGCCTGCATCCAGTCCAATGCATGTTTTTTCCATATATCATATTCGGCGCCACGTCGCTCCTCTGGAGATACCTTTGCCTTATTCACAAACTGAAGGCCTCCAATGCTGGCTACAGCCTTGGAAAACATTTCATCGAAATTCGATTTCAAATGCGGCGTTTTATTGAGACGCTTCAATTGCGGCAACTTATCCAACTCATTAAATGCATCAGCCTGAAAGTGAAAACGTTATATTCCCTGCAAGTTAAGAATCGAAATCCCTTACCTCATTCCATATGGGATTGTGGAGCAAATTGAGCTGTTCCAGCGAAACAAATATATGAAGTTTGCATTGCGGCTCACAGTCCGGCAGCTGCACCTGCTCAATGCCATTCTCCATAAGATTGAGTAAGCGTAGCGTGCGAATGTTACCCAACTTGAGCACCTGATCAAAATCCATCAGCTTTGTGCGATGCAAGTCGAGTTCGCGCAACTGGCGAAAGATGCGCTCGCAATCGACCTCTGCCAATTGACTCAGTGCGTTCTCCTGCAGTCCCAGAGACTCAATGTCTGGCCATAAGAGCGACGTCTGCATCACATCCTTCCAGTCGCAAAATCCACAGTTGCGCAAATTAATATGCTTTAAATTGCGAAAAGCCGGCGCCAATTCAGCGATTTGTGTCTCTGTCGGCAACACCAGACGATTGGAGCTGCAACATTCAATCGTTATACAAATTATTGAATTATTATTATTCTTTTATAAATCTAACTCACCTTAAATTCAAATTATCCAGACTGGGAAGCTGTTGCGTAATACTAGCCACAATTTTCCAATTCCAAATAAGCGTGTGACTCAAATTAAGCGTCGTTAGCTGTGTTAAATCCTTTAGGTAGCCGGCCGAATTCACTGGCGTCTCATCGACACACACTTCGGTAAGCTGCTCGAATTTGCTCTGCTTTCGTGCAATCTTGTCCATGCCAACGACTTCGAAGAGCGATGCCTGCAACGTTGCCTGGGCCTCGCGTATCAGCGATGCATCCACATTGCTCGAATTGTAGTTGAGATAACGTTCGCGTGCCTCATCCTCCAGCGTGGCGCACGGGCCTAGCTTACCGGGCCGTATGAAACTTCCCGCTGTTGGCATTTGCGTTTGGAAATAACGTTTGCCATCGACAATGCCATTGTGCTTGCCACGCATCCCGTCATCCCACTCAATGCCCAGCCAGGTGCCAATGTGTCCGCAGACCTGCGTTAATCGGGCGCAATCGATAAATTATTATGATACAATTGAAAATTGACTTTTTCACCAGCTCACCTCGCCCACGTATTTGACGGTGCCATAGTTGTTGCCTATTTTGATGCGTGTGCCCAACGGATAAAACAGTTGCGCTTCATCAATAATTCCAACCATTGTTGTTGTTGTTTTTATTGTTTTCTTTTACAACGCCTATTGCTTTGCGTATTTGGTTAGTGATGTGATGCGTTTTATTCGCAAACACTGGGCTTTGTTTACACAGTTTACAGTTTTTAGTGCTTGGAGTTGCACATAAATATTGTTGTTAACACAGATACAAACTAATTTCAGCTCAAATTTTGCAGAGATATGAAAAATTCTTTATTATTTGTGTGTGATGGACTTTGCACAAAACAGGGCTGTATATATCCAGGGCTTCATGCCACTGCTGGTGCTTTGTGTTAAAATATCTATTAATAATCGTTTAAGATTTGTTTTGTCAAAAGTAATTTAAAACCACTACCACTTAAATATATTTCTATTAAAACTGAAAACTTAATTTAACTTTAATTTCATATACTTTGTACAACTATCGATATTTATTTAACGATAAGTATTATTGGATTGCCGCTGTCAAAGTTTGATTAAAGTATTTTCCTATTTTCTGACAGCAGTCACACAGATTGAAAGCTGCGCGCAGTGTTTCTCCAACTATTAACATTAATTCGTTGTTGGTTTTTTTGTGTCTACAAATTTTTAATTCTTTTTTAAATGATATGAATGAATAGACTTTTCGAAATATAGATATTAACTCAATTGTGTTTTGTGGTATCAACTAACTGATAAAAAAGAGATAAACATACTCAAACACTTCGTGCGGATTATCACATTGGTAGTTGATTGGCTAGCTACAAAACGGGGCATCCCCGTTATACGAATAGTCCCCGGCGCCATAGAGAAGACGTCTTAAAAACGTAATTGCCACGTCAGCAAAAGGAAACGCTGACAAATCCAAAGTGCAAGTGCAGTGCGGCAAGGAAACAAAATGAACTCTGAAATTAAAGAAGAAGATAAGATGGAGGTACTTATTTATTACCATCATGTAAAAAAAATATAAAATCCTTTCATTATATTTAAACTCACGTTATTTGCAGGTTCGCCCTTACCAGCAGCGCATTGTTGATTACCTAGTCGAACGGAATGGCATTGTTTATTTGCCCACCGGATCCGGAAAGACTTACGTGGCCCTCCTGGCCCTTAAGCGATTCTCTCAAAACTTCGACAGGTAGTACATAAAACAATTAATTGATTGAGATAAACTTTCTATTTACTATTGCAACCTAGGGATAAAATTATCGCTAAGCATCTGTAGGGAAAATTAACTATAAAGTCATTTCCTAGGGTATGCTGAAAATTGTGTTGGGTATGCTACCGGTTCATGTACCAGTAACAAAGTGTCGCCGCAATCTGTACTTGAAACAAATTGGGCTAGAGATGTGAATTCGCAAAGAGTTCTTTTTGTACTAGTTTATTCAATGAAAAATGCCTAAATACACTCAAAGCCATTTGTAAGCCGACTCCTTGTGATATTTATTCTTAAAATAGCTGAGTGTTGCAGAGTTTGTAAGGCGACTCCATGTGCTGTATTCCTTATCCAATGCAGCCACTTGAAGTTGACTTCGTGTGAAATTTTCTTATATAACTGCAACCACTTGAACGTCGACTCTATGTGATATTTTGACATTAAAATAGCTGAGCCTTGCAACGTTTAAGAAACAATGTTTACATGCAACCAATGCGTCGGGTTCATATTGATTCTGTGCGTTATCAGCAGCGTAAGATTTTCTGCTTTTGAAGAAATCATACAGTATCTATAGATCAAATAGGAAGGAGTGCAGGCACCTCAATTTATAAAATTAATAAAAAATATATTGGTAAAAATACCAAATGTGTATATATGTTGATATGGGTTTATATTTATATAAGCTCGATAAACAAAGGAAGTTTTCTATAAGCAACAAGAAAAATACCAAGTGATAATCAAAGAAAGGTGAACATTTAGCATTGATAACTGGTTTAACATTGCAATTAATTATAATTAATTACTCATACAGTGCTTAATTATTTATTTGAAAACTTCATAAACCGAACTCGTATATGTGCTTTTTTGGCAGATCGATCGAGGAGGGTGGACAAAGGGCCTTGTTTCTTTGCAACACCGTTGTGCTCGCCAGGCAGCAGGCGACCTTTGTGCGAACGCATACAAATTTCAAGGTTGGCTTCTATTCCGGTGAATTGGCCGTGGATGACTGGGGCCGCAACAAATGGAGAGATGAAATAAGGGACCATCAAGTAAGTTACTTGCACATAGCAAAAAAAAAGAAGTAAAATAAATGTAGAAACATTATCTTATAAGTATAAGTTAACTTTGTTTATTTCATTTACCTCTGATACTTTTAAGTATATATACATATATTAAATATATATTACAAGCTGTCGGTTGTTGCATAAAAAACCTGTTAGTGGGTTAATTTGACAAGAATGAAAACGTAAGTTTCTCAAAAATGGCTGTTAGAAATTTATCTTAACCCGGAACAGGGCCCATGATGTTAAATCCCAAGCCATATTCTGTTTAGGCTTGATAATAAATGTTTGTTAATTAAAAAAAAAAAATATATATTATCTAATTATTTTGTTTGTTTTCTATTAAAAGGTGCTTGTGGGTACGGCACAGGTCATACTGGACATGTTCCTGAAGACGTATATGGAACTGAAGTCGGTGAGCATTGTGATAATCGATGAATGCCATCATGGAACCGGTCATCATCCGTACCATGAGTTTATGCGCCTGTTCCAAATGCAGACAAATGCAATGCACCTGCCACGTGTGGTGGGTCTGACCGGGGTGCTAATCAAAGGCAATGAGATTAAGATGGTGGCCAAAATGCTAAAGGAGCTAGAGTCAACATATATGGGAAATATCGTCACCGTCTCCGACATGACAGAAATGGAAAATGTTATGCTGTAAGAAAACAAAAACACAAAAAGTTGAGATCAGATCATACTCTTAACACTCTATTTTAATCTTCCGTGCAGTCACTCGACAAAGCCTAAAGAATGCATTAGCGCCTACGATGATAGAAATCAGACATTTGAAGTTATTGAAAAAATTCGCCAGCTCATCAACAGTTTTTTGAGTCGTCTGGAGCTACTCAAAATTCCCAATCTGTCAGTAAGGCAGACGAAGAGTTTGCACGCGGAGCGCGAACCGAGTAAGAAAAAATACATCAAATTGATGCTAAACGATTTCCTCTTCCAACTGGATATATATGGCATCTATGCGGGCTCCATTGCGATCCTGTCGGTAATTGTGGAATTCGATATGAAGCGTCGCCAGTCGGATACAATCGTCATGCGCAACATGTATCGCTTGATTATCGTACTCTGCAATCAGATTCGGCACTTGCTGGTCAACCAGCTGATTGACGACGACGAAGATGGTGATGATGAGATTTCCAACACCGAGGAGGTCATCATGAACTTTTCCACGCCCAAAGTGCAAAAATTTTTACAATATTTAAAAAATAGTTTTGCTAACAAGAACCCCAAGGATATCTGCTGTCTGGTTTTCGTGGAGCGACGTTTTACGTGCAAATGCATCTACGGGGTTCTCCTTAACTATATTGCTGCCGTGCCAGAGTTGCGCAAAGTTCTCTTTCCACAATTTATGGTGGGACGCAATGGTTTAAATATTCAAGATATGGAGTGCATTCTTGAGCGCCGTTGGATGAAAACGGTATACATGTTCTGTCCGTGATCATTATTTCTCAATTTCAAAGTTATCCACAAATATATTGCAGGCCATTAAAACGTTTCGAGATAGAGAGTCTAACATGATGGTGTGCTCCAGTGTGCTAGAAGAGGGCATCGATATCCAGGCTTGCAACTATGTGCTGATATTGGATCCGATCAAAACATTTAACATGTATGTGCAAACCAAGGGTCGTGCACGCGCCAAGGAAGCTTCATATGTGATGTTCGCGACGAAGCTGGATATGCCAAGGATTTCGTTGCAGATACATCAATATCGACAGGCACACGATGAGATCAGAAAGTATTTAGGCGATCGTGTCCTGGATCGCATCGATCTCCAAATGGAGAAGATTCATGAGCATTTCCAGGATCAAATAAAGCCATATTTAAGTAAAAATGGCGCCGTGCTACTTGCCAGCAGCGCTCTATCATTAATTCATCGCTACGCCCAACAAATTCCAACAGATGCCTTTGGCTGTGTTTTGCCCTGGTTCCAGTTGCTCAAACCGAAGGAGCAGAAGGGCGGGCCAATCAACAAGTACATTGTGTCGGTCACTTTGCCATTGAACTCTGCCCTACGCGATACCATCAACGTAAGCATCTAAACGTGCAGCTAGTCAAAATCCATTCTATATAGTTTTGTGCTTTTAGAGCGATCCCATGCCAAGTGCCCGTTGGGCAAAAATTTCGGCTGCATTTAAGGCTTGCGTCAAGCTGTACGAGCTGGGCGAACTCAACGAATACTTAGTGCCCAAAACGGTCAACGAAAGGATCGCCGACATTGCAAATGATCACTTTGAGCACTGGAAAAAATATGGGGATAATGGTGCGTATGGAATGACTTATTGCTGTACCCTTTATACCATCTATATATACCTTTCCATCTTTCGCCTGCAGACAGTATAGTAAAGTATATGTGATCCTTGGCGTGCCCAATATCCATATCCATATATATATATATATATAATATATATATTATAATTCATAAGTTTATATCTATTTTCATATATATGTCTATATCTTGCAGTGTCATATCGACCCAAGACAGAGAAAGCCAATACATACAAAACTCGTTGCCCCTCGGAGCTCTTTAATGCAATGCCGCGCCTGGGCTCGACTTGCTATGCATATGAGATAATTTTAGAGCCGGAATTTGAGCGTAACGATTACACTTTCCACGTCTTCGATGCGTTTCAGACACGTCGCAACTACGCGCTGCTTTTGAGTAATCGTTTGCCACGACTGGCAAAGATGCCGCTGTTCAGCCACCAAGGAAATTTGCATGTACGGGTGGCGGAGCAGCCGCTGCAGCTGGTTATTAAGACGAAACAGCAGTTGGATCAACTGCAGCATTTCCATGTGATGATCTTTCGCGATATTTTGCGTATTTGGCAGTCGTTCTTTGTTTTCGATAGTCGCAATGCAGAGAATTCATTTCTGATTGTGCCGCTGTCAGCAACACCAGGCGGCGGTCTCGATTGGCCACTGGTGGAGCAGTTTTGCAGCGGACTGCCCAAGGTACAGGCAACAACTGTGGCTCAGCGCAAGGCGATGCCACCACCAAATCCAAAAGATTTCGAGGGCAAAATCGTGACACAATGGTATGCCAACTACGATGAGAAGCGGATGATCGTTACCAAGGTGCACACGGATCTCACGGCCATGAGCATGATGCAGGATAAGCAGCAGAATAATAGCTACTATAATTTCACCATGTCCAAATACAGCAACTATATTGGTGACATTGTCCACAAGGATCATTTCCTGTTGGAGGTGCGCGAATTGACCGATCAAATGAATTTCTATGTGCAGCAGATGGTGAAAACTTCTACGCAGAGCAAGATACGCTCTAAGGTGATGCTGGTCCCAGAGCTGTGCTTCAATTTTGGTTTTCCAAGCGATCTGTGGGTTAAGTTGCTCTTCTTGCCCAGCATTTTGCGCCGCGTTTACTATATGCTACATGCGGAAGCGTTGCGTAAACGAATTAACCACTATCTTGGTTTAGATAAATTACCAAAAAATGGCAGTAATTATCAACCACGTCCACTAGAGATTGACTGGTCGCTGCGGCGCAATGTCGATCATCAAGGCAACGCCATGCACGATTTGGAGAGAGAGGAACCTTCCCTGCTCGAACCGATGCCCACGAAGAGTTTCGAAATCGCCGTGCAAAATATGCAAATCTCCGATATCGAGAGGCCATGGCAAGAGTATATGGAGCCCCTTGACATCCATCGCCATATTTTACACGCTTACCCCGTGGAGCTAACATATTTGCATAAATTTAAGAACGGCGAAATGAAACAGGTGAACAAGCTTCAGATAGAAGACAAGGAGATGTGGACCCAGTCACAGTTCACGATGCGCAAGGGCAACATTTACCCATGCCAGCAGGGACACAATTTTCCAGCGCTACCATCCACCAATAAAAACCAGATGCAACAAGTGCAGCTGTTGGTGCTGCAGCGTAGCATCTCCAATAATCATATTACGCCAGCGGAACAGGGTGAATTTCTGGCAGCCATCACCTCTTCCGGCAGCGTTGATGTCTTTGATATGGAACGCTTTGAGCTGCTCGGCGATTGCTTTCTCAAGCTGAGCGCTACTTTATATTTGGCCAGCAAGTATCCCACATGGAATGAGGGCACAATGACCCAGGTGGGTATTGGAAAAATATTTACTTCTTCCTGCCTCTATATGATGATTATGAACCTGCTGTATATAATTGTAATATGTTTTAATATTAGGTCAAATCCAAACTGGTATCGAATCGAAACTTATTGTATTGCATAAGGGAAACGGATATTCCGAATCGCATCTGCTCCACATTGTTCACACCGAAGTACAGTTGGATGCCACCCTGTCTGGGTCTGCCCCAGAATGTGAAAAAACTGTGGCAGAAGGATCCCAATCTGGCCAAATTTGTTAGCCCGCACAATTTGCGCAACTTGACGATGAGCGAGGAGGAAGTGTTTGGCAATGGAAACTGTACAGAGAGTGCTTACAATAGTTTTGTGCATGGCTGCCGAGCGAATCAACAATCGAATCATTCCGGCATGAATTTCAGCAGCGAAGTTGACTTCTGTTTGGGTCGGGTGCAGATGCCGCATAAAGTGCTTGCGGATACGCTCGAAGCGCTGCTGGGCGTCATCATTAAGAATTATGGATTGCAGCATGGCTTTCGCATGCTGGAATACTTTGGAATTTGCAAGTCGGACATTGGGAAGCCGTTGACGCAGCTGCTCGATCTGCAGCTGGGTAGCTCAAAATTGCGCACGAACATCTCAAAACGAGAAGTCGATCAGTTCCTGATCAATCATTCGGCTCTGGAGCGCAACTTGGGATATACATTCAAGGATCGTGCCTACTTGCTGCAGGCGCTGACGCATCCCTCCAATCCCACAAACCGGCTGACGGGCTGTTATCAGGAATTAGAGTTTATTGGCGATGCCATATTGGATTTCCTAATCTCCGCCTATATATTTGAACACAAGACTCTCATGACGCCGGGTCAATTGACGGATTTGCGGTCCGCCCTGGTTAACAATACGACTCTGGCTTGTATTTGTGTGCGTCATCGCTTCCACTTCTTTATTCTGGCCGAGAATGCACTGCTTTCCGAGACCATACAGAACTTTGCCCGTTTCCAGGAGTCACAGAACCATCGTGTTGCAAGTCAGGTACGCATCCTAATGGAGGAGAGCGATATTAAGCTGGGGCCTCTGAACTCCGATGAGGAACTAGAGATGGCTGAAGCAGACGAACAGCAGGCCAGTCAGTCAGCAATTACCGCGGATGCCACAAAGCCGAACATTGGTGAATTCAATATGTCAACCAATGTAGATGTACCCAAGACATTGGGTGATGTCGTGGAGGCCCTTATAGCTGCCGTCTATTTGGATTGCCATGATTTAAACACGACCTGGCAGGTGGTCTACAAACTCTTCGAACCCGAACTGCTCGAATTCTCACGCAACGTACCACTGAATCCCGTACGTCAGCTCAACGATCACAAGACGGCGAAGCCCATTTATAGTGCACCAGTTGTTGACAATAATCAGATGATGGTTACATGTCAGTTTATCTGCATGGAGAAGACCATCAAGGTCTACGGCTTTGGCAGCAACAGCAAACAGGCCAAACAATCTGCTGCCAAGCATGCGCTACAAAAGATTACCAAGTGCGAAATATAATTCAATATATTCATTATCGAATTTATAATGTATTCATATATAATCATTCTTCGACATTTTCATTTTGATGTTTATGACATCATAAAAATAAATAATTATGCATGTGCTTTTACTGACCTGGTCGAATAGAAATACTATGAAATAAATAAGATTGACGTGAAACTAGTTTTCAACTTGAATAATTATATCTTAATATGCGTTTTTATTCACCGCGTGCATAATTTATTTCGATTTCTTTACAACTTGCGCTTTGTCAACGTTCAAAGTTGACGCGGCTTATTTACAAAATGCTGGGCGCATTTATAATGGTAGTTACTAAACGTTGTTGTTGTTGGTGTTGTTTGGGCTCGCCACTGGTTGTTTACAATAAGTGCTTAAAATTTAAAATAAGTAACGTTGTTCGAGAGATACTATTACATACAATCAATTCAGCGGTTGAAGTTATTAAAAAACAAAAAAAAAAATAGTCATTATATCAAAAACAAAAAACCAACCCTTTCAAAAAACTAACATCTTTTGGAATGCCACCAGATACGTTTTAAACATTAAACAATTGGAACATAGTGAGAGATAAATGTTAAGAGAAACACAAAAACGAAGTACATTAAACTAAGTCTAATGCGATTGCGTTACAATTTCGATGAGATTAATTTTCTTTGCTTCCTAAACTAATACACAGTTTTTGTTCGCGTGCATGTAATGCGACTCGGATGAGAAGATTATTATCATCGACTCTCTACACGCGACAGGTGCAATCGGGCTTATTTATGCTGCGCTGTCGCGTTTGCAGATTACGCAGTGCGGCGCCTCCAAACTGTATGCCACTGCCAATTCGCTCTGGATCCAGTTCACCCGTCTCTATCTTGGCCAAGATGGTCTTTGAGCATTTAAGAAACGCCTCCTCAACATTCTCTCCCGTCTTGGCGCTCGTCTCCAAGAATATAAGTTCTTCAAAGTAAATTTAATTTTATATTTATTATAATTTTGGCTAGTGTGAACTTACCATTCTCCTGGGCAAAGGTGCTCGCTTCTAAAAATGTTACATCTCGTGCCTCCTCCAGATCCTTTTTGTTACCCACCAGCAGTATAACAATATTCGGACTGGCCAAAGTACGTGCATCACTTAGCCAATTGGTCAGCGCATTGAACGAATCCCGCGACGTGGTGTCATAGACGAGAAGAGCTCCAGCAGCACCACGATAATAGGAACGTGTCACCGACCGGAATCGCTCCTGCCCAGCTGTGTCCCATATTTGTAGCTTCACCGATTTACCGCCCACATTCACAATCCGTGAGCCGAACTCAACGCCAATGGTGTGCGAGCTGTCGTCCTTAACTGGAAAAGTTCAAATAATAATAATAAGCCAAAGATAAGCAGGCATCCAAACAGCAACCAACTATGAATCATGATTTATAGTTTTAAAGAAAAATAGAGCAGACACAAGTATGTATGTTTGTTATCGGCAGAATGACTTCAACTTTGGAGAAACTTGTACAGGAAATGGCAATAAGTGCCAAATTTGTAATTGAACTATATCAAGTTGATTTACATATTACATATTTATGGGGAAATTATCGAAATTGGCTGAATAAAATGCTGAATGTTTTTTAATTGGAACTTACATTTGCTTTCGATGAAATGATGCAAGAGACAACTTTTGCCGCTGCCGGCGCTGCCTATTATTAGAAACTTGAACAGATAATCTAAAATTGAGGTAAACACAAAAATGCAATTAACAATTGATTCTTGTACGAGCTGCAAAAGTTTCTCACAAACCGTATGTTTCAGACATTTTTTTCCTTTCGTCGTTGTTTTGTTGTTGTTTCTTTGTTGTTTCAACTATGTGTTTATTGCTCTCTTCGTCGTTGCTGTAGTGCTTGAAAATGTCCCAAAATCGAACTTTAATGCTAGAAAAACTTATTGTATTGTTTTTAACTAGAACGTGTTGTTGTTCGCCTGCAGTAAATGATCACATACAAACACGCACACATATGTATATATGAACATGAATCATATACATTGTGAGCTTCATTTGAGCTGAACTTGTTAGTTCACGATTCAATTCCTTGGTTAGTTTTGTACAAAAATAAATATTTTTCTACATTTCGGAAATTGCAGTAATCATTCAAAATTTATCAGCTGTAAAGCAATAAAACTATGCTGCCGATCTTATCTTTCGAAATTTGTAATACAGTTTTTGTTTAATACATTTCTTATATTTTTTATCTAGCTATTGCAATAAGCAATTATGAATCCTTCTTCTGCTCCACATAGTTTTGATAACAATTGATTGGATCTTTGGCCATGTATACCGAATAAGCTGCTTTGCTGTTTACAAAGTTCTGCAAATACAAATTACAAATAAAATTAGATAAAATATCAGCTGATTATTGGTGTATTCTTGCCTTAACGTCGCCGGTTATTAAAGTCCACAGATAAATAAAAACGGTTGGCAATACGCTGAACAGGAGGAACTGTTGAAATGTGTTCACATCGCCAAAAACAGCCAACTTCATCTTAACAAAATGTATTTGATATGTAGTGTGGATACAAACTTTAAAGCAAATAAATGCAAACGCTGACGAATTGTTTATTATTCACGTACGCCACATGCAAGTGTTGCCAACGTTCGCAAAGATACAACGCCTTTCGTGTGCAATTTATGAGTTCTTAGTATATATTTATGAAAATGCCACTATCCTTAGGTACATATAAACAAACTTACAACTAATTTTCGGCTGAATATTTTTCAAATTAATTCATAAGGTTTTAAGCTACTAGGGATGCACTAAATACAGCAGATGTGTAAAGCCCTTTTTGTCATTTTTTAGTGTATTGCGATACGGGCACATTACGAGTAGCCACTGAATATTTATCTGTAAAGAAACTTATTTAAATCGTAACAAAAATGGCTTTTCGCATACCTTTTGGCAAGAAGCACGCGGAAATCGCGACATCATTGTAAGTGGTATTAAAGTGACACTTGTGCGTAAAAAACTATTATTCCTGATAGAACTAGGAAGTCACTCGCACTTCCATTGCATAACCAAAACTTGACAAATTTTGCAATTCTTAACTTTTCTAAAAAATTTTAACGTTGTTATTGTAGCGTGCGCTCTGGTGCAGGATTCGGTGGTGCCGCTGGCCTGGCTCTACTCTACTACACGGACTGGAAACTGGTGCTGCAGTACATGCCCATCTACGGCTCCAAGTTCGATAAGACCGATTGAAGACAAGCCACTGACAATATTTCAGTTAGTTAAATATGTTTGATTGATGCCAATAAAAATAGGTTCGATTCAAACTGTTAAATCTTTTACCATTTTGCTGCACAATATTTTTTATTATTAATATATAGTTATATATATATATATATTTATAAAGTATCTAAGTACTACGCATAACGGGTTTGTTAGTTCTATGTAGAGTACAAAAGGAATCTACGCTTGTAGTTGTTTAAATTATTTCGTTGTTTCGATTTCACTACCTATTTAAACGTTAAATTTCTTAAGTACAATGTTTTACTTATTTGCTAGCTAGATAGTATTTTGATTGAAAATCGTATTAAAACTAAATAATTGATCATTTCTATTCGAGCGCTGCAGTATCAAAAGGATTCCAAAAGGTCTTTTTCGAAAAGAGTTTTGCGAGTTTGCCAAACATTTTTTGGAAGCACAAATCGACCGGCGATTCAAAATTGCGTAGAATTTTGACAAGTGTTTTCTTTTTTTGTGTAATTTCGAATTTCATCACGAATGTGTATTATCAATATCATCATCAAAGAATGGAGATTTACTAAACTAAATATCCGGTTCCACAAATGAAGCGGGAAATAAACCTGTTTTATGGGTGCGGGCATGTGTGCCCTTATACCATCCATTCTTCTGCTTGCGCTGCACATAAATAATATCTCCCGGTCGCAATTCCAGCTCGATTTCACTATTCGGCGGATACGGCACAATACAGCGAAAGCGACTGAAAATTAAATTGCAAATTCATTAAGAATCTCCCAAGTGATCAATCACTCTCCAAGCTTACCTCTCTCTCGTGCAGTAGACGGATTTTGTTGTGGCACTGGCCTTAATGGCTGCCTCAGTGATCAGGCCGGCGCCATTGCTGCTATTTATGTTGCTGTTGCTGCCACCGAGCACATGTCCAGCGTCCAGGCTTTGGGTCTTACGATGATTGGGCGCCATAATCATGTTCGCATGCAACTGCGTTTGCGTTTGTGTATGGCTTGATGCTGCTGGCGGCGCCACATTGTTGTACATGCTCTGAAAGGTGGCAGCATCCAGAGATTGCCTAGCGCTATAGTGCGAATTAGTTAAGTAAATGGGGAATTCACTTTAAGTAAATTAATGGAAAACTGACCAAAGTAAATGCGGTCGCTCCTTGTTGCTCTTGTTGCGCTGGGAGCCGTACGAGATGCTGCTGCTGCTGTTAGTCTGCAAGTGCTGTTGGCCAGCAGCAGCGGCCACAGCAGGTATGTCCTTGAGTGGCTGACTCTGTTGAAGCTGACTGGGACACGAACCGGATCTGTAAGGGGACATAAACATGAGCTGGACATAGTAAATTATTGTGGATTGCATGCAAACAAACCTGACATGCACTGGATGCAGTGGCGCCGCTTTCACATTGCTCTCTATTGTTGTGCTGGTGAACTCTTTTGGACCCGGCTGCTGGAGTGGCGCACCTGGTGACTTGGAGCGCGTTTTCATATGCGTCAAACGTCGCATCAGACCAACAGCGCCGGACGAACTGATGGAACTGGAGGAGTCAGCTTTGGAGCTACTCTCGGCTGCAGTGCTCGATTTGCGACTGAAAAGCGCCTCCACAGGCTTGGTCCACACCGAACAGCTGGTAGTCGACTGATGTTGCTGTTGTTGCTGCTGCTGTTGTTGAGACTGCTGTTGCTGCTGCGGCTGCTGCTGCGACTGCTGCTGTTGTCGGGGTGGCAAATCTGGTGGCTGTGTGGGCAGCATATTGCTAAGACGCACATCCAAAGATTGTACCGTTGACGTTGGCGCACTCGCATCTGTTGCGGGCATCACATATTTCCACTGATGCATCAGCTGCTGCTGGTCGCGTGTGCGCAAAGGTGTCAGGTAGTTGCCCGGAAAGACACCTACGATGTCCAGCCAGTTTTTGCCTTTAAACCAGCCATCGACACAACGCTCGGTGACAATATAAACGCAGCCCTTCTTCAGCTCCAGTTCGTCGGATTGCCGTGGCTTGTAGGGGAAGAGTGCAAGATAGCCCCATGGCAACGTTGGCGGCAATTGTTGCTGATGTACATGAGTTTTAAGCACACGCGATGCTGCCGTGGCTGCTGTGGCAGCAGCAGTTGTTGTTGTTGCCTGTTGTGTATTGAGCTCAAGGCGACTCAGCTCGTGTGGTAAACTGAGTATCTCCGCAGAATGGCGATTTGTTTGCAGCAAACTGAGTGGCGCCGATTGGAGTAGAGCGTTCAGAGAGTGTCGCTTCTCCTTGGCACCTTTGTCGCGATAACGCACCGAGCCACCACCAGAAGCAGCTAGAGCCGCTGCATGCTGCGGGGTATTAGGCAGCGATTGATGATTTGGACTGCAATTATTTGAGCTGCAAGTTGAACTTGAATTGCTGCTGCTGTTGTTGTTATTCGAGGAGCAGGAGGAGGATCCTGTGCTGGAGTCATTTGTATTGTTGTGCGTGGGATCAATCAATGGTACCGCAGGTAAAGCACGTTGTTGCTGCTGCTGTTGCATTAGTGGCGCAGGCTGTGGATTGCTGGCACCGCTATCCAGCAACTTTTTAGCTGCCGTATTCAGTTCAACGAATGCAATGGGAAATATGCCAATTGTTTGCGCAATTCGTCCCTCGGCCCAATTGTGATCGACACGGCGCAGCACATGGATAACGGTGCTCTTTTTGAACTGCAGACAACCCTCCTCATCGCTGGGACCCATCTTGAAATCGTACATGGCAATGCACTGAGGCATTGGCAGCGCCACAGCCACCTTAACATAATTAATGGGAAATGTGCCCTCCTGTCCATTCGCCTGGCCCACAAACCAGTTGTTGTCGATGCGCTGTTTCAGCAATATTAAATCACCCTTTTTAAACTTTAAATCGATTGCTTCACCGCTGACAAAATCGAACAGGGCATAAGCGTGTGGGAGTAGAAATCTTCGCTGCTTTTGCCGTGCTGTTTGCTGTGGCAGCTCTGCTGGTGGTGCCTGCTGCACTAGCTGAGATTGTTGCTGCTGCTGTTGTGCTTTTTGTGAGGCTGGCAACTCCTGCTGCAGTTGAGGTTTGCCAGTTGGCAACTCTTCGATTTTAGTTTCGTTTTTGCCAGCCGTTTGTTTCATGCCTATTTGAGTGGGTGAGTTTCAAGTATTAATACTGCCCACAATTGAACACACCACATGCAAACACACAACACCTACGACACTTACCTTCTAAAATTCTCATGAGTAACACATTAGGAGGCAACTCGTCGATGCGACAATTTACCAAAACACGACATTCCGGACATCGCAACTTGTGCTGGCTGGCAACGATGTCCTGCAAAAAAACAAAACATTAACAAAGTACAAAATATTTCACTTTTCCAAACACTTACCAGCAGGCACTTGCGACAGAAGGTGTGTTGACATGGCAACACTTTGGATGTGGTGTCCAAGCGTTCCAAGCATACTGAACATTCCAACAGGTCATTCAATGTATGCTCATCCATTTCTTTTTTTTTTTTACTTTATTTCACTTTTGTTATGCATAGTCTCTCTCTCTCTTTCACTCCCTCTCTCTCTATCACTTAATATTGCTGTATCATAAAAAATCTCAAGGATGGTCACAATTTGAATTTCGTGCAAAGCAACATTCCAAAAAGCACACATACACACACAGACACCTACACGCGTACACAGCAACAGCAAGCGAGCTTATGAAATACATACATATGTTTAATCGAATTTCGCGCTTTTTGCAAACTTATAACAGTACTTGCTTGCTACATTACTAATATACACGTTAAGTGTTTTGGTTTTAACTATTTTTAAAATTCCGACTTTATAAAATGCAGGCAGCGTGCAGCTCGTGGGCATCATTGAAATGTACTACACTATAACTACAAATATGCATACAGCCACACGGATACAAACCAGCTTACTTCTGAGCTACACAACTGGTCACATGAATATGAACACCAACTAAGACTAACATTTGTAAGTCACTCTTAATTTTCCTTTCGTTGCAATTATAGCATAGGAGTAAGCTTGTCAGAGTATAAGCATGTATCATTTTATAAAATTGCTAAATATACATGGCTTAAATGATTAACAGCAAGCTGTGTGCATATTGTAACCTGCAGCGGCGTATTAGATCTAGAGTGACCAGACTGATTGTGTTAACTGAAATCATATTAGTCTGGCAGCACTATAGTTACTCCAATTCAAAGCCTGTTCTCATATTGATAAGAAGTAATCCATAATAATAAGTTTATTGAAAGAACGGTGTAATAAACATAAATTTTAATATTTAAAAAAATTTAGATAATTTTTATATATTTTAACGTCAATAAGATCATAATTTATATAAAGCTAACAACGTAGAGATCGATTTCCCATTGCTTATCGATAAGCAGTTTTGCGAATATCGATAGTGCACCGAAATAAAAACAATCCTTCAACCTAACCTTTCTTTTGGAAACGGAACGTGTTTGTTTTGATACGTGCGTGCTTCAATTGCAGCACTTAAATTAAAGTAAAACTCACGTAATTAAACAAAAAAAAGAACGCGATGCCGAAAACGCGCAGCACAACGGGCAAGCCCCGTACACAGGGATTCAATCATTCCAATCACTCCATGAATCCGGAGCGACCGACAAGTGGCCTCAAGGGTGTCGCCCATCCGCGCACCAAGGGCACTATCAAGCGACTCCAGATGTATCGCAATTTTAAAGCCAAACGCGATCGCACTGGCAAAATTCTTACCCCGGCACCGTTTCAGGTGAGGATTCTTAACGACGAGAAAAATGTTCTGTTTTTTTAATATTTTATTTTATTTTATTTTTAGGGTCGTCTGCCTGCTGGCACAATGGCCAGAGTAGAGCCGACACCGAAATGGTTTAGCAATTCGCGCGTTATCTCGCAGACGGCACTGCAAAAGTTTCAGGATGAGATTGGCAAAGCTGTAAGGGATCCCTATCAGGTTATAATGAAGCCATCGCAGTTGCCAGTGACCCTGCTCAACGAGGCATCTAAATACCAACGGGTTCATCTGTTGGAAACGGAGAGTTTTGACAGTGTCTTTGGACCAAAGAAACAGCGTAAACGGGTCAGCCTCAAGGTACGCGATTTGGAAGATTTGAGCCGTGCCGCTGATGAGCAAGCCGAGCAATATGATGCCACCAAAGATGTGGATCTCATCCGTGAGGATACTGGCGAGAAAAAGTTGGTGCGTGATTGGGTTTTCGGTGCTGGTCAAAGCAAACGCATCTGGAATGAATTGCACAAAGTTGTGGATGCATCCGATGTGCTGCTGCAGGTGCTCGATGCACGTGATCCCATGGGCACACGTTCAAAATATATTGAGGAGTTCTTGCGCAAGGAGAAGCCACACAAGCATCTGTTCTTCATATTGAACAAAGTAGATTTGGTGCCAGTGTGGGTGACACAGCGCTGGGTAGCAATCCTCAGTGCGGAGTATCCAACAATCGCATTTCATGCCTCGATGCAACATCCCTTTGGCAAGGGTAAGTAGTAGACATGTTTATATATAAATATGCTATATATCAATAAACAAAAACAATACTTTACAGGTGCACTGATCAATCTGTTCCGTCAGTTGGGCAAATTGCATATGGACAAAAAGCAGATCAGCGTTGGATTCATTGGTTATCCGAATGTGGGCAAGTCTTCCGTCATAAATGCGCTGCGCTCCAAGAAGGTTTGCAATGTGGCACCCATTGCTGGCGAGACGAAAGTTTGGCAATATATTACGCTAATGAAACGCATATTCCTCATCGATTGCCCCGGCGTTGTTTATCCCTCCGCCGAAACGGATACGGAGAAGGTGCTAAAGGGTGTGGTCCGCGTGGAGTTGGTTACTAATCCGGAGGATTATGTCGAAACTGTGTTGCAGCGTGTACGCAAGGAGTACATTGCCAAGAACTATAAAATTGAAAGCTGGAATTCAGGGACACATTTCCTTGAGCAGCTCGCTCAGAAGACAGGCAAGCTGCTCAAAGGAGGCGAACCAGACATAACGGTTACGTCGCGCATGGTGCTCAACGATTGGCAGCGTGGTAAGCTGCCTTTCTATGTGCCGCCCGAGGGCTTCGCCATACCCATATCCCAAGAGGGCAAACCAACACCGGAGGAAGAGGCCATTGCTGCTGTTGAAGATGAGGCCGATGGTGATGCCAAGTCGGAAGCGCCAACATTTGTTAGCGAGTCGGTAAAGAAGGCACGCGAATTTAAGCAGATTCAAGATTTCCGCAAGATTCGGGTCGGTCTAGAGTATGAGCAGCGAGATGAGCGCGAACTGGAGCATATTGATTTAGAGCTGCTGGAGCAACAAAAAGCTGAGCGTGCTGCCCGCAAAAAGGCGCGTCTGGTCAATCCCGATATGGATGATGACTCGAGCGACGGTGCGGATAATTTCTATTCGGAAGATGAATATAATGAGGATTTGCAGCGTGTCGTTCACAAGAAATCCAAGACGAAGAAGACCCAACAGCTAGCGATCACATCGTCTGGTAAATTCCGAGTCTCCAAGCTGCAACCGGGCGATTCCGATGAACTGGACGACAGCGAGGATGATGATGGGCCGAGAACCTCCAAGCCGCAACGCCTCAATGCCAAACAGAAGCGTGCGCTGGAGCGGAGTCAAAAGCGCAAGAAAATCGGTAGCAATTTCTATGAGGCAACCAATGTGAAGAACCGCAATCGTAACAAGAAAAAGGACACGTAGAATAGCAACCGTTTTATCCTCTAATTTATATATAATTCGCTGCAGAAAACGTTATTAATTAAGAATCCAATAGAAAACTGTGTTTGTTGTTGTTGCCCCCTATACAAGAACAAAAATACACACAAAAAGAAAATTCCTCAATTTTTGATTTACTCGGCGCATTGTTTCTTCTTGGGCATCTTGCGACCACACATATGAACTAGACTGCTGCCACAATCCTCATCTTCTGAACTCGATGCCGAGTCGCTTGAATCCGTATAGGATGCAATCCCAGGCAATATGGCGATGCATTTGAGGCCGCCCACATCGTGTTTGGTTGTACTTATGCAACAGACAGCGGGCGTCAATGCAGCTGCACTTGGTTTCTCTGCTGTTGCAGCTGGCGTGTCTTGCTGCTCTTGCTCCACTCTGCACACTTTGCTAGTGGTCGGCAATTCACCATTTTTACGCTTAATGCCCTGGGCCAAGAGTGACTTTTGTGTATTGCGCGCTGTGGCCGTAACTCCAATGGATTTAGCTGTCGTCCTCAGCTCCGCTTGCAGTTTCTAAAACACACAAGAAACAAACATTTAAATAATCCATATAATATAACAGACTTTATTCAGAATTTACCTTGTCGACGCTCTCCTCGTGCAGTTTTTCGACGCGATTGCGAAAATCTTTTAGCTCCAATTCTTCGTCACGCATCTGTTGGCGCTCCGCGTTCATTTTGTGAGCATCGACCAGCTCCAGGAACTGCACCTCGTCATCGTCTAGGCCGCGTATTAGATTCTCTAAATACATATATGACATTGTTACTAATTGTTGTTGGCTGTTGACCAAATGGCACAATGCTCAAGTCTCACTCAGTTTGTGTGCCTCCTCAAATTCCATATCCTTTTTGGTTTTCTGCTCTTTAAGGCGGTCGTACAGCGAACGACCGTCGTATGGCTCCTCGGGTCTCTCCATTGGATCTTCGGGCTGGCGGACGCGTTCCCATTCTTCCTGGCGACGCTGGCGAACTTCTGCCGCCTCGGATTCAGTAACAAATCCGGAACTCATTTTAGCTATGTGCGACAAACCTTTTTACTTTTCACACAATGTGTTGTGAATGGTAGTGTTGGTAAGTGTTCAAACACGAATACCATGAATAATAAACATCGATTAAAAATCATACAAAAAATGGGCGCCAACATAGGAAATTCACATTTTCTTATTTTTAGTTACACATTCTTTTAAATTTTTACGAGCTTCTTTATTCCTTTGTGCAATTTTAATATAAATAGCCTTTTGAGAGCAGCTCATTTGACGCCACTTCTTACCAGCCGCTCGAGCCGTACTGGTGACTTTAATATTCTTCAAGCAACGTTTTTCAAGATTTTCACGAAACTTGGCAAGGAATATGAAATAGGGATTGACTGACAAATATTTGAATGTATCGCTCATTATTTTAAAATCTTTTACTAAAAATTTAACTTTAGTTATAGTTTAACAATATATATTATACAATAACACTAAATATTTGATGGATCATACAAAGCAACACAGATCAAATCAATGTAGAATAAATAAAATTGTTAGTAGCCGCATTATTTTAAATTTCTTAGGCATTGTAAAACATGTAAGAGAACATGTTCGCCTATTATAATTTAATATATTTATTAATTTTGTGCAATACTTTATATTCATCGGCACAACTTTATAAAGCCCTAACATTAAATTCTGATTTCAATTCTCTTAGGCTTCGAGCTTTCGTAAATCTGTATGATGAAAAATTAATCTATCGATATTCAAATAAAGGTCCCCCATATAGCAGAAGATAAAATCGTAATAGCACAAATAAATTTTAGTTAAGATCCAATATTTATATAATAAATTTCTAGTCGGTTTATACGATACATGTCTTTTATTAACTGGACCTATACGTTTAGCATAGATTACATTCTATGGCAACAAAATATTGGACATTAGAACAATGATATTCATAGAGTACTGATTCATTAAAAATTTTTGTGACCCCGATAGAAAACTTGTGGGTAACCTTAAAAAAAAGTCGAAAGAATCTCGCAAGATACTTTGGTTAGATTACCTGGAAATTTAGGAAAACAGTCGCTAATTTGTTAATACAGTAGTAGGGATATAGTCTTTTAATTTAATATTAACGGGTTTTATTTCGATTCAAATCAACGATATTGTTGCTGTATGATTCGATAATGCTCAAGCATTTTCCAATTATGTGAATTGATTTCAATATTTTATATTTTCATATGTACGAAACCTGTTGGCAATTAAGAATTGTTTGGGGAGGTATCATGTTGACATGAAAGTAATACCTCCAGAAAGAACTTCTATTAGAAGACTATTTTACGTAATAGCACTATAATAGCTGTAAGTAAATTTTATTTCCGCATTATTTACAATTTTATAGGAATTGCGTAACATTTTCATTAGACTTACTTAATTTCATTGTATCGCATACTGAAGGGTATATAAGCCAAGTGTCTTACATTAAAATTTTAGAATTTAAAATATGAACTTTTCCTTTTTAATCATTCTGGCTGTTGCGGGAGGCGCAGGAGTAAGTAAAATATAAAGAAATGAGACGCATCGTTTTTCTATTTTGTTAGAACTGAAGAAGTTATTTATCTTGTGAAATATGTATTAAGTTATAATTTCACTCAGTTCAACTTTAGAAAAGCATAATATTAATTTATATCTTTTGAATTTTAATTTTCTTAGAGGTGGCCCAGAGCCAGGGTTTCAATTAAAACGCATGCCTAAATATTTTCAGTTTCCAAATATAGAAAGTTGATGTACGTTCGATTCTTAATAAAATTTCATATTAACGGTTGTGGTATCTCTATTACAATTAACGATACATAAATGTCGGGCAAGAAACAATTTTGTTATAAAAATAATACCTTCAGAATGTGCTACAATCAGGAAAATATAGTGGTTTTGGTTGTAAGTTATTATAAGTTATAAATTTATTTCCGCATTATTTACAATTTTGTATGGATTGTGTAACATACTAACCATACTTAATTTAATTGTTTCGCATATTGAATTTTGTATTTAATGGGATATGAAGACATTTATTAATTTTGTGAATTATGTTATTAGTAATAATTTCACTCTGTTCAACTTTAGAAAATCATAATATTAATTTATAATTTGTTGATTTAATTTCTCGTATAGAAGCGATTGTCATTATCCTCCCCCCTCCACACAATTTTTGTGACCCCGATAGAAAACTTGTGGGTAATCTTACATAGGTAGATGTTAAAAAGTAATTTATATAAATTTTGTTTTATTTTGGATTAAAATATATAGTGCAGATAGACTTATTTTAAGTTATAAACATTATAAGTTTATAAACATGCTTTATTTATTAATATCTCAAATTGAAACATTTTTTAAGTCAGGGTCATACATTTATTTGAAAATTGCTATATATGCGATATATGCTGTTCTCCAAAAAAGAGGTATAGGATTAGCAAAATATGTATGTATACATAAAGACGGTTTGAGTTTTTATTTTTTTCGCACATTATTAAATATTTTTCTAGAATATGTGTGTGTTCAGTTTATAGACATAATTGAGGTCAGCAAACATCAAAGGTTATACACACGCATGCATTTATAGATTATTTTTGTATATGTGTTGGTTCTAAACAATATTTATGCATATATATATTTATAGATATACATATATGTCTACATATTTATGAATACTGTGCTAGGAACTTGTGTACCTATTAAAAATTAAGCTTATAAAATGCTGCACGAGTTTTTCTCACGAAACGGATTCATCTTCTGACTGGTGAATCCACTGAGCAGGCAATCCCCAGATTCGTGATCTAACATATATTTCATCATTGCATTACATGCCTCCGATACCTGGATACGTTGTATGCCAGTCTCGCGACGCAGTTGCTCATTAATTGTGCGCTGCTGTTGCAAATTAGCAGCCATGATGTCCAAAACGGCAGTCTCGGCAAGACCTATGGTGAATGTCAACGAAAAATGCGATTTGTAGCGAATATGAGTGTAGCTGCAAAAAAATCACTCAAATTGAATAAAAAAGACAGCGTTTCTTCAACAATTATACTCGATTTTACCTTTAGAAGCTTAGTTTAGGCACAAGCTCGAGGATCTTGAATCACCGAAAAATCAATAGCGTTTAATTTGCTGATGTTGAATGTATATGTTATTAACGAGCTATCGATAAAAATAAGTTGTACCAGCTGTTTTTCAAGCGCTGCCAACTTGGCGTAAAGTAAATGCAATTTGAATTTTTTAACAGTTTTATTGAAGTTGCGATTTAACATTTGTTTCAATTGTACCAAAAATATATATTTATATGTATAGATGTCTTACGTAAGCATGCTACAAAAATGTAGTAATTTACAATTACAATTAATGCAAATTTTTCAGAATTGAGAACTTACTCGGGCATTAAATCTGGCCGTGTTTCATTGTGTTCATTATTATCGTGAGCCTGGGGCTTTCGAAACGCATTTGCCATTAGTAGAATATTCCTAGCGATACGCTTTTCATCTATACGCCTTTGAGCAGTATGCGTTCGCTTATCGGCATTCTCCGACATGCGCTGCTCGAGCGGTAAAATCGCTGCTGCCAAGATGGGTTCCGGATTTGTCCAGATCTCGGTGCCGGGCGTCTCTTTTCCAGTTGTTGGCGAGAATGCGGGTCGTGCGGGTATTAAAGGTGAACGCACACAAACACTAAGAAACAAAACTTATATATATTTCGTCCTATTTAATAATTAGTCACACTCTAAATTCGTTTCAAAAACATGATTTGTCAATGCAAACAACATCAAAAATTGTAATTTTTAATTTGTATTAGTCGGTATTTTGGCCGATTGTGCGATCTTTTCGGACCCAGGCTCGACACTTGCTGACTCATTGTCCTCGCTCGGTTTTAATCTAGAACGAGTTAAAAAGGAGACAGGAGACAGCAATGAGCCCAAGTGCCGCGCCCTCGAATTGGTTACTATCGGATTGGTAGCTGCTACTCACTTGTTCACTTCCTCCAATTTTTTGAGCAGCCGCTCGTTCTCACGGCACACAATCTCCTGATCCCTGAGTATCGTTTCTCGTACCGTAAACAAATGATTATTCTCCTGCCTCAGAGATTCATTCTCGGCCATATAGAGTTTAACCAGCTCGGCTAGCTCGGTGCCATCAAGTTCGGGTAAGCGCTCTAGATCCACTTTGGGCACGGCTACGCTGCCATCACCAGTGTTAACTCTTTCCAATTGCTGCTCTATTAGATTGCCAGCGTGGCCATCAATCGGCTGATGATGCAGATTTAGGGCCGCCTTCAAATGTTCATTCTCCATTTGCAAAGCGTGTATATCCCGCTTTAGACTGAGTATAAGCGCCTCCCGCGGATCCATCATGATAACGGGCTTTGTCCGGATGCGCTTTGCACGGGATGCATAGCGCAGGGTATTCAACGTCTCGGCATGATTATAATGTGCTGGCGAAACGCAGGCGATCATCAGCGTAACACCATTCCCGGCCAGGCTGTCGGCCAGCAACTTTGTCAACTGACTATCCCTGAAGGGAATGTGACCCGATCTCTTCTTGTTATCACTCAGCGATGAGATGCAATAGCCCAGCACCATTAAACTCTTGTTGATGTTATTCGCCTCCTCCAGCGTTTTGCCTTCGCTCATCGTCTTCTTTGTCAACTCGCTGCCAGCCAAATCCACAAAGTTAATCTTGCCATGCTTGGAGAGAAAGACACCACCATCGGTTTGCTGATCCGATAATATGTGTACCGTAAGTATAGTATGCGAACGCGATGAATGATCATTCATCGCATGCGAGCCCACAGCACGATTTCGCATGCCTGCAAAATGTTACGATTAATGTGAAATTAGGAAAAATTAAAGTAAACATAAAGAAAATGTGTGTCGCAAGAGCGCCCATTAATAAGTAACAAGATTACTTACCCTCCTCCAGGACAGCCAACAAATCGTCCAGTTCCTCACAGTCGACGGTGAATAGGTTCTCCACAAAGAAACCGCCCGACTTCTTGGACCAACGTACGGCAAGCGGTTTGCGTGCACTTCCCGGATTGAGCAAATCGATTACCTGTTCATATAAAATGCATTTCAATTTCGTAAACCAATAATGAAATTAAGGCACCCATGGACTCCATGGACTTGATTAAACAAATCATCTAAAATGCCATGCAAACTGCAGCTAAAATTCACACAATACGACAATTTACAGCGAGCATGCATGATTGTGGAAAGGGAAGAAGAACGGATTAGGAAGTAACCATTAATTAGAGGTCAATGCAATGCATGCCAGAGTTAATTATATGAGCAAATGCTATTTGCCAATAGTCGGTACCAATCAGTAATAGTGCAAAACACTTTTAGTTAAACATTCAATGGAACCGCCTTACGTAGGTATCAGATGATAAAAGAGCTATACGAGTCAAGGTTGAGGTATGCTTAAAACGGAACCTATGTCGTAGAAAAGGTCAGCCTGTTGATATCAGTTGATATACCATGAGGTGTAATTATTAATAAAACCTTTGACAGTGAAAATGTATCGATTGATATTAATCACATTAAGTTTTTCAATTGAAATAATTAATTTAATAAATAAATAATCCAATTGTTTAAATTACTATCATTCCCAAAAAATTGTAAATTTCGTTACATATTTGTTTAGCATTGTTATGATAGATATATATTTTTTTTTCACGCACCCGTTCATTGTAAATCTCCATAAAAGAAGCCTTGAGCACATAGTTAACATCCTTGCGATTCTTAATCAACTGGAAGAGGTACAAAAACGAGCGGAAGATCAAACCATGACCCGGATCCTTTGGATTCGGCTTGCCCACAAACTACAAAGGTAACCAAACATTAATCACATCATATATCTTTAAACATATATTAAGAAAGTCCTACTCACCAGATCCGGTGGACCAGTCAATGTATGCGTCTTGCCGGAACCAGTTTGTCCATAGCAAAAGGCCGTGCAACTGAAGCCCTCGATGCCCATCTCTATGATGCGCTTTATGCCCGAGTAGTCAAGTATATCCTCCTGAGTGGCACCCGGCTCAAAGACCACATTATAGGTAAAAACTCGCACACTGTCGCGATTATGCGAACGCTTCGCACCTGTGTCATTTCCCTCGATCTGGCGGAAAGAAAAAATGTATATACTCAATATATATATGGAAAGTAAAGGTTTTAGTTTTCTGGTCATACGATGACTTGTCCATTGCCGGGAAACTGTAATGTTGCTCCATGCCTGTCACGTTTCTCCTTGTCATTCAGAGGACGCACTCGGACCACCACATTGATGTTATCCTCGGGCGTTGAGGGCTCCTCACTGCCAGTGCCCGTCGACTTGGAGGCCACAACTTCCAATGTATCCGCACTGCCAATTCTGAGTAAGCCAAATGAATAACTCATTTATGTAAATATTAAGTGGAAATTAAGCGAATGGCGAAATTAACCCCTGCGTTTCATTGAATCGATAAATGGATTAACATTCTTTAAAGGAGGCTATTAAGACCATTAGTTAGGAGAGGTAACTGTGATATAAAAACTATAAGAAATCTGGGTTGTATCTTTTGCTCTGCTTTACATTCATCAGATGTGAACATACAATTCCTTCAACTATTTCATCACAATATATACGGAATGCGTTTAATTACTCAGTGGACTCTTGGACTGCTCAAGGCTTAAGTTAGTACGTGATATTTTGTGGTCGTTAAATCACTTTGTTTTAAATAAATTAAATCTCCGCACTCGAGCTATCCAACAAAATTTTCATATTGTTATGAATATATTTTTTTTTTGTTTGTTATGGTCAAGAATGCTAAAGTGTTTGCTCCAATTCCCTTGAACTTGATGACGTTGCTCTGATTTGGGGGCCCTATAAATAGCCCAAGGTTAAGGGTGGACGCGGCCTAAACTCTTCTTTTTGTTTTTTTTTTTTTGTTTTTTGAAGTGGGTTTTTTTTAATGTGTTCGTCGTACCTTTTGGCTTAATTCATTTTTTGGTGGTAAGAGAAAGAAATTCTTGCTTGGTTTCATATGATTAATAAAAAATATTTTCAATGGAACTTTTGGTATTTCCATAATTAGTATGAATTCAAATTTGAATTCTAAGCAATCCGTTTGCTGTGAATAGTAGTGAAGAACTGAATTTAGTTTCTCTCTGTGTGTGTGTGTGTTGTGCCACCCAATTATAAAAGCAATCCAAAAGCCTTAATAAATCAAACAAATCGTTTGTTTGAACAACTCTGCGTATTTGTGAAATCAAAATTGTTTCATTCTTAATTCATTATCCATGACCGTTGACATTTGACTTAATCACGTAATTGGAATGTTCGAAACTAATGCATTAATCATCAAAAACTTGACTCTCTTACCATACAAGGGAAAAAGGCCCAAAGTGCGGGGCGTGTGTGTGTATATATATTATCAGGGACAGAACTTTGGATCTACGCCTCAGTTTGTGTGCACTTCGTCAATATTTTAGACAAGGCAAACGTGAAATTAACACAAATTAACACGAACACGGATTTAGCTGATTTTCCTTTACCCTGAGTACTTTGTGGGCTAATAAGACAACCAATCGAAAGTTCAATAAACTTTAATCTACTTGAAATGGATGCTAAATACTTAATAAGCCAAGGTATTTCTAGTTGACTTTTGTCAAATGTTTGCCTTTAATGAATTTCTTAACTCAAATAAAGGTAAAATATTTATTTATATATATTGATTTTTTAATGGCCTCCAATAAGTTGTAGTTATTTTTTATTCTATTTAATAGCGAAAAAAGTTTAATTCACTTTTATAATAGCTTCAATTAAACCTTTTTTTATAATTTGATTAAAAAAGCTTATAAATTATATAAACTCAATAAGCTAATAATGAGTAGCACAATAACTGTGCTCCCTCAAGACCTATTGTATAAATATATATTAGTATAAATATTAGCTACTTTCATTACAAGACAAGACTCTAACTTTTAGATGATTAACTTTAGATACAAGAAGGAGTATTTTACTACATTAGTTGATCATAATACTTAATTTTTTGTTTAGTCGGAAGCCACCAACCTCAATTTGTCGAGCATTAGGGAAAATAAAGTATAACTGACTTAATTTATTTGGCTGCTCCACATATGTGATGATTATCCTCGACTTGAATAAATTGACACCAATAAATTGACACCAATAAATTGACAGCTTTATTGCATATGTGCATATAGCATATATGTTCATGTATTGCGTCCATTTAGTTATTATTAAAGATATTATATTATAAGATAATATGCAGGCTAATTCGTGTTGATTAATGTCCGTGTAGATAGTTAGTTGATGGATTTATACAAAAAAATATTATTTTTTGTTATTATTCCCATGTGACACAACAGAAAACAATTAATTTTTTCCCTGGCTGAATGTTCAGTATAGACTTGTGCGCAGTTTGCATTTTAAAAAAAATACCTTAGACCATACATTTATATATCTGTATCTATATCTAATATGGATTTTTTTTTTAGCATGCACAACACGATGGTTAGGTCATTGTTATTATTCTATGGAGCAACAGGGACATGCTCCGTTTTCAAATATAATCACGGTTGACATTCCATTCACTAAACTTTAGCATTCCATCTATGGTTATTAGCAGACATGTAGTTATATAGGTACTATATGGATAAAAATGTGCCCATGAAAGTGAGAGTTGCATTACATTGTTGCTGTTTTTCTCCCCTTTTTTTTTTTGTTTGTCCTGTGGCGTTGGCTCAATTGATAGTCGTTATATTTTATTTGTGGTGCAAACAATGCAACAACGAAAACAACAATTACAACAAAATAAACATTAACTGACCATACAATATTTATAAGGCACGAAATCTCGACCAGACACATACTTAAATCACATGACAAATACAAAAGTTGAGCCACATGCCATCGACTAAGTCAATGTCCCTGTTAGGCATTAATAATTCATTACTCTTTTTAGATTTGCCATATAACACGATTGACAGGCCAGTGTTATTAAAAGTTCTGCGATAATGTATTGAGAAAGGTGTGAAATCCAACCTAATATGTAGCAATTATCTTTGTAAATTGTGCTTAGATTTTGTGTATGTAAATAAATTTCTAAGCACTGCAAGCAAAAGAAATAAATTTCAACTAAATTTAAAAAAAAAAACCTCGTATAGTTGTAAATAGCTCTAATAAATTATTTATCGATAACGCTAACTGAATTTTCACAAACTACTGTTTAAGTGACAATCGACGATCCGATAATTAATTGACATTGCAAAGCCGGAAATTAGAATTAATCATTTAAATTACCTCTTGGCACAAGTTTCATCAATTAACCAATTGTTTGACATGAGCTTAACCACAACCCAATTTAATCCAAAGAACCGACAGGTCCTTAACCTCAAGTGCGACTGACTATACTACTTGGTAGACCATATATGGGTGTTCCTCAACTACTATCAGTACACAAACAGCTAACACGACGCCTATCAAAATATCTCTAATGGCAAATAAATATATGTCACTTTCGCTCTCGATGCGGGTCAGGACTCAAAGGACTTGTCGGCTTCAATAAGCTGGGTAATTACAAAATCGATTTATGTCGTGCTCGCTCAACCCCCATTTAAGAATTCCACAAATGGTTTAAATATAAAACTTGAACAATTCTGGGTACAACTGTCTGCCCCACCATCTATCCGCCTTTCTGTCTCTCTGTCTGTCTGTCCATTAGATTGTCCGTCTTTTAACTTATTGTGCGTGGTCATTATCCCTCGTGCCTTGTGTGGGTATTCCTATGATTCCAGTGTTCTCGTTTTTTTTTTTTAATGACACCTCATCAAGGGTTGATAGACCCTAGTCGCGTTATTAAGTAGAACTGTAGTTTTTTTTTTTAATATTCAGTTCAGCAGAAAAATTGATTGCTGCTTGTATAAATAAAAAGCTCCTAATAACTTGTTAATCACTTTAATAGTAATATTAATATTTTAAACAGCAGAGAACTGTTTTTGACAACTAATCGAAGTAAAAGTACTGTTGACCTTAAAATATATCTAGTTATTTAAAAATAAAATTATAGCATGCGTTACTTTAACATTCGTTGGGGAAAAATAATTATATGAAGATATAGTGAAATTAGACTGATGGTGTGTAAAATAATTAAATGGTAATTCAAAGTGCAAAGTTTATGATACAAATTGTGGAATATTTCAAGAGAGAATCGCAAGAAAAATAACTCCTTTTAAGGTATGCTATAATTCAATTTTATTTATAGTTGATTTCATTTGATTTGATTTGTAACACCAAAATATCCTTTGCTCAATATATAGTTAGGCTTAAGTATCCAATAATTTCTCCTATTAACTTTCCCAAAAATAAATGTAAACTGAATCAGCAAAGAGGGATTCGTAATGAAATTTTAAAGTTACGCTTAAGCAGTCCTGTACTATAATCCAAGAAAAGAACAATTTTAAATCTGAGGAAATCAGCATGTGTCCTATAGGAAAATCCTTGCATAACTTTAAAAAACCATTAATTGAATTTATTCTTAATATCTGCTGAATTTTTAGATTCATAAATATATTTAAGAATGTTTGCTATAGGCCATCTTCACTGTATTGAGAGGCAACAACTATTGTTGAGCTATTGATTACGGTGGGAAGCATCACAGTGTTATAGTTTATTCTTACGCCGAGCCACTTACTCATTCTCACGGGAACGCAGAAAGTACGGCGTATTGCGTGAGCTGCCTCCTGTGCCACCGCCGCTGCTGCCACTACCCCCACCTTTCTGCGGACTTAAACGCCGCATGCCGTTGGTCAAGCTGCGAGAACGCGGCATCCTCGATCCATTGCTGCTGCCCGAGCTCTGACGTTGCGGCTGCGTTGGCGTTGCTGCCTTATTGCCACCCGTTGTGCGTCTCCCACGTCCAGCTGCTGTACCGGCTGCAGCTGCTGCTCTGCCACGAGCCGTTCCGCTATCGGCGCTACTGCCACCGCTATTGTTTAGATGCGGCACGCTCGAGGCGCGTCGCACCATGTTGCCAAATAATTTCTAATCACAAGTCTCAATATTGTCACAGTATATTTTTTAGCCACCTTCTGCCACATAGCACACACGCACAGACACACAACCGCACAAACACACACTCAGAGGCGCCAGCCGAGTGCCGGGACGTTATAATAAATTCAAAAACAAAATTTATCCGCAAGGAGCACAAGGATCGAACCGCGCGCAACGTCAACTCAACACGAACTGAGCGACTCAAGTTCACCAGTAACGACAATTTATATGTATATATATATAACGTGCCCAATCAGATTTATGGTAATTTTTTACTCACGCACACCACTCCATATAAATTGCCCACTGGTCGTCGCGACGCTTTACCGTTACTCACCTGTAATTTGTGTGAGTGTGTTTTGTGGTTGTTGCTTTGCTATTCGTCACTCGTTACTTCGGCAATCGTTACTTTTGTCGCCCGCCTTCGGCTGTGCAATTAAATCAACGCGCTGTTTTTGGTAAACAAAATTCAACACCTCCTCCCCAATGGTTTGTGGTGGTTGTGTCCTTTTTTTTACTCTTGCTCCTGCTGTTGCTGCTGCTTTTCGTGGTCTATGATGACCCCACACTGACCCTGGCTAGTGTACGTGTGATATATGCATGTGTGCATGTGCTGCACACGTTCGTGTTTCCATCAACATTAATATTGTTGTCGCGCCTTATTTGCATTCACTTGAGCATAATCATAATAAATATGAAACATGCATTTTTGATATCGGATACATATTTTTGAATACTTCCCTTAAAGGGTATTAAGCCCAAGTGCAGTGAACCATTGGCAGGTTTCATTCATAGGATGACATGTATAGAAAAGAATAGATCCAAATAAGGTACGAAAAGGTTTATAATTTTTATAAATTTGTGGATCATCATTATCCACGAAATTCAAAATCGATTGAGTAGATATTTAAGTGGAGTATCTATATAAATTGCATATTAGTGTGTTCTCATATTTAAGTCATTAATATTTTAGAAAAACTCCCACATCCAATTAAGAACAATAAAACTTGAATATGGTTCACTTACTGAATGTTTATTTCTCGTATTTCGACTGAAATTCGAATTTGACGTTTGTTTTTTTTTACACATATATATATATATATAGCTAACGATAGTCATTAATGTTTATCATAAGCATCATCATAACTACTGATGCTGGGGTTGAGAATTAAATCTAAACGTTTAGATATAGATCTTGCATGAGCTAACTAATTACATATATATAAATATATATATATATATATCGAGTAGTACCCATAAATTCGAATGGGTTTCATGCATTAATTTCTCACATATTTACAATTTAAATATATATATATATATATTTTTTTAGATTACAAATATACGAATTATTATACAATCATGTGTAATATGTATTTTGATAATATAATTTTATATTTAAAATTAACTTAGTTTACGCCGTAGCCAAGTCGTCGTTTGAGCCTGGACCTCATATATATTATATATGCCTAAATTTATTACTCCACATGTTCTAATTTTTCACTTAGCTTAATTTAAATTTAATTAACCTTTCATTGTTATTTGTTTTTTTTTTTATAGATTTCTTATTTGTTTTTTCAAAGTTTTGAAAACATTTTTTTTTTTTTTAACATTTAATAAGCGTAATCCATTCTGTAGTGGGTGTTGTTTTTTGTTATGATTCAATATTTAGGATAAGTCGATAAGTAATTCTGAAACTTTTCACTTGGCCTTCAATTGACCGGGATAGAGTCCCTCCGAGTATTTGGGCCGACACTCGGCACAGAACCATTTGCCCTGCGGCGCAACCATAATTCCGACGCACTCAAAATGAAACCACTCGATGAGACAGTTCTGCCCGTCGCAGGCAATCATCTCGGACACCTCGTCGTAGGGGCAGCGACAATAGCAGTATACCGATTCACCCTCACGCGCCAGCCGAGCACCCGCCGGTGGCCTGATCGGATATCGAATATTGTTCGCCTTAAAATATTGCAACGTTACGAAATCGGGATTGGGCAGAAGTGCTGGCGGTATTGGTTGATTGAAGGCTGTTGTTGCTGGCGGCGGTGGAAGTGGTGGCGCGGGCAACGGTACAATTGGTGCTTCTTGCAACACAGGCGTCATGGTTGATGATGATTGTTGTTGTGCAGGTGGTGTTCGCGTGGCTGTCGGCGTTGCCAGCAAACTGGTGACATTTATTTCGGCATCTTCATCGGTGCTGCTATCGCTGCTGTCGCTGTTTATGGCGCTGGCAGCTGGCAACAATGCGGGTCGTATTTTCAGTGTGGGTATCGGTGGCAATGGCGAAGGCGTCGGTTGCTGCTTCGCCAGCACCGTTGCTGGTGTTGTTGATTGCTTGGTACGTTTCGCTGTACGTCGACCACCACCAGATCCAGCGCTGAGCGGTGTACGTTTGATGCGCTTGCGTCCACTGCCATTGCTGTGCTGATGCGCGGAGTTGTGATGAGGCGTGTGCTGAAGCGGCGTCTGCTGATTATGATGCGTCTGCGACTGGTGATGGTGATGATGATGATGTCGGTCGCCAGATACATTGTGATTATTACTGCTGCGATTACGTTGCTGCTTTGGCGGCGTCGGCAGATCCTCCTTGGCCCAGGTGAGCTGTGGCGGTGGCTGTGGCTTGATCAACTGCATGCCCACCTGCAACGGTGGCGCCAACACCGCACTCATATTCTCATCCTCGCTGGTATAGCCATAGAATTTGTTGGGGCGTCGCGTGCGCTTGGAGCGTTTCAGTTGACCATCGGCATCGGAGCAGCTGCTGCCCTCGCTCATCCGCGGCTGCCAGCTGGGTCGGTGTGTGATCGGTGTCACGGGCGAGGATTCGGTCAGCAGTTGATGATGCAGTAGTTGTTGCGGTTGTTGCAGCAGTTGTTGCTGTTGCAGCAGTAGTTGCTGTTGCAGCAGTAGTTGCTGATGCTGCTGCATCTGTTGGTGCTGCTGCAGCTGTTCCTGTTGCGGCATCAGTCTCGGCGTTGATGCAGCAAGAATTTCACTTTGAGGCAGCAACAGTTGCGTCATCAACTTGGTCTGGCTCGTCGACGTGGATCTGCAGGTGGATTTGCGTTCGCGTTTCCTCTTCTTGTTCTTGCTAACACGTTCACGCCGATCCTTATCCGCATAAGCGGCCGCCTCCTCCGGCAGCGATGGTGTCGATGGCCGACTATTCTCCACAATCTGATAATTGTTGCCCGCACCCGGAAACTGTTGGTTGCATGAATACTCCGCAAGCAGACGCATCTCGGCCAATTGCTTGGCCATTTTCTGGGGATGCGCATCGTAGAATTCCTCATCCGTGTCGGAGACAGCCGTATCGAAATCCGATTCATTAATCATTGGCGCTTGTGGCGTGGGCGTTACTGGGCGTGGCTCCACTAGCTCACTGACAGTGGTCACATTTACATATTCCTCGCTGTTGCTGTTGTTGTTGTTATTATTGCTACTTCTGCTGTTATTTTTGGCCTCGGAGTTGCGTGCGTTGCTCTTCTTTTGGACGGGAGATTCATTGTCAGAGTCATCATCGCTAGAGCTGCTCCCGCTGGAACTGCAACTGCAATTCGAGCCACACGAGCAGCTGGAGCTATCGGAATCCGAATTGGAACTGGAGCTGCTGGAGCTATCGCTGTCACTGGAGGCGGCAGTGCCTCGCTTGTTCGCCTTCGCTGCCTTCCCATGCGACGACAGCTTGCGGGGCGAGGGTGCTGGCGTTGGTGGCGGCGTTCGTTGTATTTTACAGTAATCATGATCGGAGATGATCACATGCAACTTAACCGGACGCAACTGCTCCGCAGTGGGCTCAATTTCTATGGACGTTTCCACTTCAATTTTTGCGTTAGCCGGCTGATGCTGTAGCAGATTCTTCCATATGTCGGGTACCTCTTGTGGCTCAACTTTTGCCATCTCCTGCTGATCCTCTTCCGCCTTCTTGTCGTCGTGCTCCTTGTTCTCCTGCTCTAGCCCGCACTCCTTCTCCAGTTCCGTTTTCATCGACGGCTGCAGTTGCCCCTGCTCCACTTTGGGCAGCTCAGCATCTAGCGATTCCTGCTTTGGGTGCTCCTTTGCCAGCTCCTCGCTGTCACTCTCTGACGCTGGGGAGAGCATTATCCGTGGCATATCCAGATCATCGACAGAGGTGCGCATGGGCAGAGTCGTTGCCTGCTGGTTGTCCTGCTGTGTGCCCGTGCTGCGCGGCTCATCCGAATCGCTGTCATCGCTGCTATCCGATTCGGAGAGATTGGGCGCAATGAGATTTAGATCCTCCAGCGATGCCTTGTTGCGTTTGTTCTTCTTGCGTCGCTTGCGAGGCGTCGGCTGTTCCGTTTCCTCCGCCAGTTGTGGCTGCGTTTTATCTTTAGCGGTATCCCCTTGTTGCTGCTCCACTGATTCCGGCTTGGGTGAGGACAACTCGCTTTTAAGCTGCGCCAATTGCTCATCGGGCTGCAGTTCGGAAGATGTGCGTCGCGACTTGTGCGTCTCCTGCTGCAGCTGCTGCTGCTGCTCCTCATCCTTGAGTGCTGGCTGCTGCTCGTCAAGCTCCTTCGCTGATAACGTTGCTGTTTCTTCAATGACATGCTGAGCGGCATGCTTAAGGAGGAGCTTACGCGAGACAAACTTCTCTTCGCACTCCTCCTCATTGCAGGCATAACGAAAATCACCCATATGCTGACGCTTGTGCACTTCCAGATAGATGGCCTTGCTGAACGGGAACTGGCACTGCTCGCAAACGAATTGTGCCGCCGGCACACAGAAATGGTAGACGTGACGCCAGCGTTTCTGCATGCAACGCTTGCAGCTGGCACTCTCAGTGCCATGCTTCCAGAACAGATGCTTTGAGATGTCCTGCTTGTTGCGATACGAGATGCTGCAACGATAGCACAGATGTAACAACTTGTGCTTCCACACATGCGCCGACAGCTTGGCCTGCGAATGGCAATCCTCCAGGCAGATATCACATGCCTGATGCTGTTTCCGCAGATGAACCATCAGACGGAAGGCGCTCGGCAACGGCGCCCTATCGCACAGACAGCAACGGAACTGCACCTCGAACGGATTAAAGGTGGGGACGCCCGGGCAAATGTGACAGAGCAGTTCGCTGAAGCTAAAGAATCGCAATCGGCACATCTCGCACGAAATATTCTCTTTGATGTGCAGCCGTCGATTGTGGGTATAGAGCTCCTTGTGGGTGGCGGTCACATAACGACACGGAAAGCACTCGTACAGCCGCTCATTGATGGGCTCAGAGAAACGTCCGCCTTCGATACTGCAACAGCTGACAGCATTCATGTAGTGGCCGCCATCCTCGAAGGCGGGCAAATAACTCTTTAGGCGCATCACAATGGTCTCCGCATGCAACTCCTCGGCTGTGATGCTATCCACGGTCGCCGTGAAACGATGCATGCTAATTAGATGCAGCACCAATTGGCGGGCATTGACAGCGATGCGTCGCGCATGATTGCAATACAAGCAATGAGGATAAACAGCTTTTAGGCAGAGTCGCACAAAGTCAACCATTTCGAATTTGTCCAGCGGTCGATCGAGTTGCAAATCCACCGTTAAAGTATCCACTCCGGCCACCTCAATGCCATCGGCTGGCGGTGTTGCAGGTGTTTCCCTTTTAGGGGTTTGCTGATGCTCCTTCTCCTCCTCCTCCGGCTCGTCATCCTCATGCTCCTCATCGCGTGTTTGCTGCTGTTGCTCATTTAGACTGTCATCCAAATCCATGCACTCACTGCCCAGCGTATCGCGTCGCTGCAGCGCTGCAGTTGGGGATGCAGCTGGCTCATCCGCCTGATTTTGTTCCCGTTCCCGTTCTCTTGGCACATGCGTTTCGTCTTCGTCGTCATTGATGTGGTGGTGATTGTTGTGTGGAGATGCGGGTGGCGTCAAAGACCACCGGCGTCGCTGCTGATTGACTTCAGCAGTGGGTGGAAGCAGCTGCTCCTCTGCCTGCTGTTGTTGTTGCTGCTGCTGTAGCTTCTCCAATTGTTGTTGCTGCAGCTTTTCCAATTGATGCTGTTGCAGCTGCTCCAGTTCATGTTGCTGCTGCAGCTGCTCCAGTTCATGTTGCTGCTGCAGCTGATCCAGTTCCTGCTGCTCCATCAACTGCTGTTGCTGTAGCTGCTGTTGTTGCTGCTGCAGCTGCCTTTTGGCCACCATTATGGCCATGGTGCGCTCAATGTCCAGTTTAGTGCGCTCAAATTCGGCCAAAACCTGCGGCAGCCTTGACGCCGGCGAATCCTCATCGTCGAAATCCTCCGGTGAAATATGGGCGGGCATGTTAGTTGCTTCCAAGAACGTTGATGCCGTTTCGGTGGCAGTTTCCGTGTCATCAGATTGCGATGAGAAGCGTTCTTGCTGCTGCTCCTCTTGCTGCTGCACTGCGTCCACTGTAAGCAATGTAGGAGTTCCTTCTCTAACTCCTGCTAATGTTGCTGTTGTCGTTGGCAACTCATCGTTTTCATCGTCCTCCGTATCCGTGCTACTGAGCGCTGCATCCACCGATTTCTGAAACTCTTTGGGCACACGCAACATCATCTTGGGCACGACAAGTCGTGGTGGCAGCTCTTCCTCTCGTGGCGCATCTTCAATTGGCTCTGGAACTGTTTTAAATTGATTAGTTGTCCTTAATAGGGGAAGCCGACCACAAAATCGTACACAATATCTATGTAAACCTAAAATATATATGAGTAAAAAATGTGGTTTTGGAAGGCAATCTGAGGATTGACTAGCAATAAGCTGACAGATACTCTTTCAGCTGCGAACTTCAAATTGATTTTAAGGAAGTATCACAATAGATCAAAAAAGATCGTAGTCCAGTCTGTCTTGTCTGTCAATCAATTAGTCAACAGTCATTCATTCAATCATTGCATTGTGTCAATCGCTCCACACTTGTTTTGCACCACTTTCAGTGCCACACTAACTAATTAATCAGTCAATCGCTAAATCAATCAATCAATCAGTGATATATTAATAATATGCGTCAGCTGAAGCACAGCACTGCTCAAACCAATGCTACGGCTAGTCACCTGTCTATATATATATATATAAATATATACAAAGATAACAACACACTGATAGCACAAACGGCAATCGTAGCAATGAAATCGGTTAATTTTTTTTCGACTTTATTTGTACTCTTTTTGGTGGAATTTTTTAATGGGCGCATTTTGAAAACAACAAGAGATTCCCACTTACTGTTATTATCAATCAATATCGCTGGCTGGTGTTGGGTTAGCTCCTGATCCATTGGCATGACAGAGTTGCCCGACTCCGGCCACTGTGGCTGTTGTTGTTGCAGCTTCTCCAGCAGCTGCTTGCTCTTCGCAGGTCTTCGCCTTCGTTTCGCTGCTGCTGTCCTTTTGCTGTTGCTGCTGTTGCTGCCATTTCTGCAACCATTGGCATGGCTGCCCTTGAGTCCGCAAAGCGTGCATGGCTGCATCTGTTCGACACATTCGTGATCCTTGAACTCGGCGCCAATCCCGAAACTCGTCTGACAAGTGCAGCAGACCAAATAAAGATCTCGATCCTGCTGCGCCTGCAGCGTTTTCCACTCCTCCACTTTGGCAAAGTGCCGCTGATCGATGTCATGCTTGTTCTCCAGATGCAACGATAGCTTCTCAACGCTGGTAAATACATGCAAACAATAGAAGCAGATATAACGCTGATGCATTTCGCGCATATGCAGAAAAAAGTTCCAACATTGGTGGACAGTGTCGCAGCGTGTGCAACGAAAGAAACGTTCCTTTGGTACAGCTGGAGTTGAGGTTGAAGCAACAACTGCTTGTGCTGTTGCATCAGATGTTGTTACTGCTGCTGTTGCATCTGTTGTTGATACTGCTGCTGCGGTTGCTGCTGCATCTGTTGCTGCTGCTGCTGCATCTGTTGCTGCTGCTGCTGCCTCTGTTGTTGTTGCTGTTTCATCTGTTTCTTCTGCTTTACACACTTCGTGATGCGCATTTAGCTGCTGGAAATTATCAAAGCTTTGCGCATTGCACTTGTAGCAACTGAGGGTCTGTGCAACGTCGCTGCTATGTGGCACTGGCGCTTGTAAGCGCTGCAATAGCAGCGATGATTGCTGATCATGTTGCTCCTGCTCCAGACACTGCTTCTTATTGTTGTTGCTGTTGCTATCACTGTTGTTGCAATCGCTGCTGTTGCTGCCGCTGCGCCTGCGCTTTGATGCAAGCAACAATTGCTGTTCCTCCAACTGCTGCTGCTTGTTCTGCTCGCTCTCTGGATGATCAATGACCAGCTGCTGTGATGTGGAGCTAACTGTGCTGCTGCTGGTGCTGTTACTGCGGCTACTTCTTCGACTCGAGTTTGTTGGCCGCTGTTGCTGCTGCTCCAGCTGCTGTTGCTCCTCCTCCTTTGCTATCACAGACACTTGCACTGCCTCCGCCTCCGGCTCCTGCTGCTCCAACTCCGGTTTCTCCTCGTCGTCCAATTCTTCCAATACTGCATGTGTGCCATTTATTTTCACTGGTTGCGTTGCTGCTTTAATATCAACCAAATTATCACTTGGCTCAGTTGCTGCATCCATTTGGCAATCATCATTATCGTCATTCTGTTTCCTTTCCTCCTCCTCTTCCACCTCCGAATCGGACTCAATCTTTATGGTCTCCACTGGTGTTCGGCGCTCAATTTTTGGCATTGGATTATCGCTGCCGGGCGAGGAGAATTCCTCATCAGCTGGTATACTGGCGGGCGAAAGATCATTGATCTTATAAACTGGAGATGTAGTTGCTGATTTTATTGCTGCTGCTTCTGATTCTTCTTCTACTGGTGCTTCTTCTGCTGCTGGTGTTCCTTTTTCATCTTCTGCTCCTGCTGCAGGTAATGATTGCTCAGTTTCCTTAGAATCAACTTCATCGTCATTGATTGCGGAGTGGGGCGTTGACACATTTTCCTCTGCTCCTCTCGAAGGTTCTTCGATTTTGATATCTTGCGAGATGTTTAACGCAGATGATGATGTGGAAGACTCGGCTGCTCCTGCTGCTGACGATGATGACGATGCCGATGATGAAGATGATGATGAAGACAATAACCGTTCTTGCCTCGTCAACACATTTACCGTGGGTGACACATCTTCCTCATCTTGTGATAAGCTCTCGCCATCGACTCGGAGCACAGGCGACGAAGTATCTTCCTGCTCATCTTTATTTGTTTTAATCACTGGCGAGGAGGAAGCCTCTTCAGCTTGGCTACTGATTTCTTCAATTTGTAATCCTTCTGTTGAATATGATTCCTCGTCTTGAGCAGCACTTTCCTCGTTGGTGTCCATGGTAAGTGACCTGCATGACTCCTCACCATTTTTGGCTTCGTCTACTGGAGAAGATTCTTTACTAGGTGATGCGGATCCATCAGAATCAGAGCCATTAGAATCAGCCTCATCAGCATCTTCATTAATGTTAATTGTAGGAAACGGACTCTTCTCTTTAACTTTTATTCCGTCAGTTTCTTGTGACGAACTTTCCTCTTTTTTGATATCCATGGCAGATGTCGAACAAGTTGCTGAAGCCGATTCTTGGCCAGGTGAAGCAGGATCATGCACGTCCATATCATGATCAAATTTAATCGCAATTTTAATTATGCACCTTTCTTTGATTTTAATGTGAATTGGTGATTTTTGGCCAACATGCGATGTGGACGGCGCTTCATCGGCAACTGTGGCGGATTTATTATCATCCTCGCACTCTTTTTTCACAGCACTTTCATCAGATGACAATGATCTGTTAGGTGAAGCAGTTGTATCAGCAAAGATCCCTTTCCCCGATAAGATGTTTCTTTTGCCATTTTCTACCGTCTGATTTTGATTCTTGTTTTCCAAAACACTGTTCAAAATCAGAAGGTCTGCCGCAGTGCTGCTGCTGCTGTTGTTATTGGAGGCCGAGTGCAACTGGAAGTCAGCAGCATTATTATATTCTTCAAAGTCGTCCTCCTCACTGGGTGCCGGCGTTGTTTCCGTATCGCCACCATGTGGCTCAGTGTTAGGCGGACTCGTTGTTTGTTGTTGCTGTTGTTCCAATGTTTTTATCATCTTTTTGCATTTATGCGCTGCCATGACAACAATAACAGAGAGCAAAACATAACAAGCGTTACAATTGTACTATCGATAAATTTTAATCGATTGATTTGCCTTACCTTTGCATGCCGTACACCGACTTTGTGTTTGTATTGTTTATATTTCTTCTCCTCTTTGAAGCTGCTGCTACTGCTGAAAAAAAAGAATATATATATATATATAATACATTATTTAAGTTGCTCATTCCGGTGATACGCGATAAACACAGCAAACAGGAAATGACAACAGCAAAACAACAACAAATTTAAATTCTTTGAATTCACTTTCGACAGCCCTGGAGCCGAACGAAGTGCGCACGTAAAGCAAACGCTGATAATTGAAAATGCCAAAATAAATTGCGCAAAAAAAATGTGATGCGGAGGCGCAGGCGGAAGCGATAGGTACGCCAAAAAGCAAAAGCAAAACTTTGTCTATAAATAAATTAGCAAAACTTTAAATTGTATGGTGGAAAATTAATATACATGCAATCGCAATGTGATTTTATAGTTTTCTTTATTTATTTTTTTCTATGAATAATTATGCACGCGTCTCTCTTACCTGCTCGCAGGGGCGGACACGCAGCAAAATATTTACGCGCGCAAAACAAAGAGAGCGAGAGAGAGGAGTGAAACACAACCGATGGCACGGACGCTCGCTGCACAACTGAGCGAGACACTGGCAATGGAGCGCCCAGCGGAGCGGCGGCCGCGCGTTTTTTTCTATTTTTTTTCGTTTTTCTTTATGTGAACAAGAACAACACCCCTCGTACCCGTCCCGTGTATGGTTGGATAGATGGATGGATTGCCCAGACGTCTGTAGCAGCAGTGCTTATACAATTTTGTATTATTTTCTAATATTTTTCAACATTTTACTGCGTCTTAAGTGGAGAACAAAATTTTACAATTTGCGTAGTTATTACAAAGCGCACTTGAAATATGTTGCGCCGAATTTAAGAAATAAAAATATATAAAAATATGTGTAAAAAATTATTTTTGCACGTCTCACATTGCGCTTTGCATTTTTTCGCTGCTTAATATGGATTTGCGTATGCTTGATTGTTGCTCACTTTTTACTTAATTCTAAGGCTTTGGCCATTGGCAATATTCGGCGCGCACTTTCAGTAATGTATATGGCTAGTATATTTACTATTATTGTTGCTCAAATAACGCGTTTGAAGCCAACTTTTAGCAATTTTATCGACGTTCGCAGCCATTGAACACGCGCAGTAGCCTAGCGATGTACAATCGATAACAGCATGATGCGATGATTGTTCAATAAAAATCAACACTGAAAGCGTCTGCAAGCAACGCTGTTGCACGAGTTTGTACAGTTCAGTGGTAATAACAATTTGACAGATCTTTCCGTTTCCTTTTTCGCGTGCGCCGTCATCATGAGAGCCAAGGGATTGGTTAGTATTCAATAAAAAATAAACAAAAACTATTAAAATTGTGTTAAAAATGTGTGTAGCACACAGTCAAACAAAGCGGCCAACAAGTGCAATTCATAGAATTCGTGGAAATGGCTATCAACTGTGAGAAATTGCAAAAACCCCATCTGACAGCTGCCGAGTGGAAAAATGCGACAACGTTTTGAGTAGTTAGATTGAAACAGTTGAAACTTTAATAAGAAGTCTCACATTAATGACTGCATTCTTAAACTGTGCCTAGCTGTTTTTAAGAAATTGTACGCTTAAATTACACTTGTGGGAATTGTGTGTGAATTTAATGGAGGACTGTAAACCTAACCTATAAAAACAACAACAACAAGCTAAAAACAGAGAATTAATAAATTTATTATTAAATTGCAGTTGAAGGAATACGAGGTCGTTGGCCGCAAGCTGCCCAGCGAGAAGGAGCCACAAACGCCTCTGTACAAGATGCGCATTTTTGCACCCGATAACATTGTGGCCAAATCTCGTTTCTGGTACTTTTTGCGCCAGCTTAAGAAGTTCAAGAAGACGACCGGCGAAATTGTGTCCCTGAAACAGGTGTACGAAACATCGCCGATTAAGATCAAGAACTTCGGCATTTGGTTGCGCTACGATTCGCGTTCAGGCACCCACAACATGTACAGGGAGTACAGGGATCTGACCGTTGGCGGTGCAGTTACACAGTGCTACCGGGATATGGGCGCTCGTCATCGTGCACGTGCCCATTCCATTCAGATCATCAAAGTGGAATCGATTGCCGCCGCGAAGACGCGTCGTGTGCACGTCAAGCAGTTCCACGATTCGACCATCAAGTTCCCGCTGGTACAGCGCGTCCACCACAAGGGCAACAGGAAACTGTTCTCGTACAGAAAGCCAAGGACCTACTTCCAGTAAGGACCAGGAGTATCACAAAATAATCCTCCTAGTTGTGGAATTATCGCACTGGGTGCGTTATGTGGTTTTCAAATTCTTTCTTAAGTGATTCTTTCAATAAAATGAGTACGTTGAAGAGTAAATGTATGAACTTATCATTAATTAATACTTAATAGGCAGTGGAATGTTTACAAATTGTGATCTATAAATTTGACTTAACAAACGCCTTGACAAATTTGACAAAAATAAGGAAAATTTTGCAAATTAATTGCAAAGGTTCGGCGGTAAATTCGAAATGTGTTATAACAATAATATAGAGAACACAGCTTTAAAAGATATGTAAAATGTGGTTCAGCTTTTAACTCTTTACATGTAAATTATTTATTAGAAAGAGTTTCAGGAAGGTTTAAGAGAAAAAATGCGTATGCAGTAAATCCTTGTTGAAACTTAATTGTAAAAACGTTTAACGTAGAAGTAAATATACGTTATAACAATAATATAGGGTAACAATAATTAAAAACGACGACGTTTGCTTATTACTGCTGTTTTTAACGCTTTATTAGTAAGTCAAAATAGTTCAAATTTATTAAGAAACATATGTTTTCATGTGTGACCATTTACATTGTCGAAAATACTAAAACTGTTAGTTAACAGCGACAACCAGCAAGCTGATTCCATAATTTATAATGTCGCTGTTGCAATAGACGGTCACACTCTGGTGCAATCAATAAATTTTTATTTTCGCAGCTGCGTTTTTGGTGTTTTGGTTTCTTTTGTTGAACTGCAGCTGAGCACATTACATCATTGCATAGTTCAGGGCCCAGTGACAAAAGAACCAACACACATGACACAATGACGACCGATCGTCGGCTAGAATACGAAAGCGAACGATATGCGACGTTCCTTGAGTGGCCCACAAATGCACCCGTCCAAGTCGAAGATCTGGTGAAGAACGGATTCTTTGCCACGGGCAATTGGCTGGAGGCAGAATGCAATTGGTGTCACATACGCATCGATCACTGGGAGTATGGGGACCAGGTCGGCGAACGACATCGTCGGGCCTCGCCTATCTGCTCCATGGTGCTGGCGCCGAGCCACTGTGGCAATGTGACCGTGGAAACAGCAACTGGTCAACATTCGCAGCAGTCGAGCAACTGCTTTTGCAGTCACGTTGTCGATGGCGGCACAGGAGCAGCAACAGCTCAGCAAGGACAGACAACCACACCGGATCTGCTCATCGAGGCAAATCGCCTGGAAACGTTCAAGGATTGGCCAGTTTGTATATGGATTTTATAACGGAGATGGAAGCGATTCATTTTACATTACGCATCCAACTACAGTTTATATATCTCTCAAAGTTTGACTAAATTCATATCTCTCTTGCAGAATCCGAATATAACGCCACGGGATTTGGCCAAGGCTGGCTTTTACTATCTGCATAAGTCGGATCATGTGATGTGCGTGTGGTGCAACGGTGTCATTGCCAAGTGGGAGAAGAACGATAATGCCTTCGACGAGCATCAACGCATCTATCCCAATTGTCCGCGCGTCCAAATGGGTCCACTCATACAGTTCGCCAGTAGTGATCTTGAGGAGCTGGGCATACAGCCCACATCATTGCCACATCGACCCAAATACTCGTGCATGGAGTCGCGATTGCGCACCTTTGCCGATTGGCCCATCGGGGACATACAGCCGGCGGAGCCGTTGGCCCAGGCGGGTCTTTACTACCAAAAGATCGATGATCAGGTGCGTTGCTTCCATTGCAACATCGGGCTGCGCTCCTGGGAGAAAAAGGATGAGCCGTGGTACGAGCACGCCAAATGGTCGCCCAAATGCCAATTTGTGTTGCTCGCCAAGGGACCGAATTTTGTGGGACAAGTGCGTGAAACGGAAGCAGCAACGCCAACTACAGCGGCGACAGCGCCACAGCTCCCGACGAGCATTGGCAATGCCATGTGCACGGAGCCCGTTCGCCAGGCCTTGGTACTCGGCATTGATGTGGGCGTGGTGCGTCAGACTATGGTTCAAAAGCTGTCCAATTCGGGTTGTGCCTACGACACGCTGGATGATCTGCTGCATGCCATATTCGATGATGCTGGTGGCTCCACTGCAGCACTGGAGGTCACCGACCCAACAACAACGGAACCAACTGCACCCCTTGAGGATTGCTCGGCGACGACAAGCAAAGCAGCCGCCTTGGAAGCGGCACCTGTGACACCAACATCAACAACACCACCTGTTGTTGCTACAGCTCCGCCATTACCAACCTTGGAGAGCAACTCGGAGCCCAATGGCAATCTGTCGCTGGAAGAGGAGAATCGTCTGCTGAAGGATGCGCGCCTCTGCAAGGTATGCCTCGACGAGGAGGTTGGCGTTGTTTTTCTGCCCTGCGGACACTTGGGTGAGTCTCTGGACACAGCACCAAATGAAGAAATCTTTATTGATTATATTTTAATTTTTGGATGTAGCCACCTGTAATCAGTGCGCGCCCAGCGTCGCCAATTGTCCAATGTGCCGGGCGCACATCAAAGGATTTGTGCGCACTTTTCTCTCTTGAAGCAACTGGGAGGCAACTGCTCCTCCACTAAATATCTATATCTATATATATATATATATACTGTATGTTGATGGATCATAGCATAATTCCTATTGTCTACTTTGTACTTGGAACGCCTGAGCCCAAGTTAAGCGTTGGGCGGTGGGTGTGGCGTCTCCATCAGCTGTTTATCGTTTACAAACTGATGGCGCACGCAATTCAAAATGTTACTAACTTTTCTCTCAGTGTGTCTAAGCTTATTATGCATGTTTTTTTTATACCTAAATAGAATCAACTGTTTACTGTTTAAAGAGTGAAAAACCAAAAAACTTAAAATACCCCTGCGATTGGAGGCAGAATTGAAAAATTAACTCACAGACAATTTACAAATTGTTAGGTTTATTTCTATTATGGTTTTAGCAGTTCAAATTTTTCGTTGGTTTTTTATAAATTTTAAGCGTTTGAATGGAATAGTTAATTTTAAATGAAAAAAAAAAAACAATTTTAATCTGTATTAATTAGTCATATTCCAGTTTTAAGCCCCAATATCAGTAGCAAGGGTATTTTTTTTTTTTGAATTCGGCTCTAGCCGAAGGCACAAAACTGTCTATTTCTTGTTAATATTGATTGTGTTATTAGTAATCGCTGACTCATTGCAGCACACAAAACAAATTAAATTACAAATACGAATACAAATAAATATATACATAAATGTTGAAAATTGCCCGCATTATCAAATTGTAAACAGTAATCGCTGATAAACTTGGAGAAAATAATCCCAGTGGGCAACAAATCCGTTTGGTTGTCTTCTGATAAGGTTTGTTGATGCACCCAAACAAATATTTGAAAAATACGCCGTGTTTAAACTCATTTCAAATAGTACAAAAATTAAATTAAATGCTTTTTTTTTTAAAAATAATTTATCTTATTTGAATGTAAAAAAGATTCTTATTTCATTAAACTGGACGCTTCTTAAAGACCACAGAGGTGACTATGTTGCCCACTTTGCCGCCGAATTTAAAAGTGGGCGTGGGTATTGTGCAGTGTTTGATAAAGAGATGCTCAAAGCTCTGGAGCAGCTCGTCCTCGGTCCAGTTGCAGGATGTGATGATGAAACAGCTGTGCTCGTCGTGCAACAGTCGCGCGACGGTGTCCAGATAATTGTTACGCATCTCCTTGGGATTATCAGGACACAGGCTGACCGCATCGTAGGTGCCCTTGTCGTGAACAATATCAAAGGTGCCCAAGGATTGTGGCTCCTTTTGCGTTAAGTCCGCCACTTTGTAATCAATGCTGTGGGCATGGTCCTGGGCAATGCCTTTGGCTAGCTCGATGGCCTTGGGTGAGTAATCCACGCCTGTTAGCTGGGTGAATCCCTCGTTGGCCAAGGCAAGCAAGAACATTCCATTGCCGCAACCCAAGTCTAGGACACGTGCGGATTGTTTATGAATTGTTTGCTGCTGCTTTAGCAGCCAGTCGACAACGCGTTGCTGGGAGTCCTCGTCAAACCAAATTTCACCTACATCGCCATGACTTTTGTAGTTTTTAATTTCGCGTTCATAGCTGGTTTCCCAGTAATCCTTGGTGCCCAATTCTGAACCCTCCAATTCCATTTCTTTGATGTTCCTGTTCGATAAGTTTACAGCACACGAAACAGCTGACTTAACAACTTGCTGTTAGTTGTTAGTCAATCGATTGGGTAATCGAATATTTAAAAAGACAGTCTCACTGACTAATTAAAACAGCCTTTCTATAAAACAGAATTAATTTAAAAATCTTTATGTAAATTACCGTCTTTTATTATGTAAAGTTTTATTTCGATGTGCTACATAAGAAACAACAAATTGGCGCCAGTCTCTTAACTAACATGGTTAGTCGATAGCTAATAACAGTTTACACTGCTTGCTTACAGTTTGAGACGCACTGCTAGCGCTTCTAGTGTTATATTGGCTGTCAAAATATATGATTGTTATATATTTGTTTGTTGAACTCGTCAGTTGGTTGCTTCTAGACGTGGAGCGAACGTGTCTCGCGCGTCGCGATCTTGAAATGAATTTCAAAAATAAGATAAAACAAAAAAACACATCACGTTAATTATTTGGTTTAGTTAACTGTACGTATAAGCGGTCAAAAAGAACTGTGGCATAAATAGCGTATAAATTTAGACGAAACTAGCTACAAGATACCAAATAAGCGCGCTCTAGTGTGTGTGAGTATAACATATATACATATGTGTACATTATGCTAACTGCTGCTACTAAGCATGCGAGTCAGCGAGCGAGCGAGAGCGAGATAGTGAGTGAGAGTTTAAGTGCAACATTGTGATTGTGTGGCAAGAAGCAGCAGAAGAAGCAGAAGCAACGCCAACGCGCTCCCCTTTCCATTGCATTTGTACTTGTATTTGTATTCGTTGGTGCCTGTTACTATTTTTTATTTTAATTCATTTCGTAAGTTGACTCCACGAACAAAAAAAAATCTTCAAACTGTGGACTGGCCGCGTTTTCATTTCGAAATAAGCACAAAAGCACACACATACACTCATAAACATATCACACTATCAGCATATGTGTATGTGTGTATGCGTTTACAACTCTTGCTCAATCTGAGGATCCATTTTATTGTGCTTGCTTTAGATGTCAGTCGTCAGGTGGCGCTAGAACTGCGCCATGACCAATCCCCAAGGTATTCCCCAAAAAAATGCATGACTCGTGTCCAAAAAAAGCAATAAAAACGAGGAGAATTGCAAAAAGTCAGCAAGTCAGCAGTTTTCTTTTTTTGTTGTGGTGGCTTTTCGGCGGTTGCCATAAGAACAGTTAAATTTCTTACAACTGGGACGCGCTTATATTTATATACATATCGTGTCTTCTCTCTCTATGTGTGTGTAAAAAAAAACATTTCAACAACGCAGTAGAGCAGGCAGGCAGCTCCCGTTATATCGTCGGCACACATACAATTTAATGTATGTAAATAAATAATAAAATTCGCGTTCTCATTTTTGTTTTTTTATTTTTATTTTTTTTCGATTGTTTAGCAATTGGCAAGCACTTCTCTGTCTCCCTCTCTTTTTCTCTGCTGTGACCCGGTGCATTACTTAAATATTGATCTTAATTGCAATTGCAGTAACATGAATAATGTGTTCGTGCTGACAGCGTCGTTTGTTTTTCAGTGTTGTCAATTTTGCTATTTTCTCGCCGACAACTTTAGCAGTTAAACAATAAAATATCAGAAAATAATATTATAATTGTCTATATAGTTAAATGAACAAAATATTGATGAAAAAATATATTAATTGATTATAAAGATAAACTTACAAAATACGCTGCTTGTATTCTTTTCAAAATAACATTAACTTTTATTTTCCCGTAAAGCTAGATTTATTTTATGGGCACCACTGGCTGCTGCTATTACTCATGCGTGCAGTTGACGCTACTTCTCTCATCTTTCTCATGTATGTTACCCTCTCTCTTTTTGCCTGCGATTACTCCCTTCTTCCTCTTGTTTACTGTTGGTTTCTTCGGTGGTTGTTGCAGTTGTTTTATCCCTAAGACAATGGCAAAAACCAAAGCATATTGCATTATTTTAAAACGGTGTTGTTTCACACTTAGTATCTGTTTTGTTGTGTTCAAATACAAAATCTGTTAAACGATTAAACAAAACTCTCGGCGTTTGTTTCTGTTGCTGCAGCATCATGATCAAATTAACGTGTTTTTCTCTCTGCAAATCTCCATCTTTCTCTCTCTCTCTTTCTCTCTTTGGTGCGTGCGTGAATGTGTGAATATCTACCTCTGTGTTTGTATGTGTGTGTATTAATCGCTACGTTTCAACTCGTCGATTAACTAGTTTTATTTGATTTTGCTGAATGTCAATTTCATTGCAAATTGCAAGTAGCTGTGGCATTTTTGCAAAAAAAAAAAAAAAAACAAGTTGCAGCTGGGGCTTGGTGTATTTACCATTTTCGCTTGAAGGTCAGCTCCCCTCTCCTCGCCCTCTAGCCCACCGATGCTGTTAACATTTTTCGTGTGGCAGCACTAATTGCTTTGTTTACTTTTACTCGACATTTTGGGATTCGTATTCGCATTTGAGTTCGAATTGGAAACGGGAGTGAAATTTAACGGTAGGTAGGGCGGATTGCAACTCTGTGTGTGAATTTGCGATTAATGGCAAATTTTCGCTAAATAATTTGACCTCTTGAGTCAACAATTAATATAGAGCTGTCCCATTCTATTAGCTAAAATAGGGTAGTTCACACAATAGGTGGCCCCCACCCCACTATACACATTTTTGTGTGTATAAAAGTCTTAGATCTGAGCTCTCTGTTAACATTGTGTATTTAATTTTATGATCACACTGACAAATACAGAAAAAACTCTGAGAAGGTCACGGTTATATATGTATATATTCATATAAAATAAAACAGAAACAAAGCGAAAACCAGACTTGAAACTCTTTTGGCTGCTGTTGATGCTGCGACAGCTGCGAGAAAAAGATATTTGTTTTAATCGAGGTAACGTGCCAACGATCGCGATCTTGCTGCTCTAAACTATATCTGTATGCCCATATATATATATATATAGATATTTATAAGTTTATATTTATATGAATACATGTGCCACTCCCTCTTCAGCAAGAGCAATCAGTAAAGAAAAGTTTATTGTCTGTGTGTTTATATCGTGCAAGTTATTAACGGAAGTACATTCACCTGATCAGTTGAATGAACACGCGCTGTGCGCTGCTATATTTTTTACTTCTACTTTTTATTTAATTTTTTTTTTTTTCATTTTTGTACACTTTTGCTATTTACGGCGCTGTCGCCAAGCGCATGTACAGCCGTAGTAATTGTTGGTGGTTTTTTGTTTTATTTCCCCAGCAGCCAGCCACTCACGTGCGCAAATCAAATCATAAAAACCAGGGAGCACGCGCTTGTTTGCATTTGATTGCATTTGAGGTGGGGGAGCTACTATCATGATATGAACAAGTCAAGTGTAAAGAATTACAGCTTAACACTTGCTGTTTTTGTGACTGCTGCTCGCCACACTCATGTCAACAGTCACTAAGTGCTTTTGGTATTCAAGGCTTATCTTGTTTTTTAATTGCACTCTTTTTTTACATTTAATGTTATATTTAAGTTAATTTTATGTTAGCAATTTACCTTGCTTTTACAGCTGTTTTACTGCTCATCTCTTAGAGAACTAACATGGCTGGCCATGGTGCCTGACCTATCACAATTTGTCACTGATGAACACTGTTGGCCCCTATTTTGTACATTCATGTAACAGTCACTGTGCAGCTCATCTCTAACAACACATGCGAACCTGACCTGCCGCAATGCGTCATTGACCAATACTTTTCTTGCAACTTTTCTTTCGCAGGATTGCAAGTGTCGCTTTGCAGCACTGACGCGCACAACAGCTGAGACGGCAATGCAAACAATATGAACGGTAAAGAACAAACAGCTGGCAGGGAATTCAAGCGAAATTCAAACGCCTACTCAAGTTTGCCAGCAACAACAACAACAACAACGAAAGAGAAACAAAAACGTAAACAACAACAGCAGCAACAACAAGAGTCATTACGTGAACCGGAACGTTATGGACTCTCGCATAGTTTGTCCAGCGAATCGATGAAACAGGCGTGCGACTATTACGACGACGAGCCAAGCGATGAGGATCTAATCGAAATTCAGCAAACGCCACAAAGTTTCTATCAACAGCAGCAGATGCATATGCAGCATCCGCAGCACTTACAGCATCCGCTTAGCTTTAAAATGCCGCTAACGATGACCATCGACGATGACGAACGTGATGCGTTTTGTGACGTAAGCCAAGAGGAGCCTCTAAGTACGCCCATCAAGCAGACTGCTGCTGCTAGTGGAGTGCCCGATGAAGCGCTCAGTGTGCTCAATGAACTGGATGCCATACTCGATGTACATGGCGCATCGCAGCTTAACAATGGCAACAATAATTCCTCCTCCGCCACCTCTCCCAACTCCTGCCACTCTCCTTCCTCCTTCGCATCGTCGGATGATGATAAAGTTGAGGATTACCTCATGGATCTGGACAACTATCTGGAGGAGTTGGATAAAGAAGATCCTTTGGCAATCGCTGGACATGCCAACAGTCTGAGCCGAGAGCCACGCACACGCACCTTGCCGCTGAGTCGGAAGAGGAAGCAGCACAAATTGGCTGATGATGAGGTTGAGAACGCCCAGCTCCCGCTAGATGACGACTTCCAGCGTGGACATCAGATGAGGAAAACATTTAGCTGTGGCCTGACACCAGCAAGCACCTCAGGTAATTACTGCAGTCCGGTTAGTTATTTGTTGTTAATCACAAGTTGAATGGATTGTTTCAGGATTGCTTATAACAATTAGATTAAATAAACTGTTTAAAGATAGCCATGATCTCAGATATGTTGTGCATGATTCAGCTCAACAGGAATCAATGAATAATGTTTTCAGTTGGCATGATTTTTGAACAAAAATTAGTCATTTGCTTTTATAAATCTTGCGGCTTCGGTTTGCCATTTTGAGTGCGAGCTCCAATTTTAGTCTTGTGAGTTGAAATAAGTCTGATTGAGGAACTTTTGGAAACATATATATGAGAGGCCAGAGGCTATCGCAAGAACTTGAATTTATTTAACGAGCATATAATATTTAAAGCATTGTAATTTCTGGGTTGATAACATAATAATAATGATTACATTTGTACATTATTTGTAGACCGCAGTCAAATTAACGACAATTTAATTTAACCATAACAAAAATATATGTATAATACTGATAGTTTGTTCCCATTAAAGCTATATTATACGGTATATTTTGATCATTTTATGACGCAATGTGATAAACATAAAAATACGCATTTAATTGTGATATTTTAGTAAACAACAAAGCTGTTTATATTAGAAGAGTCATATTTTAATGAAATAGTTTATAAATTATATTTGTCCTTTAGAGACGTATTCCTTAATATCCACTATAAGGCTATGTCAACGAACAAGAAAGATTAGTTATTTTGGGGTTTCCAAAGAATAGCTACAGATAACACGTTCCTACTAAAACGGCTTAACACATTTTTTTTTTAGAAAAATATATATGTATATATTCCGATGACATCGGAATAATCCGCTATTGTGAAATACATTTCTTGTATTTTTTCAGGTCTATAAAAACGAACAATAATATTATAATTAGATTTGCTGATTTAGAAAAAAAACAGGTCAAACAAGTTTTAATGCACTACTTTTTCAGCCAATTATTCGGAGAACTTTGAAAAGATAACTAGCCAATTTAGCATTAGTGAAAGTTTCGCCATAAAAACATAATCTTTTTTAATTTAATTGCAGCCACATCGAATACATCACTAGAGACTGGCGGAATTGGGGATGTGTGGCGTCGTCAATCGATGCGTCGCGCCATGTCCAATGCAGCTGACGATACCAAAGCCGAGGAGGAGCATCAGCAGGAGGAGGAGTCACCATCGCTTGTGCATGCATCCGCATTGCTTGTGCAGCTGCCCAGTGAGGAGTTGGCTGCAATGCGTCGCAGTTTCTCCCAGGGCGACTGCCCCACGCAGTCCCAGTCCACGCCTGATGTGGAATCGCGAGCGCTACAAATGCTTACCGAGGCGCACATCTTTGACAATCTGCTGCAGAACGAGCAGCGGACAGCGCGCGCCGTCAGCGAGCAGCTGGAGCAGCGTCCCCGCCAGTACGGTCGTCGCTCCGAGGGTCATCCGTCGATGAGTCCGGTTCACTGCTTCAACAGTGTCGGCTTGAGTCGACCACAGAGCGCACCAGCGCAAACAGCACAGCCGCCGCATACGCTCATGTCCACGTTGAGCTCCGAGTTGAGCTCGGCGCGCTCCTCACGCATACCCAGCCCCGTCTCGCTGGGCAGCAGCAGCAACACCAACAACAGCAGCCGCAGTAGCAGCGGCAATAGTTCCACAGTCAGCACTGCCGCGGATCAGGATCAATTGGAGCTGGCGCAAACGACACAAACGACCATGTGCAGTGTGAGCAGTGGCGGCGGCAGCAGCAGCTCCACGCCACTGGAGCCGCAACTGTTGCTGCGCGAAAAGAGCGGCTTCAATAGCTATTGGCCGCATGCCGGAAGTAGGACACTGGCGCTGTTGGGCTGCACCCTGGGCGTGTTTAATCTGTGCCGCTTTGCCGTGCTGACCATCAACTATGGTGGCAATTTTCTACTCCAATTTCTGATACTGTCCATCATCTTTGGCATTCCGTTGTTTTGGCTGCAAATGTGCCTGGGCGCCAAGATTAAATCTGGTCCCGTCTCCATGTGGAAAATTAGTCCAATTTGCTCTGGCGTTGGCATCGCGCTCGTCATGGTGCAATGCTTTCTGGCCATCTATTCAACGGTATCGGTTGCCTGGATTTTTGTCTATTTGCGGGATGTGTTCCCAACGCCCACGCAAAATGTTTATCGCTGGCAGGAGTTGGACTTTCCCTATCGCTACGATGGCGCCAACGAAACGGGTAATTTAACCCAAACAGTGGCCAAATATTTCAATCTTGTGGTGCTGCAACGCCTGAGTCTGGCCAAGCATCCAGATGCCAGCGGTATGCGTTTCCATGTCAATGATCGGGTAGGTAAACTAAAGCGTTTTGGTGTCCGCTCATCGCAACTAACATTCTACGTTCTCTTCAGCAGCTGGCCTTCTATTTGGCGCTCATCTGGGCGGCCGTCTTCCTCATACTCTGCAAGGGATTGCGATCCCTAGGCAAGCTGACCTATCTCATCAATACGTTGCCATTCCTAGCACTGATCGCAGTTACTGGCAAGTTTGTCAGCGTTGTGGATCCAGCCAGTTTACAGGTACAGCAAATCTACAAAACTACTCTTCTGTCTAAAATTGCACTTTCTTTTTTTTATATATTACTAACTGGTTAATCTTTGTTTCTTCCCGGCAATCTCAGAACTTTTTTGCTGCCAGCGACTTTGATGACTTTCTGGTGAACTCGAACGCATGGACGGCGGCAACGCAGGAAACATTTCTCACGTGGGGTCTGCTTGGCGCCTCAGTGATAGCCATAACCAGTCGCAGCCATGCCACGGCAACAAAGGCTTCGCTGCGCCGTGATGCAATACTGCTGGTGGTGCTCACGCTGCTGGGCCTGGGTCTGGTTGCGCTGCTAGCCGTGTGCTGTGCACAGATCCTGCGGCAACATGGCTACATCTATGTGCCGGGCTCATTTGGTAAGCAATTAAATTGCATTCAAATTAAATTTCGACTAATTGTTTGTGTCATTTGTTTTTTGCAGAGACACCCGATAGTTCTACGTCCGTTTATTCGCTACAGGCGCACACGGATCCCCAGCTGCTGTCCTATCCACGTTCGCTGGTGCCGCATTATTCATCGTTTCTGGGCGAGACCTACCGTCGCAATAAGACCAGATTACACATTGAGAGTGGTTTCCAGGCGCTGCGCTTCATCACGGAACTATTTCCGGCTGCTCTGTCGCTGGCCAGTGATTCCATTTCGTGGATTTGGGCAGCTGTTGCATTTGCCATGTTTGCGGTCTTTGGACTTGCCCAGCTGTGCGTAATGTGGAAACCGATTTCGGGTGCATTGGGCAACTCCACCAGCTCGGTGCTACTCAGCTGCGTCACTGGACTCCTGCTGAGCATTCCGTTTGCCACCGAAATGGGCATTATTATTTTGTATTATGTGGACTTTTTGCTTGGCGGTTCCTGGTTTATACCCATCATTTGGGCAGCGCAAATCTTTGGCGTCTTCCTCATCCGTGGTCGTCCCTATAACGGCGATGATCTGGTCAATGACCTGCGCATGTGTGGCTCCATGTCGGCCTTCCTGGCCCTGTCCTGGAACGTGCTGCTGCCCATTGGTCTGATTACGCTCTCAGTGGTTGATTATAAGGCTTCGCTATCTAATCAGTTTTATTATTGGCGCGGCAAGTCGTACTTTAGCTACTGGAGTCGCAAGATGGGCAGTCTCATTCAAATTGGCATTGTGCTCATCATTCCGGTCACGGCTATTATTCAAATCTCTCGCTATTTGACCGCCGGTCCATCGGATATACTTGAGGTGAGTAGTTATTCACTTAGACTTGATTTGCTCATTTTACTCATCCAATTTTGCTTTGCTGCAGCGTATTCAACTCTTGTATCGTCCGCCGGAGGAGGGTGACGAACCCCGTCGTCCATCAGCACGTCAGAGATCCACCCAGGAGCGTCGCAATGCCACCATCCAGCAACAGGACAATGCTCAACTCGACATACAGAATGATGCGCCGCCCAAATACACGCCTCCCCCCTCGTACACAACGGCGACGGGTGCCAGGCTGGCCAAATTGTTGCGCCAAAGCATCAGGCGCAGTGTGCGCAGGTAAAAACTAGTTACCAATTAGATATGAACAAGATATCAGCTATGAACTAGATATGAATCAGATTTCAACAAGATATATGAATCCGATTTCTGATTGAGTTTTGCAGAATAGAATTCAGAAATGAAATGCGAACTTTAAATAAATTTCGTACCTTGAACATTTTATACCTGAAAGCAGTATTAATCTAGAGTTTAATCCTTGTTTAAGAAGCCCTGGCTTATATAGATCAGGTCAGATGAAGATCAAGTTATGGCAAGTGTGAGAAATCTCTATAAGCAGCTTTAGGGTTTCGAGCCTGAATTGAATTTCCAGATTTAAGGAAAGTATTTTTCCAGATTATAAAGTGCTGGTTTTTGAAAATGAGATCAATTTTGCAGAATTTATGACTATGGGATATTTTATCAGCTCCTATAAGCATTTTAAGGGTTTTAATCCATCACTAAACTATAACAATAATTCCGTTGACCTTTGAACCTTTGACCTATTGAACTTAAAGTTCAAACCATAATTAAAAAGTCTTAGCTTTTACAAATTGTTCACATTTTAAAAAAGTTAAGGTAATGGAAATTTTTACCTTGTTTTGTTTTGGGTATAGAATCTGAGAATGAAATCTTTTTAATTTAGAGTTCAAATCTTAAAAAACACCTGGTTTTTAACATTAAATGTAGCATAATTGTGGAGTTTTTGAGTCTCCCTGTGATGCAGCCAATCAACTCCAATTAGAAGCTAACCCCATCTCAACTCTGGACAGTCTGCAATCTTAATCTAGAAAATATTTACGACTCATTTCCATCCACTTGAAACTTTCAGAGTGCTCGGCGATTCCTCGAGTCGCACGAGGCCTATTCTCTCGCTGGATGCTGAGTCACAGTCGTCGCCAGTTGCCGCACCGCCCGATTACCTGACCATACTAACCAATCCATCGGGCTCTCGCTCAACTCCAGCAGCAGCAGTAGCTGCTGCAGCCAGTTCCAGCAGCGGCAGCAGTCCCGAATCCATTGAGATTGGTCAACGGCCAGCTGGGTATGCGCAACGTTCTCAGTCGTTGGGCCGCAAGTTGCAGCGAGGCGCCTCCGCGAGTGTCACACCTCATACGTACACTGCCGAGGATGTGGTGACCATATTGAGATCATCGGTGCGTCATCGACCGCAGGCACATGGCCGGCAGAGTGTTGGACTTGCCACAACATTGCCGCGTCCGCCTGGCACGATGTCCACGCATCTGGAGGATGCATCGTTCCGTTCCATTGAGAATCTGATGCTCAATGCCGAGCCGCCGGATCAGACGCCAGGCGTCGGCGATGCACAAAACAGCAGCAACAACAACAATAATAATAATACATCTGTGATTTAATTGACTAATATTTCGTATCGTATCGTACATATACAAATATATATATATATAAACAGATATATATATATATATATATATAAACAGATATATGTATATATATATACATATATATATTATATACATAGCTCTTTATTGAGGATCACATATCTCTGCTTGCTTTCCTAGACTTGATTAGCGCTAGTTAAATACGAATATTATTTTGTAGCTATATCGAATAATGCATACTAAGTAATAACAATAAACAATTAATTATTATTTGACGACAACAAAAACATGGGAGAATTGTTTTTAATAATCATCCCTGGTCTTCAACAATCAGTGTTGCTCTCTTTTACGGCAAGTTTGGCTTGATTTAAGCGATCAAAGTTTGGCTTGATTTAGAGGTTTTTTTTGATTCTCTTTTCAGCGTTCAGATAAACTGTATAAAAAAAGAGCAAAATAATGCATTTCTGATTGGAATTCTTAAGCTTTGCGACTCTTTCACAATGCAGTAATTTTCCCGCTAAATTTTTGCCTCTGGCTTGTTTTAAGTTAGTAAGTAAAAAAATAAATCAAACAAATTTACCTTTATTTTCTACACATCCATCCAGCTAGCAGTTTTTCAGCTCGTCTAAAGTTGGCATCACTGATAATCGTAATTTAGGTTTAGAGGCCGCAGATGCCAGAGATGACAATGGGTGCAGAGAGACTGGCTACGTGCCACTTATTTAAGTGCGTCGCATTTGCGCAGCAGAAACGTAATTTTTAAGCCGATTAATAAACGTGACCAGTAAAATTCTCAAAATGGAACGGAAGCGTTCCAAACTACAAACAGAGATTTGATACAGGAAGCAGCATACATACATATACATATATAGCTCTAATCCTATATACAAAGTTCAAAAATGTTTTTTTTTGCAGGCATTATGGTTTTTCTTTTGTTTTTGATTTGCACATTGCATTTTTATCTGGTGCAGACGTCTAATCCGCAGCATTTTCAAATTGGCACGCGCGCGCCAATTGCCAGACAATTGTTGTTGCCAGCCTATGCAAGGGCAATAGCAGTTAACTTGACATTGCTCAAATGCACATCTATGTATTTTTCTCTATTGAAAAAACACCTAAAATTATATATTTAACTATCAGACATCTACTGGAGCAAGGTTTTTAGTGCAAATATTTCGTATTGGCTTAAAAATGACTCTCTGGCAGCCATCTGGCAGCTCTTTAACTTATTGTGAAGAGTCAATAACAGTCGCATTTGAGTCGTAAATATATTCTGGAGCATTACATTTGCTGGCTCTGCAAGTAACATGTTGCTATCGCTCCGACAGGGTGAGCACATGTTGCCATGTTAAAAACACAGCAACACGTAGCGCTTTGCTTGCGACTTTCCGTCCGCGCACGCGTTTTACTGGCGTTTTCACTCTCTCAACATCGCGCTGCTCTCTCAAACATTAACAGACCCTGTTAAGCATAAAATAAAATGCCAATAGCGTCTGTTAAGTTTTTGTTATTGTGAAATTTGTAGTTGAAGCGTTCGGTCGACGGTTCACGGGTTGTTCGCGTCCCTAAATCACACGAGAAATCGAAGTGCAGAAAATCGAAACGAATGAATTAAAATTAAAACGCTGCTTAAGCGCGCTAAGCTCAAAAGAGAACTATGAATGGAAAACTTGCATTTTAACTGCAAAACAAACTAAGCATTTTGTTGCAAATCAAATAAGCTTTTCTCAGCTTCTTTGCCGCTAACAACAACAACAGCGACGCCGACGCCACCGTCGCAGTTGCCGTCCAAAAAGTGCTCAAACAAGATTTCCACTTGAAATTCCTGAATTTCGTTCGAGACGCGCAGCTAAAAAAAAGAATATAAATCGTAATATAAAATAATACAAAAATTTCTGCAAGTGCAGACGGCATTTTAAGTGTGTGTTCTGTTTTCAGTGTGTGTGTGTTTCTTAATTCTGTGCACCAATTGGCAACACTTTTGGATTAACGGTGCATTTATTTACAATTGCCTTCAACTAAAACGGTAAGTGTGGCCATTTCGTGTTTCTACTTATTTCCTTAGCCAGACTCAATTTGGTGTTAAGGAGTAGGAAGGGCAGCAAGAGGACGAACAAAATAAAAGAAATAGTCGCTCGCACAATTTGTTGTATTTTTTTGTATTAGCATTTTTATGTCGCCGTTTTGCTAGTTGACAAACAAAACGCACACACTTACGCACATATACTCATCCAGTCATATACACAATACACAAAGGATTTCATGACGATTTTGGGTGGAACGCCTGAAGTTACCCTCTGCCGCTGCCACTGTGGCGGTTGCCTCTGCTATCTTTCTCTCTCTTTCTCACGCTTGCTCACTCACCCGCAGGCTTCGCGCCGAATGCTGTGCTACTGAATTTCGCAGCTTTTGCGTCGCTCTGTCGCCGTTTTGTGTGTGTGCGTCTGTGTGTCTATGTGTGTGTGTGTTGTTTTTATTTATTTTGATGGCGTATTTCGGCATTTCGCTTTGTCAGAGAGCGCCCTTACGTTACGTGTGCGTGTATGTGTGCGTGTGTGTGTCTATAGGCTTGTCTGCGTTTAGTTTTCTTCTTCTGAATTAAAATGAATTCGCAATAAATATTGCCTATGTCAAATAAAAGGGCGATGAGCCAGCCTTTTTCTCTCCTCTTCACCCCACCTCTTCCTCTATCGATGCCGTTCTAATCTCGGGGGACACTAATGTTTTACGACAATTTGTATGGCCAGCGGGCGGCGGCAGGCTATACGCATAGAGAACTTAATGCACACATCAATGGCAAATTAGATGTACACACTCCAAAAAAGGCAAATGTACTAATAACAATCATTGAGTGCCGCTTCTCTCCCTCTCTCTCTCTCTCTCTGTCTGCCTCGTTCACTCCTTATTATTTCTTCCAATACATTGACATTTCACTTATGTCTCATTTGTCGTTCGTTCGGCCAAATGGAAATCGTTTTGTTTTGTTTTTCTTTTTGTCAACTGACAAATTTTGATTGTTTCTCTCCCACTCCCCTTTCCACTGTCATTCCGCTACTTACTAATCGCTTACTTGGAAGACAAAAAACACTCCAACACATAGAAGAGACGGACATAAGTGTAAATAAACCAAACTACTTACGCACACACACAAACACACATTATCTATATGTGCACTTGTTAGAGATGTGCATTTAGCTGCAGCTGAATCCACTGCATTTGATCAATGCTTAAATGTGAATTATATTTATTATAATAATTGTTGCTTTTATATGTTATTTTCTGTTCTTTATTAACTATTTACATATATTAAGCACCTCTAACTTACCATTCATCAGTATTAAACCGGTTCGCTTTTGTTTATATTTCACTCATCTCTAATGACTGTTAGTGCATTTTTATGGCCCGTCGGCCACTTTGGATCTTTACTGCACTTAGATAAAAGACTGCTCAGTTTTTTTTTCTTTCCTTTTTTTGTTGTTAGAGTTTAATCATTCGATTTACGTCTCTATTTCGAATGTAGTGCAATCGATTTAGTGCTTGTATTTTGTTTAATCGAACCAAACGCTTACAAGCTCGTCCCAATGTAAAATAAAAAAACACACTAAACCAATCGATTCTTTAGCTCCACTTTCGATAATATAGTACACAAACATATATATATATATATATATATATATATATCTGTATGTGTAAATATGTAACTAAATAAACAATCGCAATCGCCTCATTTGCTTTTTCAACGCCATCGTTTTAATGTCTGCCTCGATGCTTGTAATTAGTTGTGAATTGGATTTGGATCACATAAAAGTGTTGATTACAAACACACTGTGTAGATATTGACAGACTGATTGACTGACAAACTGGCCGACTGGGTGCAAAGTGTTTTTCTTTGCTGGGTATTAAGGCTAACCCCCCGCTGCAGTGAAAGTCTTGGCCAGTCTCTGTCTCAGCTCAGGTGGCCAAAAGCAAACGGCAAAGAATAGCCGCTTGTTTATCTAGTATTAGCTCCAGCAATTGCCCAACGAATTTTTGAATGTTCCCAATATAAACCACTAATTTTGAACTTGTAATATTTCATCAGATAATAATTCTTTCAGCTAAGAAGCAGCTCGAAAATATTCTCAAGTTGGTTTTGCTTTTTGATCACTGATAACTTCAGACCCCAATTCCTCTATAGGTCAAACGGTATTCTTAATGATTTCCTAATTTTCATAGCTGTTGCTTATTTGTCAGCTAATTAAGCAGTAAAAACGATGCGATCAATTCAAGAAAAACAACTTTGCAGCCAGTTGGAAAACCTGAAATCGACTGGAAAAATTAATTACAGCTGAAGTCTTATTAATTATTATATAATTATGTATGTATGTTAAATTATGCCAATGCAAATTTGTAGTTTACTAACCATCGAAAATATTTATTTCTGGAATTTACAAATCGTAAAATATAAAATTTTAGGTAAATGATTAATGTATTTTAATGAATAATGTGCTTAATGGCAATTATTTGTTGAAAAATAACAATTATGAAAGAAACGTTTACATTTATTATTATTAATATATATATTGTTTTTAGGCAAAAAAATCACTGCAATTATGGACAAGTCTGAGATGAAAAGGCGGCTCTTTATTTTTTTTATAGATAGATTCCTATCAACTTAAAGCTGTGCGTCATCTGCACAATAAATTCTTGTTACCTGCCTACCTAAAACAAAAAGAGAGATAGGATGGTAGGTGGAGAGGGAGTGAGAGAGTGATGGAGAGAGGCAGACAATTATAAAGTTATCTACAATTCAATCATTTCCGTGTCGTTGCCATTCTGTTTACCTTTTGGCCAAGACACGACCCCAAAACGACAAAAGAAAAAGAAAACAGTTTGTCAATTACAAATTGCTAAATTTTTTTTTTTTGTTAAGTTAAACTTAAGTTAACGCTGCTTTTGCCAAGTCATGAAGTGGCTCTAAAGCCGTGAGAGGGTGAGGAGGCGAGCGGAAGAGGGAGAGTTTGTGGAGGAGGGGTATTAGGATTGTGTTGAAGAGGTTCTCTATAAAGCATTTGGCATCGCTGGTGCAGCAGCTAAACATCAAAGTCATTTCATGTCTTCATAAATTGTTGCGCTACTTTAACTACGTCCGTCCCTCACCCCGTCTCCGTATCCGACTCCGACTCCATCTCCTATTCCGAGTCTGGGGGCATGCCTCTTAGGCTCGACTGGGCCTTTCTTTTTCTTCTGGCCATGGGCCCTCACTTTTTGACTAAGTGAAATGACCTGCCATTTTGTGGAGGAAGGCAAATAAAAAACAAGCGCACCTCTGGACGAAAGAGCCCGACGGGGAGATACCCAGTAGCCAGGCATAAAATATTAGGTATGCATTTAGATCTAGCTAGGTGTAGAATTATAAATAAGGTATCAAAACTTAACCGAAATAAGAACTTTACCAGAAGTGAAATTTAAATTTGACATATTTTAAAGAACCAGTTACTGAAATGAGTAACTTTTATGTACCGGAACAGAACCGTCTGTAATTAATAATTTCTGTTATTGTCCCCGAAGTGGATTATAAGTAGAATTTATGTATCTAATCGAATTGGACATGCTTTTCTTGTGTTCTACATAAATTAGCCCCATTTTTTTTACAGGGTACACCCAAAATGTGGCCTGGCCAAAAGCAGCGCAAATTTGAGCCGTGGGGAAGGTTAATGTCTTATCGACATGCCGCAATCTATGTATTTAATTGACTCAACTGCAATTATAGTGTATACACTATATATATATATACACATATATTTATATTTATATATATATGTAATATTGTTGTTGTTGCTGTTGTGTCTTCTTCCTTTCTGCAAGATAAAAGTCGCGTCGTAAACACTAAAAACTCGCCTATAATGATTTCGCATAAATCGTGACTACTCGCCAAAATGAAAGGCGAGAATTTATACTAACAGCACAGAGCGTTGTTATTGTTGTTGTTGTTACAGCAACTTACATTGTTGTTGTTTTTGTTATTGTTGTTGCAGTTGCTGTTGTTGTTTTCCGCGTCCGCGTCCATTCCGCATCTTCGGGGTGTCGGTGTCAGAGGCTAGTCCCGAGACTCCCGTCGAATCCATCGCTTTGGTCAGCCAAAGTTAAAGCCAAAAAAAAGGCTACAAAAAAAAAATAAGAGAAGCGAAATGAAAACCTGTAGACACATTTCGCTGCATGGTCAGCCTAGAGATGGCACTAATCCTTAACTTCTTGGCCTGTCCGCACGAAAATCTCGTTTAAAATAATTGATATTTATTATAACACACATTTGATTGTGTGTGTGTGTGTGTTGTTGATGTGTCTTAACTAGATTGTTATTTATAATGGACATACATATACTATGTAGACTATATACTGTAGTTATGACCATTATTATACGTAACTGATGTTTGATAATAGCGAACAATTTGTTCAGTTATTATAGTATTAGAATAAAAGCCTATGTTTATTATTTTGTTAAGCATTATCATTTAATCTTATGACTTTTCATAATTACTTAATTAGGAAAAATAGTCAATTTATAATCGGAGGAAGGAATAGATAAAGAGAAAGAGAGTTGAAAATTCAGCACTTTAATTGTAAACTATATTTTATCAATTTTTATGCATTTAAAATGTCAAAAAAGATATAAGAAAATTGTTAAATCGCTTCCGATAGCAATAATAAAACACAATTGTAAAGATAAACCCTACCACCTAATACATATTTTAGCCAGAAATTTAATTTAACAGCTGCACAATTTTCTTTAATTTCCGTCAAGAAACACAGACTTTGTTAACATAAACGTATTTTCAGATTAAAAAACTAAGCCTTTTATAAACATAAAAACTTCGTTTGGAATATCCCCAAGTAGAACTCTCTTTAATAGAGCATTTTAACTTTATTGCTTATGAAAAAATTTATTTAAATATGTTTACTTCCGATGCCGTCGGGTAAATATATTAGTGTTTACTAAAATAAAAAACAACTTTAATTGCACAACTCTGTTGCCATTTCTCTATTTAGTTGAACGAAAAATGCAATTGAAAACTTTTTCTCATATAATTTTTTTTTAATTATTCATTAAAATGTCAACAATTTTTACATATTTCCAAACAATTAAACACGCTTTTTCTCTTTCTTTTTTCAATGCCAAGACTCGCTCCCTCTCTCTCTCTCTCTCCCTCTCTCTCTTTTGCTGTCTGAAACTCTCACGGTACGCTCACGCTACGCGATCAGACGCCCATCCCCAATTAGTGCAACTGTTGCAAGGCAACTGAAATACATTTATATATATAAAAGAAAAGAAAGAATGAAAAAAAAAAACATTTAGCGTTGCTTCGTTGGCTTAGGGATTTTTCTGTTGTTGTTGTTGTGTGTTGTTGTTGTGTGTTGCTGTTGTGTGTTGCCGTTGTGTGTTGCTGTTGTGTGTGCTGGCCATGAACATCATCGTGTGGCCATTGCCAAATCGTTAGCACTTGGCACTTGGCCGCAGACACGAGACTCCAAGAGGCAAGCCTCAAGCCGCAAGACTCTGAAAGTCGCTGTCACTGTCGCTCTGTCTCAGTCTCAGTCTTTGTCTCTGTCTCAGTCTCCATCTCAGAGTCAGTCACATCATCCTGCTCAGCTTCATCATTATCATCATGGCTCTCAAGACAGTTGGCAACAATGGCGCAAAGCTTGCGTCGCGCCTCTCTTGAGTCTCTCGCGCCTTTTAGTTCAAGTGTGTAATGAAATAAAAATATGTATTTAAACTTTATTTGATTGTCGTTGATTTGATGGCAACGTCGACAGCGACAGCGACAGCAACACCAACTGCGACGACAGCTTCACGCTCTTCCGCACCCGCGCCCACTTATAACTGCGCTATACCCATTAAAATTTCTTAGAAATGGAAAGACTGCGCCTGCATATGTGTCTGGCAGTAACAAATCTTTATATTTTATTAGCTTATTAAATAAATATGAAGACTAACCAATTTGTTGTAAAGTTAAAAAAGAAATCAAATTTGGTTGGTCATCAAGATCGTATCGCAACAAGTTGTACAAGAAAAGGCCTAATCTCAATTAAAACTCAATTACATAGTATTTGCCAGTCAAACATTCTTCTAGAAACCACACTTGACTTGTTTCTTCTCAAGCTTTGCGGCCTAATGAAAAAAAGAATGTAATAAACCAATTTACGTTTTTGTAGTCGTCTTACTTCTTTCTCTTTGTTGTTGGAATTTATACTTCCTCCCTGCCACCATTTGCATGCCACCGCTTGCTTCCCCCCTGCCGCACTCATGAGAAGCTAGTCTACTATAAATTTGGTAGCTAACCAAGCATTGCAGAAGACCATTGAGGCGCTGCCCATCATTAGGCTGACAAAAAAAAGTTGCTCCTCAACTCATTTGTACGTTAAAATCTTCCCATAATTAACGGCGACAGTGGACGTTGAATGCTTTGAGAGAGAGAGAAAAAGAAGCGAGGGAGAGAGAGTGGGCAGTACGTAAATTTCTATGCTTCGCTGCACACAAATGACACAAACACTGAGTGGCAGAGACAGGCCAACGAGACAGACAGACAGACAGGGAGACAGAGACGCTGACCAGACAAAGTGTCCAGCGATTGCAATTGCCTGAAGAGTCTAACGAGAGTGGTAGAGTGACATGGGGGGAGGGAGAGGGAGGGTGCAGCCTATTGTTATTGTTGTCATTTGTTATGTGTAGGTGATTGTGTCGTCCGTTCGACTGTGCTTTGGGCATTGGCGGAATTATTAAAAGTAAGACAGACAAACAAACAGCCGGACAGTTTGAGAGAAGACTGGCAACAGAACGAACCAAATACGTCTCCCTTCCCCTTCTTTGAGTTCCAGTTTCAGCCTGGAACTCTCTCTCTAGGTTTTTTTTTTTTTTGATATATTGCAGGCATCCGGTAGACGTGATGCTGCAATAAAATGCCCGACTATTTTCTCAGCCGACTTATTTGTTGTTGTTGTTGTCGTTGTCATTGTTGTTGTTGTCGTTGTCATTGTTGTTGTCACATTGTCGCCGTTTATTGTTGTTGTCTCCGGGGCTGTCTCATCATTGGTTGCCTACACAAAAAACTCCAATCAGAATGAAAGCAAATGAATATCTGACAAAACACAGCTTGAATACCCTTACTCAAGCCATGCATAAATTAGTTATGACATTTATTTCAATATTTCATGAAAACAGTTTTGATTTTTTTTATTTGATTTATTATGTATTTTCATCAAAGAGAGATGGTTATTATATGCAAACAGGCATGTTTATCAACATCTTTGAAATTAAAGTAGGTTAGCAAAACCGGAACTGGAAAAGGAAATGCAAGTTTACCGATTGAAAGTATAAACAGAATCCGACTTTTTTTATAAACCAATAAAATAAACTATTTAATTGCAACATAAAGTAACAAAATATTGACGCAAAATTAGAAGTCGATTCACAATCGCAAACCTGTAGCCAGAACACAATTTTCTCTAACAAACATGGCTTAAGAATGAAAAAAACTAAAAATTTAAATATGAATACATCATAAAAACGAAGATCTTCGACTGACAATAAGCTGAAAAGATAATTCCATCATTAAACTGTACAAATTGCAGAGTATTCATTCGAATAGATTTCTTAAGACGGTTCCAACTTTGTGGCCAAATATTTTGGGTCTTAAGCAGTTAGCATAAGAAACACACACAACAAACCACAAAAGCTACAACAACAAACACAAATAGAGCAACAAAAACAACAATGACAAAACAACAATCAACGGCCCACGTCGCGTGATGAAAGCGTGGAAAGTCCGGCCACATTTTTTTTGTATTTTATTTATTTTTGAGAACTTGTGCGCCTCATTTTCCAAAATATGTCGCATCGTTTTAATTAAATATTTTCAATTTTACGGCCTTGTTTGATTTGCATTTTAATACATTGGCCCACAAAATGTTTCTATTTATACATTGATGATGCAGTAGTGGGGGGAGTAGGAGTAGGAGTCGGAGTCGGAGTCGGAGTCGGAGTCAGAGTCCGATTTTGAGTCGGTGGCGAGTGTTAAGTTGTCGAAGCTTGGAGAGGAGAACCGTGAGACACTCGTCACCTGGTGGTCTTTGTCCGCATTTTGAAGCTCAGCTCTTCGCATTTGCATTTTCCGATCGATGAAGATTTTTCGTGGTATTTTGTATTTTATTTTGTATTTGGTCGGTTCATTAGTCAGGATTACAGCACAATTATGTCGCATTTTGGTGCCGCTAATAGTTGTTTATTTATACAATTAAAAAATGAAAAGCTCACATAAATTCATCTTGATTTTTTTTTCTCTCTTCTCAATGCTACACAAATTGAAAACAGCTTACGAATTTCAATCGATTTTCATTCTTTGCTTGAGCTGTTGCAGTGAAAGTTCCCAAAAAAAAAAAAAAGTTTTCAGATCTTTATGAATGCCATCATTTAAAGGGCATTAAGCTGCTCAAATCGAAAATATACAACATGTAAACTTCTAAATCTAGTTTAAGTATCATGTTAGTTTTTCCTTGCTCGAAAGTCGTAAATATTTGTAGTTATTAGATTTTCATTTTTGATATGATGATGGCATCAAGTGTTGTTCTTCTCTCTTTTTTTTTTATTATCTTTGATTATTTTATGATTATATTTTATAATCACACAATTAACACCCACTTGAAAAATGCTTAACTTAGATGATTGTAAAAAGATAGATTAGTAAAGTTCAAGATTCAATTTTTTATAGCTTAAAAAAATGGGAAACGGAAAGAAAAGTCTTCAACTGGCACAAGAAACTACTGACACCTAAATTATATATATTCTTGATCAGCTTCAAATGCCAAATCGATTTATTTTTAGCAAAATCCTTACTTGTTAAGGTCTAACTATTATATTTGAATGATAGATTTCCCTTCCCCAGCACTTTAACTTTCTTGCTATTCTGTTTAAATATTCTCACGACTAATACCTTTATACACAAATATATATTATGTTTGCCCATGTTTGTAGACATTATCTCTGGGAATTTTGGCATTAATCCAAACTGTTTCCCAGTGCACTTACTCATATAAATACAAACATTTCTATTTGCCCAGATGGGCTGGTCTAATCATAGACGGCAAGCTTATCACAAAAACCAAAAAAAAAAATATAGTAAAAAAAGTAAATAAGAATACTTTTCCCAGGCAAATGTTGCAACAATATCGAGCACTACAAATGCTGCCCCTAAAACTATAAAACACAAACACCGGAAACAACGTGAGCAATACTTCTAATGGATATCATTGTAATGCACTTTATCGAAATCAATAATAATAATTTATGTATGTGTGTGTGTATGCAAGTGTGTAAGAGTGTGTGTATGTGTGTGAATGTGTGTGTTTGTGAGAGTTACTAGAACAAACAACGAAAGCTTACAGCTTATCTTTAACACGGTCTTTTGGGGTCTCTGATAAGGTCGAAAAACTCCCAAAAACAAAAACCAAAGTTGCTTTCAACAAATCAACCTTAAAACTAAGCATGAGCTGTAAACCAAAAGTTGCGCGACTAAAATATACCCTGTTGGAAGCTTAAATAGGGCAATTGATTGGCTTAAGTATTCGAGCAGTGCTAAAACTATGATTTAAAATCTAATTTGATTGATGTTGCTAATAACTCTTGCTTACCTGTTATATTTAAGCAAACCTTTTAAGGCAGTTTACAGGGTATTACTTGTGAGAAGGGGCCATGCTTGAACGGTTGAAGTTAAAGGGCGCATTGCCCTCCAAAAAACACCGGATCTCAGTGTCACGCGGTGGTTGTTTATATTTGGGTTCTACACACTACTAAATACACACACACACGCACACACACATACATATATATGTATGTATATGTTTCAATTCAATGCTCGCTGTCCAAATGTCCGTTGCAATAAAAGCCAAAAGCAAATAGGTCGAGACACAACAAATGTTCCATACCCACATGTGTGTGTGTGTATGTGTGTATGCCCCTTGGGTGTATGTATGACCCTGCCTGTCTGCATGCCTGCCTGCCTGCTGATGTTTCCGGTTCACTTTGCAATAGTTATTAAAAACGTCGGATGCGCTTCTCTCCGTTTAAACTATCCGCAAATGCATCGTTAAATCGCGTCTCATTAGAACTTTTCTCCACGGCGCAATTGTCACTCAATCAGTCGATTCCATAGGTTAGGGTAGCTTCTCAACAGGAGGGGGGTGGACGGGGAATGCATATTGTTGGGCGTTTTGGGATTGTTTTGAATTGTGAAACTGAAAATTGCAAGTGAAGTGTCGTTTAAATTAAATTACAGCCGCCACGCTCTACGCCCAAAACGAAATTCAGCGCAATTATTGCGGCCGCACGCACTGCAGACCCCTCCCTCCCCCTCCGACTCGCTCTCTCTTTGTCTCAGCTTCCTTTTGCCACCACCAGGACATACAACCTGGACTTGAGCAGGCTACATACTACATATATGCATCCGAATATATATATATATATATATTGTATGTGAGCTGATCGAATGCAACACACACACACATGCACACACAGCACACACCCCCCACCCTCCATCAAACACAATCTGTTTGCTGCCTGTCAGAAGACAAACATTGCTCTGGGAAAGGGGCACAAGGAATTTACAGCTTGGTGCACGGGGCGGGGGGGATGCGTGGAGGAAACTCGTAAAAATCCACAACGATTTGTTGTCGCTACGGTGTGAGAAATAATCAGGGGTTGGGGGCGAAAACCGTTATGTGGTGGTATAACTGGGATAGTCTTTTGGGTATTTTTTTTTTTTTTTTTTGTGCATACCCTTTAAGCTGGCAACGGTGTGTGGCAGGGTATGTTGCATGCGGGCACAAGAAGTTTTATCTAAGAAAGGACAGCTACGTGATAAACAAATTGTATTCAATGTTTATTAAGGACCATTGTGTGTTTCCCTCAAATGTATTGCCAGATACACAATCAAAATGTGTACTTCAAAACTCTATTAAAATTTGCATAAATTTCACTTGAGATTTGTTTTTAAATATCAAAAATCCAATTAAAGAAGAAAAAACAACTTGAATGTTTTGAAGTAGCTGCATATTTATTGCCTAAGAATATTTTGAAACTGTTATAAAAGGGAAAATAATTGAATTGAATTGAATATGTGTTTATTGAATATATATAAAAGATATCGCAAGTAAATGCTAGAAAATACTTTGAATATTATTTACACAAATCTAAACTTAGCTAATTGAAAATGCACTAAAAATAATCTATATAAATCCAGAGTGAAACTGAAAATAGTCTGAATATAAATCAATCTAAGTTTTACTCTTAGAAAATAATGGAAATATTATCTACATACAACTTAAGCTAACTAATTGAAAATACTTGGAATAATATGCTCAATTTGTACACAGATTAATTTACTTTATTTTAAATCAATCTAAAGTTAACTAAATTAATTAAAAATACTTGTAATTTTATTGTGAATTATTTAACTTTAGATTGATATCTTTGATTCACTTATTGCCGGGTATCTTTTAGTTGATCACCCCAAAATGCAGACTTTTTAAATGTTTTTATTTTTGGGCAAGGTTATTGCAGCGGCAACACCTTAGCCCAGACCAATCCCAGTCATCCCACCCTTGCTACACCCCCCGCCGCTGTCAGTTTCGATAGCATCGTCCACACTTGCTCAACTTTTACCTTTTGTGCCTTGGGCATTTTTAATGCTTTTAATTTTTGCTGCGCCGTCGAGCAGCGAGCGAGTATTAAGCTGAGGGGTTGGGCCAAGATGCGTTAGGGGTTGAAATGTTGTACACAGAGTATACGATGTGTGTATGTGTGTGTGTGTGTGACTGTGAGGGTGCACATTGAGCCTTTGAATACATCAAGGCAACCAAAAAATGTGCAAAAAATGGGCGTTGCTCGACGCGATATATCTAATGGCATTGTTTCCGACTTGCTCCTGCTCCTGCTGCTCCTGCTCCTGCTCCTGCTGCTGTTTAATGCATGTTGGCAAATGTCGAAATGATGTTCATGAGCCGACAAACACACAAACCCCACACCACTTGCAACCCACCAACTCCACCCCTGTTTTATGGCATATGTCAGTCAGTTCCACTGCTAAATATGCAGCTGTTAATGGCTCGAAATTAAAACATTAAGCACAGCGCGACAGGACTTCCATATCCATATAAACCACCAGGACTCTGATTGGAAATGTGATGAGTCTAGCAATCCATGCGTCCATACCCAACCCCTCCCTCTGCTGGAAAAGCACCGTTTAATATGGAAAAGTGCTACACCTTGCACTTAGTTGGAGTTAGAGATGTTGTGGCACTGATTACGATTACGATTACGATTACGATTACGATTCGGGGTCCCCAAATGCATACATAATTATATGATTTACCTCTTTGCGGGTTAAAGGGGTTCGCTCTGCTTTTAGGCATTTGAAGTGGGAGCACGAGTTCACTTCTAATTATAGCCATGAATGCGACATGGTTAAGGCGTTCACTTTGCGTGGTGAAAGTTTAGTTAGCTTTCATATCAGATAATGCTTAGTTTTATTGATTTACAGACAGCCATAAAGTGGACTATTAGCAAAGTGGAAAAGTTCTACAAGTTATATTTAATAACTTTCGATGGAAATTATAATTATATAGATTTATGACGCGTTTTGGTATAGAGAAATAATAACTATTCTGGCAATTAAAATATATATAAATAAAAAAAAAAAATTATTGTAATCACTTTTAATTTATATTTATACTCTAAAATACTTTTCAATTATTTAATTTCTTATCAAAAATAAATTTATATTAAATATTATTGTAATGAGAAATATATTTAAGAAAATTTTAATTCAAATCTAAATGCTTATTAAATTATTAAATTATTTAAAATGAAATTAACAGAAGGGTAAATCATATACCTAAAAATCTTTTCAATTATTTATATTATTAAAGTTCTGTTACATTCACTAGTCAAGCAATCAAAAATATATAAAATCATTACAAATATAATAATAATCCATAACTAAATCAAGAAAAGTTTATAAAATTTCTTTCAATTATTTCTATTCTAAAAAATCACTTTACATTCACTTTTCATGCCAAACTCCACTTCTATTTTTATCCATTTCCTCTCATTTTTAGTTAGTATTCCTTGCACAATCATGCCACATCTTTTGTCCTGTTTTCTCTGTTTCACCCTTTACTATGCTACACCCCCCCCCCCCCCCCCCACCAATCCTTTCATTGCCATGTTCTGTTAACTGAAAAGAACTCAGCCTAGTCATCAAGTCAAAGTCAACACAATTCCATAATTCTTTTTACAATTCCCTGGGTAAACATTTTCCAAGAAGCAACAGCAACACGCCCCACTCCCAGTGCAATACCCCCCCGCCAATGGACATAACAACAACAACAACAACAACATTAACATTAACAGCAGTAACAACAACAGACAAAGGCAAGCTACTTACAAGCCGCATGCCACCGCAGATTGGAGACACCCAAAAGCCAAAAGCCGACGACGACAAGAACATTCAACATTGATGATGACGCTACCCCTGCCCTGCCCTCACCACCTCGCTACTTGTGGCACATCTTATCTTATCGCGCAGGTGCACGTTGCACGCTGAGGTGGAAAGAAAAAAAACTACCATGCACGTGTGCGTTGAGAAAGCTCAACGGACAGCATACCCTGTACACAAGTTTTGAAGTATGATGAGAATTGAAAATACCCTTTGAAAAATGGACAGAGAAATCTCTTTTTTTTTTATAGTATTTCCGATTGGGAATCGAACGAATTTTAATACGATTTGTGTTTGATATTCATGAAGGAAAAACATTATTTCGCCTAGCTTTGCTTGACAACCTTGTTGCTCGTTTTTTAAATTTACAGGGTATGCAAAAGAACAGAAAAAAGTCGACAGTTGACAGCAGTAACTGAAGCGAACATTTGAAGCCCAATGAAGCCGCCACAAAAGTCAAAGTCTGCGACGGCGACGGCGACTGCGCAACTAGCGAACATGTGGCTGTGGGGCAAGTTGATTGCTAGTCGAGTTCAAGAATTTATGACACTGACACACACACACACACACACACACAGCAGCCGCCAGAGAGTTAAAGCCTGGCCCATAACTTGTTTACAACACCTTTTTATCAAAGAGCGGTGCTGGGTGGGGTTTGGCGCTGGGGTAGCTGGTTGCTGTTGCTGTTGCTGGTTGGTGTTGGTTTTATGCAAATCAGTTGAACTGAAAAGGAAAACCAAACGCATAATCAATCGAGGGACACGCAACAGCAGCAGCAGCAGCAACGACAACAACAACAACGCAGCGATAACAACAACAACAACAAACATCAAAGCGCGCCCAACTCTAATGAGCATTATGCATTTTTGACCCCGCTTGCTGTGGTCTGTAAATTTGAAATTAGGGCAGCAGCGAACACATGTCCAACCCCCGGGCGACCCCCATGGCAAATGGGAAATTGGAAATGGGAAATGGCTTTCAGCAAGTCAAAAGTAGACTATATATTTATTTCAGCATATATTTCAACATCAACTGAAATGTGCTTTTGATGGCCCAGCCAGACAGTCAGACAGGCAGCCAGGCAGCCAGTCTGTCGGGGCCAAAAAAGTCAGCTAATTAAATGGCTTATAATTTCATGATTTACACTTGGCTCTAAACATGCTCATAAAAAATACAAAAAAACTGCGACCGCTGTTGGCCCTAAACACATTGCGCATACGACGCGTCAGCCAAAAGCACAAACTGTAGAATTTTTTTTTTTCGTTTATATACTTTAGAGTATTTCTTTCATTTGGCTTTAATGATGAGCGCGTGATGCGATTGATGAATGACAAGTGTCCAAAATAGATGCAAGTGAAAAAGTTTTGAAATTAATGAAAAGTTTTCAGATGGTAAATTACAAATTCAAAAAATTTAAATATATCATTGAATGCTAGTTTTGCTAGTTTTAGCTTTATAAAACACTTCAAGTTTTAAATTCTTTACTTAGCTTGCATCAACTTTGCTGCAAAAAAATCAACTTTGTTCAGGAATTTGCATAAATTTGTATAATTTAATGCATCGCCTGGCGACAAGCGTGTTTTTGTTTGCTCTGCTTGCTACTTTACTGTTGCTGCGGAGGCAAGCAAGGCGCACGTGCCGCAAACTTTTGCGACGTCATCTGCGTGATTAACGTGGCATGATTAATTTGTCACGTGCCCATCGCTAAGCCAAAAGTCTTTTTTCGCTGATGTAAAGCCCAAGAAACGGAAAGGCAACGAAGAAACTGCCTCGACCAGTTGGGAGCAGGGGGGGAGGACAAGAGGAAGTTGAGTTCACATTTGATTTTTATGCTATCCACTGCACAAAAAAATATAATTCAATCAACGCCAACTGCCACGCCCAGCTCGCCCCCCATCCGCCCCTTGCCACTGGCCGGCAAGCGGCAAGTAAAAATTTCATTTCACTTTTTTGTTCGTTGTGTTTTTAGTTATTTTTGACTTTGCATACGGCACGTCAAGTGTGAGCCGTGAGTGTATAGTGAGTATAATGAATATAGTGAATATAGTGAGTAGTGGCTATGGTGAATAGTGGGTATATATGAATATCTTCTATGTGAAATATGGCATATGAAAGACCCGCAGTTCCCTAGCCAGATGGATGGATGTTCTTCTGCTGCTGCTGCTACTCCTCATTCTTCTACTTCTTCTTTAGGTATCTTGCCTCTGCAGCTCCTCGCTTCTCCTCTCTTCTCTTCTCTGCTCCGCTTCAGTTTCTGCTCTGTTCTTTTCTGCGGGTTGGCTTGGCTTGGCTTGGCCTGGCTGGCTGTCAGCTCACGGCGTGCGCAGCGGCATAAATCAACTTATTTCATTGGAATTTATGTTTTGTTGTGGCGTCGCCCTGCGCTGACGCCACAGCTCCGCTATATAGCACCCTTCCCCCCTCCCCTAATCCAGCAACTACAACCCTCTGCCACATGCTGCCTCCTCTGGAGTCACCGAGAGCAATGAAGTAGTTTTCTGTTGCGCACTCGCTTTTTTCCCTAACTCATATTTTGTTTGCCCTTGTGAAAAAAGCTATTCCACTTTGCTGTTGGGAAACTCCTTGTTTTTTTTCAAGCAAGGAACTTCATTAATATTTTAATTCAATTGAGTTCCACAGAGTTTTTCTATGCAGTTTGTCAGCTTTAAAAATAAATTTGATATATTAAATATTAAATTTTTTAATTTAATCTCTATATTTTAATTTTAAATAATTGATTTCGCAACATTAACTTTATATGTTTTTAAATAAAATCCTTTAATAAATTGTGAACTCTTTTTAGTTCATATAAAATAATAAATGAGAAATTACAATTCTTCCATTAATCAATCACTGTTTAATTTGCTAGGGTATTCAAACGTCGACGTCAAAACAAAACTTTTCATTCTAGTTTTTTTTTGCTGCGCATATTACTTCATTTTTATAGTTTTTGCTGTTGCTGTTGCCGCGCCTGGTTGCTGCTGCTGATGCTGCTGCTGCTGCTGGTGCTGCTGGTGCTGCTGCTGCTGCTGCGGCTGCAATTGCTTCATTTGCGGCAATGTCTTGGTCATGTGGCAGCAGGTGGGGGGCAGGAACAGAAGTCATGTGGGGTGGAGTGGAGTGTGGAGTTTGTCATTGGCAGCCAGCCGCGTGTTAAAATGTACACTTTGCATCTAAATCATTCCGGGAAGTTGCCGCCGCCGCCACCGCTGCTGCCGCCGTCGCTGTTGCAGCTTCGTTATATTTATCTGCTGCCATTTTACCTGCTGCAACAGCGAGAAGCAGAAGCAGCACAAGAGAGCAGAAAAAGAAGCAGGGGAGAGCAGCAGAAGCCATTACCAAGCTCAAAGCAAATTGAAAACGCTAAGCAACTCGGTTTTTTGCTTGCCTCGCTTTGCCGACTTTTGCACTTGTAGCCACATGAGGTGCATTATTGAAAGTGCCACAAAATGCGGCAGCAAACGAAGTGAGCGGCTTGTCTAACTGCATTTTCGGTTTAATTTGGTTTCAGCTGGATATATAAAAGATTGCCTGTGGTTTGTCCACAAACTAGACAACTTTATGACGCATTTCTCATTTTTGTTATTTTTTTTATACACATATTTTTTATCTGCTAATTTTTGTAAGTCTGCAAGTGATTTCCTACAAAATGTCGGGGAGTGTCTGTGTGCCTCTAATTGTTTGAACGAACACTAAAAAAAAAATGAAGTCATAAAGTCTGTTTACAAAATATTTTTAAAGATTTGTAAGTCATTAAAGCCAGTTCATAAAATCATTTAAGACATATACAAAATATGTCTAATATTTTAGCTTTAAACTATTCTCATGGGATTTTGGTTCTAAAGAAAATTGCGTATAAAAACTAAGTTTTTTGATAGGTAAAATATTAAAGTTGATGGCTAAAAAGTTGCCAAAGTAAAAATTGCCTCTTTTAAAAACGAAATTCTGAAAGTCAAGGAATAAATAAAAAGCTTTTCTGGCAATAAAAATGGCCAAGTGCGAGCAAAGGCTATAACTCTCTCAAAAATTGCCGCAACCACAACAACAAAATGTTGCAAACTTTCATTTGTTCAACATGATGATTGTGTCGTGTTGTGTTTTGTTTGTTTGCGAGTGTTGTAAATGTTAATTTCTCATGGGCATATCAAACAACGCCTACACAAAACGACAACTACAAAAACAAGAATAAGAACAACAGAAACTGTATAAACAGCAAATTTATTCACCTAGTTGCGAAGTTTGCAATTAGACGACATTTTTCAGTTAGGCAACAACAACAATTTTCTTGTCAAACCCACACCTGACCACAACTTTAACAAATATGTTTGTTTTGCTAAAGTTTGTGTTTATGCTCTTAAATAAATAGCAAAATGAAAATCTTGTCATTTGATGCCAATTAAGTGGAAAGTCACATAAATGAGAGATGAGCGCGTGTTGCGATTAATAATTTCAAATAATATCTAAACACGCAAATCTATTCAGCTGCTTGCTGCACGTCTTGAGGCGATCAGCTTTAAGTGGCAACTGCTAATCATAAAATGCACATCAATTTAGGCAATTCACCAGCGAATGTACAATTTTATAACAAATTCCGCCTCGTAACGCAAAAGCCATAAAATTACAATGAAATACTTAATTTTAAGTGGTTAATTGGCAGTAAAATTTGAAAACAGACATGACTACATGCAGCTTCAGCATTCCATCGATGGAAATACTGAAAAAAAATGGGAAAAACTTGGTTAAAAGTTTAACATCGCCTTAGGACAGATAGTTTAGTCAACTTTTGACTTATATGTCAATTGGTAGGCTGTATCTATGCTATCTTTTATTGCAATCGGAAATCGATTTATATTTTAGAATGCACAACTTTTTAACATTTTATAACTTTATTTTACTCTTTTCTCCATTTTGAATGAGCATCGCAAACAGACAGACTGTTAAGCCAATGTTAATTGGCAATTTAATCGATAAGCGTTGGTTAACACACATCTTAGCATAACTAAGAATAGCTGAGGTAGCCATAGAAACTGAGCGAGTGAGAGAGGGAGAGAGAGAGATACAGCGAAACCGGGACACACATCAAGCAGCCTCTGTCAGTCAGTCAGCGCTGTCAACGGCAACGGTCAACAGCCGCAGCAGTCGGCTCCAATTGCAATTGTTGCTCTCCATCTTCGTCGTTGCCTACGTCGCCGTCGCTGTTGGCATCTCTGTCAGCGTCGTAATTTTTTTTATAACTTATTTTCTCGTAGTTTGCAGTCGCGTCAATTAGCGCCGCGTTCGTTGAAGTCTGTTTATTTGCATGCAGCAGCAATTGCAGATCTTCCTTTTTATAATACACTTGCCCAAAAAACGGGCATTTGCATTTCTTGTGACAGCTGAGTGCAGATTTTAAGACTAACTGTTGGCTATCTAAGATAGATTATCTGTGATTAATTACATCGTAGGAGCTAATCAAAAATTGTTTTCTTTTTTCATAATTAATGTTAATGTTAATGGTAAATGCTAATCATCCATCTGCGTAGAGTATTTAATTTTCGATAGCTTAATGATAAACACTTTCCGCTTGTCTTGAATTTGTACGCCTTTGCGCCTTTTTGGCGCGTTTGCGGCGCACATGTTAAGCTGTTGGGTTGTGATATAAAGCAGAGATGAATCCGATTCGGTTAGCCAAACAAAAAATCATTTTCTCAACTCGCTTTAATTGCGTTTGGACTGCTGCTGCTGCTGCTCCTTGTTGTTTTTGTTGTTGTTCTTGTTGTTGACTGCTTGGCTTTTGCGTTTAATTACTTTGTTTATGGCCAGCAGTAGCAGCAGCAACAATAAAACTTCAATTTATGTGCATGCAGTCAAGCAGACGGGCAGACGGGCACTGAATGTTGTTAAATTCCAATGCACAAATTGACAGGCCACCCAACCGCACCCGATCTCAATCCCCCAACTCCTACCGCCTGCCAGCACCATCACCACCCATCGGTCACCTGCCCCAGCCACCGCCCCCCGCTACCCCCACCTCTGCTTGCCTTTGTTATGTAAACAACGCGAAAACTTTTTATTTTGTCGACGCTGCAACGCCTTTGCTGGCCCTGCTCCCTGCTTCACGCCCCCTTGCATACCGCTCAGAACTTAACTCCTACAATTCCAAATCCGTATGCCGAACTGTAGGGGTAGCAAAAAAGTTTTTCTTTTTCTTCCTCCCCCCCGCTCTCACACTTGCCCCTGCTGCTGCTGCTGCTGCTGTTGCACGCAGTCGTACAAATAACTCAACTCAACTCAACTCGCTGAATGCTTTGCAATTTCCGCTCTTCTAAATTTGTTGAAAATTTGCGAGGCGAACGCACACAAAAAAAAAACAAAAAAATAAAGGAAAAGAAAAATAAATAAAAAGAAGAAGAAAATGAGAATGTTTATTGAATTTAGTCGCCTTTTTGATATCTCAGTTTGTACTATCCTTGGCATGCCAAAATCTTTCAAGAGCTCCTCAAAATTTGTATCAAATTTGTTGAATTTTGTTTGCGAATTGTGGATGTTATCGATTCCAGTTATTTCCGGTGGCGGAAATGAGAGTTTTTAATAAAGTATCCTCCTATCTGCAAAGTTAAGTTTCTTTAAACATTTTTAACAAAAAAAACGCGTCAATTTTGTCACAGAAATCTTATTAATATCTGTATTATTTTTCTTAGCTTTTACCAAACGAAGAAATCAATATTATTTATAAAGGGAATATTTTGAAACTTGCTTATGCGTGTAGTTTACCCACTTTCTCATCGTTGATAACAGGGTATTTGGAAAAAAGGAGCTCGGTTTGACGGAGGCAAAAAGCTAAGTTTTGTTTGGCAAAAAAGTTTTATGCAAACACAACACAAGTTGCAGACCCACCGCTTGGCCCCAGCCCCAGCTCCAGTCCCGCCCGCTTCCCCAAGCCCCCAAACACTGGCTGCCCAACCTTGCGTAATATTTTAATAAATTTTTGTCGCCCAGTTGGAAGGTTATTTTAGGGGGAAACAGGTGGATGCAACAACAATAGCCGTGCCGTAAGCCTTTGTTCAATCGGCCAGATTCCCCCAACTTGGTCAAAACCGAGCAGAATTTTTAAAATCGAGGCCATTAAAATGGGTTTTAAATGTGTCAATTATTAATAATATTTAGTTTTGGTTTAAATTGCAAACTAAAATGTGAAAAGTCTTCAACAAATAAATAGATTTTCAATTTGCAGTCCATTTTGAGCATGCTTTGTGCTCCAAATTAAATTTGCATTTTAAATGTATAAATTTATTTATTATTAGAATACAATAGAAGTTTTTTATAAAGCTTGTAGCGCTTTGAAGGAGGTGTTTTCGATAAGGAATATATATTCTTGTTCAGCTTAACTAACAAATATATTGATTTAAGAACTATATAGTACCACTAGCTGGATAAAACTTGGCTTAAATTTATGTTCTTTTATGCATGTAGCACAAATAATTCTATATCGGATATATATATCGGATCACTATGTCATATAGCAACAATCGATAAATGTGAGTTCTACTAAGAAAAACTTGTAAAAAGTTAAATTCTTGTTTGCAATTTTTGTGTATACTCTGATTTTTTAAATTTATATTAAAATTGGATTCCAGTCTATATAGTATATATAATTTTTGATATGCCTAAGATCTAAAGAGGTCTTCTAGTTTTTATTATAATGCCACACAGGAAAAAAGATTCAAGGCGCACTTTCAATGATTGTTTCACTTGACGCTTTACCGTTGGCAATTTCCATGTCTAAGCTGATTTTCTAACTGATTTCATGTTCACACACACACACAAGCACACACACGCACAGACATGGACACACACACTCGTAGCAAGCAAACATTTTCTAGTTTCAATCATGCAGCTGGCCACCTCTCATAGCGTGTTTGTCTGTGTCCTGGTCCTGGTGACGGCGGCAACGTCGTCGGCGTTGGTGGCGGCGCCACTGATGTGGTAATAAACACCCCTTGTGCAGTCTAATGGACCGTAATTAACTTGTGCGCCAACAGAGGCAGCGCTGTCGCTGTCGCGGTCGCCGTTTCAGTCGCAGTCGAAGTCGACGGCAGCGTCACTTTTACAAGCGATGAATAATAATTTCAGCAGGACATCGCCGTCGCACAGTGGACAATAATGGCAGTTGAATGGCCAAAACAATTCGTTAGCCAATTTCATTTGCATATTATATACATATACAAATTACACATACATACATACCATATGGCTTATATACACAATACTTCCCAGCTCATATCTTGTCCAGATTGCGTCAGAAGTAATTGCGCATTTTGATGTGGCTGTGTTTGTCGCCCAAGATTAACATTCAGTATATAAAAGAGCAATTTATTGTTTGCGCACCCAACAGCATTTATGTTAATTTTATTGCATAGTTATCGATAATCTATGCAGGCCATATAAATTCTCTTGATCTGTCCACTGATACGTAATAGACACTAAAAATCTGCATAGATAAAGTCAACGCTTGAAAGATGCCTCAAATTGGTGCATAAGTATTTTTTTTTTCTTAGTCACACAGGTTGTCAATTCAAGCGGCAACTCTTTCATCTATTCACAAATTTAAATTCATCTTTTTCTCCTCATGAACATAAAACAAAGAAACTTGGCTAAGCAAAAATTCCAGCCACGCCTACGAAAAGATTTTTGTACTTTGCAAAGACTTTGTACAAATTCCTAGAAACTAATACAATGGAATAGTTGTAACAAGATTTATGTGTGCGTTGCACAAATAGTTTTGCTTTCATTTCTTGAATAATTTTACTTTAAATTAAATTTACATAATGTAATATTAATAATATTTTTTATTATATTTTTTTTACAGATACCGCAACAACTATAAATCAAGCTGGTTTTACAAAAGGTACATTTTTTAATATCATCATAGCTATATATATATATATATAAACTATAATGCATTAAAAGTCTAGTTAATTACTAAAATATATCGATTAGACTGATCAATCAAGACATGTTCGATAAATCGATAACTGAGGCTTTAACCGATTTGACTCAATTTAATTTCTTGCCATTGTGCTTGGACAGCTGCTGTTGCTGTTGTATGTTGTAATTGTTGTAATTGTTGTTGTTATCGCTGTTGCTGCTGCTGCTGCTGGTGTTGCTTTTGCTGTTGCTGTTGCTTTAGTTGATGTTGCTGTTGTTTGCGTGACGGATATTGCCTTGTCACTTGCATGTACGAGAAATGTTCAAGCGCGGAGCGGTTTGAGTTACCAACGTACTGCGGTTTTTGGCCTGCTGCCTGCCTTCGCTTAAATTATTCCGCTTTTTTTATAATTTTTTTTTTTGTTGTTGTTGTTTTTGTTGACGCGTTCACTGTCCAAGTCGGGGCTAACCGAGGAACCGATGAAACGACCGAACGAACCAACGACAACCACTAAACCACAGTGCGCCAATCAACGCACACAGCGAGTTGTCCAACAAAAGCAGCAACGACAACAAGTACAACAACAGCAACAACAACAATTACAACAACAGCAGCAAAAATAATGAATCAGTTTTGTTGTACCGTTCGAAAAGTTGTGCTGAAATTTAATTAATTTTGTAATTTGCCTAGTCAAGCAACAACTACAACAACGCCAACAAGAACAACAGCAACAACAAGAACAACAACAACCACAACAGACATTGTTAAACGACAATTTCTATGCGATATCGAAAAGTTATGATGATTACCATTATTGCCACTAAGCACGGGCGTAGCCAAATTTAAGGCGATTTAGCTGACTGCTGGACTATTGTAAATACAAATTTAATGAGCGCAACATATGCAACAGCAGCAGCATGCAACAACAACAACAACAGCAGCAGCATGCAACAGCAGCAGTGACTGGACTTTAATGCGATTACATGGCAGCGGCACATTTGTCATTTAGTAGGGGTCCATTCGGCACAGTATGTATTACGACTGGGTGTGTGCGAGTGTGTGTGTGTGTGGCAGCTTAAACAAATCAAGTCAAATTACTGCAATGCTAAGGTTGAAGAAGAAGAATCTGTAGCAGTCAGCCAGCCAACTGGCAACGGGGCAACTGGCAACCGGCGACTTTTGTACCAGCCACAATGAACGTTTGTGCGCATCCGTAAGATACATTTTGCTGCAGGCAGACAGACAGACAGATAGTCGGACAGACGGTTGGACAGACGAGCGGCAATTGCATGGCCATCGTGCATAACTTCAACTTTATTTGTTGCCCTCTCGCTCGCACACTGTGGCATGCGGGCCACTGCAGCAAATAGCAGCAACATCAGCAGCAGCAGGAAAAGCAACAGCAGCAGCAGCCGTTGCTCATTAAGTGCCACTCTACGACAGTTGTCGCTAATGCCGCTGGCATGCCTGCCTCTCACACACCACCTACCCCTTACCCACACTCTCTCTCTTTCTCTCTGCCCCCCCTCTTGTTGTAGAGCTAGCAGGGTCGTCGTCACGGGCCAAGCTGGGGTTACACACAGTCAACGTAAATTTGCAAATATTTGCTGAAATCAGACGACGACGACTGCAGCAGCAGCAACAGAAACACAGCAGCAGCAGCAACGGTTGCATGTGCAGCAGCTACACTGAAATCAAAACCATTAAAGATGTTAATTTTTTAGGCAATGAACTCGCTTAAAAAGAGTTGAGTAATAGTTAAAAAGAAGTTGTTGGTGAAAACAGCTGCGAAGGCATATAGTATATTTATTCTTGATCAGCATTAAACGCAGATTTGATTTGGCTTTCTGAGAGATAAGTTAATCTAAAAGTCTTCCAATTGGGAAACAAAATTTATTTACTCTGATCGATAACTGCATTTCTGATAGTGCATCTAGAAAATTAGTCTAGTTGCTCCCAAATCAGTTAATCGACTGTTTGCAATGTGGTTTCTCAGCATGTTCAAACTGTTCCTGGTCATTGCTAGACAGGAGTTGAAAAAAGAGTTCAACAAGAGATGCCTCTAATTCCTCTTCCTCATTGTGGAGTCTATAACTGCTCTCCATTAATAGTTAATAGGAAGGAAGAGTATACAAATCGAGTTCAATTACTATTCGCCACAAATGCAGCAGAGATTCCTTAATTTATTTCAGTGTAGCAAAAAGAGAGAGGGGGAGAGTGAGGAAAGGGAGACTGCCACATAGGCACGCCTGGAATGGCAGTTGAGTTTGTTTTTCGGACTATGGTTGCATAGCGTTGGCTTTGGCGCTCTACGAGCAGTGCCCCAAGCTGCACCCAAGTTGTGCCCCCAAGTTGCTGCTGCGGCTTAAATGAGTGTTAGATGTACGATGTACTACACTCAAGCGGCATACAAGTGCCAGCTGAAGGGCTTCTGAAAAAAAGGGGGAAACAGCTAAGGGGTTAAGGGTTACACACTCGCACACACACTCACACACACACACCAGACAGCAGTTAGCAGCCAGCAGCAAGGAACTGCAAATAGATTTAACACTTGAACGCCAAAAAAAAAAGGAGAGGCGAAACCCTCAACAAAACAGAAAAGGTTTTCCTGAGTGAATTAAAGTAAGACTTGGGTTCTTCGAGGTGTTCGCTTAACGAACTTAAGCATGGGACTAACAAATACTACAACTTATAATTCCGCAAAATAGACAGAGTGAGAGAGAGGGAGAAAGAGAGAGAGAGAGAGCGAGCAAGCGTTAACTCAGCTGCGAAATGAGTAGAAAGAGTTTCAGCTCAACTAAGCATGAATATTAAAATGGCATAAGGAGTTGAAGGGGCTGCGGAGGCAGAAAAGCGCACAAGAAATACTTGAAACTTATTTTTTTTTTTATATTATTTTTACCTATTTTTGAACCACTTTGTCGCTCACATCAAGATTTGAGATTTGTGAGTGGAGTGAAATAGAAATGGAAACGAAATGGTTTTGGAAGCAATTGCATTCAAAACTTAAAGCGCTATTTTCAATTTACATTGAAAACATACTCGAGACTAAATATCTCAATTTCAGCTATAATTTAATAAATAATAAGCTTGTCAGTCATTAATTATATGGCTAAAACATTTTAAAACATTTTTTTTTAACTGGAAAAAAACCCACTTAATTGTTAAGTTGGCCTCAAAGGGGTTGGCTATGACATTTATTAACTTATGCATAACGCATTGGCCAAGTGAATTATTAATTGGCTAAGCAGATGTTGCGTTTTCTGTATGTTTAAAGGTGCACGTTTAACATAAAGTGGCAACATTTATGTGCAGCTTAGTAATTGCCACTGTTTAAATGTTTAGTTTTCAAATTCATAAATCAAAAAGACATATTTATTGTTCGTTTTATGTTTATTTAAGTCTCATTAGCTTTGCTCACTAGGAAATCCTTTCAATTAGACAAGCCCAAAAGTTAAATATTGATTTCTGAAGCCGGAAATACTTGTCAACTCTACTGGTTTTTCACTGATGATTCCTGAAGCGTTGAGTTATGGGTATTTCCAACATTTCTGTTTTTATGTAAGACCATAATTAAGAGACTTTAAGAAAATCCCTCCTTCCAACTCTAAACTGTTGCGTGTTTGGTTGTTTTTCTTCTTCTTTTTTTTTTAAGTATAAAGAAATCCCGATGTGTGTGGAACATATCTTTAGAAATACTTGAACACAATATGAAGAATGGGAAGCGTTTAATAAGCACTCATTGTGTTCTACCTGAGGTTGACCCACTTGCCATATGGGAATGAGTCAGACCTCATCGTGTAATTTGTATTTTAAACGCAACAGACCATAATTTAAAAAATACAAAAAAAAAAAAAGAAAATGCGACGGCAGAATTCAAACTCAAACTGAAACTCAAACTCAAACTCAAACTGTGCAGAGCTGGGCGCCTCCACATCTCGCTCGCGCTGTGCGTGCAGTTCATCAAAGGAGCAGTGGAAATGAATTACATGAAGACGATGGCGATGGCGATGGCGATGACGATGCCGATGGTGGCAGCAACCTGCCGAGTTTTGCGGCAGTTGTTAAAAATTATTATTAAGTATTTGCAGGGGCGGGCGATGTCTGAAACAAAGGCCAAGCTTTTAAATATTTAATAAGTACACAAACGGAGCCCCAAAGGAAAAGAGAGTGGAAGTTGCACAAACACACAGATATATATATATATGTATATATATGTAATTCTATATATATACATTGTATATTGAGGCATGACTGTTGTTGAGTCATGTCAATTGGGCTTTGGGCTAACTGGCTGACTGGCTGACTGACGGACTGACGCCTGGACGGACTCGATGTCAAGCTGTGCTGCTGGAAGTGGAATCAATACCCATGCTCTCACACTGACTGTGACTCTGACTCTTCGACTGCCCGCCCGTTGTGTACGTACTTGTAAGGATACACACTCACACACACACACACCAATACACACACTCAGTCGCACACTCACTGGCACACTTGTGCGCCGACTAACGTTGACAATAAATGAGTAAAAATGACTTTCAACGAAACGAAAATCGACATCCCGGCGGACAGAAAATCTGTCATCAACACGCACTCGTCGACTGTGGGCCCATTTTGAAAGCCATGAAATTTGATACCAATGCATGGAGGACCATCCAACAACAATAATAACAAAGCAATAACAGACACACAAGCACTGTGCTCTTAGTCCACATACAGCCCCTAGCAGACTAGATAATATCCTATATCAAATATATATAATTATTATTTTCATTACTTTACTAATCGTACAGCTAAATTTGAAAAATTACCTCAACAACCTTTGAGAAACACTCTTAAAAGGCAAAAGTCTAAATAATAATTGTGCTTGAATGAAATTAGAAATTTATTTTTAATAAATGAAATATAAAAAAATGATTTTAAAATATGATAAAAAGCTAAAATGTCTTTTGTTGCTGAATGTCAAACAATTAATTTCGCTTAACAATTCAGTTTCCGGTTCCGCTTTGACAACCAGATTTTTATTGTGAAGTATTTATTTCACTGCCTGTTGCATAGCTATGCACAAGTGTGTACTACCCTTACTACTCGTTTGTAATGGGCATAGGGTATATATATAAAAACAGACAACAGTCGCAGTCCGATAGGACGACAGGCAATTTGAAAATTTCAATACTTTAAGCACTCATCATTTTTTTAGTGTCCATTATTCGGTGTGGTTTTTAAGTATTTATAAAATTTTTCAACTTTCATCGTATCGTGTTGAATTATTAAAGTTTCTGTCTGCTAATGTCTTGCTCAGAGCATCGATCGATAAATACACATTTTGCACAATATTGCACTTGTCGCGAGGGTGGTTTCATCAGTTTATTACTGGGGGAGAATGGGGCTGGGATGTTGATGTTTGTTTGCGTTTGTGATTATATGCTCAAAGTTATGGAGATGTCGTAAAATTAATATATATAGTAGAGAAAAGGGCAGCAATATTTTTATTATTTGTTTTCAAACACGGCAAATGGCTTTATGTACTTTTATTATTGGACCACAAATGCTTAACAGCATTTCTGTTTGTGGCCAACATAAACTTTGCCACTTACACTTACAAACATGTTTTTCGCGATGACAAAATAATAATAAACTAGGCGTGGGGCGTGTTTGTTTAATACTATCTGAAATAATGATCATAATCAAGTTGTGCTTTTTATGCGACTTGGACGTAATTATTAGCCAAAAGTTTCCCATAAAATATTTCTGCTTTTCGATTACTTCAATTTTGGTACAACCAAATAAGAAATGTTTAATTTTTCATTTACCATTTCCCATTTCCCATTTCATTTTCTCATTAGGCAATTTAAAATATGAGTTTGTGTTTGGTTGTTAACATCATAAAATGATGTATTTATTGCGCTGCTTCAAAGTAAACATCAGTTTGTGTTTTGGATTATTGAGTTGCGCTTTTGATATTCGGAAATGTGTTTTGAATTATGAAAACTTTTCTCTGCAATTGATTGCTGCTCCAATTTTCAAAGACAGCGAAATGTTGTGTTTGTTTTTTGAAAATGTAGCGATGCAGACTGTCAGTTTTTGAACTTTAAAGTTTGAACATTTCAGTTTGAAATGCCATAAGCTGTTTCTCCAGTTATCGCCTCTCTTTCCCTTTCTCGCACTTTCTCTCTCCATCTCAATCTCTTAATTCCTTCTGAGGAAAAGTTAATTCTTACCAAAAATTCTTGAAATTGTTTCAAATTTTTGAGTTGAGCAACTTTTGGGCACATCTTTATGATAGATTGCACGCTGCGTCCTCTCGTTTTCCGCCGACTTTTGCTGACTTGTGTGGCTACTCTCGTGGCACGCTAAGATTTACTACCTGCACTAATCCCTGTGACGCATGCAGCACCGAGAACCAGGAGACTGAGAGAGAGGACAGAGAGCCGTATGTAGTTTGTTGTATCTGTAGCTAGAATTCCCTGTGGCAGGCCGGGGAAAACAATGCTCGGGCATTCATTCGGGCGAAACTACCTGACCCCCCGTAAACCCTGGACAGAAAAATAGAAAGAAAACAAAAGCGGCTCTCAACTGCCGCAATGCATTGCACCTGGTGCTGCGCCATGGATGGGATTGAGAGACTCTCTCTCCCTCTCTATCTCTATCTGTGAATGCCAAGTCTTAGTTGGATTCGGTTGTTGCTTCTTCGTTTGGTTTATGCATTTGTGAAATAGCACGGAAACATTTTATAACCAAACATGGAAATTTGGTTTTAATGCTTATTTGGTTTATTTTTTCAACCTCGAAACAAGTTGGGGGCCCCAGCTGAGAGTGTAACCCCAAATGCAAACAACAAGCAAATGAGCGGGAAGCAGAAGAAGCGAACTTAAACAATGTTAAGCTCTTCTTCTTTCTTTTTTTTTTTGATTTTATTTTTTTGATTTTTTTTATAAACCCACACAAAAAAAATTAAGATAAGCACAGCGCTGCGGCACTTGAGGCGCCATTGTAATAATAAATCCAAATCAAGTCTAAATCAAATAGAGCAACATAATCTGCCATAATAATCCCCACTCCCCCTGCCCCCGCAGCAACTACTAATTTTTGAGGTGCGAGCGGCACTTGATCGTCATCGTCATCGTCATCGTCACTTGTGCTGATCAAGAAACGAAAACTGAATATGAAAACATACATAAAATTAATGAAAATGAAAATGAATGTGTGGCTGTTGGCATAAATTGAATTTGATTGTTCAAGTAGTCAGTCAACTTGTCTCGCTCACTGTCTGTCTGCCATACCACTGCCTCAGCCACCGCCTCTGCCCATGCCACTGCCTCAAATTCAGCCTCTGAGTGTATCTAATGTAAATCGTAACGAGATGCACAGTGCCACGAGTGAAATAAATATTGTAATTTGTCAACCGTATTTTTTTTTATTAAATCATCTTTTATTAAATTATTTAAATCATGATTTATGTGGCTCACAATTTTGATGGCAATTTTTAAGCCCCATAAAAAGAAACACAGATTTTTGTTAATTAAAACGAATTCATATTTCATATTGAACAAACTAATATCCATAATCTTTCTGTGAATTAGAGCTAGGGTCAGGATATCTCTACAAATGAAAAAATATAAAATCAAATTTATTTTCATAATTCGATTATTTTTATTTGCGAAATGAAAATGCAAGAGTCACAATTTTTGCTTTCAGATGGTTTGTTTGAATGATATTTATGAATTTGAAATGTGGCTTTTGAAATACTGACCTCAATAAAATTGATTAAATTATTTCAAAATCTTTTTTATCGCCATAAAATACGAGAATCATCATTATAACTCATTTAGTTGCTTAATCAGCTTTGTCACACTGTGCACTCTGGTTGGGTAGTATTCAAATTTAGTTTTCAAAAACAGCTGCTACACTTCATTACCATAAGGTTTGCAACCGAAGGGCAGACCTTGGGGCATATACATTGTATAGTAAAGCACTCATATCCTCAGCACTCATTCCACTTACCCATCCCATCCCCAGATGCAATTTGATGTGTTATTATGCTTTTTGTTGCTTATCAAACTGAAAATTCAAATTCAACTAGCAGCAGCAGCAGCAGCAGCAGCACATTGTTTACAACGCCCCCACCTAAAGCAACAACAACAACAACAACAACAACTGTAACAACAACAGCAACACACAAACACTTGAGGAGCTGCAAAAGTGACACTTCTAAGAGATTAAAGTGACATGTAGTGTCTGGACCTGGAACCCGAAGAGTTTTGCCAGTGCGAGTTGTAGAAAGTTGAGGCGGCATGAAATGGAATTATATTTGTTGTTATTGTTGTGCGACTGTTTGTGTGTGTGTGTGTTGGTGTTTGTGTGTGCTATGCATAGATTAATAAATTATAAGCCTGGTTGGCTGCGTTGAGACCTTTTGGGCTTTCTTTCTTACATTTCACCCAGTCTCCTGGGGAACACCAAGCCCAAGCCCAAAGCCAAGCCAAACTCGACTTCAACTCCGACTCAGATTCAGACTGCGACTCTCTGTGTGTGAATGTGGAGCAATTAATGTACGTGTTTTGTCATTTCATGCCACGACTGTGCCTGGGGAATGTACAACAAATAACCAAAGGCATATGTACATATGTATTTATATATATATATGTATATATGTACATGTACTTTATGCACATAATTAAGCCGGTGTATCCGTAAAAGTATGCGACACTTCCGGCTCTACTGAAGATGGGCTTACAGAATAAAAAAATAAAAAAAAAAAACAAACCCTGAGACACACATTCTCCATCACAGGCTCATTCATCTCACTCGCACTCGCACTCCAACTCCATCATCAGCTCGCACTCTTCTCTCCTGCCTTGCCCTAATACAATTCATTGAGCGCTGACCACGCTTCTGAATAAAAAGAAAAAAAATATATAGGGAAGGGGTTATATTTTCTTTTCTTTTTCTTCCTTTTATGCGGCATTTGTAATGTAAGCGATGGTGGATTGTGTGTTGGTACGGGGGAGGGGGGTGGGAGCGTGTGGTGAGTGCATTCACAGTGTCACATTGATGAAAGAGTCTGCGGAAATGCCAGAGCACGAGCAAAAGAATGCAGCTGGACATGGACGTGGACGTGGACATGGATGTGGAACGTGTACTAGATGAATAGCTGATATAATGTTACACGCAAAAAAGGGGGAATGCCGTTAATTAGGCTTAAGCTGGAAAGATATGCGGGCCAAGTGTCATTAGTGGTAGCTAAACAGCCAATGTTTGATAAGAATTTTTAAATTAACCCTAATATGAATTACCGTATCGAGTTTTATATCTACATCAAAGCTGATTTTATATCTTAATATTTAATTTACGATTGAGTTGCCAAACTTTACATGTCCGATTTTAGGACATCCCCACAAAAGAAAAAAAATTATAATCAAAAAATATATATTCAATTTTGAAAAGGTTATGGTAGTTCCTCTATCTAGAATATAATTTATTTGAATTTAATTTCAATTCTTAATATTTAATTGCTTAAAAAGGAATTTGTGGCATGGCAACTTAAAATGTCAGATTTTAGGACATCCCCACAAAAGATTAAGAGAATCACATTGCCAATTATAATGAAATCTAATCAATTTTGAAAAAGTTATAGTAGTTCTCATACCTAGAGTAAAATAGACGAATTTCATTTGAATTCTTGTTAGGTATCGCATTCACTTGACGTTTGAAAGCTTCTTCTCCCTGTCTATCCCTCATCCAACTGACAGCTCTTGGCTGGGATCTGGTTTCTGCTCACAATCAACTTTGAATGAATGCATTATGATGCTGCTCTTGAAATGCCCAAAGAGCTGCTGTTTCGTATCATGTTGTTAAAGTGTTTCGTATAACACAAAATTGAACTCAAATGGGTTTCTCATCGTATTTACTTTATTATTAGCTAATAAATTGTCAGCTTGTTGGATATTTCTATTTGTACCATATATATTTATATAGGCAGACAGCTTTCTAAATTGGGTTTATCTTATTTGCTTTGCCAATATGGAACTAACATTTCTTTCTTTCTTTTTTTGTCTATAATGCTGCTGTTTGCGGTGCTAATAAATCTAGCCTTGATTGATATGCACATGTGAAGATAACAAGAGGTGCTTCAGTTCCGCCTTTGGCCTGCTGACAGCAGCTCTTTTTCACCCTGGTGCCATTTCACTCTTTGCTGACTTCAGCTTAATCCCTATTGGGATGCCTATACAAAAAAAAGAAGAAAAAAAAGTGAGAAGAAATAAACACACCCACCCCCCCTGCTATATAGCTTATCTGGACAAGTTGAACAGTTGAGCAGTGAGTACGAGAATTTGACACATGTCATAAGCAGTAGCAGCCAAACGCACAGACAATAAATACGCTCTTCATTGCGGATGGTTCCAACTTGCATAAGCCACAAAAAAACAAATCACTTGGGGACTGTCAACGGGGCATGGGCACGAGCCAGAGGAGTGAAGAGTGAGGAGTGGCAGTAGGGAAAGGAGCGCAACTTGGCATTATTTGAATTAAGTGCATACTTAAGCGTAATTTATTGGAAAATCCACAAGAGCCCACAGGCGGCCCAAAGGGGCAGCCATTTAGTCAGCCAGATTGTGTGTGTGTGTGGGGCACACTATGTGTGTAAGCGCCAGTGGGTTTTAATAAATCGCATTGTTCCAAGGCAATACTTAGTGGTGGCTCATTAATCTGTAGACCAGCTACAGCTACAGCTTCATTCCATCTATGCCTATCTAGCGACAACTATTTGAATAGTGCGCTTCACTTGTTTGCCCAAATGTCACTCGCTTTTTCACGCCTTATCTTAACAAAACCCAAAAGCAAAAGCAAAGGCTGGCTGTGTGTGTGTTTTGGTGTGTGTGTGTTTGTTGGTTGGTTGTGTCTTGCTGATTGCGGTCTGCTGCTAATGCTGCTGCTGCTGCTGCTCTTTCTTTTCATTAGACTTGTATACAAGTTGTAGTCGGTCCCAGGGCAACTCTTTTTTTTTTGGTTTTGGAGTAACGAGTTATTGGCATGCATTGAATTTTGCTTTTTGGAATTTTTCGTTTGCTGCCCTTTGTTGTTGTTTGAGCACAAGCCGGCAGAGTAGACAATCATTGGCATGTATAGAATTTCACTGATTTATGTTTCATATGAGACAACTCAAGAGACTGACGCTTAGCGCCAAGCCACCCACCCAATCTCAGTCTAGAGAATCTGAGTCCCGTCTCCGGCCGGGTGACAATGCAGTGATTACATCTTTTGAGCATTTCACCCCACACACACACACTTCCGTTTTGGCATCTTTATGGTTCTCGTCATCGTCATCCTCATCCACATCCTCATCCACATCCTCATCCACATCGTCATCGTCATCTTGTGAAGAAAGGCATGCCTTTGCAGCAACAAATATTTCTTATGCGCCTTTCCTGCTCCTCTGCAAGCTAGAGAAATGATAAATTTTTGATTAAAGGCCCATCGTATGGATGGGTTGGCTGCCGACTGCCTGTGTTTGGCATGCCTTTGATAGGCAACTCCAAATAACACACTCACACACACACTCGCACACCCATGGCTCCAACTGTAGGTGTGCTGCTTACCTGCAATATATCCTGTAATTCATTTTCGATACAATCTTTGCGACTATGCTGAAAATATCAGTAATTTATCAATAAGTAGCAAATGGGCTATAAATTAACATATGCTACAGTTTGACCTTTGTTAGTATATATAAATTGAACTTCTCACATCAATATTTTTATATGGTCCACTCTTTAATAATGCAGTAGTCTTTCTAAGCATATATTATTCAGGGTATATATATAAATACTTTCCCAAGCTTGTTAAATTACATTTGCAATGTTCTTTGAATTTTCATTGATTGCCTGTTAAGTACATTTGACAGGCGCATCTCTCTGTCTCTCTCTCTCTCTCACTGAGACTCTTTTCATCTCTGTTTGCCTTGCTGTGACTACTGTACAGTTAGAGCAATCATTCGCCATCAGTCATATTACCAATCAAATATCAAGTCAATCGCTGCTGTCAGCCATCCAAATTCTAATTTAAACAATTAATTTCAATATGTGAAAGCGAGACGGAGAGAGAGTGGAAGTGGAAGAGATAGGGAGAGCGAGAGAGTGGGAGAATGTGAGTGTATCTTTAACATGTCAATTTGCAAATTAAAGACAAAACATGGCAGACGATAAAGAGCCAGCGGGAAGTGTGCCGCAAGCAGTGATGGTAATGGAAATGGAAATGGGAGAGTAAAGTAGATGAAGAGTGAGAGAGGAAGCGGGTGATGAGGAGGTGGGGGCAGTAGGAAAGACCACACAGTGCACAAGTGCACTAAATATAGAACAGATTTTTGACAGCGGTAGAGAATTGAGTTTGTGACGGATTTCAAGTGGGGAAGAACTGTGAAGAGAAGTAGCAGAGGAAGAACTGGAAGATTGAGGACCGGCACTTAGAAGACGGACAACGCACACACACATACAGAGAGGCACACTTAAATTTGTAGTCACTATTAATTAAGCCAAAGTGCTCTTCTAAGTTCTTAAATTTAACTGTTTTGTTGACCAGCTAGCTTTAAATGGGTTCTAAACTAGTTGAACAACAGTTGAACAAAAATAGTTTAAATCACAACATGCGTTGGATTGCTAAGCGGTTTCCATCCAATTAACCAATTAATGAGTTTAACGAAAGCTAAATTATTTCTTAATCAGCATACATTAGAATTCCCAGAAAATTAACTTGTGAAAAGAAGTGAGGAAAACACATGTTCTTTTTACTCTAGCAAATATGTGAAGCACATAAGTTGAGTCATTAGCTCTGCCTACAGGTTGTTATTTGTTTCCTAATTCTTATCTGCCACCAACTTTTACTTAAGGAAACATATGTTCCCCGTTGCAAGTAGTAGCTATAATAATAGTTGTTCGATGCGAGGTGATTAGTCTTCTTTCTGTTGGCGCTGTCAGCTACTGCTACTGACAGGTGGTTTCAAAAACTAACCCCTGAGCATTGTCGGAAGACCTTAAAGGCGTGGGGAACAAGTCAAGGAGGACCCTCAAAATTTGGTCGCTTAAGAATGAAAACTAGAAAATGTGGTCTTCCTTTTGTCAGTTTGGTGTTTCGACTATGCATGAAGTGAAAGTTGTTTAAATTGTTGTTCTGATGATGAAATTGTTGTTCTGATGATGAAATTGTTGTTCTGATAATATGAATAATGTTTTGCAAATATAAAACTATCAACTAGAGTAAAGAATTGCTACTCTAATATATTTTATCTTAGTTATAGTCGCGTCATTTATTTCTTATAAAAACTGCAGCCAATATCCCATTAAATATTGTTGGCTTATTTCTCACATTTCTCTTACCATTTAAATTGAATGCAGCAAACTTTAAATAACAACTGTCAATTTATTTTCATTTCCATTTCATTTTTTATATTTATATTTATATATATATATATAGAAAAGTTGTCAAAGTGTTCATGTGTGTCTCTAGCTATATATTTATATCGCAGTCAGTAACAATTTCCTGCCAATGCACTGACATAGACACGCTTGCCGAATTTATAGATAATTTTTCATGATTTTTCTTGACATGGCGTTTCATTCATTCCATCTCTTTCTATATATTTATCTATTTTGTTCTTCTCTTTTTCATTGCAGATGCGCACAGCAGGTCACATAAATGGACGCACGGACCTCTTCTTGATGTTGATGATGATGATGGTGATGTTGATGAAGTTGCCGCTGCTGGCGAGGCGACTCTAAAAACAACAACAACAACAAACTGCTGACAGCCAAGTGGCCAAACGACGTCGTCAGTGCGTGCACATCTCAAAAGATACAAAAACGAAGCGCATTTCCGGGCAACTCTACCTAAGCTAATGCAGAAAGTGAATCGGGCTACCTACGCACTCGTTGTTGCCGCTCGCCGTCACTCGTCACTTTAACTACTCGTTACATTTGTAGCTCTCTCTCTCTCTCGATTTCGCTGGCACTGCCCCGCAACTCTCCAGCTGCTATCAGTTCTGCTGTGGCGCGCGGTCGCGTCGGGCTGCAAAAAGAAAATAAAATACGCGCCGGTTCAGCAACTCAAACAACAACAATAACAACAAAAACAACAACAACAAATAACAATAACGAAATACAATAAAAATTCACTCGCAGTCGTGAACAATCAATATAAATATATATATATATATACAAATTCGTAGTGGTGTTTAAGGGGTTGGAGTGAAAACACGTCGAAATCCCCAAACAACAATCCTTTTCGGAGTTGTGCAAATATTTGTGGAAACGTGATTGCTGTTGACAAAGTGGCGTCCGCACACGCACTCGATACTTTCAATTAGGCACGTTGCTTATAAATGTGCCACAATGGCGCCGCCGTCCAGGACGACGCAGCCACCTTCAACGCTGCAACCACCGACGCGTTGTAAAGCCATTGCCAACGCATTAATCCGGCAAACGCAAAAGCAATCGCTCCTGCTTCTGTTGCTGCTCCTCCTCCTCCCACTGCTGAGCGTTACGGTCCATGCCGAACCGTATTCGGGCGGCTACGGCAGCTCGGCGATTGCCAGCGGCGGCCTGGGCTCCGTTGGCATTCACATACCCGGTGGCGGTGTGGGTGTCATCACTGAGGCACGCTGCCCAAGGGTCTGCTCCTGCAGCGGCTTAACCGTGGACTGTTCGCATCGTGGATTAACGCAGGTGCCACGCAAAATATCAGCCGATGTCGAACGACTGTAAGTATAACACAAACATATATACATATATATATTCATATTTATTTAGCCATCGAGCAAACCCAAAAAACAACAACAAAAATCAGCAACTACAACTGGTATTTTTTCAACTATTAGAAGGTTGTCAAAACTGTGCATTTTGGGTCTTGTTTGAGCTCTAGATTAAAACTGCATTTAAATTTGAAAAGGAAATTTCAAGTCAAAAAAAAATGTATAAGAAATTCACTTAGTGCCAGTTTCAAAATTATAACTTATCAAAGTAAACCGATTTTGAAGTACAATTTGCTCTTTTTCATTTCAACTATTGATTAAAACTGGTTTTAAATTAGGAAACATGATTCTTGATTAAAATTCATGGAGTAATTTAGAAATTAAAATTTTCGATGTTGTTCGCAGCCACTATTTATTCAATACGATTTAAAAATATAATAAATAAATCGAAATTCAACTAACTCTACTACATACATACATACTTGATTTAAATTTAAAATCCGGATTTTCAGTCAAAAATCCTTTTTCAAAAATTGCATGTTCAAATGACTAGTTAAAAGTCGAGATTAAACAGATTTTTAAAGGCAATATGTTTTTAGTCATGGTTTGACATATACACATATGCTGCATTTAAATTAGGAATCACGATTTTTGATGGGAATTTATGCAAAAATGCATAACTGCATGAAAGATAGTCTGGTCAAAAGTTCCCACATTACATATGCAAATTGTATAGTCATTTTTTAGTAGACCGAATTTCATTTGGTTGATTTCTTTTTTAATTAAACTAACATTCATTTATAGAGTATCTGTAGACCAGAAAATGGAGTAAAATAACAGTAACATTGCCAAATATTTTGTTTTTAAAAGCTGAAGATATTTTTTCATATATAAATTCAAGAAGAAAACAGTTTGCAAGCAAATTGATAAATTATGAAGTGGATATCGTTTTTATTATTCTGTAACAAAAGGCAGCTAAATAAATATAAAAATATAAAACTAAATTAAATATGTAAATGGAAAACACAACTTTTTGCAGCTGTTGTTAGGTATTTGGTTGGGAATGTTTGACAGATGGGTTTGATGTGATATGAAATGACCAAAAATGCTACTGCTTTAAACGCTTATCTTTGCTCTCTGTTTGCTATGCCAACTGCAAGAGTCACTTCGTCAGCCTTGACAATGATCTATGAGCAATCGGGCATATATATATATATATATATATATATAAATGTTATATAAGCACTTGTGGCATATACATAACGCCATTTGCGTGCAGCTGACCATTGCTGGTATTTACTTAACAACAAACACAACACTAAAATCAGCAAAGGCAAACAACAAACAACAAAACGGGAAACAACAACAACAACAGCTTAAGGCAAATAAAGATGGTGACCATGTCGACCAGTGTCGATAACAACGAAACAAATGGACAAATGCTGGGATTGGGATTGGTTGTATGGAAATCTCATTGGCTTCGTCGTTGTCGTCGTCTTGGAGTCGTACATTAAATTGCCATTAAGTTTATTAATTGTCGCCGAAGCAGGCATCAGACAGCGTCAACTGCTCTGTGCTCTGTGTGTGTGCGCCCGTGTCCACTTTGGCAATTGTTGCATGCAACAACGTGCGCAAAATGGTCAAATGCATTAAGCCGACGCCACATAAATTAACGCGTCGGCAATTAGCAAGTGTATGCAAAATGCCACCACACCACACCCCAACCCCAACTACATCCTCAATCCTCCAATTACCCATTGGCCCCAACAGACCTGTAGACCGCTTCGCTTCACAGCGACCTCAAAAGCGGCAGTTGCCGTGTTTGTTGCTGTTGCTTTATTCTCTACATAAATTAATAACAGATATCCACGTTTTGGCAGCAACAACAACAACAACAACATAGCCCAGTTATAAGCAGTCAGAATCGCCCCGAACAGTCAAATAGCGCTCAGGGACACATTTGTTTTATGCAAAAAGCAAAATGCAAAATGCAAAAAACAAGAAATGAAAAATTATACGACAAAAAATAAAAGAAAAAAAAGAACCAGGCAAAATGAAAAGCAGAAACAGAAAACATATCAGCATGCGAAGCATATTTGCATTTTAAAATACGAGGCGCCTGTCCGACACAGGGTGTTTCATGACACGCTGCGGAAAAGTCGGAAAAGTCGTTCTACGGAAAACCCCCAACTCGACTGACTGACAGATTTTCAGTTTGAAGACACAAAAAAACGGATGGTATAAAAAATAGATTAAATGTGTGCCAAAGTTCACATTTCATTTTTTGGGTTAAGAAAATTAGTTGCATAAAATAACAGTCCATTGAAAAACCATGGAAAATGGGGCAACAGCACTAAAAAAACTTATAAAAATCGAAACGATATGGGAAAGGTAACAATTCTGAATCAGGGGCTGTAAAAGAGGTTGAAATTCGAGTACTACTTACATAGTAAGAAAAAATTAATTGAAAGTTGAAACTTGAGCTACACAAAATACAAAGGGGATGGGATTGGGGAGGGACAGAGGTATACTTAACCAAAAATGATTGACAGTTTTATTTAAAACCCATAAGTGAAAATCTATAATGAATACTTATGACTCTTCAGTATTAAAAGGCGAGGTTCTTAAAATTCAATCAATAATTGAAAAATAAAATTCGGAATTTAAGCGGTTTTTAACTAGCTGCTGGCATATTAAATTCTTTTTAAATTCGTTTTTTGAATCAACAATCAAATCGTGTTTATTTGATTTTTAAGCTCGTGGAAATTGATTCTTTATTTAGTTCATGGCTAGCTTAAGAGCTTAAAAGAATTGTTGTCTTTTCTTCTTTGTAGTGAAACAATATTAAAATCAGTCAGTTCAACAGAGAAGAATAATGTTTAATTATTAAAGTATTCAGTAAACTTTAAACAAACGTAAATTCTCCATGAAGGAAAGAATTTTCTTTTAGCAGCATTGCTGAATGTCAGTTTTGTTAACTTCAATTTAATTACAGTAAAGTCATAAAATATACATCAGAATAATTCGCATTTGCAGTAACCCTTTATTTAAAATAAATAATAAAAGGCAAACTTGCCTTAATTAAAGGATTCTTTATAGCAGTTTAATTGATGTAACGTTAATTGCTGCATACATATAAAAAGTGGCTAATATAAGCCATGATAATCAGCAGTTGAGTTGAGTCACCCTAATGCCAACATTGACACTAACACACACACAAACACACACATTTGTAGTTGTTTGTGAGTGTGTGTTTGCCCATCAAATATTGAACATGCCCACAACTATTGGTAGACACTGGAATAGCAGAAACAATGCTCCGATGCAAAAACAGCGGCCAGGGCAAATGTTGGCCCAGCCTTCCTAGCATGGAACACAGAACATCGAACAGAGCACAGAGCCGGAGCACAGGGCATCGGGTACAGAGCATGGAGGGAACCAGGCCCAAGCCAGACCAAACTTGCCATTTAATTACACAGCCGAGTCTATGGGTATGGAAATGAGCATTGTGACAGTGACAGAGGGGGGGTAGGTGAGCGCAGGTGAGTGGAGGATTAGAATGGTCGCTTAGCCAACTGTCAGTCTGCCAGTCAGCCAATCTGTCAGTCTCTCAGTTAGTCAGGCCATCGCCCACACATTTCCTACAATTGACACGACAAAAGTTTTGCATACAATTTTGGAGTTGGATTAAAGCCAAGAACTCTTTCTAACCCCAGCGAACTTAACCCCAATTTGTGCCCAAAAGCCCTTTCACACCTCAAATGGTAAACAAAAACCAAAAAAAAAATATATATATATAATAAAATCATCCAAAAAGGTGAGCCTAATTTATAGCTGCCAAAAATCTTCAAAGACAGCAGCCAAAAAAAAAAATAACCAACTCAAGCTGAAATCTAATTGGAGCCCAAACAAAAATAGAAAAAAGAAAACCCACAAAAGCTTTTTGGCCAATTTGTGAATGCCTGAACAAATCTAATGAAGTTAAATTTAAATGTTATATGTTAAATGTTTAATTATATCAGCAGAAAAAAAAAACAAAAACCATTTGTAAACTTAAGAAAAAAGTATAACTTACGATTAGTATTAGTTATTTTTGAAAATCTTTTGAAAAATGTTTAGCAATTAGAAGCGACTTTAGTTTGTGTCTATTTTGTTACTTTTTTATCACTTTTGTTTTTGTTTTTTTTTTGTCTGTTGTGTATCGCATCTCTTGTGGAGTTGTACGTCTTTGTAATCAGTTGGATCTAAGCCAGAGATGCCCACATCTTGCCAAGATATTAAGCTCATTAAAAAATATGCTTGTGTGTGTGTGGCTTAGTGTGTGTGTGTGTGGCTCTGTGTGTGTCGTGTGAAGCAGCTTGGCTCTGGGCATGATTGTACACTGGGAAAAGATTTGCAACTTGTTTGAAAAAATATTAAAAATGATTTGTTTGGTATTTATTTAATATGCTTATTTTGTGAGCACTTTTCGAATCCTCAAGTGTAATCAAAAAATATTATCTCTAATTTTCAAATGCAAATCTTTATGAAGAGATTTATAAATTAAAAAATTTGATTTTAAGCAAAGAAAATATTATTTGCCATTGATTTGTAAATATCTTAAAACTGCTTTCAAATAATTTTTTAATTAAATGAAATAAGCTGCATTTTTTATACTGTTTTTTTTTGTCAGTGTACTTGCGCTCAGCGGCAACTTGATGCGAGTTTCATTAAGGCTTAAGCTGAACAATATTTCTCGTTTGGGCCTGGGACTGCGGCTCTGGACCCAGACTGAAGGTCTTGCTACCTGTTGTGGCTCGGCTGTTGGCCGCTCTTGGCTCTTGGCTCTTTTAACTGCCAACCTTACTCAAAAAGACGAAAAAAAATAGCAGCTGAGGCACAACGAGTTGTTGTTGTTGCTGCTGCTATTGTTGTTGTTGTTGTGGATGTTGTTGCTTATGGCTGCGCATGCGCACATGGGTCTGTGACTCTTGTTCAGGTATTTTGTATCTCTTAGGTTGCATTTCATTGTTATGACATCTACAGGTAACAAATTTTCTGTATCTCTGTCTGTCTCAATGTCTGTCTCTCTGTTTGTCTGTCTGTCTGTCAGTCTGTCTGCACCACCATAAAGAGTAGAGGAAACAAGTTTTCATCTACTCGCAGCGCATGTTAAATGATTAAATATCATATTTTCGTTATCAGACAAAAGGCTGTGTTTTCAACAGCCACAGCATCCCCTGTTTCCCTCTCTTTTTCTCTTATATGCTGTTGTCTCGCTCTTGCTGCATCTGCATCTGCATCTTCTCAGCTGCTTGTATCTCATATCTCTGATGTTGCATTTGCTGCAGTTGTTGTTGTTGTTTATGTTTCTTATGTGCCTTGTCTTACAAGCAATTAAAAATGATTATCGCCTTTCACATGTGCAGAGCATTTGTTTCAGCTGATTTCGATTAGCGTGCAACAAGCACTCGGGTTGCAAGTTGCAACATAATTAAAGACAATTCCTAATCGATATATATAATCTGCTAATTGTGTTTTCTCTCTCTTTATCTATATCTTTTTTGCAGTGATTTGCAGGGCAACAATTTGACCGTGATTTATGAGACGGATTTTCAGCGTTTGACCAAGCTGCGAATGCTGTAAGTATTTAATTAGGATATTTAATTTTTGATTTTAAAAATTTTATTTTTATCTTTAACATTACTTTAAATTTTTGCTTTTTTTTGGCATACTTTCGAAAACTTTGAATGTATTATTTTAATTTATTCAGCAATTAATCTTAGCTTATCCATACTAAAATAACTCATCAAGAAACGCAAAGAAAAAAAGTATTTAATATTTATTAGTTTTTTTTTTATATAAATTTAATTTATTCATTTATAGATTTACTTACTGTGTGTGTATTAAATTACATTTTCTGTCATTGCGTAACTCAAAATGTGGCATGCGAATTAACACCAAATGTCATGATAACGTTCGCATAAATTCAAGCGGCAAATTGCAATTGAAAGTCACTGCGTAAAACAGGTCTCACAACATGAGTTTTTACTGTACGCTGATAGCTCGCAATTTTCTTGGATTTTGCAATACACAAATTTGTTGTTTACACTTTGTTGAATGCAATAAATGCAATAAATGTGTTAAATGTTATTTTCAAATTAATCTAAACAATTTTAAATTGCTAAACTGCTACATAAAATAAACAATTATTATTAAAACAATTTTGTAATACTTAACTAAACTATATTTGATTTATTCACAGTCAATTGACGGATAATCAGATCCACACCGTTGAGAAGAATGCTCTGCAAGATTTGGTTTCGCTGGAGCGACTGTAAGTAGAGATCCAAATTGTAGGCCAATTGGTAAATCGAATCGAACTTGCTAATTTGATGCTAGTGCATGAGATTTTTTACAACTAACTCACTTTTGAACTAACCAAAATTTGCTGCTCTTTATAGACATAGATTCACATAGCTCGTAGCTATAAAAATAACAACAACAAAAATTAATAATATTTAATAATAATAACTTATAATTATCGTGCAAAAATTGAATTTAGTTGTTGCGATATTTTTGAGTTTTGAGTTTAACTTTTTGTATCTTTTTTCTCGTTTCGTTTTATGCATATCTCTCTACTTTCGTTGCGTTTCGTTTTGCGTATCTAATATGCTCGTACACCAAAAAAAAAATACAAAAAACCAATCAAAAAACACCAAATCAAAAAAACCAAACACTTCACTCTATAAAAAACAGACGCCTAAACAACAATCGACTTAAGGCAATACCTGAAAACTTTGTGACAAGTTCAGCGAGTCTTTTGCGATTGTAAGTAATCAATGTAGCCATGTAGCAACTCTATACATATATACATATATATATATATACTTTTATATATATATATGCGATTATCTACTTAACTACATATGCTATGCTATACAATAGTATGGTAGCAGTAGTCCCCCAAGTAGATTACAAATGCTAACTGACTCTCTCTCAAATCCTTCCTCTTCCTGCCTGACTTACTGAATGATTTTCTGCCTGCCTGCTTGCAACATCCTCCGACCTCAATAAACCTTGCAGAGACATCTCGCACAATGTGATCACAACGGTGGGGCGTAGGGTGTTCAAGGGCGCCCAGTCGCTGCGGAGCCTACAGCTGGACAACAATCAAATCACATGTATGGATGAGCATGCCTTCAAGGGACTTTTGGAGCTGGAAATACTGTGAGTACTCCTCGGTTTAATCTAATTAGCGACGGGGCCACCAAGCAACATTGATCAGTCAAAAGGCGCATGTTGTGAAATCAAATGAGAATAATTCAGTTCATTAATCATCTTCAATGAACACGCATTGGTAAATCAACAGACAAAAGAATTAAATTCAGTTGGCAACAAAACAGACTTTAAATATTAAACAATATAAAACCAAAAAAATAAATCAATAAAGCAATTGCAACAAATTATGCTTTAATATGAAAAATTGCCATAAATTGATAAATAAATCACAATAAAATGAAATGCATATTTTATGAATCGATATTTAAAAATTAAACACAGAAATAAATCAGACTAACACAAAAAGCGATTTAAATAATAAAAAGTGCTAATAAATCACACACACACACACAAATGCATTAAATGAATCAAAAAAAAAATGCAATTTATTCAATGAAATTGTTCTAACTGTAATATGGATATTTTCACATGACTGAATGAATGGTCAAATTGGCGTTTTTGGGGCCCATCCCTAATCTTTTTAGGAGTTCAACGCAAGATGCATTCACTTGATAATGCATGAATGCAATCACCCCCCTCTCTCTCTCTTCCCCTCTCTCTCTTTTCTTCTGCTTATATTCATTCCTATTTTTTTCTTGTCTAGCACACTGAATAACAATAACTTGACCGCTCTGCCGCACAATGCCTTTGGGGGATTGGGAAAATTGCGAGCGCTGCGCCTCTCTGACAACCCGTTCGCCTGCGATTGCCATTTGTCCTGGCTGTCGCGCTACCTACGCAGCGCCCCCCGTCTCGCCCCCTATACGCGATGCCAGTCGCCGTCGCAGCTGAAGGGCCAAAACGTGGCGGACCTGCACGATCAGGAGTTCAAATGCTCAGGTATGGAATGGCGGCACACCAACGGACAGTTTAACAGTTTTTGTACCAAAAATGGACAAATGTCGTGGGGGCCTTTTTGAAATGCTATGCCAAATTAATTAGTTTTATATGCCCGAGCACAACACACACAGCACAACATACACACACATAGAAAACAAAGCATTGTAAATCATAAGCAGTCATATGGGCACGCCCCCCCCGCTGTGTGCCGCCCACTCAAACCAATAACAATAACGAGAACAAGCAGCAGATAGAGTCGAAGGGGTTTAGGTGGCTAAGGGGGGGTTGGGTTTTGGGCGAGCTGAGCATCATCAACGTTGTGTTTGCCAAAACGTTTAACGCCGTCATCGCTTTGCTTGATTGGGATGCAGATGCTCAAAAGCTGCTGCGGGCAACAGAGCAACAACAGCAAGAGCAGCAGCATCGACAGCAACAGCAGCAGCAGCAGCACCAACATTTGAAAAGCCTCCCAATGGAGACTTCGACTCCAACAAAAAATCAAAAAAAAAAAATGAGACTCTTGGGCTGCTCTGCTCAATGAAGCGGAAAATGTGCGCCAAACGATGCCATGAAACGAGTTTTTCCTCCATCGTTCATTGTATTTTGCCGTTATGCTCTACGGCATTAAGAGTTGCACACTTTTAACAGGCACTTTGGCAATTCACCTAGCAAAAGCTGAAAATGATTATTGTTAAATGAGGCATTAATTTTGATTTGATTTGATTTTGGTTTGCTTGTTTAATGGCTTGTTTTATATTTTTGTTCGAATGAATCACTAGTTAAAGATTTGATGCCCTATTAATGCTTCATAATTTGAGAGAAGTTTAAATTCTACACCAAAAAAAAAAAAGTGTGCCTGCAGAAAGAAGTGTGAAAAGTTCAAAGAGTTGGCAATTTGAAAGAGGTGAAAACATTTTTAATGTATTTTTAAGCGATTAACTGCTGGGTTGCAAAAGTGTACATTTTGTTTGATAGCTCAGCTTAAATTATAAGTTAGTGTTAACATTTTTGCTGAAACTCCCATAAAGAGTATTGATTAAGAGTTGGGCGTTTTTTAGCTTTTTTTTTTAGCTGCCAGAGCATCTAAGATTCGTCATTATTTTTTGGTTTGCTGCTAGTTTTGCCTTAGTTTGTGCTCTGTTTGACTTTCGTTTTGTGTATACAAAAATGCTATGGAATTATGTGGGTAAACATTTATGACCAGCGGCAGCTGTGGCAGCTCTGACGATGTTGTTGCTCTTGTTGTTGTTGCTGTTGTTGTTGCTGCTGTTTTAGTTGCATCTTGGCGCGCAACAGTAGCATTCATAATTATGTAGTTGCTGCTGCTGCTGCTGCTGTGGATCAAATCAAATGCAAGTAGCTAGCTAGCTGAATGAATTCGCTGGCTGTGTGCAGCTAAATATGCAGTTTGCTTTACACTTGCCACTTGCCACACTTGCTGCACTTGCAGGCCTCACCGAGCATGCGCCAATGGAATGCGGCGTGGAGAACAGCTGCCCCCATCCCTGTCGCTGTGCCGATGGCATCGTCGATTGCCGTGAGAAGAGTCTGACGAGTGTGCCCGTTACGCTGCCAGATGATACCACCGAACTGTGAGTCCAAACCACATGCAAAAAAAAAAAACCAGCAATTTAACATTTTTTTTCGTCTATTTTTTTTTCTTTTTTGCAGTCGCTTGGAGCAGAATTTCATCACGGAGCTGCCAGCCAAATCGTTTTCCAGTTTTCGACGATTGCGACGCATCGATATGTCCAACAACAATATATCGCGCATAGCACACGATGCGCTAAGTGGCCTAAAGCAGCTAACCACGCTGTAAGTACAACTGCCACAAGTGGCAACAAGTAGCCATACGCCAACCAAATGTGCACTCGCTTCGTTAAATGCGAGTGTGTGCGGTGTGCGTGTGTGTGTGTGTTTGGAGTGGTGTCAGGTCCGTCACACACTCCTGACAGCCCAGCCCAGCCCAGCTCAGGCTGACTGGGCCGAAGGGCTCACAGCTCAGGCTTGAGTAGCTAATCGGCCTATGCTAAGCGTTGCCAACACCGCAAGGCATCAGATTACCTGTGTTGCCAACAATGTGCCCCCCAAACATGTCTGTCCCTCTGTCTGTCCGTCCGTCTGTCTGTCAGTCTGTGTGCCAAACCAGTTGCCGCCCGCAATGACAACAACAGGAATCCACCACAAACTGCCTACCTTCTTCTGCTACTTCTTCTTTTTTAGCTCTGTACCCTATACTCCTTACAAATAGGTTTAATGGGTATTATGAGTGGGAGCACATTTATCTAATGGGCAGAGAAAGATATAACATATATAAATGTATAATCTGGCTAATAATCAGTAGACAAACTCAAAAAGAGTTAATAGTTTTTCAAGCAGATTTTACTTTAATTATTTTCACTTTAAGCTTTTGATTTTTATCGATAACTGCTTGCGATTCAAAATATATCGATAGACAATAGCTGATTGCTATTTGGGAGTTTACTTAAAGATGTACAGCTTAAAGACATCCCAGATCAGAGTTACTCAGCTACAACTGTTTACAGGGTATCTGCCAAGTCGAGCCCAATCCAAACTGGAGCCTCGCTTGTATTGTGTGTTTTTTATATGTACTTTATTCATTTCCTTTGTGTTTTCTCTGTTTCTCACTCTCTTTTGTGTGTGTGTGTGTGTGTGTGTGTTTTGCTTACAGCGTGTTGTATGGCAATAAAATAAAGGATTTACCCTCGGGCGTATTCAAAGGACTTGGCTCACTGCAGCTGCTGCTGCTGAATGCCAACGAGATCTCCTGCATACGCAAGGATGCCTTCCGCGACCTGCACAGCCTCAGTTTGCTGTCGCTGTACGACAACAACATCCAGTCGCTGGCTAATGGCACATTCGACGCCATGAAGAGCATCAAAACGGTGTAAGTACTGCCAATCCCCCATGCCCATGCCCGTGCCCACGCCAACGACTCCCTCTGCCACTGTTGCATTGCATGATGTTGCAAGTGAGCTGGCTTGGCTGGCTGACTGACGCCCCATTTTCGGAGCAAGCAAGTCTTGAATGGAGGAGTACCCAGTCAGCCAGCCAGCCAGCCAGTCAGCTAGGCACCAAGGCACCCAGACACTTTGGTGTTAAACCTCTGAAGTGCATTTAGTAGTTGCTTTGACTTTGCCCACTTCTTTGCCTCCCCCCCACCCAGCAGCGTCATCTCGTTGACATTTGTTTAGCAGCCAAACAACATCCGCCGCACCGCCTTTTCAGTAATAACGCCTGTGAACCGTAAAGATGTTCGAGGAACAAAAGATGGGGTTTTCTTTAGGCCAACTAACCAGCCAAGCAAAAAGTGGGAGGCAAATCCTGAGCATCGATAAATGCGCTGTCTTTAAGTGCTGTGCGGCTCTTAAGTTGCCGATACGATGTGCTCGAGTGGGTTAAGTATTTGCCAGGGTTGTCAACATAAAAACAAATAACTGCAAAATACATTTGCAGCAGCTAAAAGAAACTACAAAGTTGATTGCCAAATGCAAAAGTTGCTAAAAAAAAAAAAAACAATACTTGAAAAGAGCCAAAATAAGTTTCTAATAAATGTTTAACAAGAATATCGAGAAATAAATTCTACACAGAATTCGTAGAAGTGAAAACTTGAGAAGACAAAACTAAAACTGAATTCAATTAGTGTGGCAAAAACCCGCACTTTGGTAACAAGATGAGTTAAGATGACTTTAGTAGTTGCCAGCTTCTGTTTAATGGGCACTCTGTCACAAGGCATTAACAGGGACAGCTCACTGCTCAGCGCTGGACGGAAGGGAACAGGACGAGGATTGCCTTTGAAAATAGTTTTCAAAAACGTTGCCGACAATGACAACAACAACAACAACAACAACAACAACAATAATAAACAACGGAAACGTTGCAGCCACAGGGCTCCTGCACTTTTAAGACGTCTCAAGTCTCTCTTCTCCAACCGACAGTTTTGCTTTTCTTAACTTCCACTAGACCACCACCCATTTTGCACCCCTTTTGTGTCCCCTCTGTTTGCTGCCACTCGCAATTCCCTACGCTCCATTCAGTATTCACTACAAATGCTCAATGCTACTTTCTTGCTTTCTTTCCATTTGCAACACACAACGATTATATATATATATATACAAATATACATATATATATATATACATATATATATATATGTATTACGTATAGACATTTGGCCAAGAATCCTTTCATTTGTGACTGCAATCTGCGCTGGCTGGCCGACTATTTGCACAAAAATCCCATAGAGACAAGTGGAGCACGCTGTGAGTCACCGAAGCGGATGCATCGCCGGCGCATTGAATCGTTGCGCGAGGAGAAATTCAAATGTAAGTGCGTCGCCCACTCCTCCACCTCCTCCAGCAGAAATAAAGTAGAAGAATATGTCTTAACTTTCCAAAACCACCACCCATCCCTCACCTCCCCCACCATTTGTCTGACATTTGTTGCAGGTTCCTGGGATGAATTGCGCATGAAGCTATCCGGCGAGTGTCGCATGGATTCGGACTGCCCGTCGATGTGCCAGTGCGAGGGTACGACCGTTGACTGTGCGGGACGTGGCCTCAAGGAAATACCACGCGACATTCCGTTGCATACCACCGAGCTGTAAGTTGCACCCACCAAACACTCTCGTCTAATATACTTGCTGCATTTTATTTCACTATAAATTATTAGACAACAATGCAAAACCAAAATAGCTTTGAATCAGTTTAAGCCAGTTTAAGTTTTCTTGCTAAATTATTCGCTAAATTGCGCTTTATTTATTACTTAACGCAACGTAAATTCAAATTTCAAAGGTGGCACAGATTTTCCACTCGGTTGCAAAGTTGCACTCAGTTTGCGGCGATGCATCTCCAATTTCAAATATTTTAGATTCAATCGAATCTGAAAAGTAGAATTGTCGTTAATCTTTTTAAAAATTAACATTTGCTCAGCTTGAGTTAGCTAAAAATTTATGCTTTGAATTTTTATTGTTAAAAAAGAATGTTGATTAAATTTATGTAAAAGATTTTTTTTTATTATTGCAACTTGCTGTAAAAAATTTGTTTAAATTTAAATTTTGTAGCTAATGAAAAGTGTTAGTCAAGTTGAAATATTGAATTTTGTTTCAACCAAAATCCTAACTATATATTTTAAAATATATATTTTACGCTCGCAATAAATGCACTCAACAATTATATAAATTATTTAAAACTTTTGACTTGAAGCTACATCAGAAATTAATTAAAAACGAACAATTTTGTGAGCCAATTTCGACTTTGTCGAAGTTTCAAATAAGCAGCTTAAATATTTAACACTCAGTTGAAACTGTGTGTAAATTGTGTGTGTGTGTTTTAATGTGTATATTTTGTTTTGTGCTCGTAGTTTACTCAACGACAACGAATTGGGTCGCATTAATTCGGATGGACTCTTTGGGCGACTGCCGCATCTGGTGAAATTGGAGCTGAAGCGCAATCAGCTGACTGGCATTGAGCCGAATGCCTTTGAGGGTGCATCCCGCATCCAGGATCTGCAGCTGGGCGAGAATAAGATTAAGGAAATATCAAATAAAATGTTTCTCGGCTTGCATCAACTCAAAACGCTGTAAGTTGAAAACTTTCAATATTTATTTGAAACTTAAAACTATTTAAATATTTTTTGTTTTTTTTTTTATCTTTGCAGCAATCTGTATGACAATCAAATTTCATGCGTTATGCCTGGCTCATTTGAGCATTTGAACTCGCTGACGTCTTTGTAAGTATAACCCCTGAAATACATTACCCTCCCCCCTTCTTGGCTGCCTTGATGCGTCTGCTGGTGGCAATGCATAGCAATTAAAACGGTGCCAAGTGGTGCAGAAGCGGTGCTGCTGCCACTGCTGTTTCTTCTGCTGCATGCACTTCAATAGATAAATGATTTAGCTTTGGCATTAATTGCCTCGTTCGTCTCTGCTCGTCCCTGCAGCGGAGGCCTGCCTCCTGCTCCCCTAATGCCCCGTATCGCAGGGCACACACAGGGCACACACAGCGCATGAGGCACATAAAATGAGGTTAATGGTTTTGATTGTTCTCTAGTTGAACTTCAATCTGATTTCGTTTCACATCAAAACAGAAGCTGCCACTGCTGCGGCAGAGGCTAATGCTGATTTTGATGCTGATGCTACTTGCTACTTGCGGCTGCTTCTGCTGTTGCCTCTGCTGCTGTTGCTGCTACTTGCGGCTGCTTCTGCTTCTGCTGCTTTACCAAATCCGTTTTTTTTCGTTGCATGCCACAAACTATTGTATATAATTCAATTGAACTTCAATTTATAGCAGGGCTGCCGACGATAAGAGCCCCAAACATAAACACACACACAACACGTACATAAAACTCACTCGTTGTCTTTTTGTGTGTGTGTATTTGTGTGTGTGTGTGTGAGTCTGTCTGCTGCTCCATATTGTTGTAAATCAACCCTCACAGCGCACACACACACACACACACACACAATTGCGAGTGTGCGCTGCCTTCGATGATTTAATTAATTAAAATTGAGTTCAATAAAAAGCGCAAAACCATATTATACAGTACAACCTGCCTAAGCTAAACATAACAAAAAAAAAACATTAACAAATTCTGCGTAATTCATCAATTGAGATTTATTGCAAATATTGTGTAAAGAAAATAATTTAAATTTAAACACAAATTAAGATTTGTAATGCTCGTAAAATTTATCGAAAATGAAAAGAAATATTGAAGAGAAAAGTGATAAATATTTTGTAGTATTTTTCGTTTAGCAAGACTCACAAAGAGTTCAGTTTAATTAGGTTAGACTGTAAATTGGGTGGTGTGTGTGTGAGTGTGTGTGTGTGTTGATTGTGCTGGTAGCTGCTGTGAGGTGTTGTGGCTCATCTAAAATTATTGTAAAATTCATTTAACTAGCTAATAAATAGCATCAATGAAAGTCATTAAGTGCTGTGCACCACACGACACCCACATGCTCAATCAATCAGGTGGATGGGTGGTAGGGGGGGTGGAGTGGGGGGTGTTTGAAAGTTTGAAGGGTAGCGAGGCGAAAGTCGGTTGGAGTCAGTCAGCAAAAGTGTTAGTTAGTTGCCTGCGGCATATCTTCCACACCCAACACACACGCACACCCAGCACGCACACACAGAAACTCACACACAGACACGTTGCTAGCATGACAAAGCAGCATTGCTTATTAAATTAGTCTGGACTTGGTATATCGTTTGGAATTGCCAATGTAATTTGCGATCCATTGTTTCGCAAGCCTTGCAGTCTTTCAACTGGGCGCATAATTAAAGGCCTTATAGCACTTATGTATAAATAAAGGTATGTCTGTGTGTGTGTGTGTGCCTGCCCCAAGTTGCAAAATTGAACAAAGTGAAACATATGCTGGCAACCATTTGCATGCCCAAAGTGCAAAATTGCTATTAATTAATGAAACCATTCAAAATTATATGTGTGTGTGTGTGAGTGTGCCAGTGTGTGTGTGTGTGTGTGTGTAGCCAAGCTGATATTAAATATCAATAATGCAATTACCACTAGTGACGCTCCAAAATTGAATTAAGTTCTATCAAAAGCTCATATGCAACGGCAATAAAAACTTAACGAAGGAATCGATGGGGGGAGGGGGCAAAGAGTGATAAATGCTAATATTGAAAGAGTTAGTTTAGTCAAAAGAGCTTTGAGCTTTAAGTGAGCGGATTTTACAGCTATTAAAGCACTAATAGCAATTAGCAGTAAAGAGAGCAAAAGAGAAACAGAGATGATGATGATGATGATGAGTTTTTGTAAGTATTGCTATCATTTTGAGCTTAAAATTTATACCACTTGAAGTGCTCACTCAGTGTAAGCCCTAAAACTTAACAATTTTAAGTTGTGTTTAACAAAGTTTATAATGACTTAATACCACTCGCAAAACTTTCATGTGGCTCGTCAGCATTTTGCAGTCATTGCGTACTTCATTCAGCTTACTTAAAGTCTCTTTCTCTCAATTGATTTAATCCCACTCGAAAGGCTCTTTTCGTTCGATTAATTAAGTTCCAACTATGATTAATAGTTTCTGCCTGCACTCGAATAAACTGAACAACATTTGAAGTTTTGAAATTAGCTCAAGCAACAATTTGAAATGCGAAACGCGTACTTCAAACTAATTGAAATAAAATACAATTGTAATGAAGAAGAAAAAAAACCTGTGCATTTCAATCAATCAATATTATTTTGATTATTATTTATTTTGTGTTTTTTTCCAGGAATCTCGCATCGAATCCATTCAATTGCAATTGTCATTTGGCCTGGTTCGCCGAATGGTTGCGGAAAAAATCATTGAATGGCGGCGCGGCACGTTGTGCAGCCCCACTTAAGATACGTGATGTGCAAATTAAGGATCTGCCCCACAACGAATTCAAATGCAGCAGCGACAACAACGAGGGCTGCCTCGGCGACGGCTATTGTCCGCCAGCGTGCACCTGCACCGGCACCGTCGTACGCTGTTCGCGCAACCAACTGAAGGAGATACCACGTGGCATTCCCGCAGAGACATCCGAACTGTATCTGGAGTCCAATGAGATCGAGCAGATACATTATGAGCGCATCAGGCATTTGCGTGCCCTGACACGACTGTAAGTTAGAGTGCCGCATGCTGCCTGCCACATTGTTGTTGTTGCAACATTACATAAAATTGTCGATTTTTTCTCTTTGCAGCGATCTTAGCAACAACCAAATCACCATACTATCCAATTACACCTTTGCCAATCTGACCAAACTATCCACGCTGTAAGTAACGATGCCTGCACATTTCTAATGACTTTTTAATTGCCACAATGCATAGGCATTAAGCCAACACGAATCGAATCGAAACGAAACGAAACGTTTTCAACCTCAAGAAGAGGGCTTGACACAATTTTTTCTCTCTCTTTTTATTATTTTTTTTTTTGATTTTTCTTTTTTTGCGGCAATTGCATTTTGCGGTTTAATGCGACTGAGGGTATTGGTGGCGGTGGCAGTTGTGGCGGTGGTGGTGCTGGTGCTGGTGGTGACTGTAACTGGCCACCCTTGGCCTGGGCTCGTCTCAACCGGCCACGAAATTCATTCGAGACGTTAAGTCGTGACTCGTGCTTAAGCATTAGTTGTCGTTCTCCTCTTGCTCCACCAGCCCCACGTCTCTCTCCCTACCCCCTCCTCCTCCTCCTCCTCCTTCTCCTCCTTTAGCCCACTGTTATGTGCGCTATCCGTAATCAAAGCTGTGCCGTTTTGAATACCCTGTTCGCATTGAGAGCAAGGCTATATTGGTTTTTTTTTTATAGATTGCAGTAAATAACTGCAAAAGAATTTAAAGAAATTTGACAAGAGTATTTTAATAATTTAATTTATTATCCATTACTGTAAAAACTAAAAAAAGAGGTTTATTAATTTTGTCTGATTTTTAAAAAGTGTGTAAAATATTTACACAGTTTAAATAATATACAAAAATCGAATCGAAAAATTCTCCGATTTACTTGCTATGCTTGCCTAGTTTATAGTTTACAGGGTAAACAGCTGTGCCGTTTTGAATACCCTGCACACATCCAGACCAAGACTATACTATTTTTTCCTTTTATAGATTCCAAAATAAAAACTGTAGCAGTTTCTAAAAAAAATATTTAAAGAATATTTAAACAAGTTCTGCATTACTATAAATACTAAAAGAGAAAAGTTATTTAATTTTGTCAGATGTTTCAAAAGTATGTAAAATATTTACACAGATTAGATTAATATACAAAAATGTATTATCGAAAAGTTCTTCTATTTATTTGCCACAGTTTACAGGGTATCTCGTTAGTCAAGCACTTTTGGGGTTTCGCACGTTTTGTGCATTTCTTTTCAATTTGTGGCTGTGGCTGTGGCTGGTTAAAACGTTTTCCAATTACTTTCATTTCTTCATCATCATTGAGAATGTGGAAATGCCGCATGTGTCTGCAATTTGGTAAACGTTTCATTTGCTTCTCTTTTGGCCTCATTTTTTCTTCTTTTTTTGTAGCATCATCTCGTACAATAAGTTGCAATGCTTGCAACGTCATGCGTTGTCTGGTCTAAATAATCTGCGCGTGCTCTCGCTGCACGGCAATCGGATATCCATGCTGCCGGAGGGCTCCTTCGAGGATCTCAAGTCGTTGACACACATGTGAGTAGCAATTGTGGTTTCTTGTTAACCTTTGTTGACCCCTTCATCCATTCTTCCATTCATTCATTCAGTGCACTGGGCAGCAATCCATTGTACTGCGATTGTTCGCTGAAATGGTTCTCGGACTGGATCAAGCTGGACTATGTGGAGCCGGGCATTGCACGCTGTGCCGAACCGGAGCACATGAAGGATAAGCTAATCTTGTCGACACCCTCCTCGAATTTCGCCTGTCGCGGCAAGGTGCGCAACGACATCCTGGCCAAGTGCAACGCCTGCTACGAGCAGCCCTGCCAGAACAAGGCTCAGTGCCTGGCACTGCCGCACCGAGATTATCAGTGCCTCTGCCAGCCGGGCTATCATGGCAGGCATTGCGAATTCATGATCGATGCCTGCTATGGCAATCCGTGTCGCAATAATGCCACGTGTACCGTGCTGGAGGAGGGACGCTTCAGTTGCCAGTGTGCTCCCGGCTATACGGGTGCCCGCTGCGAGACGAACATCGATGATTGCCTCGGCGAGGAGATCCGTTGCCAGAACAATGCAACCTGCATCGATGGCGTCCAGTCGTATCGCTGTGAATGCCAGCCGGGCTTTTCGGGCGAATGGTGCGACACAAAGATCCAGTTCTGCAGCCAGGAGTTCAATCCCTGTGCGAATGGCGCCAAGTGCATGGATCATTTCACCCACTACAGTTGCGAGTGCTCGGCGGGATTCCATGGCATCAATTGCACGGATAACATTGATGATTGCCAGAATCATATGTGCCAAAATGGTGGCACCTGCATCGATGGCATCAATGATTATGTGTGCATGTGTCCGGATGATTTTACTGGCAAATATTGTGAGGGACACAACATGATCTCCATGATGTATCCACAGACGTCGCCCTGCCAGAATCACGAGTGCAAACATGGCGTTTGCTTTCAGCCCAATGCTGCCGGCTCCGATTACCTGTGCAAATGTCATCCTGGCTACACCGGCAAATGGTGCGAGTACTTGACCAGCATCAGTTTTGTCCACAACAACTCCTTTGTGGAGCTTGAACCGTTGCGTACGAGACCCGAGGCGAATGTCACCATTGTCTTCAGCAGCGCCGAGCAGAATGGTATTTTAATGTATGACGGGCAGGATGCACACTTGGCCGTGGAGCTGTTCAATGGACGCATTCGGGTTAGCTATGATGTTGGCAATTATCCTGTTTCGACGATGTACAGCTTCGAAATGGTTGCCGATGGCAAGTATCATGCCGTGGAACTGCTGGCCATCAAGAAGAACTTTACGCTGCGCGTCGATCGCGGATTGGCGCGTTCGATTATCAACGAGGGCTCCAATGATTATCTGAAGCTCAGCACACCCATGTTCCTTGGCGGTCTGCCCGTGGAGCCTGCTCAGCAGGCGTACAAAAATTGGCAAATACGCAATTTGACAAGCTTCAAGGGCTGCATGAAGGAGGTGTGGATCAATCACAAGCTGGTCGACTTTGGCAATGCACAGCGCCAGCAGAAAATCACGCCAGGCTGCGCCCTGCTCGAGGGTGAGCCCACTGAGGGCGAGGAGGATGATGAGCAGGATTTCATGGACGAAACTCCGCACATCAAAGAGGTGAGTCCTCAACACACAGCAGCCACAAAAAGAGACTTTTACTAAATGAATTTTGCTATTTATTGTTAGGAGCCTGTGGATCCGTGCTTGGAGAACAAGTGCCGTCGCGGCAGTCGTTGTGTGCCCAATGCGAACTCCAGGGATGGCTACCAGTGCAAATGCAAGCATGGGCAGCGTGGACGCTACTGCGATCAAGGTGAGGGCAGCACCGAGCCCCCCACAATCACCGGTACATATTGCGATCTTCCCCAATCCTAACATTCATTCAAAACATACATGTCAAGCGGATTGCGTGGGTGGGTTCAGATTAGAGCTGACAAGGACAGTTATCCTTATCTGTAGGGGGTATCAATTGTGGCTGGTCTAAAACCAATGTTAATTTCCATGTAAATATTTAATTATTTAAAAGTTACGAGTGGAAGTCGCCTATTTGAGTATAGTTTTAGGCAATAATGATCAAAAGTCAACTTTTTAATTGACTTCCCCTAGAAAAGTTTAGATTATTATACAAGCATATGTGACTTTTCCTAGAAAAGTTAGGATATTATACAAATTTATTTGAATAGAGACTTTTAGAATATTATACAAATTTATGTGACTTCTCCAAGAAACGTTTCGATTATTATACAAATTTATTTGACTTCCCCTAGAAATGTTTAGAATATTGTACAAATTTACAGCACATAATTTGCAGACTTCAAACAGGAAATAACAAACTAAAATATCTTTTATGGATTGCAATACTAATTGAAGTCATTTTAGAATTTTTTCCATATTTGTTAGCGAATTAAATGTAAATTATCTGTTTTTCAATCGTCTAATTGGCCCAAGGCAGATTTGTTACAGGAGCTGAGTTGAAGGCGTCACAGCAAGCAAATTAAGTGTAGGCAAAAAATGTTGAAGAAGCTGAATAAAAAGTCAGCTTTTTATAAACTACGATTGCAGCAAGTAGAAGAGAAAGAAAAGGAGAGTGGTTAAGGAGAAGGAAGGAGGGAGGGGGAGAGGGTGTCAGAGAGTGTGTTGTAATTTGCTTACACAATTTGCGTGCAAACTTGCACTCAGATTGCATGCCTCACAAGAACTTGTACAACTTTCTTGCAACTTAGCGCACCTTTAAGGACACCCTACTCTACGCTACACCCTACGCAACCCGCTTGGCTATGCTGCATAACTTAATTTGCTTACACACACACAAACACATACGCACACGCACAAACACACACACACATATTCATACATACTCAGCACTCATTACACACATTTCATATCAGACATCAATGGGGAAGTTGTTGTTGCTGGGGTGTGGGCTGTGTGTGTGTGTGTGTTGTGTGTGTGTGTGTGTTGTGTGTAATCTCATTTGCCGGCCGCTGCCTTGTCAAAGGTAGCACACTAATTGCATTTCTACGTTTTGTTGCATCGTTCGTTTCACGTTGTTTTTGTGCTTCTTTTTTGCTTTGTTGCAGCCGCAGCGACGTGCCGCAAGGAGCAGGTGCGTGAGTATTATACGGAGAACGACTGCCGCTCGAGGCAGCCGCTGAAGTACGCCAAATGCGTTGGCGGCTGCGGCAATCAATGCTGTGCGGCCAAAATAGTGCGTAGGCGCAAGGTAAGTGCAACCACCCCAAAAAAATATTCATGCCACATATATTAAACGACATTTTCATAAGAAATTTCACGCTGTGTGTGTGTGTGTCTTGAAAGTGGCATTAATGAAAATGGCGTTTTTTTATTGCATAATTGCGCATTCAAGTTTCATAAGTGCAAAATACACTTGGAGTGGCGCCTGTCGTTTTCACTTGCCACACATTTGCAACTTGAGGCAGCAGCGATGATTGAGCGATGATTGAGCAGTGATTTTTCGCTTGGCATTTTATCCATAAATTCACAGAAACTTTAAAAAATGTTCTACTTAATGGCTTAAACTTTTGGCAACTTGTCAAATTTGCTGGCAGTTTCAGCTAATCAGAAAGCAAATAAATCGTGTTTTTTTTGCTTGAAATATATTTAGCTATCTTTTCAATATATTTTTATATTACTATATATTTTAATCCCAATATATCTTTAATCTGTATTTTTATCTATATTCTCAGGTGCGCATGGTGTGCAGCAATAATCGCAAATATATCAAGAATTTAGATATTGTGCGCAAATGTGGATGCACCAAGAAATGCTACTGACTGAAAGATGCGACTACCCAATTGCTTAGACCAAGCAATAGCAGCTTAGATGTTAGCCTAGGAACACATTTAAACTTAACTCATAATACCAATAATAATAATAATAATAATAACAATAATAATAATAATAATAATAATAATAATAGTAATAGTAGCAGTAGCAGTAGCAGTAGTAATAACCTTAGTCTTAAGCCGCAAAGCAGTAGTTTTAATAGCACGGGGCAGCTAGACGACAAGAAGGGGCAGGCGGATGCGGTTGAGGAGGATGTTGTTGATGATGATGATGATTATGCCATGGAGGACATGGAAACAGATACAGAACGCATGCAAGCGGATCTCTATGATGATGACGATGATGATGATGATGATGATGATGGTTTGGATGAGGAGACGAGCTTATTTTCAGATGATAAAGATTTAGATGAAGATGCTGATGATGATGATGATGAGGAGCCCGAGCAGCTGCCCGATCCCAAGAGTCTCATTTCACCAGCAGCACAACAACAGTCAAAGGTTGATGTGGAGGAGGAGGAGGACATGGGCTATGATGAGGATGATGAGCGCATCGCTTTGGAGCGACCGCGCACCTCACGTCCCCGCGCCGATGAGGAGCACTTTGTGAATGAGGAGGGCAGCGGCGCCGGCGCCGGCGCCGGCAGCTACAAGTCACGCTTCAAGCCCAGCTCAAGCTATCGGCAAACGCATCTGGAGACCATCCGCAAGAAGCTGCTGACGGAGAGCGAGAAGGCAGCGGCGGCGACGGCGGTGGCGACTCCGGAAGTTGCTGTGGCCGTACCGAGCACTGCGATTGATCTGCGCGAGAGCAGCGGCCATTTTGCTAACGATGATGAGGATGGCGATGATAACGATGACGGTGTCGATGATGAATACGCTGACAATGGCGACAACACTGGCTTCTTTCGTTCCAAGAGCGCCCAAGGCTCAAATCACTATTTCCGCAAGAATAGCAACGATGCCATTAAGATAATATCAACGCCGCTGGGCAAAGTGGGCATTGTCTATCAACAGACGCCACAAGATCCCGACGGCGATAAGCAGCATCAGAAGCAACAGCTGGAACGGGAACAGCTGGCGGCACAACAGAAGCCAGCGACACAATTTACAGATTTCGATGCATTGTCACCGGATCCGGAGAGCAGTCATCGTTTTCCATCGCCACATCCGAAAATAACGCCCGTACTAACACCCGATGGCAAGGTGGCGCTGCTTTATCGCGGTGATTCGGAGAGCTCCAAATACGAGCCCATACGCAATCTGACGCACAAGTTTACCACCAATTCCAAAACTGCCGAACCCGCCAAGTCCAACAATGAGGACAGCTCCGATGACTCGTCGGACGACTCGGTCTACACGGATAGCGAGCAGGATGAAAGTGCCGGCGATAAGCCCTCACCTGCTGCAGGTGCTGCAGTTACTCCAAAACCACTGCAGCCCGAAATATTGGAACCACCTGCAAACGGTGGCAGTTTTATAATACGACCCACGTCGGATTCGCTGCTGCCCATGATTAATCGTCCGTTGTCCGAGGTGCTGGGCATTAAGAAGAATCAATTCCAGGAGACGCGAGTCCGAGATAACTTACCCATTTTGGGGGGCGTTACGGAAGCAACGCCTCGCTCACTGCTCGCCCAACCAGCTCAGGAGGCGTCAGAGCAGAAGCCTGCCAGCAGCACCCTGCACTTCCTCACCAAGGTGAATCTCGCCGAGTATCCCACATCCAAGCACCAGCTGCAGCAGCAGTCGTCCTTGCAGCTGCCCACTGGGCGCGACTTTGATTTCAGTCGCGACAATACCATGCTGGATGAGAGATCGCGAGTCCGCGAGCTGGAGAAGCAGCGGGAACGCGAGCGCGAGCACAATGAGGCTACCAGCAAGGGTGGCGGCGGCACCGAGGCGCACACAATTGCCAACGAGCAGCTGCTGTCCAAGACGGAGGTCATCAATCTGGCCATCATACCCCAGTTCGATGAGGATATGGAACGCTTGCAGCGTCTCCACGAAACTGGTGGCCTTGGCAGTCGACGGCATCATCGTGCCCGGCATCGCCACAAGCAAACGGAGGAGGAGCTGTCGGGCATCCATTGCGTCATGCAGGTCATGATGGGCATTGCGGCCGTGTCGACCGTCTTTGGCATGCTGGGCACCTTCTTCAAGCAGCGCATCCTGGATCAATTGCGTCTGATGCACTGGTAGTACAATAATGGGTATTCGATATACATCGAATACCTCATTCCCAAACCAATCCAAAACCTCCTCGTCAACAACAACATCGACATCATCATCGACATAGTCATTATTATGATCTACTAGCAAACTCTGACTACTCTCTACTAGCAAGGGAGGAGAATACTCTTCCCTGATTAACTACTCTACTACTACTACTACTGCTCATTATATATGGCCTCCACATACACATATATATATATATATATATATACACACATATATACTCATTTACCATATGCCATATTTATATATACATATATATAATCACTATTAAGTAGAGCTGGTAAAACCTCACCTTCAAATCGCTTACATTCAATTATTCTGCTAAAGTCTAATTAACAGCTAACTGTTAATTTCAATTATTTTAAATTCTGTTAAAATTCACTGAGTTGAGGCACCCTGTTAGCGTCACACTAACAGCAGAGTGAAGTATTACTTGCGTCCTATTAGCTACAGTCTGTTAACTTTTAACATTAACAGCTTTATCATAAATTCCAATTGAAATATCAGCATTAAATTCACACTTCCAGCTCTACTCTCTATATACACACACACAAACATATATAAACCGACGCATATACATATATTGACAACTAATATTTATATAAACTATATATTTTATGTAACAAGGAGCGGCCCTGCTTTTGCTTTCCCTAACTTTTTCATATACTTCCGCTTCTTTATATACATATATATATATATATACTATATACATACGATATATATGCATACTTACTAGCAAGCTACCCAGGCGATGTACATATATAAACAGCAAACTATAACTGAACCATACGTATATATGTAACTGAACGCAACTGTAGCCCCTGCCGCTAAAAAACAAAAAGTAATTGAAAATTCTTCTCCTTCCTTTTGCCCCCTACGATTTCCAACTTGTTTCCAAATGAATTCGATTTTTAAATCTTTCCTTTTTTCTCGCAAACTTTTCACACTCATTCACGTACACAAAAACATACACAAAAACAACAACAACAACAACACACACAGACAAAACTCACACGGTTAAGTGTATAAGCTTTAAGCAAGTCATTGCATGTGCCACGCCCACACCGCTACCGCACGCCCACAAACATGTGCCCTCCCCTCAACAAAATACAAAAAAACAAAAACGAAAAGAAATAAGCGAAAATGAACGACGATAGATAAGAAGAAGAACATTCCCCCGCCTGCGCCCCGTCAAAGAGAATTGAACGTAGAAACAGTTTCCTTTTGTAGATAGAAAACAGTTGTTTAAAGATTTAAAAACGATAAACGATAAAGATAACGATTAACGACAACCGATAACACAAAATGCTGCACACCACAACTTGTAACGGTCGTTTTAAACGCGCCGTGCTCTCAAAGAAACGAGTAAAAAAGATAATAATAATAAGCGTGCTTAATTTAAGTCAGTTGCTCAACAACACGATAAAACAAAGGAACAACAAAACATCAACAACAACAACAACAACAAAAATGAGCAAGCAAAACATAAGTAAAACAAAAATAACAACAACAAAAAGCTTAACGAATTTTCAACAAATTGTTGCAGTGTTTTCTCTAGCATTAATTTACAAATAATATAAACATAATAATAATAACGGTAACTAAACTAAAAAAAAAAAGAAAATAAGAAAATGTGTGCTAAAACGTAACTAACATTGAGGAACGAAGAGCAAACAAAACTAAATTAAATCCTAAATATAATTCGGATAACAAACATCTAAGCTGGGTAGTCGCATGTAAATCTCTAACAATTAACAATTACAAACCTAAGTTTAGTCCTAATTAAAATATTATGAAAACAAAAACAAACAAAAAACAAAACAAATTGCATTTAAAAACCTAAACCTACAAAATTATATATATATAAAAAATTATTTATACTAATCTATATATATATGTATGCTGTATGTATGTATAACTCTATATGTATATGTAAAATGTTTTTGACTATTTTTCACTATTTATATGCTATATATAGTATATACTATATATGTAATCGTACGTGTACGTATTTTTTCCGCATTTTTTAGTTGTGTCTTTATATATACATACTATATATATATATATATATATTTATCTATATTATATATATTTTTATTAATGTATAACTATGCGCACTAATTATATGCATATTATTGTATATGTATAACCAATTGAAAATATAATGTGTAATAGCTGTTGCTAAACGTTAACCATCGGTGTTTTTTTTTTAATTTCTAAATCTTGATCGGGGACCGACTCAAGGAAGGGGTGGTAATTTTCTTTTAGCTGCCAACTGGCCAAGAGACATTCCAAGCGGCCTTGTGCTTCACGAGAAAATAAGTGTTCTCTGATGGCAAATTTCAGATGATCCCGAATCCTTGAATGTCCCTTGATAATCTTTATGATTGTGACTGACGTAATGGTTTATTCCAGTTAATCCAACTAGCTTCTCACCCATCCCAAAAGTTTGCCTTAAACTTTTGAATATGTTGCAACTCGGCATCATGGATTATTTGTTCGCCTTATAAGTATGCTTTAGAATTTACATTTTTCTTCAACAAGGTGCAACAAGCGATTTTTGTTATATATTTTATTCAACTTATTTTACATAGATTCACTTAACCAAGCCAAACAAAGATTCTTAGCGATACGTCATAAAGGAAGAGCTGTAAACAAAATATTATTTAAGATGAATATTGGATAGATTTTGGGAGCGTCTCGTTACTCACCCGCCAAAGGAGGACTTTGGGGCATTGGTGTTGCCGGTCTGAGCCAAGTTGCCAAACGAGAGGCCAGAGTCGTTGTTGCCGAGCGTTTCAAAGATGTTGCCCTCTGCTGGCTTGGGTGGTCCACCGAAAGCAGGCTGTGCCACGACACCACTTGGACTGGCATTAAAAGCGCCAAAGCCTTTGGGACTGCCGAATGTGGGTGCACCGCCAAAGGTGGGACTTGCACCAAAGGCAGGATTGCCACCAAACACGGGCTTGCCACCAAAACCACCAGCGGGCGATTGGGATTGCTGTTGTTGTTGCTGCGGCGATCCGAAACCGGACTGGGCCACTGAACCGGCGCCATGTGAAAAACCACTGCCAAAAGCACCCGGAGCTGGCGAAGATTGCGAAAAACCGCCAAAGCCGCCAGTGTTGGTGCCACCGCCAAAAATCGAGCCGCCCGAGGCAGGTGGTGAGGTTGGATTCGCGGCAGCGGTGGCAAAAATGGAACCACCGAATGGAGATGCCTGCGGCTGAGCGGGGCTCGAATTGCCAAATAAATTTGTAGCACCGGCAGCTGCTGGCGTTTGGCCGAAAACGTTCTGGCCAAAAAACGAAGAAGTAGGAGCAGCTGGCGAGCTCTGGGCGCTGTTGACGCCGCCAAATATCGAACTGCCGCCGAAGGGTGAGGCTGCAGTGTTGCTGGCGGTGCCACCGAATATCGAACCACCAGCTGGCGCAGCTACTGGCGAACCAAAGCCACTGGGCTTGACAGGGGCTGCTGTTGCAGCTGCTGCCGCTTGGCCAAATATGTTGCTGCCGAAGTTGGCTGTATCTGGCGGCGCCAAAGTGCCAAAGGGAGAGGGGCTGGCATCAGCAGCAGCTGCTGCTGCTGCAAACAGCCCACTGGGTGGTGCAGCTGGTGAAACAGCGCCAAAAACACTGGCCTGCGGCTTGGGCAAATTTCCGAAAACGTTGCCACCTAACGGGTTGGCGGCGGCAGCAGCAGCAGCAGGCGGTGCAGCAGCTGTTGTTGCTGTCTGGAACGGACTGCTGATTGTGGCAGCTGGTGCAAAGGCATTCGTGGCGCCACCAAAGATGGATCCTGATGATACGGCTGGGGCTGCGCTAGTGCCTGTCAGTGCGCCAGTGGCTGCAGTGGTGCTGGCCGTGCTCAAGCTGCTAAATGCATTCGAGAACGAGAAACTGCTGCCGGGCGCCGCAGCTGCAGTGATTGCTGGTGTGCTTGCGGCAGCAACTGTTGCTATTGTTGGCGCTGCTGTTGCTGCTGAAACTGCAGTAATTGATGGTGCTGGAGTTGTTGTTGCTGGTTTAGTTGCTGCTGTTGTTTCCGTGCTGCTGCTGCTGTCAGCAATGCCAAACACTTTGTTGCTGGCAACGACACCTGAAGCAGTAGTTTGACCAAATCCCGTAAAGAGGTTTGCAGCTTTGGCATCTGTAGAAGTTTTAAATATTCAATTATTATTTGAAATAAACTTTAGCTAAAATGTAAAAGGCTACCTGCAACGTTGTCCTTTGTTTGCTGCTTTAATATGTTAATCATGCCAAAGAGATTGTCGATGGGTGGCGCACTGCTGCTGGTTACAGTTGAAGCAGACGGAGCTGCACTTAAAGTGGAGCCAGTGCTCCTTGGTTGGTTGACTGCTGGTAACGAAGCAGGTGGAGGAGAAGCAACTGTTGCAGCAGCAGAAACAGCAGCTGTAAATGTTGGTGTTGAAGCAGGCGCAGTGCTGCTGCTGACAACCGTCTCAGAGCTGCTGATGGCTTTTGTTCCCGGAATAGTTGCCGCAGCTGGAGCTGGAGCGAAGGGTGGTGCTGGAGCGAAGGCTGGTGATGCTGCATTGCCCAACGAGGAGCCAATTCCGCCAAAACTGAAAGGTGAGCTACTGCTACCAATGGAGCCACCCGCACTGCTGCCAAAGCCCGAAAAGCTGAATGGTTTGGTAGATGGCTCCGCTTTGGTGGCAGCTGGTGCAGTCTTGACGGGCACTACCGTTGGTTCCTCTTTCTTGAGGTCTAATGGCTTAGCAGGCGTTTCCTTGGCAGGCTCTGGCATTGCCTTAGGCTTGGTGGCATCAATGCTTGCATTGCCAAATCCAGTAAACAGATTGGGTGCAGCTGCTGCTGCTGTTGCTTGAGGCTTGGCCGGAGCAGTCATTCCAGCTATAGGCATAATGGGCGTCATGGTCATCATGGGCTTGTTTGTGGTGCCGAAACTAAATGGTGTGGTGCCGCCAAAGAAAGATGTGGTTGGCTTTGTGGTCTCGCCAGCGCTTAGCGTTGTTGTCGTCACTGTGGACGCAGTGGTCTTCACAAAGGGACTGCTCTGGCTAAAACTAAAGGCTGCTGAAACTGGCAGACTGTGCGGCGTCTTCTCCACTGTTACGCCTGCTGTTGGCTTGGAGGCCGTAGGTTTGGCCAGTGGTGCAGGCACCGCAGCAGCGGCAGCTTGAGCTTGAGTTGCCTTATGCGCCACCATTGGCTTGGCTAGAGTTGCTGCAGCCGTTGCTGCTGCAGCCGCTGCTGCTGTCTTCTTTTTGAGCTCCGCTTTTAGTTTCGTCTCCAAGATAACCTCGGATTTCAAACCGACGCGATCTGGTCGCTGCGGACTGATGATTTGAATCTTGTGTTCCTTCAGCTGCTCTCGTATGCTCTGCAATTTCTGTTGCGATAACTTGGCTCGATTGGTGTCCACCGCCTGGTGCAGGCTCATAGACAGTATGGAATCGGCGAGCGTGTCCACGCTGTAAGTAAAGTTTGTTGTAACTAAGTTAAAATTTCTCAAGTACAAACAAAATACACTCACGCGTCATTGTTGCGAGTGCGACTGTTCTCCTGGTTGAGCAGCGCTGACTGCAGCAGTCCATGCTCTTTGAGCCTCAGCTTAATCTTGTTCTGGGTGATACGCTGATCGGAGGCGAAATTTTGCAGTCGCGTCAATCGCTGATAAATGCCCTCCAAGCAGGGCATATGCATTTTCGACTTGGAGTTGCGACGCATCACGTCCTGATACTGCTCCCACTGTGCATCGATCTGCGTCTGAGCCAGGTGCACCTGCGCCTCATTGGCGGCCACATAGCTCTGCAGGCGCGAGAGCAGACGACGACCGGATGCATCGAAATTGGTGGCACTCATCAGACGAGTAATGCTGCATATTAGAAACATATAAAGTATTTTCTTAATTAATTTAATTCTCGTCGTTTGGCTTACTTTGGATTGCGGTAGACCTCCAGTTTGGCACGGCACTCGGCCATCATGGCATATGACTCGCTCAGTGCATGTCGCAATCCCTGCACATCCTGCTCAAAGTCCACATCGTTGGCCTGTTCGTTCAGCTCCTGAAGATCCTCCAGCCGCTTTGCATAGTACTTTATCGACGAGGGCGATTCAATCTGGATGGGGAATCAAAGGATTAAATGAGCTTCATATCAATAAGGAAAACGATTCAGTCTTACCTGGGAGAGTAGCGCTTTGGTCTGCTGCTTTTGCTGTTCGATTTGATCATTGAATGCGCCGATCTGCACATTCATGATCTCCGCAATGACATCGTCCACATCGCGACCATCGAACTCCGAGATCTTTGAGCCAGCAGCAGCGGGTGCCAATGCAACGGGCGTAAAAGTGGGTGGAACTGTATACAGTGGTTTATTGTTGTTCTTAATGGGAGCAGCCAGCGCTGCTGTTATTTTTACTGCCTGCTGTGGTTGGGTTGGATTGGAGCCCATAACACTCGACGGCTGGTTGGTGAAGCTGGTGGGCGCATTGCTGCTGAAAATCGAAGCAGTTGCGGGTGGTGCAGTTGAGGCAACACCACCAAAGCCACTAAAGCTGGTTGGAGGCTGTGGTTTGACGACAGCAGCAGCGGCGGCAAAGTTGAGGGGCGCTGCAGTCGGAGCTCCAAAAGTAGGCGGCGCCTGCTTGTTGCCCACATTGCCAAAGCCGGCAAATAAGGAGGGTGGTTTCTCCTTGACCGATGCTGGAGTCGAAGTGGCCGTGTTCGGCGTAAAGGCAAACGAAATGTCGGACAGAGCAGGCGTGCTGGCTTCCACGGGCGCCAACTGATGAACAAGCGCAGTTGGTGCTGGTACTGCTGCTGATGCTCCTCCGCCTCCAGCTGCAGGCAACTGCTCCTCCGCTGCGAGAAGCGCATTCAGCGGCACAAATTGTCCCGAAGTGTCCGCTAGAGGCGGTGGCGGTGAGCAAATAGATACCACGCCCGGCTGCAGATTGAGAAAATTGAAGGCAAGCAAGGTGCCATCCGTGCCCAAGACATGCACCATGGGCATGTTGGGCAGCTGCTGCTCATTCAGACTCAGATGATGAGTGCTCGAGGTGTCGAAGACAAAGCCCAAGGGGAAGGTTTCATCCTGCGTGGCCTGGCTCAGCGGCATCTCAACGCGTGCTTCATCCAGCAGCGTCAACTGTTGCCAAGTAGGCGTGTCACCCGCCTCCGAAGTGCCCAGGACACCCACCTCAACGCCATTGGCAGAGCTGAGGAGCAATAGATTCCACTGAGGCACATGCGTGAAATGGAATTGATGATTGCGGGGTCCATTCAAACTGAAGCATATATCATAATAATTGATGTAGGTGGGCGTTCCAGCCTTGGGTGCATTTATAATGTACAGAGCCGGACTGCAATCCTCTCCATGCTGCAGAAAAATTACGGCAAATTGGTAGGTCGACAGCCAGTGAATGGCAATTGTATCGAATGGTGCCTGATGCACATTTGGCGGACAGGCCAGCATCTTGGCCGGTGTCAGATCCGGCTTGAATTGCTGCAATCGTCCACTGGGAAATCCGAGCACCAGTTGCTTTCCCTTCGGTGACCAACAGCCGCACTTCACTTGCTGGCTCTTGTCCAGCGAGTGTAGTTCGAAATTACCTCCCTCTCTTAATCCATACATGTTTAGCGCCCCATTACTCAGCACCACAGCTAAGCTGTTGGGCAACACGGGATTCCACAGCAACTGCACAGCATACACATAATCCTCGGCAGACAATCGAATGTTGTAAAGCGTGCGGACCTCAGACGTCATAAATGATTGCACCGCATACACGAGCAACAAACTATTGCCATTTGGCTGCGAATAGTTAATGGCCAACAGGTTGCCATCGCCACTGCAGGACATGTAATTGGGTATACTGGGTAGTACCACCAAACGGGCTTGCGGCTGCTTGCAGGATGTCTTTGCAGCAGCGACATCTTTGATGATTATAACTAGCAAAATATACAAAAAAAAAATAAATACATACAAGATAAATATTATTGGCTGATTAGAAGTCCATTATATGCAATAGCTTTCAGTGTGTTTCCAAGAAGAAGCATAAATGCACATAAATACCTTTTAGTTCCGGCGCAGTTGGATTGCCGGCAAAGAGCAAGCCGCGACTGCTGGAAACTGCCAATAACTTCACATTGCTGCGCGGCTCGCCGCTATTTCGATAAGCCACAAATTTGTCATGCAGTTTGAATTGCACTTCCTGCAAAATCAGTCACACATAACGGAAAAAGTTCAGGCAACCCCAGTCTGATAATCAACACTAACCTGCGTATCTTTGCAATTGGGTGCATTTTGCGCCATTTTTGTCTGCGTTTTGTGCTCGCTGCTCAGGAGCGTTGTGGCCTTAACACGAGATGCGCGACTTTCGTTTTCACGCTGCAATTATAAGCCAATAAATACACAGATATTCTTTTACTTAGACTTAACCGTTCTATTTAACAATTCTTATTTTTCAATGTGTTACAATTATATTACAAACCTACTTAAATAGTTCAGTACTCGCCGTTCTGCTGAGTAGCACAACTATTGATGGCACATGCGATAATATCGCATAAGTCATGCTCGATAATTAAACAAATTATTAAACTCATATATTGTACTTTTACTTATCTGTATCTAAGAACAGTAATTTAATAGTTTCTTTTAGTAATCACAATGATTGTATTTCATTTATGAGATTATATTAATAACATATTAGAGATAATAAAATATTTTGTGTTGGCAATGTCGCGACGACAGCTGTAGCACATAGCATATCGAAAATCGATAGCAAATAGCTATACAGTTTTCGAGACACACATACACATCTCCAGCTGTGTTGTTGTTTTTCTGTCTCTGTCTGCGTTTTTGTTTAACAAAAGCATTATTCGCGCGCGCAATGCTGCAAAAAGTGCACTAAATTCTCGGAACAAAAGTTAAAAAAAAATGTAGTTAAAACAATTGATGAACGATATTTCGAGGTGTGCTGCGCAACACGGTGCTACTGCGTTGTTGTCGTTGTAGTTATCGTTGTCATTAAGTGAACAAACGGTGAATCAAACGAAAAGCTAAAGTTTCAGTTTTGTTTTCTCGTTTAAACTTTATGAAATACAAATAAACAGGCTTTAAAATAACTTTTGCGAATTGTGAGTGAGTTGTTGTATAAGGAAATTTTACACCAAGGTAAGCTGTAATTATAGAACATCGCTAATTGCAAATGCAAATGCAAGCAACATTAGTTGTACTTGAAATGAATTTCCACTTACACAATTTGACAGCCTCAGCAACGACGCAAAGGAGGTAGTCTATAAAGAAGAAGAACGAGAAGAAGCAGAAGTAAAAACAGCCACTCGTAACAAAGGACATAAAGCTTTCAATATGATCAGCAGCTTGTTTTCACGGCTTATTATGTGAGTTAGAAACAAAAGAGAACATTTTGTTTTCGGCCTGACCGAAGTCCAAATACCCTTGCAGACAATTCAACTCTTATGATTTTTGTTATGATAGCTGTTATTGGTGCATGTTTAAGGCACTAATTTAAAAAAAAAAGATTTAATAATTGATTAAAGTAATATAGTTTTAAACAATTTACTTTCTAAATTTGTTCATTAACTGTTAACATATATCATAACCTAATCATCATATTCACCACTGCAAGGGTATTTTCAAGAGGCCAGCAACGACGCCAACTTACACAGACGCTCGAATGCGTTGTCACTGTTGTTGTTGTTGCTGACCCCCAAAAAAAACCAAAAATGGTAAGCGAGCAAACACTTTTTTTTGGCCTTGCTTTATAGTTTGTTACTTCTTTTTTTTCTTTTGTTCATTCTACTTCCTAATTGTGTGGGCGCTATGCTGTGATTTCTGAAGCGTTACTTCTGCGGTTGCCAGTCAATTGTTTGTTTATTAATCATCGCCAAAAATTGTTACCGTTAGTCGCGCATTGTGCAGCGTCAAAGTCAATTGAGCAGCGGCCACCTTATAAGGCAGTGTGTGTTTTTTTTCCGCGAGGTTGACGCACTCGCCTTGCCGGCTCATGCCATATATATATACAACTTAACGGAGGCCAGTCTAATGCTCCACGCTGTAGACACTTGCCACAGATCGCCAGAGTAACAACTCCATGCAAATTGCTTTTTTTATTGCTGTTTTGCTCATATTAATAGCGACTCCAAACAGTCACAGTGCCAAATAGCGAAACACAGCTGCTTGCTGATCAGCTACAGTGATGCTTCCACAACTGGAACACTTCAAATGCAAGCACAAAGTAAAAGAAAGTGTATAAAATTAAAAGAAGTTGCAAGGCACATTAAAAATAAAAATTATCAAATCACAATTAAATCTTCTGCTAGTCAGTGTTTTCTTTAGCGTGCGTCTACTGTATTAGATTCAGAATATTGTGTTTTTTTTTTCTTTGCGCTCGCTCAGTTTTGGGGCAATGTGCCTGCAGCAGCGTCTCTTGGTCTGCTATTACTATTAATAGCTGAGCATACTATGCAATCCCGATGAGCATTAGACGCTCTCGGGCAGCTGCTGGCCAAACAGTCTTTGTGCGTCGCTTTAGCAGCTAGGACCGACGGAGTCGCTTTTGGGCAATGCGTCGCCATGAGCACACGGCCTAGCTATCTGCGGCAGGAGCAGCTGCTCTATCAGCATCAGCGGCCAGCTAATATTAAACGCCTACGTCAACAGGCACTGCCTATTTACGGACGCAGCTATTCGCTTGAGGAGCAGGCAGCAGCATCAGCAGCCGCCTCTGGTCATTTTCTGCCAGTCTACCCCAAGTTTATCTATCCAACACAACAACAACAGCATCAGCAGCTAGAGCAACAATTGGAGTTGCAACAACAGCTTGGTTTTCATGACTCGCTGGGCAGCGATTTCATCGACTACGATGACTATGAGGGACCCTATATTGTTGAGCAGCCGGACGTGCTCATGGCTGAGCCACCAGCTGCCTCCAAAGTGGTGCAGAATTTGAATGCTTTGGGTCGTTTGTTTGAGTTGTTACAGCGTTTGCCACTGCCCCTTTTATCCTTCAATACGACCTGCCTTTGCTCGCTCATCATTATATTTATAGCGCCACGCACTTGTGCACAGACTTTATTGTTTCCCGCTTTCAGACTATTCTTGGGCACTCTATACCCGGCCTATGCCTCCTACAAGGCCGTTCGCACAAAGAATGTTAAGGAATATGTAAGTATTTTAAATATAAATTTGAAAGACATTAATAAATGAATTAAAAAACAATTAAATAGTTACAGCTGATTAGTGAACAACATAACATAAAAAAATCACAGAATTTGGTTAGCTATTAGCCATAAATCAAATTAATTCGTCAGCAGAATTATATCATTCGATTTTTTTTTCATTTGGTTCAAGTTGAGCAAAGCTATTAAAAACAAACATCTGATTCTCTGTGTATTATTTTCTTAGGTCAAATGGATGATGTACTGGATTGTCTTTGCATTTTTCACATGCATTGAAACATTTACAGACATATTCCTGTCCTGGTTCCCATTTTACTATGAGGTCAAAGTGGTAATTGTCTTCTGGCTGCTATCGCCAGCCACTAAAGGCAGTTCGACTTTGTACCGCAAGTTCGTGCATCCGATGTTGACACGCCGTGAACAGGTGGGATAATATATGCAACATATATATAAATATACATTATAATTTATCTTTTTTCACTTCCTCTCCTTAGGATATCGATGAGTATTTAAATCAGGCTCGCGAACGCGGCTATTCAGCGGTGCTGCAATTGGGCTCAAAGGGCGTTAATTATGCCACAAATGTCATCATGCAGACGGCCATAAAGGTAACTCAAAGACAAGCAGCCACAAGCACAACAACAAGATAAGCACAAACATAACACACACATACTCACACACAAACACACACACACACGCACAACCAATTCATCTGTGGCACATTTTTCAATTGCTTCTACAACAATTTGCCAGCAGCGCCGTTGCATAAAGTGAAATGAGCAGCAATAAATAAACACAGGCAACAATAATAAAAACAACAGCCGCCGTAGACAGTCTCAACAACAAACGCCTCAGCCAACGGCAGCAGCGACCGAGACACTCACAATTTCTATATAGAAATTGTTTGCGCAATGTTTATTTCTTTTCGCTCAGTTGCCCCCGTTTTTTTGGTGTTCATCTCTCATCATTAACAACCACAACAGATCCACAGATCTTCATCATCATCGTCCAGCAAGCCAGACAACCAGCCAGCATCATCATCGACACACATCTCTCTCTTCGACGACGTCGTCATTGTATTCATTAACTTTAAATATCATTTAAACAAACAAATTGAAAGAAATACTATCGAATGCCACACTCTCTGTGAGTGTGCTCTGTGTGTTTGTTTCGATTTAGTTTTAATATGAAGTTTCCCCTTTTGGTTTTCCTCATTCTGTGTGTATGCAGCGCTTTATAGAATTACGTTAAAAGTTAGCCAAGATTAAAAGCCATGTAGAAATACGAAATTGTAATAAAAATGAACTATATACAAGTAGAACATCTGCTTACTTAAAAGCTATGTCTAGTTTCTCTATATATCATCATAAAAAAGAAGAAAAGAAAACAAACCAATTGTTGAGTTAGTCCAAATCTGAAGTATGTAAACATTGCTCGATTGCAAAAGATTATTTTGTTTTGATATTCTCCGTTGCATTAAGTGGATAAAGTTTATTTTGTTTTTTTTTATACAGAAGCTACAATTTGTTTTTGCTTCTTACAAAGAAACTGATTCAACTTCAGAAGCGACATACAAAGAGCATTAATCATCATCGTTATTCGACGTTGTATTCCGGTCTTTGTGGTCAAATACAAAGAACAGAAATACACAGAAATATTAAATGTATTATTTACTCAGGCAGTCTCTATTCATGGCTGAAAAGTCTTTGTTACGCTTTCTGTTGGGTCAAGTGGCAATCAATTTGCGCTTACCTAAAGCTTTCAGCTTATTATAATATATAGATATTTTTCTGTATATCTGTCTTTTATTTCACTTAGAGTTATATAAGCGAAATTTTATTTTTTATCAAGAAATACATAATTAATGACTTATCTGTATTATTGTGTCAAACTATTATTAGCTTCACTCTGCGCTTTTGTATTAGGCAATCATTTTATCGTTTTATATATATTTTATAAACTCCTCGCTAATGGTTATTATACAATATACAATTAATCATTTTAAAGATCAAATTACATTTAACTGCATTTGAAGCATGGCTGCACAAAGTAAATGAAAACACATCCAAATCAGTTATATTATTTCAATCTGTGCTCTTAGTAATAAGCTTGCGGAAACTAGTAATTAATGTGTAATAAGATCAGTAACATCTAAAAACATATATCAGCTATATAATGTGTAAATCGAGGCGCAATGCATATTTTCATTTGTCGTTAGGGTAGGGCATATAAATAGACGAGGGATTGGCATGCGCCCCAACTAAATGAGACTGCGACAATTCTGTATACTACATACCTATATCTATATATATATATATATATATACAAATATATAAATATGTGTGCATTCGTTTGTGTGTGTGTTGCCCCGTTTTTTCAATTGCACTTTATTTCCATACATATCACATTTTTTAATTAAACAAATACTTTTTCTGTTGCCTAATTTTTTATTAACCTTTTAATTTTCTCACTTACGTTTCTTTGCATTTGACTTACCAAAAACCAAAACCAAATATCAAAAATGAAACAACACCTGCACCCGCCTGTTAAATACTAATACCCGCTACACGCTCCACGCTCTACGCTCCACGCTGCAGACCGTAACTATGATAGCTCAGCCAGAGACACGCGGCATTCAAAGCTCGCAGTCCGCCAATGAATTGTCGCGGGATCACGATATGTTGGATGCCAGTGATTTATTACTGCCACGTTCCAACTCACTGAACTTTGCCGAGAGCTACTCAGCGGAGCCGAGGCGTATGATTATCACCGAGATGATGGACGAGGAGCAGCAGGAGCTTCAGGACTATGATGCTGGTGCAGCGCGTCTACGTGATATGCCTGCTAGGAAGACCAAAACTACTCGGGCCACAACACAGGTGGCTAGCGGTGAGGTGGCTGGCAAGCGTGCCACACGTGGCGCCTCCAAGAGCAAAACAAATGAATTGCAGGCTGGCGAAAATACTGGTGCTGGTGCGATACGTTCGCGCCGCAAGTTGCGCGAGTCGACTCCATATCTGGATGTCGTTGGGGATTAATTGGCGCTCACCTTCGCTAACCTCTAAGCAAATTCATGATACTCAGCAATCAAGCAACGAATTCTAAACACACTTACACACACACACAACCACACGCACAACATCATCATCAACACTAAATATTTACACTTATAGTTATAATATATATTTTGAGATGAACACATTTTAATTAATGTTTAGCTTTAAATTAAAAAGTAAACCAAACACAAAAAAACAAAATTGAAAATGTCAACAAAAAGTCAAAAAATTTTCGATTCTCAATTTACAACAAAAAAAAGGGCGGCGGCAATTTGGTGCAGACCATAAAGCGCAGCTATAGCCTCAGTGATCTCAGCGAGCCCGACATGCATCGCACTCAGGATGAGCTGGACGAGGTGATGATGTCGTCGTCGGCATCCTCGTCGCTGATGATGCGATCCCAAGCCAATCGTCTACTCCGGCAGCGGCATCACACTCCGGTCGGCCGTTCCGCCAGCGGCACACGTCACTCAACTGGCATGTATTTCACCGAAGTGGATGTCACCGCTTCCTCTTCTCCAGGGGCGGGCAAACAAGCCGGCGACTTCAAGTGAGTGCTGTTCTGCTTCAGTTATCATGTCTATCATTTCTAACCAACACACACACTTCTGTCCCATAGCTACAATATACGCAGCACGGATGACATCAGTTCGGGTTACTCCAGCGCTGAGCCGATTAGTGTGCCAGTCGGTGGCAGCGGCCTCAGTCGCACCTCATCCATGACAAACGCTACCAAGGCGCGTGCGAAGTCCAAACGCAGTGAGGTAAGCATGACTGATTCTTTGCTTATCCGAGGTGTTTTGGCAGGTGCTTTTTTCTCGATGATGTTCAAGATTTTTGGAGGGGGGATTTGTGTAGTAAAATGTTTATAATAATATTAGTTTTTGTTCTACATACAAATATAGCTTTGTTTGGAATTCCATTTTTTTTGTATATTGAGTCAATTAATATAAACAAGTAGAAAAATATATATAAAGAAAATGTTTTAATTAGATTTAATTTAGGAATACTAGTAACACCTCGGAATTAATGTAAAGCTTTTCCACAAAGTTTAAGCAATTATGATTTTGATATTGATGATAATGATTCGATTAGCAAATGATGGAAGATCTGCGCGCTGAGGTTTATTTGGAGAATGAGCGTTACTTTCAAATGCCAAAAGTGCAACTAGAGAGTGAGCAAAGAAACTTAAGGATTGTGGAGAGCAGCGAGGAAGAAAATGAGAAAAACAATGCGTATGAAGAGGACGATGAGGAGGAGGATAGTTTCTTTGAAGCAATGGACATGTTGGAAGAAGAAGCAACGGCAACAGTCACAGAGCCGCCAAAAGAAATGGTAGATGAGACAAAGCAAGAACCCTCTAAAGAAACTAAAACACAAATCAATTTGGAAACGGTAGATGAGGCAAAGAAAGAAGCCCCTATGGAAAATGAAGTGGAAATCAATCCGGGTGCTTATCAAGTGCAAGCCAAGAGCGAAAACTTGCCTGTGGATCCCTTTTTAGTGGTTATCACCCAATCCCGATCGGAAATAGAAGCCGCACAGCAGCAAGAATTGAGCAACACAGAAGATGACTCTGCCCAGGCGAATGCAGTGTCGCCACGAGAACTGCTCGCCACGCTGGAGGAGATCAAGCACAGTTTTCGTGCGCAACTCGAGCCAGAGCAGCCGGCACTGCGTCCCAAGGCGCAGCATGGCAAGGGACGTGCACCGGCGCCACCATTGCCATCACGAAAGGACTCGCGTGTAGCAGCGGACAGTGTTAGCTTAACATCGACGACATCGCAATCGGAGAGGGTCAAGTCAGGTATCAGCCATCTGTTTAAAAGTATCAAAGATAATGTGCGGCGCAAATCAGCTAATCTGCCTGAGCCTGAGGAGAGCAAGAAAGAAACCTCGATTTGATGTAAGCCCAGGAAAGACACAAAACCAAAAATGAAATCCCAGCTCATTCAAAAAGAGTTTAATTTGTATTTCGCATTGCATCGCTCGTCTGCTCTTAACCGCCATGATTCCCCCTTCGCTGACCCCGCCTTGTAAAGAGCCTCTGTGTTTGTTCCTACTAACAAAATGTGTTTTGCAATTTCAGCATGTTTTTTATTGGATTACTATGACTAGACGACTACTAATTATCTCTATTATTTCTTATACATTTTTGCAGGAAAAATCGATGTCAGCCAGCTGCACCACTTTGCCGCGCAGCAGCAGTAGCAGGAGCAAGGCGGATAAATCTCAGGCAACGACTGCTTTTGGCCAGGCCAAACCACGCACCAAGTAACCAAATAGTGCTTCGTCTACCAAATGCTTTATGTACACAGTCGAAATTCTCGAAGTTTAAATCTATAGCTAAAAAATTGGATACTCGAATTAATAACTCAAAACTGCATAATTGAAAACTTTAATACAAAAACCCATCTTGATAAGCTCTTGAGCAATTTTCAAAGATTTCGATTTTGAAAAGTTCGACTGTATATTTATAACTCGCATATTCCTATCGAGAATTGTGTTTTTAATTTAGTTGCTCGGTGCTCAAATTTCGCCAATGTGTAAAAGCTGACAGCACAAAAGTAAATAGCAGAAAGAATAATTAAACAAATATAAACCTCATGTTTTTAGTTTAAATTGTAATTAAATATTAATATTATATAGTGATTGAACATTATCATAATGATAATATATAATATTCGAATTTGTTTGTGATTGTGTTAAGAGTTTTTGTATTGATAATTTGAAAATCATTTTGTAGCTCGTTTAGCGTTAAGTGATTGTCCTATGCTACCAACTAGGTTCTCCAAACTATGTACTAACCAAAAAGAAACAATATGAAAATGATCTATCTGAATTTTTGTAGTTTAAATTCAAAATGCATTATATTATTGATAATCCAATAAAAGATAAAATATGTATGTAAATTTAAATGAGTTTGGAGTTGTTTGTATATTTAATTTACGATCCTCAAATTTTTGATTGTTTCAAAATATCGCTAAGTTAGTATTGCTCGAATGCTTTATATGTTGGCATTATACAACACTATTCACCACGCACGCACTTATTGCCGCTTACTTAACATTTGCTTATCAGCCGAACAAAAATGTCCGACATTTTGGAAAACGTGCACGAATTCCAACTAACGCAAATGATCGACTTTCAGATGCCCTGTTACTACACAAATATTAAATATGCAAATTCTGAAAATATAACATTTCCATAGCATTTCTGCATAGATAATAAATTTTGGAGACTGTTGTACTTCAAATATAAAAGATAATAATAACATAAATCTTTTATATTTGCATTCGTTACAAGTCGTGAAAAAACGAGCTTACTCAGTTTCAGTCTCTTCCAGTCGTGACTTCAGCTTATTTTTTACTCTCTGCATTTGCAAAACTCCATATTATCCATGTACACACACAAGCCACACAAGTACAGTGCATGGAAAGCCCGTATACCATTTAAGTACCTCCAGCAGCAGTTTTTTTTAAACTTGATCACGAAACTTGGCGTCTCGAGTCGCACATGCGCAGCAGCTGATGCGACTGCTCGCTGACCTTGACCCTCAATCAGAGCGAGAGAGCGCAGCAGACGGCTGAACGCGATGAGCAGGCGAACAAAAAAAAAACTTGTTGCCAAGTGCAGCCAAAGAAGACAGAAGACAACGACGCAGTCAAGTTGAAGTTTTGCAAGTCCCTCCAGATCCCCTCTCATTCACACATACACAGAATGCAGTCGTCGCCATCTCACACACAGCCATGCTGGCAAGTTTTCACCATTAGCAGTGTACGGCGACGACTGTACTTTGGTTAAAGAAACAGCACAGACTCATACAAATACCCAATAAAGTTTGTATATGTGCTGCCTTATGCCCACGTGTATGTGTATGTATATATGTATATCTTGTAGGTATCGTTGCACAAGGAAGCATGGCAAAGAAAGCGGCGCACTAATACAAATACAAAAACAAAACACAAACGCACGCACACACGCTAGAAACAATGGATGAATTTTGCTTTATGTGGCTGACTCAGTAACAAGAGCTAAAGCGAGAAAAGGAGGGGTAGGGAGAGGAAGTGCGATAACGAGAGCCGGCTGGGCCATCAGCTGCCTCACCATGTGTTCGCGCTAAAATCAGAGGGGGGCAGGCAGGCAGCTGGTGACTCCTGTTGCAAGAACTGGATGTCAAAACTGGTTGCCGATCGGCTGCAAAAAAACTAAAAGCAAACTAAAATTTCAAGTAAAACACGCAGCATGTATTGTGGGGTTATTATTATTATTATTTCTTTTGTCTCAAATCAGCAGCTCCAGCATTTTAATTTACAATTAAAAAACAATCACAGTGATATTTGAATTTTTTTATCATCATCTTCATAATCATCATCGTCATCATCTTCTTAGTTCGCCTTGTGAAAAAGTTATTACAATTGTTGAGTTTCGTCTGTTCTGCTAATCCTCATCCCACCACTTCTCATTTGCAGCTTTTTGCTTCTCTATTTTTTATTTTCGGTATTTCGTATGTGTCTTTCTGGTGTCGACTGCTATTATCTGTCATTGTTGAGTTGTTCTGGCTGCTGCTCTTGTTGTTGTCGCTGCTGCTTCTGTTAGCTAATAAAGCTAACCCGCTAGAGATCTTGCTTGTTTGGATGATGGTTGTGAAGTGCAAAAGCTCGCCGGCCGCAGCTTTCTGGAGTATTCTGCTCCTCCCTTATTCTCAATCGCCGCTTGCTTCTACATCATCATATTGTTTATCTGCTGCGTGTTGGAACTCCTAATAGGATACTTTTGTAGTACATACGTACTTATATATTTTTTTTTTTTCGTTTTTTTCTTGCATTTTTTGTTTAAGGTAAATTATATATTCTTATATAGTTTTTTCTTCTTTTCTTTCCATTCGTTATAATTGTAATTAGTAAATTCAAACACGTTTGTAGCATTATAATAATAATATAGTTGGTGTTGCTATTGTGGTAGTAGCTACTAAAATACACAACGACGTCTCTTCTCTTATTCTTCTTCAAGTGCTACCAGCAGCTGCACAGCGCTGCCAGCGCCGTCGTCGTTGTCTTCTTTCTTCGTGCTTTCTCCTTGTTGTTATACACTGCTCTTCCTTATCATTCTTCTTCTGTTTCGACTGCAGGCTCAGAGCTTTGGAATTAGAGATGTGCTGCTTAGATGATGGTTATTGATATATGTATGCTGGCATGGGTGTATATATGTGTTGTGTGTGTTTGGGGTTGTTTTGTGTGTTGGTGTGTGTACGTGTGAGTGTGTGTCTGCGTTGATCTTGACTTGGTTTTACTGATTGGTCGCTTCTGCTTCTTCTTGTTTGCTTTATGCTTTGCTTTTTGTTTGCTGTTCTTGTTGTTGTAGTTGTTGGCTGGCAATTGATTTTTTCATTAATTTTTTCTTTTAATTTTTCTTATTTTTTTTATTTGACAAAACTTTTTCTCCTTCTTTCTTTCGTTGATTTCTCCTCACACGTAAGAGAGAAAGAGGGAGAGGGGATGTTGGTGTTGCTTGCTTGTTCTCTCTCTGCTCTAGTTTCGTCCGCCTTTCTCGTCGCATTCACGTCTCAGGTGTCCGCTCTTGCCGCAGCCATAGCAAGTCTTTGACGTCTCCGGGCAATTCTTGGAGATGTGTCCAGTGCGATTGCACTTGTAGCACGAGACATTTCCTGGTCCACCGCCGCCGCCGCCGCCACCACCACCGCCGCCGCCGCCACCACTACCTCCACCACCGCCGCCGCCACCACCGCGTTGACCACCACTCTCGTTGACGGCCTCGGGGCAGTTGCGCACCCAATGACCGGGCTTGTTGCACCTGTAGCAGGACGGATTATCGGCCTGGGTGCAGTCCTTGGAGATGTGGCCGACACCATTGCAGCGATAGCAGCGCTCCGCCTCCTCGGGGCAGGCACGAGCAAAGTGCCCAAATTGGTTACATTTGTAGCACTTTTCGCGATTGCGGCGCATGCCGCCGCCACCGCCATCGCCACGCATGCCGCCGCCGCCTCCGGGTCCACCGCCACCCGGCCCACCACCGAGACTGCAGTCGCGGGCAAAGTGGCCCGGCCGGTTGCACTTGTAGCACGTGGCAGAAATCGACATTTTACTGTACTTTTTTTCTTCTTTTTTCTTTTCTTGATCGAGTCAATTCAGTTGTTTTGCGGTTGCTGTTGGCTTTTCTTTGCCTTCTTTGCCTCGATTCTGCGGACACACACACAGCGCAGAGCGCTAACTGACTGGCGATAAATGCGTTAATTACAGCACAAAACCCAACAGGATATGCGAATTTCGCTCGCCGTACTTTTTCGACGCCAAAAATTAAAATGGCTACCGAACGAAACTAGTACAATGAGGTATCGAGGCAGAGAAATTCTGAGTATCGAGTGATTATTGGTGTTAAATGCCGCTGAAACAGTCACAATGCAACGCGCGCACAGAGTTGATTTGATTACACAAATGCAACACTGAACCTCCACGCGGTGTACAGTGATACAAAATACTTGCAATATGCTGCTAAAATTTCAAATTGTTAGAATTTCGTTTTAAATCTGATAGTCACAAAAAACAACTATGTTGTTGTTCTGATAAATCAAATCAATGAATGCCAATGAATAATTGATAAAAATTTTCGAGATTTGTTTGATTTCAGTGCCGCACTAATAACCCAAATTTGTGCTAAACTCAGCAACATTACATTATTCCTCGCACGGCAATTGTTCGGATGGTCGTATCTAAAAATAAATGATGGTATTGAGAATAATTGCAATTAATGCACCACTGTTCCATCGCCTCAGTGTGCTGCCAGACTTACGTAGCGACAGCCCTGCCACCTGCGTATAGCAATCACAACAATAAGTTGGCAGCCCTGCCAAGTACTCCAGCAAAATATTCATTTCTGCTGGCCATTAAGAAATGTAGTTTTTGACCAACAATTTATATTTGCTAGTTATGCGTGCAAAATGTTGGTTCTGTTTCTGGTTGCCATTGCCACACTAAGCCAATGCCTTACCACATCCGACACCAGCGCCAGCACCAGCACCAAGCCCAACACAATACACAGGCCAGTGACGACACAGGACATTATTGCCGGTGACGTGTTCTTCGAAATTATATCGCCCCAGGATCTGGAATACACCTATCGACTGCGACCCGCTAAGGATTTTGGTGTCGCCTTCTCGCAAAAGCACGAAGCGGTGCCCATGGTGCTCACCGATCCGCCCGAAGCTTGCCAGAAACTGCGCAATGTGCGCGAACTTCAAGGCAGCATTGCGCTGATGGACAGGGGGTAAGGATGGGAGGGAATTGGTGCGGGGATCAACTAATCAATCTTTGTATGTAAGATAGCATGCATTTACACTCACCTGCACTCTTATAAGCATACCGCCGTCTTTGAAAAAGAAAAACATTTTAATGGCCAGAAAAAAACCAAAATCGACCAAAAATATTTAATTATTTCACTAACAATTCTGCTCATCTTTTCCCAAGGCAATGCTCATTTGTGACGAAAACGTTGAATGCGGAGGCGGCTGGTGCTATTGGCGCCATCATCACCGAATACAATTCAAATTCACCCCAATTCGAACATTATATTGAAATGGTGCATGATAAAACCAATCGTGATGCGAAAATTCCAGCCGGCTATTTGCTTGGCAAGAATGGAATGGTAATACGCACCCGGTTGCAGCGGCTAAAGCGAGTCTATGCCCTCGTCAATATACCCGTGAATTTGACATTTACCCCGCCAGCAAAAATCAATCACCCGCCATGGCTAGGTTGGTGAGGGATGGACAGGTGGATGGACAAGGAGTGAACAGTGAGAAGGCGCAGCAGCATGTAAAATCTTAAACCAAAGTGCATATTTAGTCAGCACGCTTTAATCAAAATAGAGGCGTAGTTCCCTCTTTTATATATATATATATATCTATATATATATACACAAATATATTTATATATATCTTCTTGTACATGTATATTTATCGAGGCAGCAAACCAGTTTGAATTTTTCATTATTCTTGAACCAAGACCAACTCTTTTTTTGGTATGCGTCACAAAATACTTTTGTTATACAAAATTTTAATTTACTAACAGTTTCCTTATTTTTCTGTATTTATCTTACTAATCTAAAAAATGCATTTATGAAGTCAAATTTGACGAAGCTCAAAATGAATGCTAGCTTAAATTTCTTTGGTTTATTGACTTTGATATATAAAGTGGTATTTTTATTTTGGTAAATTTATATAATATAAGAAAAACAAAAAGAAAAGCACTTGCTACAGTAAATATAAGTATATTATTTCAAAAGGTTTTTTTTGGCATTCGCGTTTAATTGGCTTGCTGCCTTTAATATTATTTACACTTGACTAAACAAAACAGAAACTGAACTGAATTTAAGTAGTTAATTTGTAAACAGAAAGCAATTTCCTATAGAAAAAACAAACGGAAAACATGAATTGTAAATAAAATTGCTAAGCAAAAGACAGATGTAAAATTTTAAGCTTAATACTAATGCATAAATGTTTATTAAAGCTAAGTACATGTGTATTGCTAAGAGTGTTCACTGTAGATATCAGAAATGACCTAAGGCGCTCAAATTGAGGCACATGCCCAGCGTAAGCACAACAATGGTCACCACCAGGATGGCAAAGCATAGATAATTCGATTGGATGGGCATGCGAAAGAGTTTGGCTGACATGTCCAGCGAGGAGGCAAACAGGAGCGTGGAATTGAGATCCTCAGCCGAGGTATTGTGATAGACAAAGGGACGCACCCGGATCTGATGACCATTGGCCTGGGCATTTTGGCACACACGCGTCACAGATCCGGCCACAAAGAAGGGCAATAGACCCAGAAATAACCACAACATGACATTCGCTATATTTAGCAGGACCAGCTGCAGGGCACAATAGTGGAAATCAAAGTCCTTGAAGAGATAGGTGAGACCGGCAAAGGCATAGGCCAAGTTCATGACAATTAGAAAGCAAACTGGTATGGAGACATGTTGATTAACCCGCTCCAGCAGCTTGCGGAACTCGAGAACCTCTCGCATCCAGTCGAGCGAGTCTATCGAATGCATTAGCAGCTTGTGTGACAGCGTCTCCAGATGCACACGTAGCAAATAGCATTCAATGTAGTAACTACTCAGCACAATTATCTCCACTAGATCTTGCACCAATATGGTGCACAGCAGTCCAATCCGCATGACCAACTCCCAGTCACGCAGCGCCTCTGCCAGCCAGGCGACCTTTATGATCTGTGCCGGCTGCATTATGACAACACAGCAGGCATAGCCAAAGAGAAGCAGGAGCAGGGCCAGTGCCAAGCCCAAATACAACCACAGCATGCGGCACAAGCGTTTCGGTTTGGCGGAGAGCAGGAAGACACGCTCAATGAGATTCTGGAGCTGCTCGTGTTCGATGACCTTGCAGACGAGCACTGCCGAGCCGAAGCTTAACAGATTCAGCACACTGGGCACCACATAGCCGAATAGCAATTCCCCAATGGTATTCGTTGTGGTTGTGGTTGCAGTGGCGCCACATACATCACTGCCATTGCCCGGTCGAATATCCCGTATGCTGCTAAAGCCTCGATCTCCACTGCAGTAATAATTGGAGGCAATAATTAGTTGCATAGTTCTAAAAGCCAAGTTTATGCCACTCACCGGTAGCCACACAGATAGCGCAGCACATATCCTATGAGCAGAACACAGAGCACGATCAAAGTCTGAACATAGCTGCAGCAGGCGCGCACATTGGTCATGTCCGTCGAGATGGGATTGAGGCCAACCAGCGTCAATATGGCCACATATGGACGCAGGAACTGCAATTGTGAATCATATATTATAATTATGTACAGCTTGCAGTTGATAAAAGATGAATATTAAACAAAGAACTTGCATAAACTTTTTATCAGTTTTTGTTTTTAATTTATTTCCCTACTCTGATTTACATTTTATTATTTATTTTATTACTATTTCTCATATTATTTTATATGCATTTATCTGCATATTCACAAAACAATTTTATCTCAAGTTTAAGTTTGTTCACTTTTACAGATGAGCACTGTAAATGCATATTTTTTTTTTATTTTTATTTAATCATACCCACCTTGCGTTTGCAATAGTTGAGTAAAGCCGATGTCGGCTCATGTTCGCCCGGCTGCAGTTCATCGTGAAATCCACCATTTAAGCGATTGATAAAACAAAAAGAACTGTCCGCATTATTATGATACATGACAAGAAGCTTTATGCGCATGCACACATAGACAGAGAGAAACACAGAGCAAAGCAAAGCAACAATAACAGTTAGTTTTTGTTATTGTTGTTGTTGCTGCTGCTGCTGTTGATAGTTGACAATGACTGGAAGTGAAAACGAGTGGAAGACGACAACAATCGCGATCGCTGGCGGCCCAGCAACAACTGAAATGTTTAGCGGGATCAGCGAGAGCAATGCGTCGAACGAGAGAGATTGAGAGAGAACTAGAAATGAGGAGGTGGGGCGGTGGGAAAAACTTACGATGAGCTCATGCAGCCAGGATGAAGCGGCGGATGTGGCGCAGCTGCTTCGTAGCAGCGATGGCGACTCACTGAGCTGGGCTGCTGCTGCTGCTGTAGTAGTCGCCTCTGCCTTTGTCGCTGTCGCCTTCGTCGCTTTCATCAATTGCAGCTATATAACGGTAAATTAAATAAATTGAAACGGCAAAGCCGAATGAGCACGATGCGATTCAGTTCTGAAGCCGAAGCTTTCCTGTTCAACACATTGAAGCTCTCTTCAAGCTTTGTTCTGCGTGCTCACCGTGTTCTCCTCACTCGGCTCTCCCCCTCTCTGTCGCACTCCCGCCGAAGGCGCCTTATCAATGAAATTTATCTCGACAAAGCGACACAACACTACGCGACTCGCTCTCAGCGCTGCTGTGCACCTGTTACAGTTTAGATAGGAATCAGCTTGTTATCGTGCCCGCTATCTATCCCAAAATAAACACACACATATGCATATTATGCACACAACAACAAAGCAATTTATTTTATATACTTTTCCTTTTTAACGTTCTTATTTTTATTATTTTTTATTCGTGTGAATCAACACAATATTTGTTTATGTTATCTATATGACGGCTGTCGGGCAGCAAGTATTGTAATGAGACCCAACCAACCAACTGACTGCAGCCGTTCTCAGCAGTCTCAGCAGCTGCAGATGCAGCACAGCTTTCTGATAACCCAGAGGATCAAGTTGACAATTTCATTGCTGCGATGCCCCACACCCTTAATGATAGGCCTTATTAGCTGCTTTGCTTAAGTACCAGTGGACCGTTAAATAAAATTTGGTTATGCGCTGCAGCCGAATTATTTTAAATTGGAATCTTTCTCTGAGCGTATCTATATCCTCTTTTAAATATCATTTATTATTTTCAGACATTTCGCTTTCTTTATAGCGCTTCATTAGGTCGCTATAGCTGAAACAATTGCAATCGGATTTTTTTTTCTAAATTCCGCTATCTTATACGAAATGCGAAAAACAGTAATAAGCTAGGCTGACAGAAAAGAAAACCAAAAACAAAACAAAAAACCAATACGCAAATGTGACACTCAAAATTGCTTTTCTCGTTTCCTCATTCAGCTGAGATTCGTTGCGATCTGCTTATATATGAGTTTCGTTGTCGTTGTAATTGTTGTTGTTGTTGTCGTTGTGTGTGTGTTCGTTACAGTTGTTCCAACTGTGGTTACGAGTGCGATGCTCATAATACATGCACATGCACGTCAGGCAATAAAGTATCGAAATTTACTTTCGAGAGTAATTAAATTAAAGACAAGTCACAAGTTGTTTTGAACTTTTTGTGTTTTTTGTTTTCGCTCAACTTGAATTGTTACTCAATGTCGATTTGCATGATGGGTCGCAGCCGCAGTTGACGTTGACATTTTGTGTGGTCCCCGCACACCATTCACTCGCAAAGCAGTCAGGGGCAGCTGGAGTGGATGGGGATGGATTGGTTGGTCAATGCTGTCATTGCCTGAACTCTGGTCACTCATGTAAATTAGCTGCGTTGTCAAATAATGCTGATTTGTTGTTGGTTCGTTGGCAGACTAATAAAAGCAATGCCAGGCATACTCCATTTGCATGCCGCATACCCCATGCAACATGCCCGATACCGCATCCTCAAAATACTATCACACTCCGCTTTGCTAAACTTGACAGACCAGAAACTGTCCGGTGGCCATCACTTGACGCATATCTCGAACCGTAGCACAGCTCGGCTCTGCTGCTTTTTGTTTAAAAATCAAATCAAATATTACGACAAAATTTCAATGCGGTTAAATGCATAGGAAATTTTATGCCACCCATTACCCTATACCCTTCATGGGGGTGGTGGGAGGTGGAGCTGGTCTGCTGTGATGCAACCACAACCGCAAAAGCGTAAATGTTGACTTGACGCCTGAACATGCATAGACAAGGCCAAATTTAAAGCGGAACCATTACTTATTTTGGGGCACAAGAAAACTGTGCCACAAATCCTTTTTCCTAGATTAAAGCTGCTTTTAAAATCTCTAAATTATTGATAGCTTTTTGTCCCTTAGAATAAAAGTGTTTTTAAAATGTGTGACTTATTTAAATGTTGCTGAAAATGTACATATTTTTCGTTTTTATGACAGTTTGAACACATTTCTCAATAAATTAAATTTGTTTATCTTATTTTGTTGCTGGCTTTTAAATATGTTTTATTCAAATATGAAAGCACCACTTGGGCATATTCCTGTAACTTTGCCAATGCCAATATTTATAGCTGCCTTTCGTATCTGCCACTTGCTGCTTAAGAGTTTTAAAGTTGTGCCACACACACACAATGCACATTGTGCCCCTTCAAAAAAGATCATAGATAGTGCGACGTGTCAAGTGTCCGAAATTCAATTAGACTTCATTAGCATTAGCAGCCGGTGGCACATTGTTGTTTTTGTTGTTGTTGTTGTTGCTGCTGCTGCCCCTGTTGTCTGAGGGGCACCTTGTGGCTTTGGCGTGCACAGATTTAACCGTTTGCAGATTAGCATAAATGAGATCATTAAAATGCGCTTACGTTTGTGTGGGTGGCCGAGTGTCTCACTTGAGTGGATAGTTGTTTGGTGGGGTGGTAAAGGAGGGGTGAGCATTACTTAAGTGGGTTTCATATGCAAGGTGCGACTTCCTTTTGCACGTAGCCAGACACAGACTGCAAATTGCCTGTCTGTCCGTCTGTCTGTCTGTCCATCTGTCTGTCTGCCTGTCTTTGTTGGTGTCGTTGGCTGCCGTTGGCATTTTGTGCTTGTGGGGTTCGTGTCTTGGCTACACACTTCTAATACAGCTGATATTTGAAATTTGCATAATTATTATTGTTGGTAATGTTAATGTTTCTTTATTAAAGCAACTAGTTTAGCTTATTAGCTTATTGCAATTTGCTGCTGCTGCTTCTATGTTTTTTTATATACCCTGATCCTATTAAAAATGTGTAAAAAAGGGTATAATGGTTTGGGGCAAATGTATGTAACAGGCAGAAGGAATCATCTCCGACCCCATAAAGTGTATATATTCCTGATTAGGATCATCAACCGTTTATCTGTATAAACATGCGGATCTCCAAATTTGAAATATAATTTCTCGTATTAACGGCGCAGAACAAATTAGTATACTTAATCGATACCTCCTTAATTATTCGATTAACGATACATTTTCTTTTTCGATAGCAAAAGCTGCCTCAATTTTAAAGGCAAAGTATTCTTATTATTATAAAATAAACAAATGCATATTTTGAAACATCAACCCAAATTTCATAAAGATCGCATAAAAAACACTCAATTTATGGTCAAAAATATATAATCAGATTTATACCAGCAGCCTCAAGGTTTAACTGTGTGCATAAGTATGCGATCGCATGTATGAGAAAGAGATGACATGATAATCGACCCGAGCGTCAATATGTCTTTGTGTGTATTCTGCAGAGCCCCGTTACCTACGAATGCGTGTACGTATGTATGTATGTATGTCTACATGTGTATGAGTTTCTAGCCAGCCAATCAGGGATCAGTTTGGGATTGTGAATAAAAATAGACATTCGCTTTTTTTTACTACCCAGATAATTGGCCAATCAAATTAGAATATATTTAACACCTGAATTTAGGGTATATCCTAGTCGAGCTGCCTTGCCTACAGCATTCTTACTTGTTTTGTCTTGTCTTGTCCAAATGGCTCGTTTCATTTTGTCTAACGAGTGTGTAAACAAGCAGACACACTGTTTACACTGTCGCACAAGTTTTGGAGTGGGCAGCGGAGAGTGTAGCCTCTTATTACAGCAGGTCTCAAAGTTTATATACGTGCACTGAATGTATATAAATAATATACTTTTTTTTTTCTTAGATCGATTTCAGTGATTACAATCGATTTTTTTAGATTATGTTTTGCGCAGAATAATAATGAATTGTCTTGTAAAAACATTATCTGAGCTTCTTTTTTATTTTATTTTTTATAACAATGCAACAGTTTACAGAATATTATTTTTTTAGATATGCATTTGTTAAAAATACATTTTTTTAAATTTTAATATAAGCAACTTAATGATTTTAATATTAAAAATGTGACAGTTGCAACTCAGTAAAAAGTTTTTTTTATTACATTTTATATTTACTTATTTATTTTTAAAGTAATTTTTAATTAAAGCGTTTAGCTTTGTAGTGACTTTTTTTTAAAGATGCTCCTTAATTTATTTTTATAATAATTAAAATTTGTTTACAATTTTAATGTAAGCAATAAACTTGCTCTTCCACTTAATATAAATAGCAATAAATTTGATTAATGAGCTAAAAATTAATAAACTAAATTCAATGTTGGAAAGTGCAACAAATTGTGCAAAGATACTACGAGGTTTAGTAAATATGTAATTTGTAAATATGTATGTAAATATAGATTCTAGTTAATTGGCCTGTCAGAAACCTGTTGCTATTTGCCAAAGTTTTCTTTTTATTTTTATTTTGCTGTCTTTTAGAGTAGCAATTTGGTTTGTTGTTGCTAGTTTTAGACAGGGCCCTTATGTGTGTGGATTGATGTGTGTGTGTGTGTGTGGCTGTGGGTGCAATACGCTTTTTAGAGTGCGGAGAGAAAGAGAGAGCAGTATGGCAGCCTTCTGACCGACTTCGCCCTCCGCCAAACGAGCTAATTTTGATGATATCCACAGGCGAGCAGACATTCGGTGAGTTTTGGTCAATTTGGAAAGTAGATGCGGGATGTGGTGGGGTGTCCTGGCTGGGTGCTGGCTGCTGGCTGCCTGCTTGCTTGCCTCTAGCCTGCTGGCTCTGTATGCTGAGCTGCACTAAAAGCCTGTCGTCAGCCTGCAAATTGAATCAGTCCGTTAACTTCAGCCACCTCCCCGATCCTCCCGCTCCACCCGCCTAACTCTATCTCTCTCTGTGTGTGTGTGTATGCCCAGAGGGCGAAGTGTGCGCTCTCATGAAATGTGACCGCAATTGCGGTTCGTTAGCTGCATTTCAGCTAGTCCACATGCCCCACATGGCAATGGAGTACTACATGATGCACACGGCTCGTCCCAGTTTTGCCCATGCTCTCACTCACCCGCTAGCTGCCTAGTTTTTGGTCAGGTGGTAGCCGTGCACGCGAATCCGTCTGTCCTCGCCGCCAAAATAAACCCGGGGACAATGCAAAAGCATTGTGCCTAAGTGGTCAACTGACCAAAAGCACTTTGACCATGCGGCAGCTCTTGCGGCTCCTCGCTGGTCGCTCCGCTCAGTTAGTCCCTTAAGCAGGCCCCCGTCCCCACCTAAACACCACGCCACGCCACGCCACGCCACGCCTTTCCCCCGACACGCCACGCGCCCCGCATTATTATTTATGACAAAGTTCATGTGTCAACAGCAAGTTGCAACACGTCGAATTTTACATACTCTTTCGCTATGAAATCCAACTAGTCTCCAATAAAATTCACTTTTTTTTAAACAAGAAAAATCTGTCGATTGTTTTTATGATATATGATATATGATCAAATAGTCTATTGTGGATTAGTTTCTGCTCGAAATTAAAAAAAATGTTTACTGATAAATCTGATAAAAATATCTACGTAACAATAAAATTCTTTATATATGATTTTAGCTGGTTTTACTTATATTTGTTATTACATTTTCTACACTTTATCTAAAAAATATAAAAATCAAAACCAAATATAATATTTAAATTAAAAGAGATCGCTAAATAATAAATAAAAAAATTTCTGGATAGAAGAATTCATCCTTTGACCAATAGTAACTTTTGAAGGATAGTAAAATAGTTGTAAACACAAAGTGCTGTGAATTTTTAAATAAAATACAAATTTAGTGTGCAAATTACTATAAATTACTAAATGTATTTAAATAATTTTAACATAAATCAAGCTTTAAAAATAAATCAATTAATTTTTTGATATATAAAATATGTATAAAATATATAAATAATTAGATTGACTTTTTAATGATATTTTATATTCCTTAAGTGTTTCCCTAACATTTTTTAATCGTTGATGATTGACTTATTACACATTTATTTTTTTGTATGTATTTTGACATTATAAATAAAGTCAAATATGAAACTATTTTCAGCTAAGAATTAAAGTCGCATCTTAAACATTTCTTCCTTTTTTCTTAAGCTCCACAATTAGTTATAAGTCTGTAAAACTTCCTATGCAAAAGGGCAACCAAAACTTGGCCAATGTCAAGGATTTGGATGGCACTTAGCGGCAATTAGAAGCAGCAAAGAAAGGTAAACACACACAATCGCACACACACACCCGCACACACACACACACCCGCACACACACACATACACCTGTAGGTAGCAACAATCACAGTCGGATCAGGGGGTTTCAATAGTGTGGATAGGGAAAACGTCTGGGATTTCCGCGCTGCTGAGCGCCGCATCAAATGTGGCAACGTGGCAGCAACTTGAAGGTAATTACGACAAAGACGCACATCCTAGTCACATCCGGCAGCGAGGCACGCACAAAAGCACAAAAAACTTGTAGCAGCCACCAACAGCAGCAGCAGCAGCCGCAGTGGCAGTGGCAGTGGCAACTTGAAGGCCATGCCCCCTTTGACTTTTCAACGCTCGACAAAACGTGACAAGCATTTTGGATTTACAACCGGCCAGCTGCAGGATAAAAATTTAAAAGGATATATGCGAGAGCCTGGCCTTAACGGCCTGACCTACTCATGAGTGCCAAATGAGTTGTTAGACAACATTAGAAAACATGGAAAAAAATGTATGTAAGAATAAAACTACAGACGACTCTCCAGAGAACTTTTCCAAGGCAACCCACAGACTGTTACGTGTGTGTGTGTGTGTGTGTGTGTGTTGGTGTGTGTAGGCGTGTGCCTGACTTTATTGTTAGGCAAAGTAAACGACATTGTTGACATTCGCTCCGCCAGTGAAGAGCGCCCAATCTGTGGTTCAGTGGCGTAGCTGGAGTTGGAGTTGGAGGATGAGCAGCGGGTGTTGACCAAGTGGCGAACAAACTTCTCAAACACCATTGATATCATCTTTAAATTAAGGCTCTAAGCCGCATGGCAAATAGTACTTGGCATGTGGCTAGAAATGTAGCTGGCCATTTTGAGAGCTTTATCCGAAAATCATATTTTACTAATTTGGCATAGTTTTGTTTTATTTCTTATAGATAATGCTTACAGATTATCAACCTAACTTTAATAAGCATATATTTTTTTCTTTTTAAGATTAGTATATTAGTTTATTTATTATAGATAAAGTTTTCAGGCTTTCAACTTAAACAAGTAAATCATTTTTAACTCCTTTTTAAATCATTTTAATTGTTGAAATATTTCTTTCAAGTCGATGAAATATAAGTTTCTATACGTTCCAAACTTTTTTCCAATAAACAATAATTTAAATTAAATTAACTATTTCATTGTTATTTTATTAAATTTTTTTTATTTTATTTATATTAATATTATTTATTTATTTTTATTACTATTATTTAAGTACATTTTTCGCAATATTTACACAAATGATTTGCATTAGCTGCCCCTTCGTGTTGGTCAATTGCTTGTGGCGCCTCTGCGCTTAGGTTTATTCATACAGAGCCTATTAAGGTGGCTGTAATACAATGCCGGGTCTCCATTGAAGTCGTCATCCTGCCAGGGGTGCTGCTGCTTAGCTGCCGTTTCATTACAAAATATCCATTTTTGGTTTTTTCGTTTTTTCTGTATTTACCTTAGCCGAGACATGGAAGCCTTCACGACTGCAGCGCGGCACCAGTGCAGCTGGTAGGAATTCGCGGGAACCTGGTGGTTTTTTTTGGAGGTGCATGAATATATTGGGGAAAGATTTGTGTGCTTGTCTTGTGCGGCTTGTTGACTCACACAGGCAGCATGCTCATTAATTTTGTACGCTTAATGTGTTTTTCTAATGATTTTTAAATTGCTTCTCAGATTTCGAATTTTTTGGCTTTTTTTCCCAGCAATATTTTGCAATATATATTTTTTTCGTGCGGCCTCGTTTATTATCTGCCTCACTCTCTGCTTGCCCTTGATGCCTTGATTCCTTGCAGCACGAAGTAAATACTGAGCCGAGTGGACGCCAATGTTAAAAAGCGACTCATTAGCGACTCATGTGTATCTGTGTCTGTCTGTATGTCTGACTGTCTGGCTCTGCCTGCCTGTCTGCCTGCCTGTTTGTGTGTGTGTTTTTTTACTTCTTTGTTTGTATCCATATTAATTTACAGTTGACACAACAAACCGAGCGAAAGGCAACGACGTAAAAATTCTCGAATGCAATAATTAAAATGCAATAACAACAAAAACAACAACAAGTTGGCGGCTTAACAAGCAACAGCAACAATCTGTTAGCCTGCAGCCAAAAATGTGTTCCTATTGCCTCGCTTACTGACTACGAAACACCCTGTGTCAACTTGAAGGAAGAAAGTGTTTCTATTGGTTATGAAACTTTCTGCAAGTGACACAGGGTGTAGTTACTAGAAGGAAAAGTGTTTCTACTGCTTACTGTGCTGAATCACCCTGTGTCAGTTTTTGGCACGAAAAATGAAGTTGCCAAATTAAACTTGTGCTTAATTTAAAGAATATATAATTTTATTACATTTTTTTCAACTTATTATTTTATTGAAATTACAATATACTATTTAAATCAGAGAATGGAATTTTTAGACTCTATTTTATTGAAATAACAATACGTTATTTAAATTATAGAATAGAGTTTGGCTTAAGGACGGGTTTTTATACAGTTTCTCTACTAACTATTAATTAATTAATTATTGTTTTATATGTCAAAATTCCTATTATATATGAATATTGTTATTTGAGTTTTGTCTTAAAATATTTTTATTTGGTTTAGATGCAGAAACAATATAGCAATTTTATTTGAGTGTTGGGAAGTTGCAAAAGAGTTGTAATGGGGTTTAATAACACTTTATTAATCGAAAAAAAAAATATCTTCTTGATTTTGGCAATGTCTCTAGGAATAATATGTTTTAATAACAATGCTCTTAAATTAATAAACTTTAATTTTTATTTATAAGTAAAGACTTATCTCAGCAGTTTATACTTGGAATACCTTCCACATACTCTGACTATACTTGCCAAAGATCCAAGTGGCCAATTGTTATACTCTGCTCATCCTACAGATTTACTCTGTATATATATATATATAATAAATAATAATAATGATTACTTAACCAAAAAGCAGGCAGTAAATGCGGGATATGTGAAAGCTGGAGAAGCCTTTGCCTTGTCACCTATAAGCGGCTGGCTTATCTAGGGACCATTTTGGTTCTCTATATGCAACAATTGTTTGCAACACACATTCGTAGGCAAGGCATAAAATCGCATCACGCATATGATCCGTTGTGCACTTTGCCAGCTTGCCACTTCTTCTGATGTTGCAGCAACGTTTTGTCTGGCTGACAAATTTAATTACTGCTGGCTCCACGTACGTCCTCTGTAAGTGTGTGTGTGTATCAGTATGTGTGTGTGTGGAGTAAGGGCTGTTGTTTGCGTCGTTACTGATATGGCAACAGGACCAGGCCAGACGACGGCTCAGGCAGCAGATTGAGGACCCCAGCGCACTAAAGACACTTCATTTGATGCGTCAATCAGCACAATCAAAAACTGCAGCCCATGAAAATCAATTAAAATGCCGTTGACATACTGCCTATATGAATACATATATATATTTGCTACCATGGCCAATATAACGATGTATGTATCTGTGTGTGTGAGTGTTGCTGTGTGTATGTGTGTGTGTGTGTTTGTCCAAGGGATGGGCTGTCAACAGCGCTGAACGTTTTGCAATTGACGCTGCCTGGATTAACATTTATATTTCAGCTGGGCACGGCAGGTCCTGTTTTTCGGCTCAATGCTGCCATTGGCGTTGTAATTCATTTGAAATGCAAATTCCTTTTGTAGCGGATATAACAACAACAACAACAGCAACAGCAGCAACAACATCAACAACATCACTTGCAAAACAAATCAAAGGCGTCAATTCAGCAGCAGCAAAATGATGCCACATTTTCGATAAGGAACAAAAACATTGGTTTGCCGTTGGACGTTGTAACTGTAGCCGATGACGTCAGCGTATTGCATAGTTAATTGCTGTGCCCCCACCCCCCACCTGAGTTGGCTGAGTTGCAGAAACAAATCGAAAAATAACAAGAAACGGAGGCAGCGCCACTTAATAAATGAAATGTCATTGAGGCGTGCGGCAATCAACAAAACAAAAATCCAAACGGATTTAACACCAACAAGCGGCTCCAAATGACGTATGTGTAAGAGGGGAGTGGAGGTAAGGTGGGTGTGTGGGCGAGTTTGGCTTGCTGGCAACAGCAACTGTAACTGAGCGCACCTCACCACACCCACACCCACTGACTAACTGACTGACTGCTTGACGGACTGCTTGATGTACTGCTTGACTGACCAGGCCTGACTAGCTGACGGCTACCAAAAGACCGCTGAGCGTCGCTTTATCTGCTTGTGATGCACACACTCACACACACTAACACACACTCATACATACACCACTTGTCATGGACACCCGCTGAGCCATTGAAATCGTCAGTTGGCAACTTTCATTTACCCTCAATTCTCGCATGTATTTTGAACTTCTCAATCGGTTTGCAAAACGGGTTTTGATTTTGGGTTGTTAATGTTTTCATTAGTATTTTATTTAAATTAATTTTGGTTTTATTAACACTTTATTTTTATGTACATTTTTAAACTCCACAAATATTTTGAAGTTTACTGAATTTATAAACAAATATAATTATATATCTTTATATTTATATTTATAATTATTTTTATTTAATAAATTTCACTTTGAAGTAGAAACATTATAAGTATTATTTATTTTTTATTATTAGTATTATTTTTGCTTTCTTTTTCTGTATATAATTCAAACATTTAATCAAAGTTAAGTATTTCAATTAATCTTGTATTTAAATATGTTAATGTTATTTACACTCATTTAAGGATTATCTTGATTTATGCAAAGCTTGTTGAATTAAAAGAGGAAAACTGATTGTGTAAATAATGATTTAAGTACTTCATAATACAGGTTTCAATTTAAAAAAAATGGAAAATAAAAAACTAATATAAATATATTATAATATTATATAATATTAATTATAATTCATTAAGTCTTAGGCATACCCTAAAATGCTCTGCTTTTGCAAAGCATTCAAAACGCACGGAGAGCAAAAATAAAAAAAAATAAAAAAAAACGATATGAGGCAAACTGCAACTGCAACTGCTACTCCTCCAGTTACTGCGACAAGTGCGGCCAGTGGGCAGTGCTGGTGGCAAGTAGTCATGGATAGTGGATGGTGTGAGGGTTGGGTTGGAGGCGAGCTCCATTGCTGCTGCTGATGCTGTTGCTGCTGCTGCGTCAGCTGCAACTGATGACATTGTCAGACAGCAAGGCACAGCCCCTTTTGGCCATAAAAGGACTAACAAGCCTGACAGTCACTCAGGGCTCTGTCAGTCAGGATCTGCGTCGCCCCTGCCGAGACTGGGTCGGTTGTGCAAATTAAAAGTTTGGCCCACACTTGACACGTGCTTAGGAGCGCTGCAAACCCAACCAGTGTCCAGCTGCAGCCACCAACGGCAACGCACCACACGGTTGCACTGCCATTTTTTCTTCTTTCATTTTCATTTTCGCCTCAACATGTTTGTGGCAACGTTTTTGTTGGGGGCTTAATGCGGGTCAGGGGTTTGCCACATGAAATTTATGAGACTTCGCCTAAACGTCAAGTTGCGTGCAGCTGCATAAACTTGTTGCATACTTTGTGCCAACACTTCCCTCTCCGAGTGGAACGTTTAAAAAGGTGGAGAAGAATGCTGACGAAGCGACGCTTCCCAAAATGCATGCATTTTTGAACATGCCGCTAGGTGGCGCCAGTCTGAGGGCAACGGTTAAAAGTTTTTTGTTTTTTTTTTTTGTTTTCTTGACCATTGTTTATTGTGTGAAATTCCTGTGACTGTTTTTAGGTTGTAAATTGAAATTAAAGTCAAGATGGATGGCATACTATACAAGAATTTCTAAATATATATTGTTTTCACATCTTTGAAAGCTGCTCTAATCTTTAAATCAAACATTGATAGAAAAATAATTGCCATAAAAAAAAGTCAGATATCTTGGAACAGCTACAGAACATTATAGATTAGAGATTATCTACAGAACATTAGAGATTGTAATTGTAGAATAAAATTACATTCCTACATAAATATTTCATCTGATTATGCAATATTTTATGCAATTAAATTGAAATAACAATAAAAATAATTGTAAAATATGGTTTAATTAATTAACTTACTGATTTTTAGCTGAAATACATATTTAATTTGCTTGCTGCTTTTTCACGCCACTAAAGGGACGATCTTACTCTTATATACACATTTTGTTTGGTCTTTGCGATACTCTTTAAGCAATAAAAAAATATACCAAATAAATTTAAACGTTTTACCTATTTTTTTTAATATCTGTGTTGTTATTGTTTATAAGGCAAGCAGGTGCAAAGAAATAAAATCAAAAGAGATGCTGATATTTTTTTTTATTCATATAGCTTTTTATGTAGCAAATAACATTTGTTTATATATGTTTGAATAAGAAATTAATTAAATGTTGAAGCAGCGCAAACAACTAACTGCAGGAAAGAGTATTTAGCCAGCATCGAATTCACTAATTACTCAAACACAGAAAAACATTTAATAAAAATGCTTAGCTTTTTGGAGACTGCCAAAAGTTATCGAAGTCGATTTTCTTTTATTGCTAAGAAATTCTGTGTACAGGGTATATCCTAGCTCGTCATACCCACCCAGAGGTCTTTTCTCATTTTTTTTTGCAGTCTAAAACTGCAAATGTTGCACATAATTTTTAGTAACTATTTTGCATTTGAAAAAATTGAATAAATTATTATTTATGCCTGTTTGCATTTTTGCAAGCAGTGCAAAACAAATTTTTTGGTTCAGCGAGAGTTGCACACATGGAATTGCATAATTTCGAGGTGTAATTTGGAAAACCAACTGGCTGCATTTTAAGCCAGCCTGCCTTTTGAAGTGTGCACAGTGGGGAGCTTAGATGTGGGCTTAGGCAAACCTACGCCGAACTGGGGCGGGTGTGGTGGGTTGGGCGTGGTGCAGATGTTGAACTTTTTTTTGTTGGCACTTAACCCGCTCAGCGGCACATTTGTTTTTGTTGTCTTCGCATCGTGTTGCGTTTTTTTTCAGTGAATGTTGAGCGTAAATGGTTGTACCCTGATTTTTTATTAGTTAAGAGGGGTATTTTAGAATTGTGCATGGATATGTATTTAGATTTAAGAGGAGTGATAAGCTATAGAAATTTAATAAAATGAGAAAAGGAAATTGAAAATGTAATAAAGTAATGTTTCGTTTGTATCAATTGTTATATAAATAAATATATATATGAATCATGTGTATATATAGAGCAATATGTAGTCGAATATACGTATATTGGCAAAGTCTTAACTTGTTTTTTAGCTGTCTGTGTTGGGGTTTTTAGTTGTCAACAAAAATATCACTTGTTTGCAAGGAAATCTCAGCCGGCTTTTTTGTTATTTTTAGGTTGAGTACTATTTTTTTCTTTCATTTTTTTGAATAGTGAGTGGGGTATACACATCCATGTATGCATTGGGGTGGATGTATGTGGCGCCCACATCTGTTTGGTGTCATTCACGTTGTTGCTGTGGCAGTGGATGATAAAGAGTAACAAAGTAACGGCCGCGTTTTGCTTGCAACAAAAATAGCAAACGCGTGCGGAATTGAGCAATTTTTATGAATAGCAATCGTCACAAATGGAGTCGGAGTCAAGTTAACCAACCATACCTACGCCTCTCGCTCTCCCCCTCCGCCCCTCCACAACCCGCATGTGCCGCATAGGCACAGTTAGTGGACCTCGTATACCGTTAGTTCATCTGTCAAGCGGTCGGGAGGGGGGTTTGGGGTGCTGGGAGCATGCTTGACAGTTTGACGCCCCGTAATTCATGGCATGATGAACAACGCCAACTGTAAAAACCCTTTTTTTCCATTGCTCTTAGCCATATTTTGTTGGGGGGTTTTTTTTTCTGCATATCTTTTTGCTGACTTTTTCACTTGCTACTTGCTACATATGTTAACATTTAAAATGGGTTTTTTTCTGCCCCGTTTTTGCAGCACATTAAATTAAACATATTAAAAATGTTGCTAATTTCAATTTAGCTGGCGCATCAAATTCAATTTTATCAAAGAGAAATTGCGGGAAAATCATTGGAAAAGTATTACAGTAATGTTGGCAAAAGGTTTTGCTCTGCTCATAATTTATTACCTGCAGTCAGCCAACTTAATTATGCGCTTAACGTAATTATACCAAGCGAAAAATCGAAGCACAAATTGGCCCAAATGCCAAATGCAGTCGGGAACCGAAGTATTACTTACTTGGGTGACCAAGGAGCACTCTTTCTGTGTTTTTAAAGTTTCAATTTTACTAAGATAAATCTAATTTTTGGTATCAATTTTATTATTGGCTTAATCTTTAAAAAATATTTATTTGAATTCTAAAATAAATTTTTGTTTTGGTATTTAATAAATAGGATGACAAATTGATCGATTCTCTAAAGTAGTCTAATTGAAGTCACGTTTATTATATTTTATTGATAACTTTCCACTGCTTATTGAATCAAATATAGCCTAAGTAAATTATATATTAAAAATATTGCTATAACACATATTAATTAATTTATTATTATTTATATAAAACAACAGTTCATTTAAATTTGATTATCTTTCTTAAATGTTACAAATGCGTTGAGTAAACTAACATATCCGCTCAAAATGTAGCTTACAAAATGTGCACTCAGAGCAGACGTCGCGTCGCCGTTGCCGTCGACGGCGCTTTGCAAAATTTGCTGCCCATTCATAAAAGCTGATAATTGAGTCGACAGCGACGCCAACAGCGCCGCACACCGATGACCGCAGCAGCCAGAAGCAGCCAGCAGCAGCAGCGAGCGCAGCTCAATTTTTATTCAGCTGCGTAATGGCGGCGACAACTGTTCTCAGTTCGAGGTTCTCTTTTGCGCGCCGCCAGCCCTGTCTCTGCTGCCCACAGGGCAACCCTGTCTCTGCTAGCGGCTGCAGTTGCGAGTTGAACTAATTTAATTAATTGAATTCATTTGGTGACGCTGCCAGCGACCGAAACTCGCCAATGTACGCGTGTGTGGATGTGTATGTGTGTGTGTGGATGTGTGTCTGCGTGTGTGCGTGTATAACACCAAATTAACGGTGCAATTGGCGCCTACCGCACTAACCCAGCCAACAGTGAGAGTGGCCCAGTCGATTCTGCTGCGCGCGAAAGAGTACATTTTTGGTTTCGGCTTTTGTGGTTGCAATTGCTCTTTTATTTCCCCTCCCTTCGACATTACCAGCTAACGGATAGTATCAGGTAACATCAATAAACCCCAGCAGCAGCAGTTGACTGAGGTGCAAATGTTTCTGCGTGTAGAACTGGGCACTATTTAAAACTTAATTTTCAACCAGAGCTGATCAAGTTTAGTTTTAGCTAACTGAAATTATATGTTTAAGATCGTATTTTTTATATTAATTGGGTTCTTTATAACTTGTAATATTTAAGAGGTGATTTTACTTAAATTTAGAGCATTATTTGTATATTTTGGTAATTTTTATAATCTTGCTGAAAGTTTTTTTTTTTAATTTTATCGTGGTATCTCTAATGTATTGCAGAAAAATCCACCACATCACTAGTCAAATTGATATATTGATATTCCGTCTGTCCGTCAATCTATCCGTCTGCCTGTCTATTTATATGCTATCAAGTCTATCAGTTTTAAGCTATCGTGATAATACCTTGATTATGTCAGTTTTATCATATAGTTCAAAGAGATCGATGGAAAGATGAGTTTTGTTTACAAAGCTATCCAAGCCAAATTTAGTCAATATGCGTATTATTCATCATTCGACTATATCACTATATCAAATAGATGTCATAGAAACAATTAATATAAAAGTCTAGTCTTTTTTCTGATACCCTATAAATTAAAAACAAATATGCAACAAGCAATTCACAGCCAGCAAATTTACATCAAATTTATTGAAAACACAATAAAAAAAATTTTTATAAGTCAAAACCAAAATTTTGCTTCCAGCAGCTTTTTCGCCATTTCACAAGAGTATGTAAAATTCGTTGTGACTCTCTTTTTTCAACATATTTTCATTAAAATTACTGTATATATTGCTTATTGTATTGCCTGATGCATTAAATTATTTGCATAATTAAAATCGATTTAAATTATTGTACAACTTTCAATTATATTATTATGCTTTAATTCGATTACAAAATTCATTTTGCTTGCTATTTGAGATAAATGTCACCAATTCGATTGATGTTAGACAGTTGCCTCCAATTTCTATTAATGCTTTCAACTTTAAACGCTGCCACTTAAATTTACAGTTTTTACAGAATTTTCACTTTTTAACCGTTGCATGCATCAGTTTAATATTGTGCAGCAAAAGAGGTGTTTTTTTTTGTGGTTGGACTTTCATTGAACCCTCAAATAAATTGCGCAAATAAGCCGGGCTGGTTGCTATGCCAAATACCCTGCTAAATACCCTGTAATTATGAGAGATATATAAAGGTATATAATATATATGAAGCTATTGCAATTGATGGAATTTTAGCTTAAATTTGCTTGATTGTTTTTTTCAAACACGAAAAATATAAACTAAATAATCGGTTGGTAGTCCACGAGCCATAAAATGTTCAGGTAACTCACAGTGAAGCCTCATTACAGTTGACTTGTTTTGGCTGAGCGTCATTTTGTTAGTCAGTTAGCAGCTTGTGGAACTGTTTTAATTATCATATTCCCTCAACGGCAACTTGATTAAAATTCAATGCGAAAATTGATGGCATTGTTCTAAACATTGATGAGGCAAACTGCAACTGCGATGGCAGCGATGTGGCAGCAAGAAGGAAGCATGCAACGTTGGCTGCCGGCAATCAGCGCACCGTTAGCAATGATGAAGACAAACCCCCCACGCGGTGCCCGCATCTCTATCAATGTAACGGTTTTTCTCTATTCGTATCTGTATCTGTAACTGTATCTGTATCTGTGCTGCTGGTGCTGTCAATGCTGGGATTGCTCGACTGGCAGCGTGTCTCAATTTCAGTTGCAGCTAAAAATGATTTCAATGGCCAAAGCCAACAACAAAAGCTGCCACGGAATTGCTGTCAATTATGCGTGTGCGTTTACCAATTCTTACAATTCCAGCTTTTCCAACTACCAACAACCAACTGCCAACTCCCAACTGCGATTTCCCGATGCCCGTCAGACATGTGCCGGATGCAATCGCTTGCGATTGACTCAGTCATCCAGTCAGTCATCCAGTCAGTCAGTCAGTCAGTCATCCAGTCAGTCAACTGCTTTTTAGGCTGACTACCAACAACAAAACAAAAGTCCCTCGATTTCTGCAATATCAGTCAATTTCGGTCGATTTAAGTGTTGTCTGCAACTTGTTCAGAGTTCGAGAGTTGCCTTTCAGCCAAGATTCCCAGACAAGCTGCCTTTTGTGGCACTGCTGGAAGCTACTCACCCAATCTGTGACTACTTTTGTGACAATAATATATTCTGATTTTGTTAGAATTTTATATTTTATAAAGAAAGTTGACGGAAGGATACCTATCAGACCTGAAAGGGTATCTATATTCTTCTAAGAATCAGTCGCCGTTTCGTTGGAGCCATATTTATCCGGCTATTTATCTGTCTATATATTAATCTATCTATATATTTGAACTTGACATATGTGTATCAAAGCCCGCCCGATCGTATAATAATATAAATTGAATATATATAAATATTTCATTAAATTCTTTTGTTTCTTTTCTTTTCTTTCTATATATAAATATTTTATTAAATTCTTTTGCTGAGCTTAAAAAATATACCCAAAAGACTTTTCCTATACTAGAATCCTCTCTTTGCCCAGCAATTTCGCTCGTAGATTTACTCCTACTATTCCTATTATTCCTATTTCCATTCCTATAAATAATAAAAATAATAACAAATGATTCACTTTTATCTGCTTCTTGTCCATAATTGTCCAACTTGTCTGCATAATGCACTCATTTTGATTCCTAAGCGATTTTCAGCTGAGCTTTGAAAGCCCAAAAAAATGATGACATTTTGGAAATGCGGCCGCTTTGTGCCTGCAACTCGCTCTAATCAGCTTTGTGGCATTTTGGGGCTTTGTGGCAAGTAGTCTGCATGCAGATCGTGCCGCATTTACTTGCACTTTTCATCCTTTGACATGTGTCGCAAGTTGCGTTTGCCGTTTGTAAGCTAAAAATTTTTGCATTGCTGCTTAAAACGCAATTGCAATGGAAATGCGAATTTCGAAAGCGATTTGCCATATCGTTGGGCAAGCGGGAAGGTGGAGCAAAAGGAGTAAAGGGGGGGGGGGCGGGGTGTGTGTGTTATATATGTGAATGTGAATGCTTAAGCAAGTGCTTGGCATGTAAACATTGTAGCCGCTGCTGGCTGCAACTGCGGCTTTTGGCTGCTCGCTGCTCGCTGCTGGCTGCTTGCTGCACGGCGTCCGCAATTTATGAAGTTGCAGCCGTAATGCGCTTTTAACCTGCAGCAAACCCAAAATGCCAGCAAGACGCAGCGGCGAGTGGGGCAGGAGGAGCAGGTGATGCGGCGGGCAGCGCTTATTATTATGCCGGGCACGTGGAACGAAAACTAAACAGTGAGCAACCAGAGGCATAAATAGCCCACCAAGGGGGTTGACCTGGCGGGGATTGGGTTGGGTGGGTTTTTGGGTGTACATAAAATGTTACACGAGCTGCTGCATGTGCCGTGCACAATAAATACGCGTTGCCAATGAGGTGGCAAATGGGTGTGGCAGAAGGGGTATGGTCAAGTAGTTGTCGTTGTTTCAAACACACACACACACACACTCAAAAGCACACACACCTAAATAACAAACACAAGTTTTGGCTTGTTTGAATTTCTGCCTAAGGCGCTGCTGCTGCGCACAGAATAAAATTCAAACCGTTTTCAATTGTTTGCTACAATTCCGTCTTTCATTGACACAATTAAAAATAACAACACAAAAAATACAAATAAAGAAATATAAAAAAAAAACCCAAAAACAAAACCGAATAAAACGTGTAAATTGAGCTGTGAAAGTGCTGCGCTCGAAAGTATGCACAAATATTTTGACAAAAGCAAATATTTATCAACTCAATGCTCTTTGGCCTTTGCATGCGATTAAGTAAGACACCCACACACACACGCACGCACACACACACAGACGTGCACACACTGAGCTGCAGGGTGTAAAATGGGGGCATCTAAAGTGCAGGTTGAAGGCAGAGTTAGAAAGTCAAAGTCAAAGTTATTTGTTTGCTTTGTTTGCAGCCTTTTTCCTTCTTCTTTATTTTTGCACTGCTTGCTCACTCACAAATATGCGAGCACATCGATTCGAGCAAGCAGTTCGACTTGTCTAAAATCAGAAATATATTTTGTGTACAGTTAAAAAATTAATCAGCATTAAAACTAAACTGATTTTTAAATGCATTGCAGTTTTTTAAGTGGTAGTGTTTTGTGCTGCATTTAAAGCTAAAAATGCGATTTGAAGCTGAAATTTATGTTTATCTCTTCTCAGCTTTGAGAGTGTTAAAGCTGATCCGATTTTCAAAAGCAATATATATATAGGTGAATGGCTTAGCATGGCTAAATTTATTTTAAATGCACTTAAATTTAAAAATGCAAAATCTATAAAGGTACTTGAACTGATATTCAGAACAGTTCCATTGATCAAAACTACTTTAATTTTTCTAAACTTAATTTAGGAAAAAAAACCCATATTAAGGTGAGTTAAATATATAAATACATATTTTGTTTTTGTTCATAAAAAGTTACATTTAGATCTGTTAATAAATACTACTTTTATTTATCTAACCTTACATTGAACGTCCATTGAACATTTAAACACACATAACATTTTAGTTAAATTAAGATCTGTTGATCAATACTACTTTTATTTTTTAAATATTTTTTTAGTGCAGAGAAAAATATGTAATAATTTACGTTAAACATAAAAACATATATTAAATATTTATTCATTTTTAGCTTAGTTAAATTCTCAGACTTAAATGCAATTTAAAGCAGGTAAAATGTTTTAACAAAATGCCAAAATCGAGAAATTTGGTTAGCCACAACAATTTGACAGCTTCGCATGCTTTGTGTAGAATATTTGGGATGCCTTGTGGCCTAACTGGCTGGATGACTGAGCTGCTGCTGGCGCTGGATCTGGCGCTGCTGATGCTGCTGCTGCTGCTGCTGCTGTTTTTCACACACTGGGATCGAGTGAAGTGCAAGGCATACGCTTGGACGGACAACTGTGCAAAGAACCCAATAACCCAAAGCTCAAGGTGACAATGATGAAGACGACGACGACGATGACGACGACGAGGATGACGATGAGGATGAGGATGACGACGTGGAGGTTAAGAATGAGCAAAGGATGCAAGGGACAGTCACTCACTCAGTCAGAAGAGTCTAGTCTTTGACTTACATATACATATATATATAAATATGTGTGTGTATGTGTGTGTGTGTTGGTGTGTGTGTGTGTGTGCTGTGCTTTGCTTGTTTGTTTGCCCTTGTTGCTGTTGGCTTGCCTTATTATATTTCTGAGGCAGTCGCAACGGGCACAAAGGCGCGCTCTGTGGCAGCCTTTTCATTGTCGGACAATGAGACAGTCAGCAGTGGGCGTTGGGTAGCAGAGTGAGGGGAGGGTATGGAGGGGTTGACATGCTTGCAGGCATGGTAAGGCTATTCATTTTTGATATAGTTACTTGTTTGCCAAGCCCTTTGGCGGCACAAGTGCATAAGTTCAGTTTGTTGCTGTTGTTCACCATTTTTTACAGAGGTGTTTTCCTATTCCTATTCCTTTTCCTTTGCGTTTTTGTTTTTCATACTCATTTTCTTTTTCATTTTTTTCCATTTTTTTTGTATTATTTTCGAGGTCATGTGGCGCCCGCATGCAGTTGAATAAATTTGTACAATGTCACGGCAATTATGTAAAACAGCGCCATTAGTGCAAAGATTTTCACCTCGAGCGATTTTACCTGTGCTGGACACGAAGGAGACTTATGACTGACTGACTGACTGACTGACTGACTGACTGAATGACTGAGTGAGTGACTGAGCGGCTGACATGGTTGCATTTGTTGAAATTTATGAGGCATGATGTTGTCGCTTGCCGACTTGCCACCGACAGCAAGGACAATGCAAAATGTTTTCCTCTCTCTCTATGTGTGTGTGCGTGTGTGTGTTGTGTGTGTTTGTGCATGTTGATGATGTTGCCATAGCGCCGTCTGTGTGTGTGTGTGTGTGTGTTGAAGCTGTGATGCTGGTGAATTATTTATGCCAAGCTTGACATTTACTTAGGTGACGTTGTTGCACTTGCAACGCAATTTACTGTTGCATATTTTTTAGGGCATATTCTTGAAACGCATCTACTATTTATTAATTGCTTCAGTGTCGTCATATATACATTTATATATATATATCTCGTTTTGTATCTTTTTTGGATGTGCTGTGGCAGTTAAACAGTTGGTTGCAATGCTTAAATTTCATTTTAAATATTCATAACTCAATTTGGACTTGCGAAGTTTTGTGTCCAGAACTCTTCTTCTTCTTCTGCTGCCTCTTCTTATTATTGGCATTGTTGTTGTTGTTGTTGCTATTAGTTTGCCGCTGTTGCAAGTTGTGTTTTGTTGTATTCCTCTCGGTTTACTTTATTAATGAGCTAAAGTAGAACAGCCGAACAGAGCCATAAAAAACACACAAAAAAAAGGCAGCAGTTTAGCGCTGACTGAGAAGCAGTTTAACAAAAAATAAAGATATATATATATATATATATATATATGTCAGATCTAGCTTAGTCGAGCACACAGACAGCCGTATGAGCTACCCAAAAAAGTGCATAAATTATATTTGTTATTATTTTATGTTCATAAAAACTGCTTTTAAAATTTAATGAATTCATTGGTAATATTTAATTATTTAAATTGACAAAGTTTCATTCAATTAACTAGCCAATTGAGAAGCAAAAAATATTTACTACGGCCAATTAAATAAATGCAAAGTTAAATATTTTTTTAAGCAAACAAAAAAGTCACAATTCAAAATAAATATAATAATATAAAAATGGAATTTACTAAAAAAATGTTAAAAGCATTGATTAAATGTCGGGAAACAGAAGTCAAGCTAATTATACAAATTGTTAAATTTGTGAGAAAAAAAAGAAGTTAAAATAATTATTATTATTATAATAATAAATGAAATGAAATTATTAATCAATGCACTCAAGCAACCTGTGGAACTGTAGAGAATTAATAATCTCTTTGAATACAAATAAATTCACAGACTGCAGTTGGGGTTTTCTTGAGATTAACTGTATTTTTTTAGCAGCTTTTACTTTTGGTTGCTAGGATTGAAAGGCTGCAAAAGAGTTGCTTTGAATTTGAAAAAGGCAAACCACAAATTGCAAATTGCATTCATGATTTTTGTGTAGGTGCTTCAAGGATTAACCACAACCAGCCTGCAGCAGCAGCAGCAGTTTGGACTCTCTTTTAGGTTACCTTGTGCAGGCCGCCGGCCTGGCAGCATCAGCAACATCATCAACAGCCAAAGAAGAAGAAGAATAAGAAGATGAATAAGAAGATGAAGCAGAAGAAGAAGAAGCAGAAGCCGCAGCATCAGTCGCGTTTGTTAAATGCAACGAAAAACAAAGCAAAGTCATAATTTCCAAAGTTCTGACGTTCTACGAAACATGCCACACCCCCCATCCCTGCCCCCCTCTACCTGACTCGTCTGCACACTGTTGCACTTTTGCATTGGTCGCCGCTGATGCACTTAAATATGTCTACTCTGTATTTAAAATACCCTAAACAAATATAAAATAGTTGATTGGAGTTTAATGAAGTTATGCAGAGGCATGCAACATGTAGAAGACCTCATAAGTTATATATTCAGCAATAAAAAAGGACTGCTTAAGGCATGCAAATGTAACTCATTCCATTTTATCGATAACGCTCATTTCTATCGATACAAATCGATTACACATAGAAAATGCCAATAAAGACCCACATTTTAAAGACGTTGCCTGCCAATTATAAATATAATAAAGTGTAACTACTAGTCGAGCGCACTCGACTCGTACAGTCTTACTTGTTTTAATGTAGCCGCGTGGCCATTACTTAGCAAACAGCAAACAGCAGAATATGGAAAATTGAAAGGCCGACAGCAGCAGCAGCAACAGCAGCAAAAAAATTAAATAATACTTTGGCAAACATAAACAAAACAAAAAAAATAAATAATATATAAATATATATATAATAAAATAAAGAAAATTAAAGAGCGGGGGGAAACTTGATACTGGATAATGATTTTGTCGTTGGGCCAAGCGAACTTTTGACTGTAGATATATATGTGAGCACGGCAGGAGCTGATGCCCTTAAGCCTTTACCTGCTTCTTGGCTGACAGCGTGTGGCATGGGGCAGGTGGTAGGTGGTAGGTGGCAGTGGCAGGGCAAGCAAATAATAATAATAATAAGTGAGCATAATGCATGGCTCAGGTTCCTTTTCAGTTTTTAGCTGGAAAAAATGTCGCACAAAGCCAAAGCCAAAGCACCCTTCACAATGGGTGTGAGGGAGGGGGGACGGGGTTATCTAAATAAATAGCTCAGCGTTTTACAAAACGGCTCACAGAAGTTTGACTAAGTTGCTGCTAAGTAAGCAGCTATAGCTGTGTATCTATGTATCTTTTTATCTTTGTATCTGTATCTGCGTATCTGTTTGCCGCTAGCATTTGCTGGCAGCTTGGCTTTCGCATCAGCTTCAGCTTGAGCCAGAGCTGCGTCTGCGGCTACGACTGCTTGGGGGATTTATGTTGTGAAAAGTGAAACATAAGCACACTGGATTGCAGCGACTTTACCAACGAAATAAAAAACAAGAACTTAAGACTGCTCCAGTCGTGTCAGCTCGACGAGCAGAGACTCTGTTTACGTTGTTCAAAATAAGTTGTGTTGTGGAAAATAAACTGTATTTATTATGTGATTTTAATTTAATTTTTGCAGTTGGTTTAAAATTTATTATATATATTTGGCAGGTTAAAAATATCAATATAACAAGTCTTCTATCGGAAATTTATCAATATTCGATATAATTTCGATAAAAGGATATAGATAAGTGAAATTTCACATTTCTAATTTAAAATCTAAGCTGCTTCAGACTGACTTGTTTGAGTCGTGATATAGAAATATATCTTTTCATATTGTCACGAAACACTTTAAGCAATTTGGCAAGCGTACAGGGTATAAATATAGATGGAAGAAATAAATATGTAGCTTGTATCTGGTGCTATATGGATATATGGATAGAGGTACTCGCAGCAGCAGCAGCAGCGACACGTGCCATTTCATGAGGTAGCAGCATAAGCGCTAAGCAGCTCTGCCCCCACTTCCCCGCCACACACACACACACACACACACACACACATTTGTGTGTGGCAGATAGCTAGGTAGCTAGAAGGATATGTGAAGTTGAAATGAGTTCAAAAATATTTATATCCGTTGCAATTGCCGGCATGGAGCGCACACGGATCATAAATCGCAAAAAATGCGCTGGCAAATATTGCGGAAAGTGCGCAAAAATAAGTAAGAAATCGACAATAAGCACAGGAAATAAGCTGAGCACTAGCACATAAATAAAAGCACATATATACACATATATACATATATATATATATACAGAAACACACATTTTTATCTATTATTATGGTTTTTTTTTGGCTGCCAGGCATTTTTGTGCAACATTTGGTTCATCTGCTTAGGCGCAAAGCAACTACATTTTTAATTGACTTTCAAATTAGTTTTGCTTCACATAAAACACAGAAAATTGTTTAAAAGAATCCAAAGCAACCTTTTGGGATTAACAATCAAAAGGTAAAATGTGCTGCGCGGGTTGTTTGATAAGTTTGCGAGCGCTCATTGAAATGCTGAGCATGTATTTAAATATGTAAAATTTATTTATATTTATTTTTTTTATTTGTTAATATCAATTAGCTCTCTATTTATAAATTATAAATGTATAAATTATTTTTTAGAGTTTATTTTCTACAGTTCAATGGAAATATTTGAGACTTTTGTCAGCAACTGTTCGATTTACTCACTTGCAACAGCATTTTGCACACTCAAATGCACAACAAATGTAATAAAAAATATATAAAACAGAACAGCAAATATCATTTAAAGTTTTTGCTTTTGTGTGGCATGAACGGAGCGTGGTGCATGGGTTTTTTTTTTTGGGGCATGCGGATACAAGTCGGGGTAAGGTTTCGGGCTGCCTGCCACAAATGCAGCGAATTGGAAAAAGTATTTGGCCATTTGTCTGCTTAGTTGGCTCCACCTTTTGTTCCACGTGCCACCTGCTCCGCCTCTGGTGCGGATTGTGCATAGTTATGTAAAATGTTTCATTTGATATTTGATGTGCCACACGGGCACGGGTTGCACATAATTATGAGGTGCCGACTCACAATTTGCCGTTGCTTGTTCCTTGCTGCTTTGAAACCCAAAACAGGCTAATTGTGAAACACGTGTGGCAACATTCAGATTCCGAGACTGACTAACACAAGTTGCCACAAGTTGCCACTGATGGTCAATTTAATTTATGGCTAATTCCCCTTTGTTGTGTGTGTGTGTGTGTGTGCGTATTTTTGGCTATTATAAATATATTTGAGACTTTTAATTGCTTTCGCAATGCTTTCATGCAATTTATTAACTTAATTATTGCTGTTCAAAACAGCATTTTTAATCGGGCTTTTTAGTGCTCAATTAAAAAATCTTTAAAAGAAATTATTAATGTGCATATTTGTATATTTAAGGTAAATATTCCTGTTTATCAATTCCAATTTATAAATGTGATTTTGTGCTTTTTATTTATGATTTAACCTTTAAATTTCAAGTTAGAAACTTGATTCTGTCTCAAAAATCATGTTTAGATTCTGGTCTAAGAAAGCCAACTGGGAACTGTTCCACATTCGACATAAGAAGAAAAGAGAGAGATAGAGTGAGACAGAGAGAGAGAGAGAGAAAGAGAGAGAGAGAGAGACAGTGAGACAGAGCGAGACAGAGAGAGATAGAGAGAGAGAGAGAGAGAGAGAGAGAGTGAGACAGAGTGAGACAGAGAGAGATAGAGAGAGAGAGTGAGACAGAGTGAGACAGAGAGAGATAGAGAGAGAGAGGTATATATGGTACATATTCCTGTTCATCATCAATTCGATGTTGTAAACCTGATTCTGGGTTTTTTATTTATAATTTAATCTTTAAGTTAGAAACTTGATTTAGTCGCAAAAATCCTGTTAAGAAAGCCAACTGGAAACTGTTCCACATATTTCACGTTGGAGCAGAAGAGACAGAGAGATAGAGTGTGTGAGAGAGAGAGAGAGAGAGAGAGAGAGTGAGACAGATATAGAAAGAGAGGGAGAGCATAAGTAATTTCCACCTGGTTAAAAAAGATTTTTAACTCCTTTTGCGGTGGAATCTCAACTGATGAATGATTGAGCAGTGAAGCGAAAAAAGTCTTTACTAAGCAGAATTGCTAATTGAAATGCTAAAATATATAAAAAAAAAATATATTCATTAATAAAATTGAACTGCATGTTCCACAAAAGCTGTGAATAATGTTTTCTTTTTAATACAGAATTTGCTGAGCGAAAATTATTGATTCATAAACTATCGCAGCTAATAAAATGAAGAAAAAAGTAACAAAATTTTGAAGCAAACATAATAAAATGCATTCGTTGTCTCGTTTTCTGGGTGTCTATGAATATCTATATTCAATTTCTATATCTGTATCAATATCTATATCAATTTACCATATCTATAAACATATATCTGCTTATACCTTAATTGCACAAATATTGCCAATAGACATGAATTAAATAAATTAAATAAGCAAAGCCAAGGATTGATCGAGATCGATGCTTGGAGATATAATTTTAGTGATGATTAGAGTGAATTGCACCCAGTATCTGATTAGCCACTAAATAATACAAAAAATAATAAAAAATCATAATAATAGTCTTAATGTTTATAAGACCAAAGAATAACTGCGTAACAGTTTTTTTAGAGTAGTTTTATTGCAAGTTAATTTGTTATTGCGCTTCGTGACAAAAAGATAAAAATGGGAAAAAGATAAAAAAAAGCCAAGATGAGTTTTCATTTATGTTTTTTTGGCTGTGGTTAGTTAATAAAGCTTTTAAATAGTTTTATATATACTTTTTTTGTGAGTGTGTTAAGTATAAATTGACTGCAATTAAGGAATAACACTAATTAATGGTGATTGTATTTATTTAAAATTTGTATACTTACAATAAATTTGCCTATACATATGTATTATTAAAATTGTTTGCTGATATTATAAAAAAAAAAAATAGTCTTAACTTTTATTGAAGCGCCCATAAAAAAACTCAGTTTGGCTTTCATTTTTTACACAATGTTTACATAACATTTAAATATTTTTTAATGCTCAACAAAGTAAAATAAATATGAATATTTATTTGTTAAAGGTGGATTTAATGCACCTACAAATAAATTACTCCTGTTGTCGCTTATAAAAAACTTTATTTTGATTGATTGTTGAATTAGTAAATCTTTCAGATAATTTCACTTATCATGTTTCCCTCATTATTTGTTATAGATATAATAATTAACTTATTGCTTCTTTGACAGCTTTAATATCAATTTTCATTTACACTCAGACTTGTGATAAACTCTTTTAGAGCCACAAAATTCAGCCCACACCTAAAAGAAGAGGAAGAAGAAGAAGAAAAAAAGGCTAAAACCTTAGCTCCATTTTCGTTAATTTTTTGCCAAGCACATTTTTTTAATTTTACAACATCCTAGATGGCAATGCATTTTCGGCCAACCCTTTTGGCCCATTTTGTTGCCGTCTCTCTGTGTGTGTGTGTGTGTGTTGCGGCACCAATTTCAGTTGCAGCTAGCTCTAAACAGGGCAACGGTCCAAGTGGTAGCAGCAGAAGGAGCAGCAGCAGCAGCAGCAACAAGAAATGCGGTTACAGTGTCCAAAGGCCGTTCTGGAATGCCATAAATAACGTTGTCGGCAAAGCGAGTCCAAAAGTCCGAGGCGGCCACCAGAGATCGCTTTGGGGTGCGCTGCTTGCCAGGGATGCCTCATGCCCCATGCCCCTTGCTGCTGCTGCTGCTGTTGCTGCTGCTGCTACTCATTCCACTCGCAGTCTGTTTGCTACTGCTGCAATGTGCAACGGATAGCGGCACGATGCGTTACGTTTTTGCCTCTAAATTAAATTTTTGCCAACGCCAAAGAAGCTGCAAAATTTTTGTGCTGCGCATTGCACTGATGCGGCGGAAGCAAAGAGCCATTAGCACCAGCTCCTCCTCCCGGTTTCAGCTTCTATTCCAGCAGCAGCACCAGGAGCACCAGGAGCTAGCTGCTCCTACACTCAGAATATGGCTTAAGAATTCTGATCGAAATTCGGCCTTAGCAAAAAATTCTTTGCTAAAATTCAATTGTCTAGAAATAAAATTTTTAAACTTCTTTCATCAGAAAAAGCTTGAAAATTTATTTATTTATTTAAAAATAATTTTTTTGATTAATATTATTATTTTTTTTTTCCTTTAAGCATTTGATCGATTTAAATTTGTATTATTATTTTTATTTAAAGTTTAATTTTTTGGCATTTTAAATTCAAAGTATTTTTCCCAGTTTATTTAGCATTAGGAGTCAACTTTAAAAACTTTGCACACTTCAGTTAACAATATTTAAAAATGATTTTGGCTTAAAATTCAAACAAGATGAAATTTAATTAAAGCTATTCACGTATTTAAAGCAGCTTATTTTATTCTCAGTGTAGAGCTGCTGCTGTAACTATTTTTGGAGCTGGCTTTGCTTTGTGGCCATGGCTCATTATAGTTCTTTGTGTGTGTGTGTGTGTTTTTGTGTGTGTTTGTGTGTGTTTGTGTGTGTGTGTGTTGCAATTAGTAGCGCTTGTTAGTGTCCTTATGGCTGGCAGATGGCCAAGGGCCAAGTGATATGAGCTATCATAGAACCCATTGAAATTTACTTAGTATCTATAATGCCAGACATTGATGCCAACTACTTCTTGATGTGCCACATTATTGTTACAGACAATGCAACCCCCCCTCCCCCAATCCCCACCTCCCCCCTTAGACAGCCGGACATTCAGCTTGACATGGCCATAAACTGTTGGACATGACAAGTTGGTGTGATATTTGCGACAACCTCTGGTTGCCACAAGCACCCTATCCATCCCCCCCTCCCCACCCCCCGGCCAGCTCCTCCCCTGGCATGCTGTCGTCTCTGCCTTGTGCTTTGACAAATAGCTGCACGTTATCCCTGTTAAGTGCAAAAGTGGATTGCAGTCAGGCTTCAAGCTGCTGTTGCTACTCCGGCTGTGCCTCTGCCTCCTCTTTAGGATGGCAGAAGAAAAACTAAACAAAAAAAAAAAACGCCTGTCTTTTGCTTGCTGAAGATTATATACTCTTGATCAGATCCTGCTACAAATTGTTTCCTGCGTCTCAAACTTTGTCTAAAAAAAAAACTAAAATGACTTGTGAGAAGTCTGTGCTATTTTTGAGTATGCTTTTGACCTGCGTTAAGATTAAAGTAATTGCTAAAAATGCATCATTTAGTTGTCTCCTTTCCAGTGTCAGCATTAAAGGACCCTCATGGATAGGGCACTCGTCGAGCAATATAAATAAATGCAAGTCGAGCAGACAAGGACACTTGCAAATGAACAGAGCCGCCAGGTAAAGTTACGTGGCTTGTGGGCAACCTAAGAGTGGTGGGGAGGGAGGAGTGTGGGGGAGGCATACAAATAATGCTCGCCGCGTTGCCGTGAAGTACATAAAGAAGTAGCCAACATTATTAAATAGTTGAGCAGCGGCTACAAACAACTCGAGTGAACGGCAAAGCTGCTAGTTGAAGCACCATAAAAATGTTGCAAATCCGCAGGCAGTGGGAAGGGGGTGGTTGCAGAGGGTTAATGTGCAACTTGACTGAGTTATGTTGTGTCAAGGCAGAGTCATAATGCGACCGCTAAGAAAGTGCCAAGTGTCACAAGTTCCATTTCAAATATGATTAAGTTGAGCACACGGCAAATTTGAGTTGCAAGCTTGCAGTCGAAGTGGCAGCCACTTTGCGTATAATATGGTTGCAAAGAGGCGTTAAGTGAGGGGAAAAATAGTAATCTGTAAAGAGGAGTAAATATAGATTAACAAATGGGGAAGGGAGAATCTTGCTTATAAATAAACGCAGCAGCAGCAATTAACTGATCAGAAACAATTAAATAAATAAATAAATAATTAATAAATAAATAATAAATAAATAATAAATAAATAATAAATAATAAATAATAAATAAATAATAAATAAATAATAAATAATAAATAATAAATAATAAATAAATAATAAATAAATAATAAATAATAAATAATAAATAATAAATAAATAATAAATAAATAAATAATAAATAAATAATAAATAAATCACAAATAAATTGTAGCACAAAAATAATCATAATCAGGACAAGTCGGATTACTAACCTAATTGTATGTTTTGTTTTTGCCCTGTTATTTGTACTAACTGTTTGTGGCAAATATTGGCAAAGAGGCTTTGAGGAAAGCGTCTTAATTACGACTGCATTTGCTGGACCTGAACTGAAAATGTGCTTGCCTTAAGTAGATCATTTGCTTTGAAAAAGTGGAATCAACGCATAGGCATGGGAATTGTGTGACTTATCAGGCACACGTAACCCGGCAACGGTGCAAGAGTGCCCCTGTCTTGCGACCCCCCCCCCCCCTCGCTATACAACCAAAATATAACAATGAAATTGAATTTAGAGTAAGGAACCCGGCACGTACACCCAGATATGGCCGGTAAACTTTTTTTTTTCACAAATTATTTTTGAGGAAAACTTTTGGCTGCTGCAAAACTTTACTGCATAATAAAAAGAGCCAAGGAATGAGGGGCGGTGGGGGGTGGGGTGAAATAATAGAAATAAATGCTGAAGCAAAGGCGGCAGCCAGCGTCAAACACACAAAAGAAATGACCTCCCCTCCCCATCCCCATCCCCAGTCCCCTTCCACTTTTCACTCTGCATTCGGCTTGAAAATAGCAGCGCAAATCAAAATTCTGCGTGTGATACGCACGCAAGTAGATAGAGCAGGGAGACGGGGAGCAGGGGCATGGGGCAGGGTACACGTGGACGGCTTGTTAACAAACTTTAAAGAAATAGGAAATTTAAGCCGCCAGTGTCCCGGCACTAATTGGCGGGGGTGGGAGTACTGACGTATGCGTAATGTATGACAAATCAAGTATACGCAACGTAAAACGACTTTTGCATTTTTTTGGATTTTGTTTGGATTGCTTTGGATCGTCAGACAAAACAAACAAATAAATAAATACAGACAACGAGCGCGATAGGCATGCAAAGCATTTGGCAAAGGCAGGCAGAACAGAACCCACAAAACCACCCCAAGCACAACCACTGACAAAAAAATTGAAAAAACCACGAAACAATAACACAAAAAGGTACTAAACGAAATAAAAAATGAAGAGCAAAAAAAAAAACGCCACACAAAAAAATTAAGCATACATTTTTCACTTATTTGGACTGGCATTGAATTTTTATATTTCGTTTCATAGACTCTGCATTGTTCTTACTTACTCACATACATATGTATGTATATATGTATTCATATTTACACATACATATATATGTATGTAATATGTGGCATGCTTATGAAACCCACATTTCATATGAATTTTAACATTTTCAGCACAAATGAATGAGTTTTAATTTAAGCATAATTGCTTTTTGTGGCCATTTTTAAATAATTTCTTTTTTTTTATTTTTTTGCCACTTTTCTCGTGTATTCTTTTACTCACTTTACACACACACTTCACTTCACATACACACACACAGAAACACACACACACATAGAGTTCATGAAATACACTTTAATATTATTGGCTTTTTAAAATTTCCACAGTGTAAATTTTGTTTTCTTATAAACTTTTGACATAAAGTGCCATGAAAATTCAAAGAATACCTTTTTGGAGTCGGAGATTGATTTAATGAATTAAGTGGCTTAATAACATATTATTTAATTGTATCTTGTTATTTGAAACCTTTTTAAGCACTGACTGAATGAGGAGGGTTTTTTTATGAAGTTTGACAAAGGTATGTGAAAGGAGGTTGGAAACATGGTTAAGCCCCATGCAGGAAATGGGGTTGATGAAGGAGCTAGACTCTCAGAAGGGGGTACAATAGATCTATTAGGTGGCAGTGCAGAACCCCCAATTTTATAAATATAATACGTATTCTAAATATAAAAAACGTATTAACAATAAAATCCATTATTTTTAAGAATTTAATTTTAATACCATTTTTAGTATATTTAAATTGGGTTATTATCGGCAATATTTTTTGTTTTTTTTACTGGAGGGACGTTTTGGTATATTTAAATTGAGTAAAATTTAAATTTTAGTTTTTTACTGAAGAGACATTTTACTATATTTAAATTGCGTAATTATCGCCAATATTTTTTGGGGTTTTCACTGAACAAAATTTTGTTGCAAGCAATTCATTATTTTTGCTATTATTTTTGTAGATGTTTTCACATTTTTTAATACGTCAAAACTCTTTGGCAGCATAAACAAAATAATATGCAATTAAAAAAAGCAATATTTAATCTGAGCTGAATGCGATGCGAGTATTTTTTATGGTGGAATAACTTTGAAGGCGACTCTTAGATGAACATGCAGCTGAATGTTGCTTCATGTTGTTGCTGCATGCTGCATGCTGCATGCGGCAGCTGCTGATGGTGCATGCTTAACATGGCTTTATGGCGATTAACTTTGACTGCTGGCTTGAAAATCAATAAGCGCATAATTACAGTGGATGCGAAAAGCATCAAGTTGTTGGCTTAAATGGCCAGTCAGTGTAAAACTTGTTTGGGGTTGAAATAAATCCGGCTGACAGAAATCGTCGTTGGCCAAGAAGAAGTCGCTGCCAGACACAGGACACATTTGTCTTGCCCACTGCTGATGATGCTGTCAGCTAAGAACTCACAGGACGCTTGCCACAGACCACACGACTCCAGACGCAATTCCCAGCGTGGTTGTGATAGCAAGTGTGTGAGAGGGATAGCAAGTGTGTGTGTGTATGAGAGAGACAAACTGGATGAGCGCGTTGAGCGCTTGCTGTGCCATAACCAAAACAATCATCGTTTGGACACTTTTAATACTTTGGCTAGAAGCTGTCCAATGCCGAAGCCTTTTGCCAATCCCGTGGCAACAGCGGTAACAAGTGGCATCAACAGTGACGGTGCCAGCATGTGGCAGCTAGCTACCAGCAGTTGCTGCCATCTGTGCTGCTGCTGCCTAATTTCATGCCACATAAAGTGTCGTCCGATTCGAGACAGTCAAAAGTTTGCAACTGAAACTCGATGCGATCTCTCGCGGGATTGCAATTTATGCGCCTGGGGGAAGTTTTAAAGACACCAAATCATCCCACATCCCCCGCCCCCCCACACACACACACATAGAAACAAAACACACTCACAAACACACACACACAAAGCAATAACCAACAAAAAATAACTGCGTCTGCTGATTAGTTATGTGGTTTCTTCTGTGTTGCGAGCAACATGTTGCCAGCAACAATGTTTATAAACGATTTTTGGGGGTAATTGACAGCTTGGAATCATTAACAGCGGCACATAAGCTGCAGCATGTAATTACTGTAAGTTTGAAGTATTTATGTTAAATATTTCAATTAAACTATTTAATGCTCAAATTGCACAAAGTCGATTTTTAAATACACTGCAATTAATATGCATAATTACTGAAAGTTGTAGGCACATTTTAATATTTATTGCTTGCAGATGTCTTTTTATAATTTCAAATGTTTCTCCTATATTATTTTTTTTTAATGTTTATTACATAGTTATATTATATATTATATATATTTTTTATAAGCATACTTTCGCAAAGTATTTAAAATATTAAAACTGAGACGCTTTACCAACCAGCCAAAATTTTAATCATTATTTGCTTACTCGATAAAATACTTTATTACAAACCTATAAAGAACATATATATATTTTTTCTTAAATCTGAATTTTTTTACTCTTAAAGTCGAAGCCTTTAGGCTGGCTGTTTGTTAAATGGACCTTGGCTGGCCATACAGTTGCACTTGCAGCCATTTGCTGGCGTACCCATTTGGCCATTTGCCTTGTGGCACACACACACCCACAGACATACAGTTTCGCACACAGGCTTGTCCACAACATATTACATCGTAGCCTGCTTTATTTTTAGAGAATTTAGATGCGAGTGTTGCTTTGGGCTCTGCACTCACAGCACAACTATTTCTCTAGTCCAGGCAATAAGTGCAACAAAAAGTTGTTAATTTTCACGTAATGGGAAAAGTTTTTAATCTGCTATGTTTTGTTGCTGAATTTTTTTGTTGCCACTTTACGCACACACAAATATGTAGAGGAATAGAGAGGGAGAGAGAGAGAGAGGGAGTGTGAGCCACATGCAACAGAGAAACACACACACAATAAAATCAGGCTTTATGGCAGCTCTGGCAAAAAACCTCAAAAATCGAAAACCAAATACAGCTGGCGTTGCAGCCGTAACTGCAACACAATTACAAAAACAACAACACATAGTGAAAATAACCTCAACGATTTTCAATAAAACCGACAATAAAAAATAAAATACAGTTGTCAGAAGTCAATAAACGAGAGAGCTCGACTAAGCGACTACCTCTTGTCAATAAACTTGCTTTGAATACCAAAGAATCAGAATTTTATATGGCAAAGATAAAGAAAGAGATTTCAAATATAAAGTTCATAAACTAAAAGTATTCCACTCAAACAGTTGAGCATAGTTAGAAATAGTTCTTAATACTAGATACTAAAACATTATATTTATGTTCGATAACATTTCGAGAGTTTTTATGCGCCACTTCAGAATACCCTAACTCTTTGCCTACTCGCAGGGTATATATACCCGGAAAAAGCCATAAAATGTGTTTGCGGCATTGCCATTTAGTATTAACTAAATAGTGCACCGAACTAATTTAGTTTCAAACCTCATAATTAGTTATGCGACGAAATTCGATTGCCAGCCCATAAATAGTTCAGTTTACCGCTTAACTGCGGCAGCGACGCCGACTTTGACGTTGACGCTGACGGCGACATCGTTGTCATTAACATCACTAAGCGGTCAGCATTAGACACATTTATCAAAATTAACTGTCACTGTTTGCAAATTTTGCGGTTGTTCCTGCTTCTCCTCATTTGTTAATGCAATGTTGTGCCGCAAACTGCTTGGCAACATGTTGAGTTGAGTTGAGTTGTTGAGACATAACTGCAGTTGGCAGAGAAAACGTTTGATTTTGATATGGATGTATTTCGAAATCAATTAAAGTTGCTATTAATTTTGATTTAAAAGAGAAACGTTTATATAAATGTCTATAAGTAAATAGGTTATTATTATATCTGTAGACTATCTATATATATATAGATATATCAATATATATCTGTCGTCATTTCCTAGCTGAGCAAGACTCAATCTGTTTTTTTTTTACCAAATCATTATACCGAATATATTCCTGAGTCTTGTCACTTTTTAGCATTGTTATAGTTTGCCAAACCATTAACTATTCTGGCTGTCCCTGTGGTTGTACTCTTCTTCAGGATTGACATAGTTCCGCTTGAAAATGTTGTCATTCATTTTTGGTTCGTTGAAATTATTCACTTAATATTTTATTTAATATTTGTACGAAACTTGCCAAAGTTTGTTCTAAGTTCTGTAAACATTGAATAGATTTGGCAAATCTAAAACCATTTAAATTCCCAAAAAAAACAGGCCTATTAAACTACTTAACAAGCAAAGCTTTTCCAGCTGCAAGCTAGTTGAAGTGCGCCGCGCTACGCAGTAGGGAGGGAGGGAGGGCAGGATGCGTTGAACGAGAGCAAGGACAAAACATGCCGCTTGCTGTTGGGCTTAACTGGGCCTGAGCCGAAGGTAGTTCCTTGACATTGTCTAGTGTCCGGCTACCTGTCGGGTTGTCGGGCTGTCCAGGTACAAGTGGCTGCCGCTGTTGCAATGGGTGCTGGTTGCACTTGACATTGCCTCTAGTTGCAATTCGAAGGCTTCTGCCCAATTTGGTGCATGTGAATGCCACTTGGGGGCAGTGAGAAAGCGGCAAATGTGTCGCCAATTTGCAAGGATTCGCAAGTGGCGCTGTGAAATTGTTTTACTAGTGGCAATAAAATGGCAGACAAACTGACAAGCTGACTGACTGACTGACTGACTGACTGACAGAAGGAGCAGAAAGACGAAAGGACAAAAGGACAGACAGATTTACTAACAAGAGTCGTTGTAGCAATGTGAAGGCTATAAATGGCTTTTGTTTTTGCTTATGTTACAAACTCTGTTTGGCTGGCGGGGGTTGTGGGCGTGCCAAAGGGGTAAGGTGGCAAGGGGGTTGTGCGAGGGGGTTGGGGGGAAAGTTAGCCGTGGCATGTGAGCACACGCTGACTTAAACAAATGACTTTGGGTAACGTCCTTTTGCTTGTTTATGCATAAATTCTAAATAATCCTGCGAAAAGTGAAATGCGCCAAAATGCGCGATGCTGTTGCTGCCTCTTCTTCCTCCTCCTCTTCCTCTTCCTCTCCCTCTTCTTCTTCTTCTCAGTCAGCGGGAATTGCGCTTCACTCTAATGTTTGACTGTCGGATCTGAAAGCATTAGCTAAGCCCCTCTCACTCTTCCTCTGCCCCGCCCCCCGCTACACAAACGCCATTTAAGTGGGCTGGACTCTAGTCCCTCAATTGTACATGCTACATATGTGCATACAGTGAAGCTTCTCCACTAGCGTACGGGGTAATTGGTAGTAGGATGTATTCCATGTTGATTGATGAAGTCATCCGATAAAGCTATGATTTTTTTTAGCTTTTTTAAATATATATTTTATGTATGCTTTTTATAGTTTTGCAGTGGGTTTTTTAGTTTTATTGGTATAGTGCAAAAAATGTTCTTCTTGTAGAATATATACCCCTGATCAGAATCAGTAGTCGAGTCTATATAACCATGTTCGTCCCGTTATCAGTTTCTGTGCGAATTTGTGGCTGGCTTTATCAGACTGGTTTATCATATACATCGAAAAATATATCCTTGTACAATACTATATTTTGTATACCAACTATTGGACAAATCTCTCAAAAGATGACCTCTTGAATAGCAAACTTCATCACTTATGCATGTTATTATGCCTCCCTCCAATATTAGAATCAAGAAGATCATCAACATTGGCTTACTATATCTTATAGCTTTCATAGGAACTATCGGATGGATTTTTAAATTTAAAGTCAATTTAATTAACTTATATTTAAACTTCAGCGATCCTCAGCTAAATTAAGCTATTGGCTTATCCTTTATTATTTCTATTGCTAGAATGAAGCTCATTTCTAAGAAACAAAAGAGTACAAGCTAAGTCCATTCAAGGTGGCTTTCACTGTATATATATGTATGTATGTATGTATGTATTCTTTCACAATTTGGATAAAGCAGACCATTAACATTGGATTACTATATCAAATGGCTTTAATAGAACAAATCGAATGGGTTTCTAAAGTAAAAGTCTGTAAAAGTAAAAGTAAAATATGTCTTGAAGTGTATTTAATCTTCGGCTATCCTCAGCTAAGCAATGCCTTTGACTTATCCTTTATTATTCTTAATATTTAACTCATTTATAAGAAATTTCTATCAAAATATCGACTTTAAAAGGCAAAAAACAGAGCAGAAACCAAATATAGTCCAGCTGGCTTTCACTGTATATACACATATATAACTATGTGTATATGTGTGTATGTGTGTGTGTTTGTGTGTGTGTGCTATATATGCGTAATAATGCTGCGTTATCAGTTTACATTGGGGGCGGCGGCCTTAGCACTGAAATTCACTTGCAAATTCGAATTACGTCAAAAAATATCATGTGAACCACAATTTCCATCCTTATTTTCCGTCTGCTATTCGTTTATTGTTGCTGTTGTTGTTGTTGTTATTGTTGTTGTTGTTGTTGTTGGTTTTGTATTTTGTTGGATTTTGATGGCAGCTCTCGGTAAAATTTCAATCAATCGCTACTCTTCCAATTTCATGCATGAGAGCTGCTTAAAAGGTAAAATGCCTGTTGGCCGGCTGCTTTTGCTGCTCTTGCTGCTTTTGCCTCATGTTGCATGCAACGCAAACAAGCACTCATTTCCTTGTATGTCAGCCTTGTGTGTGATTGAGGTATTCAAAAGTTTCTCACTGCCTTGACGTCATCTAATACCAAGAGCAGGTTGAGTCTGCCGTTTGCAGCCTGGTTTGCCAGTCGGCCGTTTATTGTTTTAATTTCACACACAGTCGAAAGCATTTGGACATTGTTTACCACTTTGGCATTTGGCTTAGGTGCAACAGCGGCAACAACTGCAGCAACAACCATAATAACAATGGCAACAATTGCAATTGATGTATGCCTCTGAATATGCAACACACGATTTGTGTGTGAAGACAATTGCCTAAACTGAAAAGCTCTTTTTGGGCTGACGTTTGTGGCTCATGTGGCAGATTGTGTGGCAGTGTGTGTGTGTGTGTGTGTGTGTCAGCAGCATATTGTTCACATGATGAAAATAGTAAAGAGAATTGTGAAATAAATCTCTTGTTACGTTATATTAAAATATTAGTACATAAATATAATTAAATTATTGTCTTACATCAAAAAAGATAGAATACTCTAGTCGAGAGATGTCGACTGGTAAGTGTACTAAATATATAGTAGACTTAGTAATGGTTCGATTTTCAATATGAACATATATTTTTTTAATCATTTAAAGGAGTATTTATATTGGTAGAATATATATTTAAAATTGTGTTTTTTGTTGCAAAGGGAAATCGATTTATTTATTATATTTTCGAAATGGAGAAATGTGTTCATAAAATAAAATATGTTAAACGAGATTTAATAACACAAAATTTAAGTTTCTTATTTCCGAGAGACTTTGAAATGAGTTTGATCTTAAATTAAAGGCTAAAATTGATTTGTTTATTGATCAAGAATATATATTGCTTATGAGATCTCTTCTATCTATTCTGAAACGTAATAAAATACAAAGAACTTTTAATTTAAATATTTAAATATTACCAACAGAAAATTGACAAACTCAAAATACATTTTTAGTTGTTGCTAAACTAAATTCAAACTTTTATGCATTTCATCTTTTTGTTTTTTTAATAAATCATTTGTATTTGGGCCATAAAATATTAATTTGCTGCAGGCCCAAAAATATATTCGACCTAAAATTAAAGTCTTTTGCAATAAAAATATATAAATAAACTATAAATGCTTAAAATTGTCAACTTAAATTTAAAGTTTTAGTGAGTTAATTTATTTCTAATTTAATTCTCTATTTCTATTTAAGAAGCGGAATAATTGCTGGCTTTAAGGATGTCGTTGGATGAAGGATGTTCGCTATGTTGGAGGGCATTGCGATACGTGGCGTATACGTCATATGTCGCTGATGCATGTAATAACTCTTTGTGCCGCCCAGCGTGGCAGGCGGGCAGCGGGGCAGAGAGAGTGGCAGACAGGAACAATAAGTGCAATTGAAGTTCCTTGGCAGAGCCTCAAGATTGCGCCACTCGATGTCCTTTGCGCTTTCTCTGTCTCTAACTGTGTGTGTGTGTGTGAGTGTGTGTTGGTGTGTGTGTGTGTGTGTAGTGTGTGTGCCGTACTCGTTGACTGACAAAAACTTGCTGCAATTTTCGACTTGACTGCCAAGGAGTTGAACTCATCCTTGTCGCTGTCGTCGTCGTCGTCGTCTTCGTCGACAAGTTATTTTATTGATAAACTTTTTCCGTGGAGTGGCTCGCGAATGCAAGTAACAAATGGGGGAGGGGGGTGTGGGGTTGGGTGGTGCGTGGGTGGTTTGGTTGTTTTTTTGTGGCGTCCGACGACTCTTTGACTCTGTTGGTTGGGCACTGTCGTAGTGCTGTCTTCACATTGTTTGGCTTAAATGGCATTAAATCCTTTTAATGCTGGGTGCCAGCAGGCGTGCAGGGTGGGTGCGACGGGGGCGACGGGGGCGGCGGGGGCGATGCAAAGACGACTTGGGGCAGGCACTTTGGGGAAATCAATTGTGCTGATTGTCCTGCAATTGAGCTGCCTCAACTGATGGCAGGCGGAGTGTCGTGGGGGAGGGGGGATTGGGGAGAGGAGTCAAATATTCTAACGGCCCGGCTAGTTGTATCTTTTTCTGCAGCTTGATTTTGTCGATGGCTGAGTATTTATTTTTGCTGGCACTTGGCACTTTTTTTTCGAGCTGTTTGCGTTCTTCTTCTTCTTCTTATTTCTTATTTACTCTTTTTGCGAGTGAGGCAAATTGAAGGATTTTCGCTGTTGTTTAAAGGGGAATTTAGCAAACTGTTGCCCGGCATTTCAGCACGCAGGATGCAGGATGCAGGACGCAGGCGATTGTCAATTGTGAATGCGATTTCGAGTTGCTTTATTGTTCTGTTGTAAGATGTGATTCCACCCCAGCCCCCCCTCTCTCTCTCTTCTCCTGCTGCACCTGCACCTGCTGCTATGTGTCCTCGTGCTGGCATCTCGCTCTCTCTCTCTCTCTCACTCTCTCACTCTTTTTATATGTCTGTCACATAGCATTGCCACGTTTATTGCCACTTTTGAGTTGAATGAAATTAAACCCGCTTTTACGAGCAGCTATGTGAGCCTTTCGAGCATCTCTCGATGAGCTCGATGCGCTCTCGACTCCAACTTCAGATCGTTGCAGTCTTTAATCTTTTAGACGCGCCGCTGCCACTGCCACTGCCACTGCCACTGCCGCTGTTGGCCTTTTAATTATGCAAATGCATTGAGGGTTATTAATTGCGAAATGCAGCCACAGCGGCTACAATGCTCAAGGATTTCAACTTTAGAAGTCTTCTTCGTGGTTGGGCTGCTGCCAGTCGAGCCATTAGGCGACCTCAGTTCTTGCTAAAATGCTAAAGGCGACAACAAAAGGCTACATAAAGCCAGAAAAACGACGAGTTAGCAAATCACAAATGATTTTAATCGACTCACAAATACTCTGTTAACAGTTGAATATCAAATCAAATTAGTTAATAAGTTTAAAATTAATAAATTAAAAATTTTAATTTATATGTTTTTGTGGCTTGCTTTTCTTGCAACTGCTAAAATTCTAGCTTCAGCTGCAATATCATTTTTTAGATACGGAAAGACTGCCGGAAATATTGAACACATATATACAAAAAATTATATATAGCTTTTATCAATTTGTCTGGTGCGAATTCTGGCAAATTTTCGATAACTTAACTTTATTGAAATAAAAATAATAATAAACAAAATAATAATAATAAAAAAAATAATAAAATAAAATATATTTACAATATATAATATATATATACAAAATCAATATACCCTTTCAGCTTCAAAAAAATCAAAGCATTCAAAAGAAGAGAAAAAGAAAAAATCGAGCCGCAGCTTGCAGAGTAACAAAAGCCAAAGTGGCCAAAACCAACTGCCAGCAAATCTTTTAGTGCAATCTGAAAAGCGGCTTTCTCTCTCCCTCACTCTCTCCCTCTCTCTGTCTCTCTCTCTCTCTCCCTCTGGCTGGCTTCTTGCAGCGAGGCAAAGTTATCAAGTAAAACGCAACGCTTAGAAAAGCGTGACCACAGCCTCAGTGCCACAGTGGTTGCAGCTAAAGTCAAGGTAGGATTCTGTGTCCAGGTGCAGCCTGCCACAAGATAAACTCCGCAACAAGAGAAACAAAAAAGCAGCGGTTGGTTTGGGGGCAAAAAGAAAACGCAAGTTTAGCAAATTTTTGTTTGTGCTGCAAAAGTTTAACTTGATTTTTCTCTTCTTCTTCTTCTTTTTATTATTCTTCTTCTTCTTCTTCTATTTTAACTTTTCATTTTTCTTGTCCCATTCGCGCTGAATAAATCATTTTTTGAACTGCGCTTTTCTATTCCCTTTGTTTTGGCATTTTATTTTCCATTGTTTTTTGTTGTTTTTTTTTTCATTTCTGTCTTTTGCCACATAAAACAATTGCCGTTAAGTGTTGTTGAGTGCACGTGCAGAGAGTGCCTTGCAACCTGCACGTTGCAAATTGCATTTTGAACAGATTTTTGTGCAAATACTCAAATAAACTGTTGCATCCTTTTTGGGCTGGTTTCTTCGACCTTTTTTGCCTTAAATATTTATTATTTGTTTTTGGCCTAATAACTTTTCATCTGCAAACCCAAAGTGAAGTCACATTTATATATTTTAAAAATTAATACACAAATTTCCAATTACAATCAAACCAACAATTTACAAAATTTTACTTTAAAGCAGTTTCACAAAATCTTTGTTTATCAATAAAATAAATAATAAATAACACAGGTAAATCTGTTGAAAAAGTGCCTAAGTAATTTGTGAATAATATTTAAATTTATTTTTGGGTTTGTTACTTTAAAGTAATTTTAAGTGTGGCTTGATAAATGCAAAGCTAAAAATTTAATAATTATATTAAGAAAAAGAGGCTATTTTAGGAATCGATATCAAATTTTATATTTAAAATTACAAATTATGATATATATTATTTTATATATATTATATATATAATCTAAAGATATGCTTTTCACATATTGCATTTAAAGTTTAAGATTTTCCCTCTTAAGTTTAGCAATATTATTTTGAGCCATATAATTTTTCTTAGACTTGTCGGAAGCACTTTAAGCCATTCGCTCGTTGGCTTTTGATTTACAGGCCGCAATGTGTTGCATGGCATTTTTTGGCTTTTTGCTGTTGCTAATAAGCCACACATACACACACACACATACACACACACACACATACACACTCTCTGGCACTTTTAATTGCCTTCAATTTTCAACACCAACGGCCAAAGCACGTAGCCAAAGTAAAGAGATGGCTCGACTTGGCCATTGTTTTGGCGCTTAAGGCCTTTTCGGCTAACTGGCTGGCTGGTGCGCTTAAATCAACATACGGCTGCCACAAATACACACACACACACAGACACACATACTTAAATACAGTAGTTGGCTAAGGAAGAAGAAGCAGCAGCAGTCAACGTTGTCTTCAACCTTAACGCGCTCCTTGGCGCCTCCTCAAATATTTACATTCCATTTAGGCGCTGTCTGGGCCTGAACGGATGCTGTTGTTGTTGTTGTTGCTGCTGCTGCTGCTGTTGACTAAAGCACTTCATCTTCATTTCACAGTTATTTTCAACTTCATTTGCGTGGTAAATAGGTGTACAAATACGCTCAGTCAGCCATGTGTACTCAGCGACGGCGAGCAGTCTCCAGCCTCGAGACTCCATCTTGGCTCGTGGATGGTGTTAACTCTTCGTTCTGCTTACAGTTTGTGTCTTCTTGGGCAGCACGCCGTCTTGGCATTAATATTTACCCTTATCCCCCACCCCACCCCATGCATCTTCCATTTCCTCGTTACCATGTCACGGTGTCGTTTAACTTATTAGCCTGGCCAGCTCTGTGGTCTATTTGCATTAGCCTTAAACATTTTCGCCGCTTTCCTTATAAGGGTAACGCAAGCTGTGCTTGGCTTAATGAGTGCCTTTGAGCCAAATGTTATTAACATATTGAAATTTATTGGGCAAATATAAGCTTGCATTTATATAAATTAATCTGTTATTTTTGAGTATTAAATTTAATCTAATATTTTTATTTTTAGATATATTTTAATTAATATTTGACTATGCATATTTATTCATAAAAACATAAATTCAAATTTTTATTTTAATTACTTACAATTGTAGAGTGTATCCAAAAGTCGGTGTGCTGCTTTGGTGTGCATAAATTTTTCGGCTAGGGTTGACAAGTAGAGCGAAAAAAAAGTTGGTTAACAGCGAACAATTTTCGTAGATGCAGCGCAGATTAAATAATTCATTAAGGAAAAACTTTAGCGAGTTCACAACACAGCCAGAAAGACATCTTCCTCCCCCGTGTCAACCCCACTCCCCCTCCCCAACCCACTGCCTTGTGGTTGTCATCAGCGTCATCGCCTCGTAGATGTTTTGATAAGCTTTGGGGTAATTAAGCGCTGAGTGTTGCCATAAAATATACCCTTGCAGGCAGCCGGGGCAAAGTTTTCATTCTCATTTTCATTTTCATTTCTTTTTGTTTTATTTTGCGTCGCGCGTTGCATAGACGATATGAATTTAAATAGAAATTAAACTAAAATGAGTAGCTGAATAACAACAACAGCAACAACAAGTACAACAATTGGTGGCTTAAATTGTGCAAGCCATTTGGGCGCCTGGGCCTATTGCAAATATTAAATACAATTTAATAGTAGCGCCAAATTGGCGCAGCTTGTAAACAGGCAAAAGGCCCAAACAGCCAACAGCAATTAAAAGCCAGAAACCTCACGCTTACACTGAGTGCGTGTGTGTGCGGGTGTGTGTGTGTGTATGAGGCACTTCATATGCATGACAATGTCATGGCAACTTGTAAGCAGTCACGCCCCCCCACAACAGCAGCCGCCCATTTTGTGCACCCAGCTGCATTTACTGCAGTCAGATTTATTGCTGAAAAAACACACTTTGTTTGAGTGGGAGTCGCAGTTGGAGTTGCAGTGTTTCCCCCCAAATTTTTTATTTTTATTTCCGTGAACTGAACCAAAATGGTTAAATAGGGTATAATGCAGTTGTACAAGGGTTTTGTAACAGGCAGATGAAAGCAACTTTGGCACAAAAATCAGCTGTTGCAATAAATTAATTAACCGGTCTGAGCTAATATAAGAGTCAGAAATTTGAAATTGTTGAAAACTATTACTTATAAATCAGATCAAGTAAATTTTATTTTTATCAATAATTTTCCTTATTGCCCAATACTGATAAGCATCGATTACAAATGATAATAAAAACAATAATTTTAATATCTTTTTTTTTAATATAAATGCCTTAACAGTTACACTTGAATAACAAAATATTTTCATATTGATCAACAAGTTTTTCAATATATAAAACGAGTACAAACTATGTCTAAGTAAGAACCCTATTTCAGAGTATCTGCCAGTCGAGCGCTCTCGACTTGAGCCTACTTATTTTTCAATATATTTGGAGATTGGCGTTTATTAATAAGCATCGATTACAGTTAATAATAAAAGCCATAATTTTTATGTAAAATAATTTTTTAATTAGTTATTTATACTAGAATAAAAATATATTTTCATATTAATTAAATAGTGTTGATAAGAACAAAGATTACAATTAAATGGGTAAGTAAAAACCCTACTTTACGGTATCCCCGAGTCGAGCACACTCGACTGGTGCTTGCTTATTTTCCAATATATTTGGAGATTGGCCTTTGTTGGCATTGGCTCGAACGCTTGCTCTTTGTCCACGTTAAAACCACTGTAAGTAACTAAGTTGCAGTTGCTGTTGCTTGTTAGTGTCGCAGTGGCAGCGTGGCAGCGTGGCAGTGTGGCAGTGGCAGAGTGGTGGTTGCAATGGCAGTTGCATTGTTTGGCCTGGTTGTCGACTGTCGGCCGGCTTTCAATAACAATTCACACACAGCTTGTTGCATTCATGTCTCTTTTTTTTTGTTGTTGTTTTTTGTTTTGCCATGAAATTTCTTATCGCATTTAATATCTGTTAAATATTCAGATTTTTACGCTTTCTACTTTGATATTCGATTCAGAGCATACAAATTAAATTAAAAGAGAATAATTAATAAGTGGTGAAGTTGATTCGAAGTGCAGCCATTTAAATTGCCATATATTCAATATATATAAATATATATTTAATGTCGTTGAGTAGTGCTTTAAATTAAAAATTGCATGTTTTTTTTTTTTGTAATACACTTTAATTGTTTTATATTTACTTTTTGAATAATGGATGGCTGGGTTGATTATGGTTTCAATATTTACTTTCAGTGCAGTTTACAAAACATTCAATATTCTGAAACATTTGAAATTTCACCTATTATTAGTTTAAGCGTAATTGGAGCCTCAACCAAAAAGCAATTATGCGTATTATGTACTAAATAATCATATTCAAATAATGGCTAAGTGCGCTCAATGGAAATTGTGCTGATATTTTGTACATGTCAAATGTAAACAATCGGCCATAATCCCATATAATTTTGCTCTAATGTTATTTTGTTATTTTTGCATATGTTTTGTGCACTTTATGCCAAAACACGCAATGCCAAATAATGTGCCGCAAATGCAAATACAAATCGAATCGGGTTCGGTGCGTCATCAAAGTCAAATCGAAACAAAATACGTAAACATCGGAATTACAACGTATTTAATTGTTAATTAACTGTAATCAGTCGCATGTCTATTTTGACATGAACATAACAAAGGATTTGCATTGTAAACAGGACGAGATTTTAAATTACTTGCTCTTTTGCCTTGATATATATATATATATGATATCTGATAGAGGTGGTTTACTTGCCAAATTCCAACTAACCAAGAGACACAATTAAATAAATAGAGAAATATTAATTTTTAACTGATTCATTTTAATAGCATTAAAAAAGGCATATTGAACGATTTGAATAAAACACAATTAAATAAATAGAAAATTATTAATTATTAACTGATTAATTTTAATAGTGATAAAAAAGGTTTATTTAACAAACTTGATAGATATAACTTTAATTCTTTTTATCTGCTTCAGACATTTTGAATTAATTTTTTTAATGCGATTCAGAAGCGAAAACTAAATTTAATATACTGAGATGCTCTATCTCAGAGATTATAAGAGCTATGGAATGTAAGTTTTCATATCGATAACTGCACCTTGTTTAGCAAGTATCGATATAAATCGATTTCAGAAAAACTCAGAGACCATAAGAGCTATGGAATATAAGTTTTCATATTGATAACATCATCTCGTTTATTAAACATCGATAGAAATCGATTTCTGATATCGGCAAATGACACAATTATTAGACTATAGGCTTTCCACTGATTTATATAATAAATAAAATAATATTTAATACAATAAATATAATAATAAGCTCGGCTTAAATTTATAACTCAATTCAACACGCATATTTCAGATTTTGTTAAGCTCAAATGTTTTTCAATGTGTATAAATCTAACTGAAGCATTTTTGTGGCTATCGATTATATCTCAGCTTAACTATAAGTTTAAGCTATAGTTGCAAGTTGCATATTCCTGGAAATAGCTGCCACATTTCTACAGCTCTTCTCAGCTGCATTCCGCATATTTCAACTCTTTTGGTATATTTAAAAGAAAAAGTGTTACCCATTAGGCGAGTGCATTAAACTGCCAGTGAATGACTTTAAAAAAAGCCGCCGTCGCTAGGATATTGACTACAAGTTCGCATTGATTTATTGCCGGATTGGGGCACACTGGGCAGCAGTCGCCCACTCTGGTTGGCCGCTGTTCCAGTTGCTCGCCGGTGCATGAATGTCACTGCTGAGCCAAACAGACAAGACAACCTACAAGTTACAACGAACGAACACCGAATTGCGAGCAGACAACATTCCGAACATTGCTAAAAGGCAATGGCAATGGCAAAGGCAAAGGCAAAGGCAAAGGCGAACAGCAACAGCAACAAATAACAACAATAATAGCAAAAACAACACAAACAACATTGGCGAGAGAAAGCCGTAAAAAGTGTAGTGCAAAGAAATCAGCGCACGTTAGCAATTAATAATGGCCAAAAGAAGTGGGAATACTGCAAATGGCCAGACATTTGGCGGCTTGCGTATGGGGAATAAATAAAAAAAAAAAAAACAAGAAAAAAACTAAAAAGAAGACAAAGCCAAAAATGTGATATGGGCACACAAACGAAAGATGGCCAAAAAGGCCACAGCTGCAACCTGTCTAACCAAAGTTGGCCAAGCACAATTTCTGTTAAATGCCATTGAAAATGTCAATAGATTTGCAAAAACTTCTGAAAACAGAAAAGAAAAAAAATGGCAAATAAGCTGTAGAAAAGGGTAAAATTTATATTTGTTACGATTTATTTAAATGGATTATAATAGGGGTTCAAATTTGATTACATTTTCCAGGTGATGCATTCAATTTTGGAATATCTGTTTATAATTTAAAATCGATGCAAAAATTGTTGTAAGCTTTTAAATTTTAAATTACAATAGTTAAGAATTTAACTACCACAAAATTTGTAAATAAATATTGCAAAAACTTTAGGAGCATTAAAAATGTGATTTAATTGATTTCCTGTTTTTTAAAGAGAGCTTAATTTTTAGTCAAAGAGTCTAATAATCAAGCTGACTAATAAATATTATTTAAATTATTAATGATTAATTAAATGGCATATTTCATATGGCGATTCAATTCTTTTCCACCAATTTTAGAAACTTTAATGGCGAAACTTGGCAGTTTTGTTTGAATTTAACTGGCTATTAAAGCCTGGTCGACAACGCGCACTCAGACGGATGCATATAAAAAATTTAATGCCACGTACGCAATCACACACATACACACCCAACACACACACATGCATGCATATGCTGTCATATGTAATTATTAATTTCTAAAAAGCCATTCAAAATAATATAATTTTAAAATGCGTTCTGGCCGCTGACGTGCCTGTAAGCCAGGCGCATAAACGAGCAGTGGGAGCAAAGGGTAGGTTGGCCATAACTGCTCTAACTGTTTGGCAAACTGGTCAATGGTCAATATTTAAAATGGTCGTTGGCTGCTGTTGCAGCTGCAGCTGCATTAATTTATGTGGACCTGCCCGGAATCAATATGCCCGCTGCGTAAAGAAGCAAATTCGCCAACTGGCCCAAAAATATATATATATATATAGAGAGTTGGTAACTATGCCGATTTGGCCATATGCATTCAAATTTCTGCATATGTTTCGAGTTTAATGCGCACGCACACAGTCGTTGTCCCCCCAGCCCCCCCTTGCGAGACCCTATCATACATAGCCAAAGTACTAATCCTAATTTAAATGTTTCGCTCACATTACGCATACGCCGCGTGCGACAGCTCGAATTACTTTGCCAGTGTGCGCAGCATTTGAAATTAACCAGTCAACAATTTAATTGTTGTGCGAAAATTAGCAACAACAAAACAAAAAAAGGATAAAATTTCGAAATTAAAAAAATTAAACACGCCTCGCGACAAAATTGTGTTGCTTAACAATTTTAATTAATCAACTAGTCGCTGCATTAAAATCACATTAAACATAATTGGAAAGTGGAATTTTCATTAGAATCATATTCAGAAATTTCAATACTTAACAATTTACAAAATTTACTCTTTTGAAGTAAAATTTGAAAACTGTGAAAATTACAGAGAACGCCTTGAGGGGGAGCAAGTCAAAATCCAACACATTTCACTGCCTGTTGAGGAACACTTCGGAGCTGGCTTTTGGATACAAAGGAATCCCATCACATTTTTACAGATGATAAAAATAATTTCCTTATGCAATATCTTTGAAATTAATTAGAACGTTTCTAAAAACTCGTTAAAACTCAACGATTAATTTACTTTATCATTATTTATGTCATATGTTCAGTTCTTTCTCCCTTATACTATAAATCTATTTTTCTATATAGCTTAGACTTGGACAAAATTAGCTTCATATCAGTAATGAGTTGCTTAACAAAAGTCAGCAATTTATGGCCAAGAATTCTAATTAGAAAACGGGCTCAAAGTCAATTTCGATAAGCCACAATAACTAAAAGTCTCTCAGCCAGATAAAAATTGAAATGTGCTATAAAAACGGAGTGTTTCACACTTAATTTTCACAAAGCAAAACTTTGACTTTGACTAAGATGTGGTTCTACTTGGGTCTGTTGGTTCTACTCTGCTCGGGAGTAACTCTGCAGGATGCGGCTGGATTTCGCAGGAAGACACGGCAATCGCGCATTGTGAATGGCCAAAACATTTGGATTGAGGATGCACCCTGGCAGGTGGCGCTGTTGAAGCAAGGTGAACTCGCTTGTGGTGGCTCCATCATCAGTGAGGATATCATTGTGACAGCTGCTCAATGCGTGATCAATAGCACCGCTGAACAGTTGACGATTCGTGCTGGTTCCTCCGGGTGGAATTCGGGTGGCCAACTTGTGAAGGTCTCCGATTTTATTATCCACAAACACTTTGGCGAGCAGACCCATGAAAATGATATTGCCCTTTTGCGATTGGCTCGGCCGCTTCAACTTGGCGGAGGTGCTGTCCAAGCGATTCCCATTGCCAAAGAGGATCCGGCAAATGGAGCCGATGCAATTGTTTCGGGCTGGGGTGCTTCCAAATACGAGGGGGATTGTGGACGTCCACGTCAATTGAAGGGGGTGTGGCTGAAAATAATTAATCGCGCAACCTGTGCGCTGTCCAAGTATTCGCTGGTTGGCTTGGTAATCACCGAGGACATGATCTGTGCCAGCGATCAGGGCAAGGCTGCATGCGGCAAAGATGTTGGTGGTCCTTTGGCCACCCACAACGGACTGGTGGGCATTGTTTCCTGGAGTGAGGGTTGCGCCAAGCCCGGCTATCCCGGCGTGTACGCCAATGTTGCACATTTCGCCGATTGGATTGAAAATGCAATTGTCGAGCTGCATAACAATCACCATCAAACAGATGCCACAACCACTAGAATCGCCGAAACCACTGGAACCGCTGGAACCACTGGAGCCACTGGAACCATTGAAACCAATGGAACCGCTGAAACCAATGGAACCACTGGAACCAATGGAACAATAATAACCAATTAAATAATGTTTATAACATTTTTTTGCTTATAATAAAATGTAATTCTTGAATTGCATAAGAATTTTTACTTTATTTATTATTTGTCCAATTGGGGTTAATTATTTTCAATTAGGCAAATAATTAAAACTAAAACTTAACGAATTCTAAATTTAATTGTAGAATTATATCATTTGGCATACATAGAAATAATCAGAAGATTTTTTTTTTAAATTTATAATCGAAGAGCCGCAATTTTCCGGTCTTTATGTAAACTTAATCGTTTATAAATCTTTCTCCATTATTTCCGTTTAAATTTAGTTCATAATACTAAAGTAAAACACTTTGATTTACCGCAAGTCGGTTTTGTGGCTCATAACAATTATTTAAATACTTGCAATTTGTTATTTGTTTCGATTTTTGTGTTATATAAATGAGCTCATATTGTTGCGGCAATGCCATAAATTGAAGCATGTTGCTAATATATATATAAATTTATGTGTGTGTGTATTGTTGCAACAATGTGCGCCACAAATCTCTAAATTCCCACAATAGTTTTTAAAGGGGAAAATAAATTTATTGGCGCGCTGCAACAAAATATTGTGCAAACTTTTAGCGCCAACAAGTTAAATCAAATATATGGCATACACACGCCACTTGTTGTTGTTGTTGTTGTTGTAATTGCTGTCATTAATGTTGTTGCATTTGTTGTTGTTGTTGCAACACCAAGTTCAACAGCAATTAAAATTGCCAAAAAGAAATAAATGCGAGTGGCCAGCAATGCTAACAAAAGGAACAACTACAACAATAACAAGAACAACAACAAATGCTTATCTTAAGTTGCGCTAGTTAACAAACAACAACAATTGTAACAATTGCAACAGCAACAGCAACAAAAACAATGAGCTGAATTCATAGCCGGGACAACAACCCGTGAAACTTTGCTAACATTTTGTTGGCCGCCCAAAATTTGTTCAGGGCAATAAAAATGTTGCCAAGCGTTTGAAGGAGCTGTCGTGGGGGAATCTGTAACTAGCTGAAAAGCGTGACGACACACACACACATCAGTGTGTGTGTGGAACGTAAATCGTTGTAATAGAAACATTGCATTTTATTGCATTTGTTTTCGCTGCTGGCTTTTCTCCCTTTGCTTGCTACACTTTGTTTTTCCTGCTCTGCTTCTTTTTTCTACTTTTTTCTTCTTTTTCTTTTATTTGCAGTTTATTTTTTTTTTTTTGGGCCAATAACATAGAACTGATAAATGGTCGGAACGGCTTTGTGCCAATGTCTCTGCTGCAGCTGCGTCAGCCGCTTACTGTCCATATTTGTCTTTGGCTGTCCGGGCTGCAAACAGCCAAGAAGCTGCTGCACAAATGGCCAATGGAAACTTAACAAAAAGAAACAATTGTGATGTGTGCGAGTTGAGTGTACACGACTAGCAGATACCCTGTAGGACGAACTAAAATAGATTTCTTGTTTTTTTAAATTATTTAAACAATTAAATAATAAATTGTTATATTTATTGGCCAAAGGAGAATATTGAAATTTAAGAAGGAATTCGTTTAAAAATTTAAATTAAATTCGAATAAGCTTAAAAAATAAATTCTTTAGATTCTGATAATCACAGAGATCGACAGACAAACAAGCAGATAATTCCTGCTGCAGTTGCCATCAAAAGCCTTTTACATTTATTTGCACAACTTCAGGCTATACCCTTTACACACATTCTAAAAAATACAGGGTATATAAATACAAAAAAGTATTTTCAATTTGCGCTAAAAGCGCTGCTCGACTAAGTAAAATCCTTGAAGAAAATCCGAATTTGCCAGTGGCCAGTTGAGAGTCGCCCGTCGCCCGTCGCCAGTGGCCAGATCTGTCCTGTGAAAGTTCCTGGATACCGTTTACAGATTCATATGTGGCGTGTGTCGTGTGCTGCTGCAACTTTACTACCTGCCACGCGGTTGCGCCACAAATGAATGTAGCTCTGTTGCTTATAAATGATGGCTTTGCAACCGCGCTATATATACCAGTGTCGGCAGCGATTTGTCTTCGCCATCCGACTGACATTTGAGGGCATACAAAACATAGTTTAATTAACTTAAGTAAATGACCCAAAGGCGTTGCTCGTTGCCAAAGTGCGAACGAAAGATTGGCCAAGTGGTTTTTTTTTTTTTTTTTTTTTGGTATTCTGCAGCCGCAAGATGAATAATGCAAAGGACACTGAAAACTGTCCACATTTGCATAGCACTTGCAGCAAAAAATGGGCACGGGTCGAGGAGGGGAGTTGCAAAGGGAGGGGGCAGATCTGACCACACTTAGTGCATAGCCCGAGGGTCAGCAGGCAAAGGCAAACACATTTGTGCCAACTGATAATGATATGGACACCAGCAGAGTGTGCCAAAATAAAGAGAAACCATATTTCCAATATGGGCGGATTGGGAATATTGCATATTTAGCTAAGATATGAAAGAAATCTCAAGGAATTTGCATTTTTAAAAATATTCAACATTGAATCGAAGCAACATTTTACAAATTACTTTTACAGGTGAAGCTGTAATTTAAAAAGTAAAAATAATTTTATATTTGTAAAAATGTTTTAAATAAAATTTTGTTTGTTTCCCATTTGAATTATTTGCTAACTGAAAAAAAGACATAATTTTTTTTTTGTTCGTTTCCCATTTGAATTATTTGTTAACTGAGAAATAGTCATTAATTTTTTTTTTTTTGCAAAATTACAAATATATTTTATTTTGCACAAATTAACTGTTATTTATTCAAATGTTTATTTGAAAAAAATTAAATTCTAAATTCTTTTAAACATTGAAGAATATTTCTTAAAAAAATAAACTACAGCTTGAACAGAATATATAAAAAGTTCGATATTTGGAGTAATTTTATAAAAATGAAGAGCTGCGGAAATAGCTTAAATTTGTTTAAGTATGAATAGTCAATGCCAGTTTTTAATTCATTGCCAAAATATAATAAATTTATAATTTACGAAACAGACGAGTGTTTTTTGTTGGTCACTTAGATTTGTCCATTACACTAAGCCGCTTTGAGTGCATTTAATCAGCTGAATATATATGCAGATATATATATATATATAAACTCATCTCTGGCAATCAATGAGTGCGCATAAAAAATGTGTAAAGCAAATATTTTTTGACAGCTCTATCAATATATATTTAAGCTTTTGTGTGTGCGAGTGTGTGTGTGTGTTGATGCCACGGATTTAATGCTGCGTGCTGTTTAGTAAAATGGCGAAATAAATGAATTCATAGCGTATCGAATGACTGGCAGGGGAGGGGTGGTGGTAGATGAAATGTAACACGAAGTTGGCAGAGTCAAACAGTGGTAACATTTTGCCATACAGACACACAACTCGGCAGCTTAAAGCGGATTACATCTGAATTATTTGATAATGCCCCATGCACCTGCATCAAAAAATAAACAAGTGAAATGCATCGAAACGCGTTGCGCTTTTCATTGCACTTCATCAATGCCCACATTTATTTTCCATTTACTTTTGGCCACGTTTCTTTTTTTTTTTTTTTAAATACCGAACAGCGATCCTATTATTTTGACATTCCGATTTGTTGTAATTTGTTTGTTTATTTGTTTTCTTTTTTTGGTGTGCAATAGCCATGTTACTAACTGAATTGACAAACAAACGATGATTGCTTTGAGTTGGCTTTGCACTTTGTTAACTTATTTGTTTGTTCTGTGAAAAAAATAGGTTAAATAATGGCAAACAAATTTATGGAACTTTTAAAACTTGAAAAGGTATTTTTTTTATATAGGAATTTATTAAACCAATTTTTAGATTTAACTAAAACATTAATTTAGATTAAAATTTGGTGGAAAGTATTTTAAATTTAAAACTGAAATGAATTTCGTTTTTTGTGCACTAAAAATGCATAAGACTCACTACTAAATTCATTGTTGGCAAATGTTGCCAATTTTCACTAGCGCAGCAATTACTCAACAGGCCAGCCAGCAACACCGATGGCGGCAAGGACGACCCTGGGCGCTGTTTACAGTTACGAGCAACGAGCGGCGCGCTGCGAGCTGCAAGCTGCCAGCGATGCCAGCAGCGAAATAGAGTCGCAGGCCAGCATTTTGGCTGGCAGGCAACGAAACAATTGTTGACAAAAATATTTGCATGCACTTTGGGGTGCACTTGGCAGCAGTGTTGCAGCGTTGCACTGCACTGCCATCTAATATGCAACACCTATGACAGGCGCCCGCTTGACATTTGAAATCGTTTGGCCCCCGGCGGCAACAAAAACTGAGACAACTGAAAAGTGTTGCATAAAACAGGGCGCAGCTGGCGCACACTGAGCGAAAGGTTAGCGTAACCCTGACCAGGATCAACAGCAGCAGCAGAGCAGAGCAAGTTTAAATGTTGCCACACTTGCAACCAACTGAAAACATACCTGTCAGCAATTTGCAGCCGAATTTGTCAAGCAAAAGTCGGTAAAAATTAGAAAAATTATGACTCCCGCAATTGCTGAAAGGGGGGCGGAAGAGAAGCGTATCGTTAGATACAGCATAGTTCACAGTTAGGCAACTGTTGCTTTTGGCCACAGTTAGACACACACACACGCACACACACGCACATTTGCACGTCGCAAAGTTTTCAAATAGAAAATGTTTAATTTCCCCAAAGACAACGCCGATGCGGCTGTTGCCACTGAAAACGCAACGTTTTCAAGCTAGGCTAAGAAAACTTTCTTTATATTTTACAATGTGTGGGTGTATGTGTGTGTAGTCCACCGTTGCTGCAACAGTGCAACCAAAAAGTTTTTTGGGTCTTCGGATAAAGTTCGGGGCAAGCGAGCGTTCGCTCCTCCACAGCGGCAAAGTCGAACTTGTTAGTTTGAAAATTATATTATTTTAGAACTTTTCAAATGTCGCCAGAGAATCGAGTCCAACATTTTCGCTCAACACCAGTGACAAATTGTTGCTGTGTGTGTGTGTGTGTGTGTGTGTGTGTAGTTAATTCTACGTAGCCAGTTAATCAAGAGTCTTACAATTGTTTTATTAATATTTAAATTTAGACTTTAAATATTACTGCTTTAATCAACTTAAGTCTAGACTTGAACTTGGCTTATAAACTAAATACAAAATAGCCGCAAGTAAACAACTTTGCCAAGTGTTGTTGCCATAATTTCTGAATAAACAAAATGCACAAAAGTTTTACTTAAGTGAATTTATAGTGATATTTTCAGCAGTTTATGCAGCTGAGCGGATAAATAAATAATTTACTAATAAACACGGGAATGAAACAGGTAAAGCTGCTTATGAAGAACCAGACACATGGCTAAATAAGTTAAGAATGTGTGAGCTGTAAATTTGGCCAATTGGAGACTTGGGAATTCAATAAGATAATAATTATAAAACCAATATGAATAGTCGATCGAAAGATGAGTTTTTGATTATGAAAAGTATTTATTTTGTAAGTTTTGCTTACCAAACTTAGTTTATGCTCAACATTGGATAACTATATAATTTATATTTCCTAGGAACAAATTTTTCCTATTGAATTTGTAATGAATTTTAAATAGAGATGTGTTAAATTTCTGTGTGTCTTATATTATTATTATTATCAGTTGGGGGTTCTGTGCATAATAGATCTATTGTGCCAGTTCCTAAACGAATGTCAGGATCTTTGATGGGTCGAGGGCTACTATGTCTTTGACATTCATAACATTTATCCCTAGGATGCTGCATCTTTTCCTGGCAAGGGCGTTAAATTCTGTTAGGATGTGAGTTGAAGACTCCTCCTCGACCTCACAAAACCTACATTGGCTGCTGCTGCAGATACCCATTTTGAACAGGTGGCTTTTTAGTCTACAATGTCCTGTCAGTAGACCGACAAGTATCCTTAGCTTAATCCTATCCATGGATATTACTTGCTTAAATCGTTTATGATTATAGCCGCCCAAAAGACATTTGGCCTGTCGGAGTCCCGGTGCTTCCTCCCAGCGTCGAAGTTTCTTATATAACCTTTCTTGCTTTTTTTTTAAACATAATAATATCTTTAAATAATATGCTGCCCATCTTATAGCTATTTTCGCTTCTAATTCCCAAATAGTTCAAGCACATAAAGCATTAATTGTTGGCCATTAAATGCATGCTGTAAGTCAATCAATGCTCTTAGCCATAATATGTTTATCCACAATTAACCAAAGAGGAGCAGAGAAGAGCTGGATTTCTGGGTACATTTGGAGAGCTAAATCACAGGTCACAAAATACTTAGTACTAGTACTGACTAAAATCTCAATTGACTGTTTATGGCTGGGGAAAAACGGGGTTTTCTTGTTGCATTTGGATGCATTTTGGGGGCATTTGGTGCCCCGTCAGCCTGTCAACATATTCACTTTGATGTTTCCCTTTCAATTTCAAGTCACTTGGGCAGATTAAATGGCCAACCTGCTGTTGCTGTTGCTTGTGGTTGCGGGGGCATGCCACGATAAATGGTTCGGTGCTTTTGGGTTGTCCATCGACGGCTGGCAAGTTGCAAGTTGTGTGTGTTGCAAGTGCAAGCGGCTGCGTCAGCTGTTGGCCAAATGCATTGCCTAAACGATAATCACGTTTGGTTATGCGCCTGTTTGCTGTTGTTTCTGTTTTTGTTGTTGTTGTTTTTGTTGCTGTTGTTGTTGCTGTTGTTTTTGTTGTAGCTTTTGCTGCATGCGTTGCATTTGCATTTGGGGCCTCTATGCTATGGCATCTCGTGGTGTGGTTTATTGCAACATCTTGTCCAATTTATTACCACTTTCATTTGGTAGCATAATAGGCAAAGTCGACACACACACACACACACAGAAACACACACACACAAAGTTGCAAGCACTTGCGGTAAATGTGCATATCTATAACACGTTGCACTCAAAAATACTAAAACTCACTGAGACTATTTCGATGAGGCACATGTCTCGTCTGCCCCATTTCTGCTTCATCAGTTACATGCTTTGAATAATTGAAGCGTATTTATTCCTAATCGCCTACTCCAACTATGCCATATACCACACACACACACATCTATATATATATGTATATATATATATCTATTTTTTTTTTTATTTCTTTGGCCTTTTGCATTTGGTATTTAATTATTATTTTTGCTTATATCATTTTTGAGCCTTAAAAGGCCTTTTCTTTGACTGCACCAAATTGCAAAAATTTTGCTCAATTTTCTGTGTATTTTTCTCTCTTTCAGTAATTTTTTTTTTCTTGTTTTTTTTTTGCTGATTGTTGCAGAAACTGCAATTGCAATTATTGCATATTAGGCGTGTTGGCATTAACATGTGCTGGGCCAGGCTGGCTTTCTGACTGCCTGTTAGACACCCCGACTGGCAAGTTCAACAGCCCGTTCATAAATTACGTATACGCCTCTGTGTGTGTGCCTCAAATGCCATTTTCAACTGCATATCCCCAGGCGCACTTAGAACATCATCGTCGCAGCCTTTTGATACCAGGCCGCATGCGAAAAATGCCAGCTAACAGCAAAAAAAAGGAGAAAACTAGCGAGCTGAGATTTTGTTATAGTTTAGGGGATTGACTATAATATACCCGACAATTGCTTAGACTTTTTATTATTTGTGGCAACTGAATTTTGAATGTTTACCATGAGCGATCTATGTAGAGTTTTATTCATTTCTAATGAAGGAATTATATTTTTTATTTATTTTATTTCATTTATTTTATTATTATTATTATTTTACTTTTATATTTTAACTTTAGAGTTTTTATTCCTTTCCAATGAAGGGGATATATTTTTTTAGTTTTAGCTTTAGAGTTTTATTACTTTTCAATGAAGGGAATCTACCATAAAAGATAAGTTGCAACTTAGCTTAATATTAAGGCCAGATCAGAAAACGATGATTAAGAATCTTAAGAATATTACATAACTCTAAGTGGTATATTTTCATGTTAGCCACGTTTCATACATCAATCATTAATCAAATAAAATAAAATTTGGTTCCAAAAGTTTCTCGTAAACTTAATTTAATAAAAATAATTTGCTTGCCAATTTGAAAATATAATAAAATAATAAAATAATAATAATAATACTAACCGAATCATTTCAAAACATCAAAATGAATATTAATTTATATTGAATGCGCTTCTTGTATTGTTTATTTATTTATTTTTTGGAAACATTATATTATTAAATATTAATTTATACTGAATGCGCTTCTTGAATAGTTTTTTTTTTTTTTTAAAACATTATATTTTTAATTTTTATTTTTATTATATCTTCGCTTACACAAAACTTCTAAGCGGATTTAAGGACTACAAGCAGCAGGTTTATTAGTGACAAAGGACAAAGGACTAGTTAGTCGAGCACTGCTGGAGACTATATTTTTATAGAATAATATGCCACTTTATGTTGCATGAGTGTGGGTAGCTTAACGCTCGAGTGTTGAACGCGGTACTTTCAGAGGCTTAACCGTTTGTTTTTTGTTGTTGTTGTTGTTTTTGTATTTTGAATCTGGTGGCTTTGTGTGCGTCTTTTGTGGCTGTTTGCTGTTTGTTTGCCTGTTTGTTAGTCAACAACGACAAACAAGAAAAAAAAAAACACCAACACTCGAGCAGAACTGCCAGCAGAGTTGCGAGTTTTAATTGCACTGAAAACAAAATGCTAAACACTTGTTGGCTGCCTCGCTGCCACCGCGGGCTACTTTCTACATTTCGAGTCGCCTCGTCGAGGTGTCAGACTGCAGTGGCAAAGCGGCAACGCCTAGCAGTAGTCATAGTAGTAGTGGTAGTCATAGCAGTAGTGGTAGTCCTGCTCGTCCTTTGATTGCGACTCTGTACCATAACTGAAGGCAGTTTTCAGCTTTTGGCACACTGCTGCAAATTGTTTTCAAGTGTCCGCCATTCGCTTTGATCGTTGGCAAACATTCTGCGACAGTTGCAGCTGAGTTGAGTTCTCACTGCAGTCCAGAAAAAAAATATATATATATCTATATCTATATCTATTTCCTATTTCAATTGCAGCACGAATACAGAGACACAAAATATTGAAAGCTCAGTTGGCGTATTGAGAAATTGAAAAGTTTGATTTTTACAAGAGTATTTTTATTGCTTTCTTTTTTTCTGCTATTTTGGCAGTAACCAAACGAAGTTGAAGTCATTGATGAATGATGCTGTTTCGCCTTGGGCCAACAAACTGCACTAAAAATATTATACAAATTTGGTTTTGTTAATGCCACAAATGAATAGTTGATTCAATAACAAATGTCTTTCTCATTAAACCAAACTGTATTCGACTGCAATTATGCTAAAAAAAAAAACTATCAATGCGAATTGCGTAAGCATTTCCAAATTCTCAACAACTGCCCCAAAATGAACAATTTAATTTTACGTAGAATCGATAAACTTGCTGCTGGCCTCAATTGTCTGTAATCGTCGGTTAGTCTCTGTAATTAACTTTGATTTGTTTGAGGCAACAATAGCAACAGTTATTATTCTTTTTTCTATTACACACACACACTCCCATACACCCACACACATTCCCACTGTGCAGCTGACAGTTGACGCTGCATGTTGCAGCTGCAGTTTTAATAATATTTGTTTTTTGTTGTTGTTAGTTTTTAGTGCTCTTTTTTTCATGGCTATCACAACAAGCAAACAATCAAGCAGCGAGTCTAACTCACAAAACCGGACAAAAGTTTAACAAAAAAACTTTGTTTTTGTTCTTGCTGATGCTGCTCATGTTGCTGCTGCTGTTGCTGCTGCTGTTATTGTTGTTGTTGTTGCTACTGTTGTTGCTGTTGCATGTGATACGATTTTTATGTAAAACATAATTGCAGATTAGTCGCAACGGAAATGTGAAGTACAAAAACGAAAGCGCTGGCAATACAAATTGTAATCGTTCTGTTGCCGCTTAAAGAGGATTACAATAAAAAAACAACTAAGAATGCACAAGTCGAGAGTGCTCGACTTGGAGTTGCTCTGAATACACAGTAGTCTTGCTGTAATATTTATATTTGTTATTTAATCTTAAGAAAAATTTGACAGCTATGTCTGGGCATAGTCTATTTTTTAGACGGAAAATTTTATCTTTAAAATTGTATTTTTTTATTGCTTTCAGAAATCGATTAATATCGCTTCAAGGCGCAGTTGTTGTTGTTGAGAAAATTAAGTCTCTGGCGACTGAAGTCTCTGCTTCGACAGACATGACTAAATCGGCTTGATTCTTTTTGTTAATCAAAAAAATATATATATTTTGTGCTTACCTTTTTCAGCCAACTTGGCATGCCCCTTCTAGCCATTTTTAATGGATGCAGGGTATACAAAAGCGTGGAATAAGCTGCCAGACAGCAGAGTAGATAAAATGTCAGCGATCGGCTGTAAGAATGCAGGGGAAAAGGGTATTCATTGCAACACTGCCAGTGGCAGTGGCACAGACAAACTTTGCCGCAATTCAAGTATTCGAGTATTTGAGTATTCATATTTCTGGTTTTTTGCTTTGAGGCACTTAACTCCAACCAAAGATATTTCAATCAATTAAAATGTACCACACAAAAAAAAAAAAAAAAAAAAAAATTTATAAGCTTTTGCCGGAAGCAGAAATAGCTTTGGGCCACCAATCACTCAGCACGACGAGCATAGCTCAAGTTACCAGTTGAATATATGAATTAACAAACACACACACACACACACACACAAACACACACGCACACACACTCAGATAGTTGGAGTCATGCGTTTCGCCTATTTGCACAACAAATGAAGTTGAAAATGGCTTCACTGGTTGTGTGCAGCAGTTAAAAGTTGTTGTTGTTGTTCTTGTTGTTGTTGTGGCCCACTTTAAATGGAACGTAAATATTTGAGTTGCATTGGCAGCCAGTCGAGGACAGAAAGATGCCGAAAGATTCTCTCACCTGATGGCCAGATAGCAGGTAATAGCTGCTCCAATCTGCTCTGCCCCTCAATCGATCCACATTGATTTGCTTCATTTTTGGGTGCCTGCAAACAGCTTCAACTTCACACAAATACTGCCCATTCAAATGAATTTTCAGTCTTCACCTTGCCACTTGCCACTTGCCCCTTGTCAATGCTCTCTCCATTTACCGTGTACGGCATTAAAAAGGCGCTGCTTGAGTTCTCCTGCAGTTGGCATTTTGAATACTCAATTATTTTATACTTAAATGGGATGCGTTTCCCCTGCCAATTCCTGTAATTGATCAACATTTGTTTTAATTTTCCATTTTAGTATACCACTTGGGATTATATCGAAGTTGCTTTTCCTTGACATTTTCAGTTCACATCTTCAAAAAAAAACATAAGAAAACTCTTCTGGCTTTCGAGTTGTCTGAGCTGTCAATTGAGGTTATTTAACAGCTTTTTATTGAAGTGAAATGAACGATTTTGGTAAGCTTCTTAAATATTCTTTTACATTTTCATGTATAATAAATTTTACACAACTTAAGAGTTTTTTTTTCGAACTTTAAGATATAGAGTCTTGTTCCTAAAAAATGATGTTTTTGCATAGTGGGAGTTATGGTTCAACTGTTAAGATAATTAGTGCAGAGTACAAAGATTAGCTCTAACCAAGCTAAGCTAAACATTTGTGAGAAATTTTATAATCCTTAAAGATCATTCGGGTATATGCAGGATTCTCTACTTGCTAGACTTCTTGTTATATGATCCTTGACATACAGAAGATAAAAACAATTTAAATCAAATTATGAATTTAATTTTGAGTTTGATTATCCATCCTTCTCGGTGGAACAAAGATTTGTCAGATTTAAATAGAGTGGTTCTTGCTTATCAGCCCCACAATTGGTTGACTTCCCAGAAACATCTGCTAAATGTGCCTCTGGATTCTGTTTTTTATAATCTGCAGAAATACATTTTTACCCAGGATATAAGTTCTAATTTTAGATGCTGAAGTTTTTATAAATAATATGCTAACATCAATGAAGAATTCCATATAAGTTCTGCGTTTTTTTATTTAACAGCTTCAGAGCCCCATCTTTTAAGCTTCTTATTATTTTGACAAATTCTATACTAACATAATCCAAAAAAAATTAAAATGAGATTTTTGTAAGCATTTCGCTTAAATGATATATAATATATATATATATACATGTAAATATATATATATATACATGTACATATGATTTACATAGATGACTTTGAGCCATGTGGCAACTCTATAAATTAGCTACTTGGTAACAAGTCAAGCGGCGCCTTAGTTGCTGTTGTTGCTGCTGTTGTTGCTGTTGTTGCTGTTGTTGCTGTTGTTGTTGTTGCAGTTGCAATTGCAGTTGGTGACTGTGTCGACGCCTCTGGTCTTTAATAAATGGACCGCATAAGAGCATAAATTATTTTGGGTAGTCCAGCTGCTGCCTGCCCCTCGGCTTATGTTCGCATATTTGCGCAGCATACTTCTGGGCGCCAAACGCGAATTGCTGTGCATCAGCAAAAGCGTTGCATGCTTCTCGGTTGCGCATGACTTGGCTAAGGTCCCTAACCGCTCCGGCCTCCCTCTCGCCAACCCTATCAACGCACTAACCCTTTCCCTTTTTGGCGGAACACGTTGCAGTAAAAAAACATTTGGGCACAGCGCTCATTTTTTTTCTGTTTATTTATTTTCTTTTTATTGTTTTTACTTTGTTTTTTTTTTGCGAGTGTGTGTTGATTTTTATTTTTTTATTTTTTTTGTGTGTGTGTGTGTGTGTATAGTTTTTACTTAAAATAAATGTGGCTTTTTAATCATAATATATTCACAGTGTTTAAGTTAAACTAATGTTTGTTTTTTTCTCGTATTTTAATGCTTGCAATATTTGTATCCCATTATCATATATTGATTTAATTCATTTGTTATTCAGTTTCCTCTTTACTGTAAACTTTAATACAATTTTTATAGCATATTTACATTTTGGTGTCTTTAAATAAGTGCTCAACTTTATTATAAAGTTGCAATAATTAGTTATACATAATGTACGTATTTGCTAAATTAAGTATTTCCTTTAGAAATAATTATAAAATTCATTAAGAAATGCACTTTAATTCATTTGCCGATATGTTTGTGAGGGTGTCTATTTAATTTTGAGTGTGTTTGTGTGTGATTTACGGCTTGTTGCACTTAGATGATGCGTGTGTGTGTGTGTGTGTGTGTGTGTGTGTGCTTGGGTGCCTAATAATCATAATTCAGCTGCTGAAACATTTAGCTAAAACATTTGATTAGAATTGAGCTCACAGTTTTGCAATTAGAAATCAGAAATTTATAATATTATAGACCTATGTAAAGTGGCAACATTAAATTGCGACAAACTCAACTAACTTGATATATTGCACACGATTTTTGTGTATTTTGTTTGCCAACGGCAAAAAACATTTGTGCTACTTTATTGCGAAATAAACATTCAACATACAATTTGTAGACACTAATCTAAAAACTATAAAGTTCATCTTACAACTAACCGACTGCAACTGTACAGTTGCACACAAATATATATATATAGATATATATATATATATGTATCGTATATAACATGCTTAACATTTATGTATGTGTGTATGTGTGTACTTTATAAGTAGGCCGCATTCATCATTCGTCTCGGTTGACAATCCTTAACCAAAGCCCGCATAATTTATGCAACAAATAACATGCCTAGTAAAATTACCGAAAAATTTGGTTTTCATTTAGATTTTCTTTTCTTTCTTTTTTTTGTTTTGCTAGAAACCTTAACTATTGTATTTTTTCATTAATGTGTGTGTGTGTTTGTGTGTGTGTGTGTGTGTTTGTGTGTGTGTGTATGTTGTTGGCTTGTCTGCTAACTTGCAATAAACGCTCTTCAAAAATAAACTTAACTGTTTTTATTTTTGGTTTTTTGATTAGCAATCCTCTCCATCTATCTGACCAGCAGGAGCAGCAACAGCACCGATATCAGTATGCCCAAAGTATTGTGGCTTATGGTACTTGCACCATCGCCTTCCCCATCGCGACATATGTGTGGATGCCGCGTGAAGTCTTCGCAATATATCTGAAATTGTGTGGCAAGAAATAAATGCTGGGAAATTAATAGATGCATAGATTATATATATTCTTGATCAGTAGCATTAGACGAGTCTTTATAGTTCTGTAAGTCTTTCTATTTGCTTCTTTGTGAATTAGGCCATTAGTTTTAAAGTTATAGTTTTGAAACTTGTTATATATCCGTCCTTATTCCATTATGCTCCTCACATTTCTCCAACATCTGACTTCTTTATTATGTTGTTGATTGGAACAATCGCTATTAGTTTTTCCTTCGTTCCTTCTCGTTACTTGATGACTTAAAAGTCTTCCCCGTTTTTTATTACAATTTATTAACTTTTTTATTGAATTCGCTTACCTTTGTTAAACTGTTTGCATATTTATCAACCAGCTCTCGTGTAAACTTGGCCGCTTCATTACCACATATCTTACGCGCTGCATTTTCAGAGCAATCAACCAGCTCATTTATCGAACTGTGGAATAGAAAACATATGATTAGATTATTTTAATGTCTCAACAGAATTATTAAAAAATTGAGTTTGGTATTAACATAGGAGACTTATATAATTTAGGTTAATCTCTCAATTAGCTAGATTTTTTAATATATATAAATATATATATATATATATATATATATATAATGTAGGCCATTATAACATAAAATCATTCACACCGTTTCGAGGTGAGCTGGTAATTAAAAGTTAAGTAGATAAGATAATTTCAAGTTTAACTAAAAAACTTCATTTATATTATTTATACTTTAAGTCTAGTTTGAGCTGATAAACAAGTGGGTTTATTTCTAAGCCGATCAAGTAATAAACTTATAATTAAGATATGTAAATTATTGACTCACCAGCAAATTGTCTTAATATTCTCATTAAGCGTGCCATTCTCGGGATTCTCCTGATTTTTGTTGGGTTTGAGAAAGACCATGGTCTCCTTGTAGCGATTGGCGCACACCTCGAAATCCTTCTTGGCCATTTCCGAGCAGGGCGCATGCTTCAGATACTCTGCAAGGAAGCAGGCAGCTTAGCGGCAGCTGTCAACCGAAATGCTATTTGTAAACTTACCCTCCTGGAACTCGCCTTTGTTGCACAGATCCCGGATGAATTGATTGGTGCCATGGTAGAGCTTATTGAATTGATTTCGCTGCTGCAGATCCATGCAGCGACGCGTATAGCTCTGAATGCAACGGACACCCTTCCTCAGCTCACTGTTGCATGAATGATAACAAACCAAGTGATGATGATGATGATAATGTTGTTGTTGATGGTGATAATGTTGTTGTTGATGCTTCAATTGCATAGGTATGACTATTGTGGGGAATACTTACTGACAAAGTTTATCCAGTTCCTCCTTCTTGGCAGCGCCAATCGAAAATTCCGACGTTAAATGCAGCATTTCAAGTGGTTCGGCGCACTTTGTGAACTCCTCCTGGCCACATTCCTCAGAACTTACGACCGCCATCAGCAACGCTACATTTTGTTGCGAAATTCGAGTACACAAATGTAACAATGAACGAAGGACGGCCGAAGGGTAGTCGAAGGGTGGGGGGGGGGGGTGAAACAGAGGTGCAGAAGGGGACAAATAAACAAGCTGGCAAACAAACAGTTGGGATAGTGTGCTCCAGAGTTGAAAGCTAAAAGGCAATCTGAGACTTGCCGCCTCACACACACACACACAAACACACACACAATCCCCCTCTCACCAACACCGTTCCTCTCTCTCTCTCTCTTTCTCTTTCTCTCGCTGGCTTGCTGGCTGCTGCAACTGCGAAGTTGCAAATGTGCGTCAGGGGTAATAAAGTTGGGCGTAAGTGAAATTGGCATTTCATAAATTTAAACTTTTCACTTTTTCGAAGCACTCACATACGCTATTCCCCCCTCTTTCTCGCTCTCTCTGTACCTCTCTCTATCTCTCTATCTCTGTGTCTCAATCTCAATCTATCTATTTGGCGGAAGTTATGGCGCTGCCAATTAAAATGACTGACAGCTCCTCAGCTTAGCTGATCGTCTGACTAACTGATAAGACACATTGACATCCCATACTGACGCTCGCTACGAAAATCGGTCTTGAACCCTGATCCCAAATCGAACCATATATTTTTTCCACTCACCTGCCAGCAGCAGCGTCATTGTCGTCTTCCAACTGCAACAACTTGTATGCATTTTCGATTTGTATTTTTTGCCTTCAGTTTTTGTCTAGTTTTTGAATTGAATTCTTAAGGTCTTTTTTGGCTATTTTCTGTTTACACTTTACACACCTTTTATATAGTCACTTGCATATAATTTCCATCGATAATTGCCTGAGGCGAAATGAAAAATACATTGTAAGCCGGAAGTAAATATAAACAAAAGCTTTCTACTAATTGATACAAGTTCCTCCCAAATGATTTAATACTGCATGCCATTTACATACACTTTTTACAGATATTTCCGTACTTTTATTCAGTTTGCGACTCATTGTTATTAATTCATATAAATAAAATCTATAACTAGTAAGAGGAGTTCTTTTGTAGATAAAATCCAATTGCTGACTATATATACTTTTTTTTTACATTTATATATCTTATCTATATAGTCTGCATTAAAGGGTATTCGGCAGTTCTGCATGCATTCTCGCACATTGCATTTACAAATTTGAAATATTTTAAAACTGTTGACATTTATAAGCTCTATTAATTATTCCGCTACCAAATTAAATATTTCGAAACTGAATTAAACCAAAAATTCTCAAAAAAGCGACAAATTCTATAAATACATAAAAAAAAATAAACAATCGTCTAAGAAAACGAAAGCCGAAAGCGTCAATTGTTTTTGTCGTTGTTTTTGTTTCATCTTCAATTCTTTGCGGTTGTTTTGTTGCTGTTAATTTTTTGGCAGCATTTTTGTTTTTGTATATAGCATGAATGGATGAGAGAGGAGGGAGCATTTGAAGAGTTGATGCCATCTTGTCAGAGATCAACTGCGAGCAAAGTACAATGCTCTTCACTGAACTACAAGACTTGCTGTAAATATGTTGATTATTGAAATCAATTTGGCTCTACACTAAGCTGAGCCTTTAGAGACTTAAACTAAATTATCAGAAATTCATGAAAAGTTAATTAATTATTGCTGTGTTGAGAACAATAAGAAAACATAATGTAATGAATTTTACATTAAATTTAGTGAAGAAAAACAAAGAAAAAGTTTAGAATAAAGAAACAATTTTCAAGCCAAAGTGAATAAATTCAAATCAATGAATAAATAGAATAGATTCTCTGTTATTCTAAAAAAAATAATTTTCTGTGTATCATGTATATAATTTGCATAGTAAATGCAATACGCCCTCTCGAAAATGACTTGGAATACGATTTACATATTTATAGCTATACAACCTATAATTACTATTAAAATGCAAATGAGTTTTAATTGCAAGGGAATTTTGCAATCATTATTAATTTTTTTTTTAAACAAAGTGAGATCGTTTCAAAAATAAGACCGAGCTTAAATATAGTAATATGATGAGGTCAAATAAATCTTATGCAATTATATACAACAAGATTTTTCCTAAACGAATATAAAAATGCAGTCAAAGTGCATATATAAATCGATATGCTCAACTCAAAATGATCAACGTACGCAGTACGAAATTGCGTAGGCGCAGAGCACGAAAAAGAGGCATAGAAAATAAAATTAAAAGAAAATGTGAAACAAAATGATTTTGCTTTGCAGTTTGTTTTTTTGCCAAACTATGTTTTTTCGTATTCTGTGGTTTGCTTATACTGCACTAATGCACAAGTGAGGTAAGTGTGTGGGTGTTTTTGCGTGCATTAAGCTAGATATTTATTTATGACATCTATTTGGAAAGCACTTTCAGTGGGCCATAAATAAAAATTGGCACTAATTCGAAATTCGAAATTAATTTTTTACAAAATAGATGTTTTGACAAGGTCAGTTATTGTGGGTATATTTTCTATTAGAATTTAATGTGATTTATTCGGTTTAAGAAATTACCAAGTTTAAATAAGAAAATTTAAATTGAAATAAAACTGTGTAAGAATCTACATTTTGCGCTCAAATTGTGTTATTGATGATCAGCTGTTGCTTCAATTGACAAACAAAGAAAACAAAACACTTAAGCAACCTCAAAAATATTCATGTAAAATTCATAAAAGAGTCAAACCAACAAAAAAGAAGAAGACAATGCTTAAGAAATTGAGCGAGTTTTATTTTTGAGACAGATCGGAAAATATTGCATATGTGTTGCCTTGAAAGCAAGACACTAGGCAAAAGAGCGGGGGGCGCAGGGCCAGCACGTGATGCAAAGAGTGTGCATAAAGAATGCAGTCGGACGAGCCTCTCGCCAAAGCAGAGCAAAGCAAAGCAAAGCAGAGCAAATCAAAGCAGAGCAGAGCAGAGCAAATCATTGCGAAGCGATCTGTGTTTGTGCAGCCGGCATAGAAAATCCGGTTTCTTATATTTTGAGTATTTTTAGCTCTTTAACGTGCCTGTGTGGTTTCATGTGTTTGTCAATGTTTAAGTAACTGTTAATTGTGATTATTTATTGTTATTGCATTTACAGTTAGGGCGCGACGATCGACGAACGTAAATTTGTCTGAAACACTTTTCCCCCAAAAAATAAGCTGTTTTAGTCTCGAGACGCAAGCGCGCCGCGTTGTTCGCCGTGCGAGTAACAAAAACGTACTAAAGAAACAGCAGTCGCAGCCAACAGCAGACAGCAGTCACCATCAGCAGCAGCAGCAGACTACACGGCTACCACACCCCATCCCACCCCACGGTAAACAGCTTCGGCTGTAGGCACGAATGGCAAGCGACCACTCGTTTGAATACTTGTCGGGCATGTTGCTGGCAACCTTTAAAATGTTGCTAGCTGCGTGTGAAACAACAGGTATATTTGCATGTTGCTAGCGTACGTGTGTTGCCAGCGAGTTGTTAGTGTGTTGACAGCTGCACTTATGATAAACAGCCAATCAGCAAAGACGTCGCTTTACAAGCCAAATATCACTTCAGTTTATTGTCTTCTTTTCTTTGGCCGCACTTGATTTATTATAAGCAGCTGATTATTTTTGGCTAGTACACATTTATTTAATTAATTGAATGAGCCGAGAGCTCTTGAATTTCCTGTCTGTACGATAAGATTTGCGCTTAAGCAGCTATCTATCTGCCGGGCCAACTGTTGGCCTCGCCAATAAGCCAATAAGCCTTAGACAATTGTAGCCAATAATAATTTCATTTTGGTTTGTAAAATATTTGTTGTTTATATTTGCGTAACACAAACACAAAAACAAACACAAACAACAGCAGCAACAACAACAACAACAACAACAACAGGCGACAACAGGAGCTGTCAACGGTGTCACTTCAATTCAAGTGTCAAAATTTACACGTGTGTCCTTTTGTTTTCTTTGTCACGCACATGCTATCTCACTCCCACCCCCAGCGCAAGCCAACACCTGTACTTTTTGTGGAGTAGGGTATTCTCTGCGTGTAAGCCCAAAAAGTGAAAGGAGTTAAAAGGGTAATTTCAGTGAGAATATCAAGTCAATTATATTTCTTCCAATTTACTCCCATTTTTTTAAAGTTATAATTAAATCTATTAGTATGTAAAAGTTTTTTTTATTGATTAAAACTAAAAAATATTTAAATTTAATAGGCTCATGTTGGGAACTGATTCGTCAATTGTTTCCCATTCAAAGTTAAGAATTAATTTTTAATGAAAAACCCGTACGAAAAGTATCAAATTAATTTCTTCATAAATTAAATCATATCTTTTCATTATAAATTACTTATCTTTAAACTTTAGCTATAAACTTTAATATATAGGCTAAATTTTGTTAAAAATAAGCAACGTCAGTTGGAAAATTCAAATGGTCTGGTGCAGGTATGTGTTAGTTGAGTAACTGTTTTTCATTTTGGCCATTGTTTGTGTTTAGTTAATATGCAACATTCCGTTGAGTTGAGCTTTGTTTGCTATATGCCAATTTGTCGCAATGTTTGTTTGTCTATTTATATTTGTTGTAAATAATAACTAAATTAGGCACCGATTTCTTTGGCTTTTGTTGACATACTACGAACGAAGGTTTTGTGATTCATGGTTTATGGTTCATGGTCAATAAATGAATGTCATGGCAGGCTCAAATTGGTCTATTCAAGCTCGAACATTGAGCCATAAATAATTGATTTGATGTCGTTTTATTGACCAGCAACACCATCGAATTTCCTAGCAGAATTTACAATTGAATAATGCACCAAAAATTGTGACTTGCAATTGTCCTTTTTTGTTTATTGTTTAATACTGATAACTATCACAAAATATTTGATTACATTTGCCGCTTGATTGACATTCAATAAAAGCCTTAAAGCAATATTTGTTCACACACACACACATGCGTGTAAAAATGTATCTGTGTGCGTGTATGTGTTGTATAACTGTAGGGTAATTAAATTTGGGTATAAAATTTGTTTTAAATATTTATGTGTTACTTGTTTTTCACAACAACAACTCAGCATAGTAATTTTGATATTAGATTTTCCGGTTGAAGCTGAATTTTCACAAACTACTAAAACTACTTTTATTTTTGTATAGCAATAATCCATATTTTATGTGCTCTTTAGTACAGGTTTAAGGTCAATAGTTGGTGATTAGCAGCAGAATATATTTTGTCAAAATTTATCAAAATAATTAATAAACAAATTATCTGAACAAAAGACGTCAATTCGAAAACTTATCTAAAAAGTTCAAATGACGTCAATTTGTGTGCATAATTCTAAATAATTTGAAGTGAATGAACGTAACTAAAATGTCTACATTTTATATAAGTAGCTACTTCTAAAGGTGCTTGAAAATACACCTATAATGGAATAAATTGTATATAGATAGACAATCGCAATAGACAATTAGTCAATCAAGGAAATCACATTAAAGAGATTAGATAGTTACAGTATATTGAATAAAAGTGGGCTTCGATTGGAAATTTTGTAATTTATCTTTTGTTTATTCATTGAAATTGATTAAAGAACCAGTTAGTTAAGTCAGTTATTGTTAATAAAATACAAAGATAAAGATAGTCTTTTTTATGAGTTTTAATGGTGATAAGAAATATATTTACTTTATGGTGGCAAGTGTTTCCTTATGCATTTTAAAAAAGGTTTCCCGTAGTCGATTTATCATTTACAAATACTTCTCATCTAAATATTACTATAAACGATTAAAAAAAGATTTAGTTGATTGAAAAACATATGTGGCAGAAACTCAAGCGAATATTAACTTTGATTTATAGCTTTTTAAAGCAAACACTTGAATTTACTTAATGCACTCAATTTACAAGTGTATTTAAAAAATATAAATAGATTAATTAAATGCTGAACTTAACGCAGAAATTAAGCCCAAAAGCATTTCCCATTTGCAAATATGTGCATGTATGTGTGTGTTTGTGTGTGTGTGCATAAATCTTGCTCCACTTTGGCATCGTTATCACCTGGCAGAAAACTAAACACATCGCATGGAAGCCTGGGCTAAAACTGGTGCAACAAGCGTGCTTTTTTTATGTTCTTCTTTTCATTTTGCTTATCCAGTTCATGTGTATGTGGCCAGAAGGTCAGGCCTTGTGTGGGCGTCAAGGTGTGTGTGTTTGTGTTAGGTCATTACCACTGGACACATATGTAAGAAAGAAAGGAAGCAGCAGCATGCAGAGAGCAAGAACGAAGAGAGAGAGAGAGAGAGAGAGAGAGAGAGAGAGGGAGAGACAGAGGGAGAGAGCTTAAAGCCCTTGCTCATATCATGGCCATTGAAAACAAAATGAAGTTTATTTCATATGCGCTACAACAACAACAACAACAAAAGGTACAGTGTACACACAGACTCACGCATAAGAATAGCAAATATCGCGCATTAAACGTGACAAGAACAACAACAAAAGCTCTCGCATAACGGTGAAAGTGGCTGGCAAGTTTGCGTGCAAGACGAGGGGTAGAGGATAACTGTAACTTTGGCTCCCTTTTGTTCTGAGCTGGCGTCGCTGCTGTTGCTCTTGTTGTTGTTGTTGTTGTTGCTGCATTAGTTTGCGTTTGAACTTTGCAAGTTTGGCTTATTGTTGTTGTTGTTGTTGTTGCTGTTGTTGGAATTGGAAGTTCTCACAACTGTTGATGTTTACATTTAGCGCTTGGATTTATGAACTCCGCATGCGAAGCACGTAACATTGGACAATTTAAAGTTTCGCACACACACACACACACATGCTGAGCTTAGTTAAGGGGTAGGGAAAGAGGATGTGGGACAAATAGGGACCATTGTCCCCAACGATGACAATAAAGTAATTCAGTTCGTAGCGCCGAATTTTCTTGCAAGTATTTACGCTTAGTTTAGTTTTATTAGTTAAGCAACAATGAGCCGGGCAAAAAAAAAGTTTAAAAATTAATGACAACGCCAACTTTTGGTTTGTGACTTTTGGCTATGGGAAATAAGAGGCGAATGGAAAGGGGAAGGGCTGCATTGAGTGCGCTTAAAAGACTGCAAAAGAGTTGACCAACTACTAAAAGAGCTTTTTTATGGCAGCACGAAGAACTGGTTGCGGTCCTTACTAAGCTTTTATAGCTGAGTTAATAGTGTGTTTGCGGATTGTGGTTCGGAGCTTGACTAAATAAATTTATGTGTTTTCATTTTGTGGCTTAAATGAGTGAAATCAATTAAGAAAATCGGCCTGAAGAGCAAACGTGGATAATACCAGAAGATGCTAAGATGAAAATGGTAAATGATATATTGACTCTGTATTTTTGACTATATGTTGTTTATTTTATTATGAAATTCAAGTGTGTAGAAAATAAATATGTGGCGAACATTTCTTTGATCTCTAAAGTAAAAGTATTAATTAAATTATATTAATAACATAAGCTAACTAAATTTATAATTAATATTGCTGAAAGTTAGATAAGTAATATAAATAAATATTAATTTGCTTAATCTTAAAAATATTTTATTTATAATCATATTTTTATAATGTTTAAAAGAAACAAATAACAAACTTGCATTGCCAATTGAAATGCTTTCAAACTCATTGAGCTCAAAAAGAGAAGCTGGATTTGCATTTAAATAGACTTGTATGCTGATTATCAGGAGTGTGGCTTACAAATTGCGATGATTAGAACGTTAATTGTGGCGCGTAAATCTAACAAACAGCAACTGTTCCACATCACAACATTCATCAGGCGCCGTGCGGCAAAAAAGGCTGAGCAAAAAAAAGAAAAAAAACACTCAAAAGAAGAAAAAAAGAAGAAAAATGCAGAAACGAATCACCCCAAGCGGTTAGCTGGCCAAGTCGGTTAGCTTGGCCAGGATTTACGAGCCGCATTAGCAGCAACGGCAACGGCAGCTGCAGCAGCCGCAGCAGCAACAAGCAGTTTGCGCTGCTCATAAGCAAATTTTGTGTGGCAAGTAGCAGGCAGGCAGGCAGGCAAGCTAGTGAGGCACTAAGCTAAACTGGCTAACTGGCCAACTGGCAGTCAGGCACTTTGGTCAAGTTGCGAGTTCCAGTTTTGGTCTCCGTGTCGGAGTCAAAGTCGGAGTCAGATTCGCTCGCTGGCAATGTTTACGGCCGCGTTGACAGTTTAAATCGCTGTGCGCTCGTATATTTTGACGTTTTACAGCCTTTACTTTAATTTACCTATGTGTGCGTGTGTGTGCTGCGGTGTGTGTTCTGCTGTGTGTATGCTGGTGTGCTGATGTGTGCTAAAGAGCCTGCTTTGTAGTACACTTGCCAAAAATATGACTCAGTATTTAGATGGTTCCAAATGCGGCTAGCTTCATTTTTTGGCCTTATAATATTTAATTTGGAGTTGTTTATTTGGTTTTTAATTCTTCATTAATTTTGCAAGCAGATCTTTACAAATTCATTAAGTATATAGTTTACAAGATCAGCTTGATATATCATATATCTGCCATAGAAACAATCGATCGACAGTTCGAACTTGTTACCAATTAATGCTAACCAGAATTTCTCAATTATTATTATTATTTTTCTTACTCATTAATTAACTCATTAATTATCTGTGTTATTTACCTCCTTCTATTTTGACAACAAATCTTTAACATCGGAGATATATATCATAAAGATTTTTTGGGAAAAGTCGTTTGGCTTCTTATGTTTATAGTAAAATTTAAGTGTCTGCAGCAGAAAGCAGGTTTGCTTATTAAATTGAGAAGCAGATTTTCAGAGTTACAAAAATGCTGGTTGATTTTGTATAAACGTATTTAAAAAAAAATAAAAAAAAAAATCATAAATCTATTTACAAATGTCAGACTATTATTTTTGTGAAAGTAAAGCTAAAATAGAGTTCATTATTTTCCCTTAAAAAATATGTTTTTCGAAAGTGCTCCAAAAACAGATTTTTCTTTTTCTATAAGCAGTAAATAATTAGCAAAAATTAAAATTAAAGCCAAAGATTTAACTTATATTTGACCTACCACAGACAATCAGTTTTAATTATTAAATAGCATTGTTTTTTTTCTGCTAGTGTAGTTCTGGCATTTTGGCACTTGTCTTGGCCATGTTGCCTAGACGCAGGCGCAGGCGCTGGCAAACGTGAGAAAGTGCGCGCCGCCTCGCGATTTCTAGGTTCATTATGCGACCCGTCTATGGGTTAACAATCACTTGAACGCTCCACTCGACTCTACTCCACTCTAACCTACTCCAAGCACCTCCAAACCAGCCAGAGCCAAAATGTCCGAGGCGGCTGCCTACACAGCGAATCGGGCCAACAGCAGCTGTTGCCGTTCATCTCTTCTGCTTGTGTTTTGGCCTTGTTTGGATCTGGGGCCGGGCAGTGATTTAATCGCCACTGCCCAAAAAAATAAATATATATATATTTATGTATATATGTATGTATATAAAATACATTTATTATGAGCACTCGTATTTTTCGTATTTCGTTCGATTCGTGCGCTGTAAAGTAGCGTGGAATATGTAGCAATTTATTGTTGTTGCCATTGTTGTTGTTGATTTGTTGTGCCTGTGTGTGTGTGTGTTGTTTGGTGAAGTGCGTGGAGTGCGTAGCAAGCACTCGATCAACAAAAGGCATCACTTGGTTGTCGCCTCGAGTGGAAATGCGGCCCAAAGTGTTGAAATCAACTAAAGCTAGCTGCAATTTCCCTCTCTCTTTCTCACTCTCCATCTCTATCTCCCTCTTTCTCTCTCTTACTCATACATACAGTATTGCTATCCCGCTCACACACGCAAGCAACAATCAAATCAAATAACTGTCAGATTAAAGAGCACTCGCAACAGCAGCAACATCCGCAACATCAGCTGTGCCACAATCTGAGAATGTGGCAAATAGCAAAGAACTCAAAATCTCGATTCTTTTCTGCCAGCTCAACTTCCTCAACTAATATGCGTATCGTCTTAGCCATTTTCAAGCACTTTTGCCATGGCTTGTTAGCCCCTACTAAAAGTCCATTTTAATTATGTTCAAAACTACTTCAAAAAATATATATTTTCTCATTAAAACTCTGATCTGTCAAAACTTGATCTTTGGACTGATTTTCAAAAATTAAAATATTGTTGCCAATTGATTGGTTTCTAGATTTATGCTGCGTAAATATTTAAAAATGCAATCTGAAGTAAAAATTTATGTAGAAAATCTATCCTTAAAATTCCACTTCCATTTTTCTATAGTCATAAATTTATTTAAACTTATTCGCTGTTCACCAGATGATAACTTTGAAACTAGATAAAAACGTTGCAATTCTGCAAATGCAAAAAAAATAAATATATATATCAATAATAACGAAAGGTTAAATAAAGAACCTATAATAATAATAATTATAATATAATATAATTTTTTTATTCATAAAACAATCCCATATAAACTCATTTACTAATTACAACCTAATACAATAAATAATACAATCTTGTACCCATAATAAAGTTATCTATTTTCCCATTAAACACTCAACTTGCCTGTAAATATAAATCTAAACTGAATACGTTACTGAAAGCTATGGCAAAGATTATGAATATATAAATAACTGTACATAAAAAGAATTGGAAATATTGGTCCGATAAGCAACCGGAGAAACCTAAATTGATTTTGCATTAATTTTCGTTTTTATTGTTTTTCTTGCTGAACAAAGTTTTTTTTTATCAGTTGTCCAATTTTACTCTTAGCTTGTTTATGAGATTTTATGGCTAACATAATTGCATGATTTGAATGATGAATATTAATTCCACTTTCTGTGCAGTGAAATACCCACAATTTAGATTACTACTACAAAACAAAGGCATTAATATACTATTATACTATTATTTGGATATGATATGTTTATATAGGTATGTGATCACTATTTTTATTACTATGCACAGTGATTTCTTTAGCCCAATGAAGATCTCTCTGCACTGAATTCAAACTTATACTTATTATTATTATATTAATTTTATATAGAGTCTTGAATCACTGAAGGGACTACAAATATAGGCCGTAATTAGCTGATCTTTCCACTTGGCAAGTAGTTAATCTTTTAGGGCCAGCTAAGTTTCTGCACTTGTCTTACTTCAGCTTACTCCAGCTCGGAATTTAATTGAGCCTGTGTTTCTATAGACACTATTTGGATTTTTTTTTTATAATTTTTCACTTTATTGCGAATTTTGCTTTTTGGTGGATCTTTCAATTCCATCAGTTAGCCGCTTCACAAAATTAATACTTTTGTGTTCCCACTGCATTTGTTTTATAAAATTGCGCTAAATCTGCCAGCAAAATGTATTTCCGGCTTTTAAAAAAGCTCAATTTTTTCAGGGATTCCCTTTTGTTTAGGATAGAAATTAAATATTTACTAAAACTAGAAATACTTCTATTGCAGAATTTGACATAGTTTTAGTTTAATATTTTATATTTGTGAATAATATCGAATATAGCTTATGAAATGTAGACTTCTCAATAGTTTGAATTGGACTGAAGTCTGATTTTGACCCACGATAACTGCCGGATTAGGATTACCAGAGATTAGTCTAGGATTACTTGCGTATATAATAAATCATATTAATAGTTAGTCAAGAGCAATGAACAATTGCTGATATATAAATTGACTCAAGATTGATGATGATTGAGATGAAATACTCTTAAAATTTCTGCTTTACTAAATGAAACATTTTTTTTAATTTTTTATTTTTTTTTTTTAAGTGATACATATAAATTTACAATTAATGTATAATTTACAAAGCATGCTTTTTATTTCAACTATTTTATTAAACTCAACGAAGGCTTTTTCTTTTGTTTTTATACAACTGATCAAAGGAATTTAAACCTTGCATATATATACCAAAAGGAACAATCGGTTAAAGGAGTATTCTAACCAAATCCAACAATATTATTTTTATTACTTGAATAACAAAAGAAAAATATCGGATTATATCATATAGTGCTGATGATCTGTATTGATGCTATCTATCTTAATATTTATTTCTGGCTTTGTTATTTTAATTTAAAAACTATTCACTTAAAGAGTTAAATTTTGACTATATCAACTATTGTTAACAAAACACAATAACAACAATTACGTTGACAAGCAGCTGACAGGCCTAAACGCCCAAATGGTTATTGATATGGCAAAAGTTTGGACCCATAAATCGAGTTTACACAGACTTTTTTTGCTGGCCTGCCCTCAACTGGCCAGGTCCATTAATGTGTTTGTTGTTGTTGTTGTTGTTGCTCTAGCTTCTAGGGAAATGTTCAAGCTAACAGCAGCAGCAACAAGCAGCAGCAACAAGCAGCAGCAACAAGCAGCAGCAACAACAGCGACAACAACAAGTTCATTATTGCCAACTCATCACGTGGCTCGGAAAGTGAAGCCCTGGACCAACCGGCCAGCCAAGCCAAGCAGCCAGCTAGACAGACAGACAGACGGACAGACAGACAGAACGATAGACAGCCTCTTGGCCAGTTGCTTAGGCCAGCTATTGTTGCTGTTGTTGTTGTGGTTACTGCTGCTGCTGCTGTTCTTGTTCCCACTGGCAGCAAACGGCGTCGGCGGCGTTTAACTGACAAGAAGCCGGATTATTAATCGACGTTTAATTAATTTATAACCAATTAAGCAGCAACATAATGCGGCAACTTAAACAAAATATATATATATATTTATATATATATATATATATAGAAAAAAAGCTACCGTTGACTCTGAGGTCTCAGCTCTTGGCTGCTGGCTGCTGGCTGCACTGCATCAAGAGATCAGCAGCAGCGAGCACAGAACCCGCACAGTGAGTGAGTCGTAAATGCCAAAACTCGTTCTAAGTTTTTATCCCCTGGTCTTTTTTTTTTGTTGCTGCTGCTGCTGTTGTTGTTGTTGTTGTTGTTGTTATTGCTGCACTACAAAAAAAGAATTAGCCAAGGCAGCAGCAGAAACTGCAGCAGCAGCCACAGTTGCAGAGGGGGAGAATAAAAAGCGAAAAAAAAAGTCAGCCAATGTCACAATTTATGGCATTGTTGCGGCAACATGCACCTGCAACAATGAAGCCGCCGTGCAACCTGTGTGCTTGTGCTTGTGCTTGTGCTACCTGGCGGCATGTTTCCACTGATCAGCTAGTGATTTCTTTTTGCTCAGCAGCGGGAAATCCTTATAAGCAAAATATGTTAACGAACCATGAAAAGCAAAAATTAAATTAGCAACAACAGCAGCAGCAACAACAGCAACAGCAGCAGCAACAGAAAAGACGCACAGCAACAACAACAAAAAATTAGCCTATGGAAGCCTTTCTAAAACGCAGGCCTAAATGGCCAATAGGCTGGCCTATTAACACATTCACATTCAATGTGGCAGACACCGCAGGAGTCGCGACGAGAGCAGCGCAGCCATCAGTCCGGCATGAAGGTTTCTCAAAGCGCTGCTGTCAATAGTGCAACTCCCGCCGTTTGATCAAGTGCATGCCCCAGAAGAGTTGAGAGCCAAAAACAGAACCACAAATGCCAAATTATTGTTTTGCCACATTTTGTTGTGTTTGTTGTGTTTGTGTTGTGTTGCAGCTTGCAAGCTGCGTCGGCGTCTGCGTCGGCGTCGGCGACGACGGCAAAACGGTGACTTTGGCTGCGCAGTTAGCGTCAAGATTTATGTGATCCTTAAGATTTATTGGTTTACGGCATTGTTGTTGCAATAAAAAACAACAACATTCATAAATTATCATTAAACGTTTAAATGTGACGCCGTCGCTGCTGCAACTGCAAACTGCAGCAACTGTTGCTGCCGCTCTGGGGGCGCAGCAGCAGCAGCAGCCGCAGCAGCAATCTCCCAGTTCTGGTCAACTCTGTTTGCTATCTTTATAATGAGCCAAATGACATATTTATATGTTTGCCTCATGTTGCTGCTGCTGCTGCTGCTTGTTGTTGTTGTTGTTGTTGCAATCAGCACTTGCATGCAATTTCTTTTAGCTGCAACTGCAACTGTTGCAGCTGTTGTTGTTGTTGTCGTGCCTCGTCTAGACATGGCGCACCAGAGGTGACATTTGATTGTCATTGTTGGCATATTAAAACAGGCTCAGCCGTCTGCACGCGCCGCCAGCGACGACCAGGCAAAACGCAGACGAGCCCAAAGAACTTGCCACACTTGCCACAACTGCAACTGCAACTGCAGCGACGACCACGACGACGACGGCTCAAACGCTTGGCGACACTTGGCTCCAAACGCTCCAAAACGCATGTTCAAGTCGCCCAACTCCCGGTTTTTTCCTGACGTGCTCCTCTTTTTTTTTCTTTATTTTTTTTTCTTTTTTTTTTCTTTTTTTTTTATTGTGTGTTTTGCTGCTTGAACTTCTGCCAATTTTGTATGCAAGCAAGTTGGCTTTTTCTTTTGTCAGGGGCAGGGCCAGCCAGCTAACCTGGCCACTAACAGTTAACAGCAAAACCCAACCAAAGGCAACCAGCCACATCAACAACAACAACAACAACAGCAACCATAAAAACAACAACAAGTCAAGTATCAGGCAGAAACAGTGACATTGTCAGTTAATGAACAATTATTGAAAGGGGGGCGCCCCAATAGATCCTTAATTAATAGGCCAATTTAAATTAGATTCTAAGTATTATCTTTTTTTTTTTGATAACGTATCATTTATAAAGATAGTAAAACTTATTATTTATATTACATTTATATCAGTTGCTCATCTGTTGTGATCTGATTTAGCAATTTTATATTTGCATTTACATCAAGTGAAAAACCTTCCAAACTAAAGTTTTGAGGCAATTCTATCGCAATTTCTCAAAATCATTAATAAAAATAATTTTAACACATTTTAATAATGTAAAAATTGAAGGTTCACAATATTATTGTCAACTACGTTAAAATTCTATTTATATCAATAATAATTATATTCTTTTATATATTAAAAAAATATTTATATTATTATTAGCTCAACTGTTGTAATCTGAGTTTTGTAAATTTATATTTGCATTTACCTCAAGTGCAAACCCTTCCAAATTAAAATTAATCTAAAACTTAGTCGCAATTTTTGAAAGTCATTTAATAAAACGCATATAAAGTTATGTAAAACACATTTTAATAATGTAAAACTGAAAGTTTTATTTTTAATTTATTATTGCCAACACCTTTTAAGTTCTATTAAGAACAATAAAAATAAACTTAATTGTTTTTATTAATATGTAGTTTAAACTTGCACAATTGCCGACACTGACTAAAGTACCACAAAGTAAAATTTATTTTATTTTATATTTTTAAAATATATATATATATATTATTATTAGCTTAAATTTTGTAATCTGATTTTGTAAATTTATATTTGCATTTAGCTTCAGTGCAACAAACCTTCCCAAATTAAAATTAATCTAAAATTTAATCGCAATTTCTAAAAGTCATTTAATAAGCCGCATTTAGTAAAACCCATTTTAATAATATAAAACTGAAAGTTTCACAATATTATTCGCCAACTACATTAAAGTTATATTAAGAACGATAAAAATAAACTGCATTGCTTATATTAAAAATAGATTAAAATTGCAGACTTACCACAAAGTAAAATGTTGATTCGAGCACAAATTGCAAATCTGTGTGAATTGATCTAAATTGGTCAGAAAGGATTCCAAAGTCACTTAAGAGGCAACATAGCATTCGATATTCATGGTTATCTGCATTAAGTCGGCTTTCACAGCCAGTTAATAGCTGAAATACCGCTTTGGCCGATATCAATTAATCCTTTTTGATGCCGCCACTGGCAACTGTTGGCCAAATCAAGAGACTTGGCCAAGACCACGACCCAAACGGTCTAACTCTGGCCCCAAACATAAGTGCGTTAATAGCCACAAAGCAGACTGACACACACACACACACACACACACACACACATGCATATAGACTGCTTGGCTTAAATGTCTGCTTTTTGTGGAGACTGGGAATTGGACGCCGCCTAGCGGTGAGCAGCGGCAACAAACAGGCAAAACGCGCCTTTTACAAATTTTTATTGAAAAATATTAAATTCTCATTAAGGCAACGAAGCAGGTTCACTCGTCCCCATGGTTCCCAGGTGCCCCCATTTTGCCGCTCGCACCCCTCTCCGACTGGCGCAAAGCAGACAGCATCATTTTCCCCACACATATATCTATCTATCTATATATATCTCTCTCTATATATATATGTGTATAGGAGAAGACTTTTTCCTCGCTCCAAGTTGAATGTTGGCGCGCGCGCATGCGCCGATAGACTCGCTTAGATAAAAGATGATTTATGGGTTTTTGTGGTGTGATGGGAATTTTAATTTAAGCATTTTTGCGCTAAACAAAATTTATAAGAAAAGAAAACGTTGGCAATCAGCTGCTGGATAGAAGACCAAACAACAACAACAACGATGACGACTAGAAACAGCTAGAAAACACATGGATTGATAGTAGATTGCCGGACCCCGTTGACTATTGGCCATTTTGCCTCTATTAGGCAATTGGCAATTGTCAAATGAGGCAGCCGAACGTGGCCCAGGCCAACTTCTTTTTTTTTTTTTTCATTTTTGCCTCGCTTTTTAATTGAGCCAATGCGCACAGCATGTTGCCACAAGGCCCACATCGTTGCAACTGCAACTGCAACTGTCCATTATGCTCACTCACCTGTAAAATAAATGGCAAAACTGCCAACACTTTGGCAACGCGCTGACAAACTCTGTCTCTGTCTCTGTACTGGTGGTTGTGATGGTTGGTGGTGCTGCTGCTGCTGGTGGTTGCTCAGTGACAACGGCAACTGTTCCAATTTAATGCAGAAGCTAGCAAAGCTAAAAACGGCTAAAAAGGCTTAGCTTGCGACGGGGGCGCTAGTGTGTGTGTGTGTGTGTGTTTGAGTGTGACTCCGGCCTGGCCTGGCCTGGCAGTTACCGTTAGGTGTCAAAGATTTCATGCCCCATGTCGCAAAGTAACGACACACAATCGATCACAAATCAAACGGCCAACAACAAAAAGACCGATTCCGAGAGGAAGCAATAGACAGAGACAGCAAGAGAAAGAGAGAGAGTGAGAGAGAGAGAAAGAGATAGAGAGAGAGGGGGCACAGTTGATATTGCCGCCGTTGCGACAGTCGTCCAAATGTGTCTCAAAAATCAGGCCGCTAAAGCTGCACAGTTTCATAAATTGCACATGACCTGCCGACCAACAGCAGCAGCAGCAACAGCAACAACAGCGGCAGCAACAGCAGCGGCAGCAACTGCAACAGCGGCAGCAAAAAGGCATAACAATAAATTAAAAATGGCCAACTGACTGCTGGCCTAGCTGGCAACAGGCTATTCTCCTGCCTGCCGCTGCCTGCCTCCGCCGCTGCCTGCCGCTGCCGCTGCCTGCCTCTGCCTCTGCTTGCTGCCCACCTGCCGCGTGCGATTTGCTTATTGGAGCGCTTTTTATTTTATTTTTTGGCTGATGGACAGCATCGATCCCGAATTCGAATTGTTGTTGCTCAGATCCAAGATGCAAGATCCAAAGATCCAAGTGGCAGGCAACATTTGATGGACACGTTGGCTGATGCATAGCAACGGCTGCTGCTGCTGCTGTTGCTGTTGCTGCCACTTTATTGGCATTTAATGAGCACTCCGTGTTTGTATGTGTGTGTGTGTGTGTGTGTGTGTGTTCAATGCATGTCAAGGCTACACATTCGAGGCATGTTACACGGCTCCTAAAATAATTTGGTTTAAATCAAATAATTTATTTTTTATGTTTACTTTTTTTTTCTTATTTGAAACTTACGTTCATTAATTGCCGCATAAAAGCAAACAATTTTTATAGATTTTTGCACAATTTTTATACCATTATTTTTAGTAGTGTTTAAACTGGCAATTAACATTTTAATTAAAGGTAATAAGACGAATGATTTAAGTTATTTAACCAGCCAAAGTGAAGGATATTTCTGTAGTAAAATCATAATATTTCTGATTAACATACACTAAAACTCGTTGAACATTTAAAAATTAATATTTAATGTCTTTAGAATGTATAAATGAAGTTTTTTAATTTAATGATTGTAATTTGGCAAAATTTATAACAGGAATCTAAAATTGGCTTAGTTTACCTAAAATATTTTTAAGAAATGTTTGCTTTTGAAACTATTTCAAAATAATTGCTTACCTTTGCTTTATTATATTTTTAATGCTTAAATAATAATAGGGCGCATGTTGTCGACAGACTTATTGCACTCAGTGTCGCTTTTGATGATTCGATTGTTTACTTTTACTCATTTGCATGCTGCGGGTCATTAAACCTGGCGCCAGCCCAAAGATGACCCGACCGAAAGGCATTCATAGCTGAATAGGTGTGTGTGTGTGTGTGTGTGTGTGTTTAGACATACACACATAGACATGGGAGTAGCATAATAATTAACCCAAAAAACCGGTATGTTATATATGTCTAACCTTTATGCTAAATGTGGCCACAACAGCAGCAGCAACAGCAACAGCAACAGCAGCAACAGCAGCAGCTCAGCTCAGCTACTGTCTGTCGACTGTGTATATTATTATTAATTTACCAATAAATTGTCGGATGCGTATGCGTAATATTTCACAATTTTGGCTTAATGACCAAAGCGTTATTCATGCACTGATTTTCGCTGCAGGTGTCAACGCAGCGAGCCAAAGAGAGAGGCCAAAACAGCTGGCTGCTCTAACCAGTTGCGCGTATTAGCAAAAAAAAAAAATACAAAAAAAAGAAAAGCAAACAAAAAACTAACAACAACAACAACAAATAAAAAATTGAAAAACGAGAAGCCAATCCAAGGCTTTCGCATTGAAATTACAAATGACGAGAAATTTGTCATCTTTATTATTGCAAACAACGCGCGTTGCGCCGACGACAAACGACGACAATGCTCCCCTGGACAATTGGCGGGTGCGTGCCACACTGCTCTGGACCCCCATTCCAATGGAGCCGCACCGGGGCTTAGACTCGAGACGGTGGCAGTGACTCTGTCTGTGGCTGTGGCTGTATAGAGTCTTGGCCAGAGGCAAGCGCACAACAAAGGCTGCTGCGTTGCGGCTTTGGCTGTTGACAACTTGCCACACATCTTTTGGCTAAGCTCTCTGCACAGCTCTGTGGTTAGTGGTTTAGTGTGGTTAGAGTCGCAAGTAGTGGTGGGACAGGGACAGGGACAGGGACAAGCGAGCCAACTTGGTAGCTGGCCATTGTGCGCTCAATTGATTTTTCATTTAAATGAAAAATCCACAGCGGATTTGGGAACCCGGCCTGTTGTCTGGCTTAATGAGCTGACCGCTTCTTGTTGCCGTTGTTATTGTTACCAGCTTTAGCTGCAGATAAATATGTTTGTTAGCCTCCCATCGAGTGAGTGTGTGTGTGTATTTTTTTTTTATTTTTATTTCAGCAAAAAAATATTGTATTGTAGGCAATGTATAAAAGTTATTGGCGTACAAAAATAATACACTTTGTTCTCTTTATTTTTTTTATTATTTTTTTTTTGATTTTTGTGGATTTGCGTTTTTTATGCTTTTTGAGTTTGAATTTGCTGTGTGGCTCGTTTAAATCTAGTATGTGGCAGTTGCAGGCTCTTCGGTTTGCTGTTGCACTCGTTCCATCCTAGGGATTTATCGACTCTGATCTGTTTTTTTTTTTTTTTTTTTTTGGATAAGTGGAAAAGTTAGCCAAGTCGATAATTTGCTCGTTGAACTTTCTTTGCGCTTCGCTTTCGGCTTTCGGCTTTAATTTTAATTCAATTTGTAAAAACTAAAAATTGTCTAAAATTGAGATATATTTTTAAAGCCAAATGTTTAGCTTTAAACACTTAGCTGCTTTTTATGTCAACATAATAAAATACAATAAAAATCTTGCATCAATATTGGATTTACTTTAATAAAAACTTGAATTTAGTTATGTAAATTGTTGCATGTGATTAATATCTGAGCGAGTGCAGCACAACTGCCATATCCGTATAAAAATATATAAAGTAAGTTAAATGAGAGTTTAATAAGCATAAATGTATTATTTTCGTTATTGTTTATAAATATTGCTTGGGTTTTTTTTTGTTTTTTTTTTGATTTGTCTGCTTTGCTTTTCACTATTATTTTGTGTATAAAATTTTCTACTTAACATCCGATATAAAAATTTGCGCTAAAATTAGTTAAATCTTATATTACTGGCTATATATATATATATATATATATAATGGATATGTAAAACGTATCGCGTTTAGTATATGTACACACAAGTTGCTAGCACCAAATACAAATATATATACTTATACAGGCATACTAATCAAAATAAATATATATATATAAATATGTATATATATATATATATCCAATTATCCATTTTTTGTGTTTCTGTTTATTTTTTTTTAGGTAGTGTTGTAGTAGTAAATTTGTGAACATACTCGTAGTATCGTCATTTTTGTTCTTAACTTGGCTTCTTGAAGGCAAACGTCTGCTTAGATGCTATTCAAAATTCAAATTTTACAAATTCTTTTCGTTTCCATTACAAACTACAGTCTTATTGGCTAGTCTGGGCTTTGAGCCCGATTATGCAACTAAATTGAGCTACTTAAGCGTTACGACATACAAAATTGAACGAAATGATGAAATGAAACAGAAGTTTTATAAATATTAAAGTGGAAAAAATGTCACAAAACACATGAAAAAAACAGCCTCATTCGAAGGGGCATCTTTTCCGAAGTATGTGTGTGATGTTGAAGTGGGCGTGGTCATGGGCATGGTCATGGGCGTCGCGTGGCTATAGTGAGTATATATATATATATATGTATGCATATTTCCATATGGCCGTTGGCTCTGTGGCACAGTGGCACAGTGGCACAGTGGCTCAGTGGCGTCGCATGTGCAGCGAGAGATGATCGGATCGACTGAAACTCCGGGTGCAGAGCTGGCAGCGAAAGGGTTTGACGCCGGTGTGCTTCCTGTAGTGGCGGGTCAGCTCATCGGAGCGGGCGAAGCGCCAGATGCAGCCCTCCCAGGTGCACACATACGGCTTCTCACCTGTAAAGTTAAAAAAAAAAAAAATATTACGATTTTATAATGCAAAAAAATGGCGTAAAAAGTACAATTTAAACATTGAAATTTAGCCACACCAAAAAGCGAAAGTAAAACTGGGAAAAAAATGACAAGGGAACCGTGGAAATTATAAAAAATAAATGGTGAAATAAAAATTAAGCAAACAAGATACAAATAATAAAAAAAAGTGAATAAAATAAAAAGACTAAAAGAAGTAAATAAAATAAAATTGCCAAAAAAAAAGGTAATTTAAATGGAAGAGCGAATTTAAGTTACAGAAATGTCACATTCAAAATTTGATAAGTACAATTTTAAAATAATAACAAAAACAGCTTATCAAAAAATATTTAAGAAACTGTGAAAACAATGTCAAAGGAACCGTAAAAATTGAAAATTTTCAATGGTAAATTAAAAATTAAGCAAACAAATTATGCATAATAAAATAAAGTAAATAAAAAAAGGGCTAAAAAAAAGTAAATAAAATAAAAATGCCAAAAAAAAAGTCATTTAAATGGAACAAGGCATTTTAGTTACAGAAATGTAACATTTAATATTTTATAAGTAAAATATCAAAATAATTACAAAAACAGCTTATCAATAAATATTTAAGAAACTGTGAAAAAAATGTCAAAGGAAACCGTGAAAATTTAACATTTTCAAAGGTGAAATAAAAATGAAGCAAACAAAATATAAATAATAAAAAAGTAAATACAATAAAAAGCATAAAAAAGTAAATAAAATATAAAGGCTAAAAAAGTAAGTAAAATCAAAATGCCAAAAAAAAGTAATTTAAATGAAAGAGCGAATTTGAGTTAATGAAATTTAATATTTGATAAATATAGTTTCACAATAATAACAAAAACAGCCTAAAAATAATTGTTAAAGAAATGCAATGGGAAAAATAGACTGCTAACCAAATGGAATATATATTAATACTAAATTAAGGATGAATCCCAATCTCATCCAAGTGGACACCTATTCCTCAAGCCACCCCCTCGACTCACCTGTGTGCGTGCGCTTGTGGGCCTTGAGATGGGAACTTTTGGTGTAGACCTTGTCGCAGCCTTCGGTGTCGCATTTGTGTACCTTGCGGTTCTTGGAGAGATCATTGTAGCCGCCGCCATTGGATGCAGCATCGCGACTGAATGCTGCACCGCTGCCGGCACCACTGCCACCGAAATTGATGCCGCTAAAACTGCTGCTGTCCTTGCGCGCCCCACTGCTGCTGCCGCCCAGTGCCATGCCCCCAAAGGCGGGATTAAGTGCAGCATGCGGTGAGCCGGCGCTCGCATAGCTCTTCCAGCTCGGGGAGCAGACGGCGCCAGTGCTGGCAGCAATAGTTGCCGCTTTGCTGCCACTGCCGGTTCCGCTGCTGCTGCTGCCACTTGGCGCGGAGCATTTTCGTGATGACTGCGCATCGGTGAACTTGTAGGGATTCTTGAAGAGACTCAGCAAACTGAATTTGCGATCGTAGTCCTTCATGTGAGCAGCGCTGCTGCTGCTGCTGCTGTTGTTGTTGGCGCTGCTGGTGGCGCTATTGCTGTTGCTGGTGCTGCTGGTGCCATTGTTGTAGCTGCAACTGTTGTTGTTGTCCTCCTGCTTGCTGATGCGCCGATACGTAAAAAAGAACGGCGATGCGGCAAAGAATGGCGAAAATGGCAACTTGGAGGCGCCAGAGGCATAAAGTTGCTGCTGCTGCTGTTGCTGCTGGTGCTGACGCCCAAAGGCGCCCATTGTGGATGCAGTTGCATAGCCAGCGGCGGAGGATGAGCAACTCGCCTGCTTTCCATTACTATAGTTGCTGCTGTTGCTGCCGCCGATGCTGCTGTAAGCCTTGCTGCTGGCGGCTGCTTTGGTTGCAGTTTTACTGTTGCTGTGGCTGCTGCTGCTGCTGCTGCTGTTGTTGGTGGCGTGCGAGGTACTCGCTGCAATTGAAAGAGGCAATTGAAAGTCAGTTAAACAAAATGGCCAAAACGTTGGAGTTTTAAGCTTAATGAGACGCGGTAAATATAAACGGCGACTATTGGCATAAAAATCAGCTTAAAAGCAAACTTCAAATTGCAACCAGCAACCAGCAACTAGCAACTCGCTGCTAGCAACTGGCAACTTGCAACTGGCAACTCGCAAATGTAACTGTCTGGAACACTTTGCCTTGTCAGTTAACAGTTGTAGACAATTTCCTAATTTTTGCCGGAGCCGAACTGCATCAAAAAACGTTTGCATGTCGCGTATTTTATGGGGTATTCAGACAGGCGGACGAAAACTGATGGCGGCGACAGACGGACATCAAATCCGTGCAGTCGTGATCCATTTAACCTGTACTTGAGCGGCGCCGATTGCCAGCCCCAGACTTGCAACAGTGTATAATCCATGCCTCAGTCTCCCTCCCCCCCTACAGGGACAAGTGTGTCGATTTTGGCGCCCGCGACATCAATTGCCAACAGCAGCAGCAGCAGCACGGCAACAGCAGCTGCCTCAAACAAGCAATCCGCTGCCTGACACGATGCCTGCCTGACGGCTGCCAATTTTCCCCCTTGCCCGCCGTACAACGCGCTTCACTCTCTCTTCTCTCTCTCTCTCTCTTGCTGTCTCGATCTCTCCGCTTCTATTTTAAGGGTTCATATGAAAGTTTCGCTTGGCACGAGAAGCACTTGTCGCAACTCGACTGGTTTCCCACAAAATGTATTTGAGATTGGAATTGGAATTGGAATTGTTTGCTGCACATATACATATATATATATATATATATGTATATATAATATTTCTAGTTCCGATTGAATAATGAATATTGAGCAGGCAGCTTGAGTTACGACCAGATCTTTCATATGGAATCATTGATTAAATTTGCAGTTAACATTTTTTTCTAGAATCGTTCTCAATTCCAACATTGCCTTTTATGAAGTGTTCAACTTGGCTCCGCTTCGCATGCTGATTTATTCAGTTTTATAACCATTATTTATGCATCTTGAAAACAAAAGTCTCGTGAAACATTTTTGCAAAACTGCAAAAATTAATTCATATTAAAATGTTTCTTGAATTTTTGAATTCTTTATTTCAGTCTTTCTTTTATGGTATTTTTTCGCCTTTTCTTTTACATTTATTGGCAATGACGAATATATTTTTAGCTTTTAGCCTTGGCCTATGCATATTAATGATTACCAAAAATATACTCATTATGATATTATATCTATCTATATATTATATCTATCTATTCGATTCGCCGATTATTTAAACTTTTGTGTGTGTGCAAATTTATGGCCCATTTACATGGTTATAACTTTATATAGCTGCTACCAACATTTGAATATAAATAGAAATTTGCCTAATTGTTTGAAGAAGTTTGAGTTTTAGTTTTGCTTTTGTTTTATTTTTTAATTTTATATATTTTTAGATATTCTCGTGCGATGAGTCAGAATTTTTAGCTGTATAAAATTCATTTCAATATTTTGTTGCCCTAATTTTATTGCTTGTCAAATGTTAAATATAATAAAATATATATTTAATAATTGACTGATTACAACATTGTTGAGCTTAGCCAATAAATTTGAAGACATTGTGTTTTTTTTTGATATTTCATTTGATTGTTGTTTTCTGGGGGCAACCGCTTTCAATTTTCACTTGTTTTTCAGCTCTTCTCGTTTTGGCTGCCTGTCGCCGTTGGTGTTGAAATTGTTGTTGTTGTTACTGTTGTTGTTGTTGCTATTGTTGTTGTGGTTGTTGCTGAGTGACCCATGCTTAAGTGCCTTGTCTGAGGCCCCCGTGCAACAGAAATGACCGAGGGCCACAGCGACTCCCGTCGCTCCGTGGCAGTTGCAGTTGCAGTCGCAAACTGACCGTCAACTGGCAACTGTTGTTGTTGCTTGCTTGTTTTAGCCCGAAGTGCTTCAAGTGCGTTAGAGCCAAAGACTGTCTACACATGCGCCTCAGACCAGGAACTTTGTTGCTGTGGCTCTTTGCTCGACTGATGCATTTGTAATTTCCATGCCAGCATTTGGCTCAACAGCGCCCAAGGTAGCAAAAAAAAAACCAAAAAAAAAACAGTTTACTTCCCTTTCCCCTCTTTAAGCCTCCTCCGCGTCCCTAGCAGAGACTTTCGTGTTATTAAAATTGATGGCATTTAATTGAACTGGCCATCAACGTCAGCCCACAGTGCCGTTTGGCTTATATTTTTTTTCTCGTCGTTTGCTGCCATTTTTTTGCAGTTGGCCCATTTGCAATTGCGACGCTTAGAAGGGAGCCATTTATTTGGCCATAAGTGCGCAAAGAGCCGAGTCGAGTCGACTTCACACTAGGCAATATGCTAATGCGCATTATGTGGCCAGCATCAGCAGGCGACTGACTGTCCAAAAAAAAACAAAAAAAAGAAACATCACAAAAATGTCCATTCTCCGTACACACACACACAGACACACACACACACATACACATTCATACACATAAATATATATATAATCACCGCTTTTACCCGAAATGCACACGCTGACTTCATATTTCTGCCAATTTAGAGGCGACCCAGAGATTTGAAATCACACTTGTGCCTATTGCCAAAGTGGTGCAATAAAAAAAGTGAATGTTGCCCCAAGTGGTGGCACACAAAATACATAACCAGAGAGTCAAGTTAGTGTGTGCGGTGGCTGGCTCCTTTGGCGCGTCTTCAAAATGGTCGTCTTGGCCATAAACTGCTCATTTGACTTTGGCTGGAAGCTGCTGACTGCTTTTGCAGCGCGATTGCGTTGAACGTGCCGCCCGAGCAGCCAGCGATAATTATGATGAGGCCAAGACGATCAAGCCAAAAAAAAAAAAAGACTGCCGCAAGCCAGCGCCCAGCAGCAGCAGTGGTGCTGTGGTGGTGGCTGCAATGCGGATCTCGCACCAAATGCGACTTGTTGGCAAAACCAAACAATAAATAACAAGAAACAGTTGATAGGGTTTAATGTGCACTTGGTGTGCGATTGGTTATAATTGACAGTTCGCTTGGCTAGCTAGCTAACTTGGCTAGCTAGTAGCTGTCGCTTTATACGTCTGTCTGTCCGTCTGGTTGTCTATCTGGCGACGTGCTTCGCTGCACCACCGCTGCTGCACCACCAAGCCAAGACTCGTCGTTATGTCTGTTACGTTTCTTGGCAGTTAATTGCCAGGCAGGCGCGCACTTTGATTTACTAGTGGATTTTTATATAAAACTGTCGTATTTAAGTTATAATTATGAAACAACATGGCGTATGAGCAATGCGCCAACATACACACAGACACACACAACAACACACACACACACTACGTTTTTGGCCGTTTGCACATCTGAATTTATTGCATTGCGCATACGCCGTGGGGGCAGCTAACCTAAGTTCACACTTGGCTACAACCACACACACACACACACACACATATGCACACACACACACACACACACATGCACACACCACTCCACACATGGCTTGTATTTATTTCTTTGACCATTTTTCACACTCTGCGGGCGTCTTTTGAACCTTGAAATAAAAGTTTTCCCACACTTGCGTTGAAGCGATTTTCGATTTTCCTTTTGGCCTTTTTTTTTTTTTTTTGCTTTTTGCTATCTATCTTAAGAGCCAAACTCCAAACTGCAAACTCCAAGCTGCAACTTCAGCTCCTAGCTCTTAACTCTTAGCTCGAGCTGGCTAATCCAGCGCCTGATTCCCAGCCAGCCCAAAATGGTAACAGACGTAGACTTTGTGGCAGCAAAAAACTAATGAGCAACAACAACAACAACAACAGCTACAACAACAACAACAACAACAGCTACAAACACTGGCGAATGCAAACTGCACCTGCCAAACGGCCAAACAAACAGCCAACAAGCAACAACAACAAGCAACAACAACAAGAGTCATTTAAACGTTGTTTTTCTTTTCAGTTAGTACAACGAATTCGACATACTCTATTTAATTTTTATTATTGCATTGCTTATTGCATAATAAAAGAATTAATTTGCCACTTCTTATGCAAAAAGGTTTTTTATTATAATTTATTTTGTAATCAATTAAAAATAAAATTGTAAAAATTATAACTTTTCATTTCCTTTCTATGTGTTAACGAATCGATTAATAAATGCAATAAAATTAAACGTTTAACGTTTAGTTAATTTCAACAAATTCAGATTTTTTTCTTGACTATTTATCTATAAAAAAAAATCAGATCAACTAATTTAAAAAAAAAATCATTTTTTAATTTAATATAGAATTAGTTTTTGCATGCAAAAATGCCACAGAATTTATGGCATTTGCTCCTATTTTAACTTAGCTTAACAAGCTGCCTGTGCAGTCGGGCATGCCCTACCTCAAAAAGGGGCATAAACTGGCGCTGCCCACAGCATCGTCGTCGTCGTCGTCGTCGTCGTCATCCTCCTCGAGTTGGACTTGGCGCTTCGTTAGCGGCTGCCGTTTTATTTCTGTTTGTATTTCTATTTGTATGAGGATTTTTGCTCGTTTTTTTTTACCTTCATTTTTTGTTCAATGCTCGATTTGTTTTTTACGAGCAAATTGTGCAAATATCTTAAAGCTTAGCAAAACTGACAACTAGATAAATTTAAATGAATTTCTGCGCTCATAAGCTGACAGCAAAATGGGCTGGCAGCTCTGTTAGCCACGTTAGTTAACTGCCTGCTAGCCAGGGCACACATTCCCGGCATGTGCAGCGCAGCGCAGCAAAAATAGAAATGAAAAGAGAGAGATGAATGGCAAAAAAAAAAAACATTTAATTGTTTGATACCAATTATGTATTTGTCAAGTTAATTGGTATGTCAACGCAACTTGTTTTTTTTTTCTTTCGTTAGCCACAAGTTGGCCCCGATGGTGAGCTGGCGGCCTGGTGTTTGTCTCGTGGTGCCATCAAAGCAGCTGAAACGACCACCGCCAAAGCCAAAGCCAAAGTCAAAGCTGGCAAAACGCCAGACGCATTGTCAATAAGCAGCAACAGCTGCCAAGATGCTGAGGATGAGGATGAGTTACCAGATGAGATACCAACGCAATGCCAATCATCCAGCCATTTTACACCAACTCTTGGCCTGGCCAAAAAAAAATACTTGTAAGTTTCTAGTTGGCGCTTGCAAGTTACCCTCTAATCAGCTCTTAGAAAAATGTTTAGATTAAATTAACAAAATTGTGGCAATCATTTATAATTTTTGTGTCTACTTAGAAGTAATATTTAATATTTGTACATTAAATATTTTATTCATAAAATAATAAATTACTAATCAAGCTAAAGGCCATAACAGCTAAATTATTCCTAACTAGTTTCTAAGTTTTACATATAAGGCTTATCCCTCAAAATAAATTAATTTAATTAAATATGTTACCAAAAAAAAAATTCTTAAAAATAGAAAATGCTTTAAGAAGTGATCTTTTGTAATTAATTAAAAATAAAATAATACTATTAATAATAGATTTTTATATTTTAAGTAGAAGTCTTCACAATGTTATGGCAAATATAATATTCTCGTTTGACTTATTATTTATCTGATTTCATCTGCCAATATTCAGAACTGTCCCTTTCATAATCTGTAAAACCCTTAAAAACTGGTAGATCAGTCGGAATATATATATATTTTTTTTGGATTTATAAATCTCTTTGATCTCCATTTGGATATGCCTTTCACAGACTGATAATTGGCTACAGGGTATATATTAAATAGAAGGATGCCACAAACGGCAGCCGCACGAAGGTGTGAAAAGCAATGCGAGGTAGGCAAAGACTGCAAAGACTCTGCTTGCAACTGCAACTGGAACTGGACCTGTTTTTTTTTATTTTTTTTCTATTTTTTTATAATTCAGTTTCGTTAGCTTGTCGCACACTGATTGTCAGCGCGTGTTGCTGCCGCTGTTGCACACCGATTGATGCACTGGCAAAAGCCAAATGGCGGCGTTGATGGATGTGCCGCTGGCCAGTTGCGGCCACTGGCAACCCAGATCCCAGCCAGACACCTCAGCTACTGCGGCTGCTGCTGCTTATCTGGAGCAATCTGGAGTGCTTAACAAATGCTTTACGCTAATGACAATTTTGTTATACATTTAATGCATGCACAGAAGCCAGGCGATGGGCAGGTGGTAAGGTGGGAAAAGATGTAGGCAGCGAGAGACATGGCGTATACGCAATGCCGATTGACGATAGGCGATGGCTGCGATAAGGCGATACAGAGACAGCCGCAGTCGATGGACAAGTCGATAAATAAATTTATGCACAGCCAAAGAGGCGTAAAATGTGCCATTTGATTTAATGCCCAGGTGTGTGTGTGTGCGAGTGTGTGTGTGTGTGTGTGTGTGCGTGTATTTTTCGCAATGATAATCGATTTATGGTGTGTGAAGTTTGTTTCTGTTGCTATTCGTTTTGTATTTGTTTCTCTTTTCTGCTTTTTTTGTTTTTTTTGTGTCACTGCTAATTGTGTACAAATATGGACAAAAGCGTGGACACGATGCAGAAGAAGGCTTTCCAAATGGTCAGCACTTGGTAAGTAGGCAGCAGCATCCAGTTGGAGTCGAGACTGAAGGAGAGGCAGTTAGTCAGCATTTGGCATCGGATTCGGATTCAGCTTCAGCTTCAGCCTGAGTAGCGGAAAGTTGCCCAACAGGCGTTTTAAGATGCCTCGCGGAAATAATTTATGCATTTCTTTTTGTCTGCCACAGATAAACGATGCGACGGTCACTTAAAGTGCTTGCCACATCTCTCCAACTGTGTGTGTGTGTGTGTGTGTGTTGTACTAAGTAGAATACACGTTCTCTGCATTTTTTTCTTAGCCAGTTGGGCGTTTTAGTGCTTAGCGTTGTGATTAATTGATCGTATTTGTTATTGATTAGATGGCAAAATAAATTGGCTTTTATCGGGCATTGAGACATGAGTTTTTAAGCCACAATTTAAAAACGATCAGTTAACTTAATAGGCCTTAAAGGATCATTTAAAACATATTAATCTTAATGTTATCAATTGATTTGTCATTCATTTTTATTAGAAGTCAAGAAAAGGCAAATGACCAATTATAAATTGATTTTAATTTTAAATTAAAAATTTAAATAGTTGCTTTAACGTTTAAGTTTATAATAGATTTATGTTATCGTATAAATTGTTGATATATTGCAAATAAATACGGAAGTGCTGCAAATCATGAATTTAGAGATAGTATTTTTTTTTGCCATCTAAATGACATTAAACCTACTCAAATTCCACCAAATAGTCGCGTCCTTTTGCACCAACCAAAACGTGCGTCTCTAATATGCGATGCTATCCATGAATTAAAGTTTGGAGAGCTGGTGAGCTGATGGAGAGATGGTGAACTGGGCAGATGCTGAGCTGGTGAGCGGTAATTGCCGCGTGTTAATTCAAACAAATGTCGGGAATTGCGCATTTAATGTGAAAATGAAGAAACATTGCGAATAGTTTGGTGCTCGGTGCCTGGGATGGCCTGGCCATGTGTTGTGGTTGAGAGGCATGGAGTGGGTATATTTAATAGTACATACTACGTACCAGGTGCCAGGCCAAAAACCACCGAAGTCAGGCCAGGCCCAAACGAGCTAGCGAGTTAGGTGGAGCGAGTGAAATAAATGATCCCAGCTTCATGTTTAATTTATTTGAAAGTTAACACACATATAACAACTACAACAACAACAACAACAACTAAAGAGAGTCGCGACGCGCCGCCGGTGACTGTAAAACAGTAAAAACAAAATACAACGGCAGAGATGCAACATGCGGCATGGGGTTGAGCTGCACAACAAAGGGGGGTGTGCAAGAGGTGGGCATATCTTGGCCAGCACGGGAACGGGCATTAATGCGTCGTAATCACACTAAGCAGACATTAAATGCGTTTTCGCTGTTTGAGCACCAGCCCCGAAGTCGGGACAGAGCCATAGAAAAGAGCCATAGACACCAGGCAGCCAGGCGAGGAGCAACCAGCAACAAGCAGCAACAACAACAGCAACAACAACAAGCAACAACAACAACAACAAAGAGCGCCTAAATGATTGATAAAATAATTGCTTGCACGTGATGCGCACTTAGCAAATGAACAAAAAAAAAAGTGCAAAAAGAAGGCACAAAAAAAGAAGGCAGAGAAAAGGAGACAAATCGAAATAAAAAAAGAGAAAGGTTTCGGGCCTCACGCAACGGATCGGGGCAACAAGTCCAAGTGTCGAGCCCAACAGCTTAACTCAGCCGGAGGGGATGCCCCAAACTGTAGCTTGCAATCCACAAAACAAGTGCAAATGATACTAGCTGAAAGCGTGTTAAAAAAATGGCTAAAAGTAACATTTAGATTAATGAGATCTGAAAACTTTTACACATAATAATTAGCAACAAAAAATGCAGAAAAAATGTAATACAGCAAATTCTTAAAAATTGCATAAATTAAAATCATATTTTTATACATAAAATGTAATATTTAAAGAGTTATTAAAGTTGCTTATTATTTAATAGCCAGTTAATAAAAATGGTCAGCTACTTATTTTGGCCACTTGTAGATAAATAATAATTAACAATAAAATATAGAAATATTTAATACAGCAAATCCTTAAAAATCGAAGCAGTAGAAATAATATTTCTGTCGATAAAAATAAGATTTAAAAAAGTTATTAAAGTTGCTTATTATTTAATAGCCAGTTAATAAAAATGGTCAGCTACTTATTTTGGCCACTTGTAGATAAATAATAATTAACAATAAAATAAAGAAATATTTAATATAGCAAATCCTTAAAAATAACAGAAATTGAAATAATATTTCTTTCGATAAAATTTAATATTTAAAGAGTTATTAAAGCTGTTTGTTATTCAATTGCCAAGTTTAAAAATAAACACACAGTTTATAAAAAATAGAAAGCTCTTTTTTTTGGCCACTTGCAAATCCTTAAAAATTGCTTTAATTAAATTAATATTTCTGTCGATAAAATGTAAGATTTAATCAGTTATTAAAGCATTTTTTTTATACAATAGCCAAGTGCAAAAATTAACACACAGTTAATACAAATGGACAGCTACTTATTTTGGCCACTTGTAGACAAATTTCTTGTTGTCCAAATTCGACTGCAACACAATGCGAAATTCTAATGCCTAAATTGTGCTCAAGAATATGGCTAACTACCATTTAAGCCGAGTGTCATTAGAAATCCGAAAATGAAAAAAAAAAAAAAACTATATCAAGTCGACAAGGCCAAAAAAAAAACAAAACAAAAAAAAACTAAGCATGAAAAATAAGTGAAGTGAGGGCATTGAAAACCTAACGAATTATAACGTGGGAAACTGAAACTGAGGGACGTTGGCAGCACAAATTGCCGCAGTTAACGGTTCCTGTTTCGTCGCAAATTTGGCTAAGGCAGCAGCGGACACAACACACACACACAAACAAACACAAACACACAAAAAAAGAAATAAGACAAAAATACAGAAACAGAAACCGAAAGACAAGCTGAATGAAGCATCCACCAGGCCAAGATCCGAAACCGAAGCAGCCAGTCAGCCAGCCAGCCAGCCAGGCAGTCAGCCAGGCAGTCAGCCAGGCAGTCAGCTTGGCAACGATTGCCACGACAAGTGGCCCCCCGCACAGCTCCTCCAGCCTCCAGTTGCAGGCCACAGTTTGTGCCCGCCCACTCGTGCGCCACATTATTTCATGCAAAATCATGCCATGGGAACCACGATGTCGCTTCTCCCCAAATACAGCAGTCTAGAACTATTATCCAGTATCTCTATCTCGCTCTCTCCCCCTCTCTCTCTCTCTCTTACTGTCTCTCTGTCTGATCAGCCTCCGCCTGGTTCTGTGCAACTAATGCACAATCATCGCAGATTATTTCATTTAATGTCAATACAAAAACAGCAAGCAAGCAAGAAGCATCTTTCGCTGCTTGCTGCCCCGTTGTGGCAACAACCACATCCACATCCACATCGACATCGACATCTGCGGCATCCTGGCGTGCACTGAAAGCTGAAAGTTTGACACTCCAATTCTCAATGCCGCTGGGCAAACAAATTGAGTGGAAGCGAGTGCTGCAAGCAAGCAGGAGGGGAGAGCGTAGAGGGGAGGGGAGAACAAGCCCGTTAGTGTTTTGCAAACGAGTTTAAACTGCTGTTGACTTTTGAAAAGTCTAAGGGCCACAGACCAGAGCCCACAGCCCACAGCCCAGTCCCAGACCCAATCCCAGTCACAGTCTCAACATTGCTCATACGCTCCGTTTGACCTTGCAAAATCGACGTTCAACGATTTTCTTTTCCTTTTTTTGTTGGTCACAATATTTATGCATTGTTGTTGTTTTATTTTTCAATCGATTTAACGTTTTTTTTATTTATGGCCAAGCGTTGCGATATTTATTTGCGAGCCCGTCGCTGATGGTCGCTGCGATCGCATCCGTCATGCGCCTTCTTCCCCCATGTTGAAGTGTGCAATCAATTTTAGACCAGGCAAGATTTGCATAAGCCACAAGCGAAATAGAAATGAAAACGTACAACAAAACATGGCCAACAACACAGACAGGCCACAAATGAAGTAATCAACTGAGACGAACACTGATAGAGTGAAATGTATACAATTTGGTAAGGATGCGAATGATGGACTGCCTCGCACACAGCAGCCATATATAGAAAGAGTATTCAGACAGCTGTCACAGCAGTCATATGGGAAGAGTATTTCGATAGCAGTCATTTAGAAAGAGTATACAAAAAGTAGCCAATTAGAAAGAGTATTTAAACAGCAGTCATTTAGAAAAAGTATTTAAATAGTAGTCATATAGAAAGAGTATTTTGACTGCAGCCATATGAAAAGAGTATTCGAATAGTAGTCATTTAGAAAGAGTATTCAGACAGCAGCCATATGGAAAGGGTATTTAAATAGTAGTCATATAGAAAGAGTATTTAATTGTAGCCATACAGAAATTGTATTCAAACTGAAGCCATATAGAAAGAGTATTCAGGCAGATGCCATTGAGAAAGAGTATTCCAACAGAAAGAGTATATAATTGTAGCCATATAAAAAGTGTATTATAATAGGAGCCATATATAAAGAGTATTTAAACAGTCGCCATATGACAAGAGTATTTTTGTACAGCAGTCATTTAGAAAGAGTATTTAAATAGTAGTCATATAGAAAAAGTATATATAATCGTAATCATATAAAAAGAGTATTTAAATAGAACCCATACAGAAAGTGTATTTAAACAGCAGCCTTATAAAAAGAGTATTTCAAAAGTAGCTAAAAAGAAAGAGTATTCAAATGGTCTCATATAAAAAGAGTATTCAAATATTAGTCATATAGAAAGAGTATTCAGACAGCTGTCACAGCAGCCATATAGAAAGAGTATTCAGAAAGCTTACTTAACTGCCTCATAGAAAGAGTATTCAAACTGCAGACGTATAGAAATAGTATTCAGACAGCAGCCATATAGAAAGAGTATTTAAATAGTAGTCATATAGAAAGAGTATTCAAACAGCAGTCATATAGAAAGAGTATTCAATAAGCTTACTTAACAACGAGGTGGTTTTTCGATCTATTCTAATACATTTATTTTTTTTGCAAGTCTTTATTGCATTTGCAATTTAATTTTTTATTATTTATTTAGCCACAATTTTTCTGTTTTACTTTCAATGATTTAATGGGCAATTTAATTATATTTTTTTATCAAAAATTGCAAAATGTCAGAAAATTATTGGTCTTCGTCGCTGGAGCTGTGGCAAAGGCAGAGTCATTAAATAAACGAAGCTGCGATTTGCCACTCCATTCCCCTCTCCCTCTACAAAACTGTTTTAGCCTTGTCAAAACTGCATTTCAAAACGAATACTAATTATGTCATTATTTATTATCCAGTTGAGTTCTAAAACTAAAATTGAAACACTTAAAATTTTTACGACAAAAGCTATTAAAATATTCCCATTTTGCACATGTTTTGTCTTAAATGAAGAATAAATATCTTTTTTTAGCTGCTGTTCAACTTCAACTTAGTTGGCCAATCGATGCGTTGTCTTTTAAAACGGCTAAAACGATGTCATCCTGTCCAGTTGCCAGTTAACTTATCTGTGATATATGTGCAACAAGATGTGGCAAGAGAACAAGTGATTTCGATAGGCTGCGACACAAAACTGTAGCCACACAAAACAAGACACTAAGCCAAGTTAAAATAACTATCACAGTTTAAACAAGCAAACAATACAAGTTAACAGAAACAACAACAACAAAATAAGTAAGTTAGTTAAAGAAACGCAGATATCGGACAATCGCTTAAATTAATTTGTTGTCACCAGTTTGTTGAAGTAATCTTTAGGCCAGAAACCAATGTGTGGCCCCGGCTTGAGGCCAGACTCCGATCTGAACAACAAAAGCGGTCCACGGTGGGTGGTGGCAACAGCCAGCAGCAGCAGCGACACATGCCTAACAGTTGTTGTTGTTGTTGTTGTTGGCTGGTTGGTTGTTGGCTGCTTGGCAAGTTGGAGCAGCGCGGACCGCGGCCCAACCCAAAATTGTTCACCTGTCAAATCAGCGCGCTGCGATCTTTTATTGGCCACAAAACAGCGGCAAAACGGCCAAGCGCCAATTGTTGGCCACAGCAGCAGCAACAACAGCAACAACAAAAACAACAACAACAAAAACAACATTAACCAGATTTATTTATTTAAGCGTTCAAGTTGTGCACCCATTTGAAATTGCTGCCCGTTGCCTCGTAAAGACTTAATTAAGCCCCAATCTCGACTAACGTTTGGGGCAGTCTCCCAACCTGAGTCTCAGTCTCCGACTCTGACTCCGTCTCCGACTCCATCCACGTCTCCGTCTCCGTCTCCTTGTCTTTGTGACTGTTGTTCGGCTCCATTCGTTTAGCGGCGATAAATTTATGCGGCTAATTTGGCAGCGTTAACTCAATTTGTGACCACAAAATGCACAATTTGTCGCGGCTTTTGATTGCCAGCATTCGGATTGGCCAGCAAAGCAAAGCCAAAAAGCTTCGAGTCTGTTGCAAACGCCACATTGTGTTGCAGTTGCTGTTGCAGTCTGGCTGGGCAACGCCCCAATAGGTTGTGCTCTGTTTGCCGCTTTTATTTATTGTCTAATTATAGCCAAGGCAAAAGGCACTTTTGGGCACAACAACAATAGAAACTGCAACAACAACAACAGCAACAGTTACACTGTGCAAAATTTTAAAGCATCTTCGATTGATGATATTTATTTAAACACATTTTTTGGCATTTTATATATAGAAACTAAAGTAGAAATTTATCTGTATATTTATAAGTTTAGTCGGAGCAGTTTAGCTAGTTTGGCTAATAGCGAAAATAATTTAATAATTAATTATTTAGCATCCTTAAATAAGCATTCTAAAATATGCATCCTGCTTTTTTTTAAATATTTAATATATATATATTTATATAAATATTTTATGGTTACTTCGATCTGTGTTTTGGTATATAAAGCAATAATTCAAATTGTTATACTCTGCTCCCCAATAATTTAGATTATATTAATTTTCTGGAATGTACCTCTGTAAAATATTTAATTGACTTTATTGATGATTTTAATATATAAACTTGGAGTTCATATTTAAATTTTGCGTAAACATATTTATGCTCGGCTCAATTTTTATAGAGATTTTTAAAGACATTTTTTATATATGTATTTAACGTACAGATTTTTAAAGACAATTTTTATTTATATATTTAAAGTAAATATTTTCAAAGACAGAGTTGCCAAATTTTAAATGTGATAATTGCCATTCTACAGCAGCAAAAGTAGATAAGCCAAACGACCAGCCAAATATATTGTTTACAGTGTAAGTTGCAGCAACGAAATCGGCGCAACAAAATCATTTCATGAGCAACTCCTGGCCGGAGCACCCATGCTGCGAGCCGCAAGCTGCAAGCTGAAAGCTGAAAGCTGCTAGATGCTACACAAGCGTTACTCTGCCTCACGCTCACGAGTGCATCGGAGGCATCCTTATCAGCACGAGCAAATCTTTGCCACACAATTGACTGTCGGCTGCCCCAGCGGCTGCCCCAGCGGCTGCTGCTGCTGCTGCAGCTCTATAAAATATAAAGATTTTCCCATAGTTTGCCGCTTCATATTTTAAACAGATAAAAGTGTGAAGTGGCTAAAATGTGGTTCAGCTATATGCATAAAGCTGGCAACATTTGCCGCCATATATGGCCCGTCTAACGGACGGGGCACGCACTCTCTGCATCTGTATTTGTGTCTGTGTCTGCCTCTGACTCTCAGGCGAACCGCTGCTAACTGGGCTCATAAATCTCAGCAATTAATTTTTAAAGTGTTGTCGACTCTGTACAAAAAAGCTCTGTTCAAACACAAACCCAAACACAGACTGCAACTGCAACTGTTGACAACTGTCAGCAACGGCTACTTGCAACAAGCAACAAGCAACTCGCCACATTCGAGTTACTCATTGCTCACATTTGTTTAGACGCTTTGCGTAATAATTAACGACTTGCACAGCCTGTTAATTAATTCGCCAGTACAGTAAAAACCATAAAACGGAAAGTGAACCACTAATTAACAAAGTGACATTAAGATACTCCACTATCTTTGGAGTGTTTTGTAATTTGTTTTTATCACATTTCTCAGCTGCGAAATGATAAAAAAAAAAATAAATAAATGTGAAACAAGTAAAAAAAAAAAAAAAAAAATACATTTTAAAAGTTTGTTTGGTATTTAAGCAGCTAATTAGCAGAGCTGCAAATAATCGCTTCTGCTTAATCAAATTAAAATTATATTGATCACTAAGCAATTGAATAAATTATAAATTTAATACTTATTATAAAAAAGAATGTTGAAATTATTTGAGATTGCTTAAATTAGAATACTTTCCTGGATTTATAATATTTAATTTCTTGATTTCTTATGGGTATGGATGGATATTTGAATTTATGATATAATATATAATATATATAATATATATCCTGATTTGTTGATATTTAAGCAGCTAATTAGCAGAACTGCAAATAATCGCTTCTGCTTAAACCAATTTATATCTTTAATTTGACACACTGAATTGAATAAATTATAAATTTAATTCTTATAATGATAAAGAATGTTGAAAATATTTGCGATTGCTTCTTTAAGAATATTTCGCTGGATTTATATTTCTTAATCTGTTGATTTCTTATCGATATAATAATCATACTATAAATGCAGCATTATTCTTAGACAAAAATACTTCTAATTAAATTTTACCCATCCACTTAAAACTTTTACAATTTCCAACCTTTGCTTGTTTAACTCCCAAAATTGTATACAACTCAATTGGCGTTATTTTAATGAAAACAAATACATTTACCATAAAAATACTTAAGTATTTCAATTCAGTCATCGTGGCTTAATATGGGAAATTCAATTGCATTCGCCAAAAATTCGCAGCTAAAATTTCGCTGCAAATATTTTACAAGCAGATCACATTCAAATCGTTAGCCAAAATGCGCTCAAATTTATTTTTTTTTGTGATTTTGTAGTTTTTTGTTTTATTTTGTTTTATTTTATTTTATTTTCCAATAATTTGCGCACACAAATATTTTCACGAACGTGGGAAAAGCTCAGCTCAGCTGTCTGCACTCAAAGTGTCCGTGCCCAGACTCAGACTCAGGATCAGTCTCCCATCTCGCTCTCTCTCATATGTCAAGCTGCAAATGCAACAAAATTCGAGCGCCGCAATTGCTGTATGCTGCAGTTGCAGTTGCAGTTGCAGACGCAGTCAACCAATTATTTTTATCGATTTGGTTTGCCGAGACGCAAGTCGGCTTTTCATAATCAAATGTGGCTGCTGCTGCTGCAACAGAGTTGCTGCTGCTGCTGCTGCTGCTGCATGGTTGAGTGGCATCACCGACGCAGCTAGATGGACATGTGGTAGGCGCAAATGTGCGACTTGTTGTACAATTTCGAATTGTATTCACATTCACGAATGATTGAATGCTGCACTGCAGCAGATCTCTCTCCGTCTGTCTCTGTCTCTTTTTCTGTGTGTGTGTGTGTGTGTGAATGTGAGTGTTGAAAATCCTTTCAATAAATAGCCAAAGACAAGTAGCCGTTAAAACGCATTCAGCGCCGATTTAGTTAACCTGGCTAACACAGTCTGTCTATCTGCCTGTCCGACTGTCTATCTGGCTGACTGTCTGCTCAACTGTTGTTGCCTGTTGCCTGTTCTTGTTGTTGTTGTTGTTGTTAGGCTGTTAGCCTGCTCAGTCAGTTAGCTGTTTTGTGCTTTGATTCATGATGCTGCTGGTTGGCAACTACGTCTCCGTGTGGCATGTTTCAGTTGTTGCGTTTTTGATCGCAATTTGACAATGCGAACAACAGCAAACAACAACAACAGACAAACAGACAAACAGACAAAGAGACAAAGAGACAGAGAGACAGACAGACATTTGCTAAAGTGTACATGAGCCCGCTTGTCATTTAACATTTTTATGATTTTTAACATGCAAACCTGGCTAAAGGCTGCAGTCTACAGTCTTCTGGCCACAGTCTACTGTCTTCAGTCTTCAGGCTCAGCGTCTTTCAGTCATTAAGTTGGTCGACTGGGCGCATTTTTATATTGAATTGAAAATTGCTCTTAGCCTTTTATGACTTAATTGCAATTGTTCATCTAATGGAACAATTGAAATTGGCAGCAGTTGCAGGAAGTGTTTAATTGTTAATGAAAATAGATATTGTCTAAGTTTAGCTTACATGGCAAATTAAATGGCTAAGTAATGGCCTAAATGCATAGCACAATGCATCATTTTAGGTTGCATGCCACACGTAATCATTTATTTCTAATTATCATTTTATTGCCTTGTCCAATTTTGGCCATAATAAGAGACTTTAATTTATGAATCGTATTTTAGTTTTAATTCTCTTAAGCGATTCTGTTCAAAATTTAAAATTTTCGTCAATTAAATTGATTTTGCAATCGAGTGATAAAAATGTGAATTAATCTCTCATCTTTGCCGCAGACAGTTTCCATTGGCGTGTTGCATTCCACTTGTGCCACCAGCTAATCACTGCATTCAATACCAATTAAACTTAAAATCAGTGTATGCTTAATGAAATTCACACCTTTTATTTTCACACACACACAACCGATTCGAATAAGTCAAAGAAAAAGAAATAAATAAATATTTGTTGCTCCAATAAAAAGCAGGCGCAATAATAACTAAAGCAGTGAGAACTGTTTGAGCTGGCTGCCAGTTTGCTGATGATGCTGCATTCGTCTCAATCTCAGTTCCGATGATAAACAAAAACACAGAAAATCACCCATAACAACAGCAACAATAACAACAACAACAACAGCAACAATAAGAAAAGGGGCAAGCACGGCGACAGCAGCCACAAAAAAATAGAACGTGAGAAATAATATTCGATGAAGCGCCAAAGTAAACGCTTCAAATGTTGTTAGTTTTTTTTTATTTTGTTGCTGCTTCTTCTTGAGTTTGTTACTGTTGTTGTTGTTGTTGCTGTTGTTGCTATTGTTGTTTTGCAGCCCATTTTGCGCCTGGTACACGCTACTCGTTTGTGGCAGCGAAAAACCTTTTGAAGGTTGATTGTGAAAGTCACGATTAACGGAGGAGTCACAATCGAAATCGGAGGAGGAGGAGGAGGCGTTGTTTCTACTTAGTTTTTTTTTTATTATTTTTTTATTTCTCTTGAGTCTCATTTTATTTATTTTTATTTTTGGCTGATTTAGATTGAGAATAATTAGGCATCATTCAAGTTGCGCGTATTTTAATTTGTCGGTTTGTCTCAAAAGGTGACAAAATATTTGTTTTCATTGTGATTTGCAATCGCTGCAGTTTTTTCAGTTTTCGGTTTTTTTTTTTAGTTGCGTATCATTAAAACGGCGTTTGAAATGCACCGACTAGACAAGCGTTGCAAGTTGCAAAAGAGGGACAACACAGACAGGCAGGAGATGTGTGTAGAACACACCTTTTAGACATCATTTTGGCAGCATTGCGAAATTGTCGCCAGTGTTGTAGACACACCCGAGATTTAGAGAGCTGGCTTTTGGATGTGGCAAAAAAATAAGAAAAAAACTTTGGCGCTTTTATTATTATTTCTTTTAAATCACTTGCGAGGCAGCTTCCAACTGACAAACTGACAGACTGACTGCCTGTTTGACTGGCTTGCCACATTCTACACCTCCGCATTGTGTGGCACCCACACTGCAACACATGTGTATGCCAAGAGACGTTCTTGCCGAACATTTCGCTTACAACAACAAAACGCAGATCCACACCCCAAAAAAAAACCAGCCAAATACAGTGAAACTTCCGTAAGCCGACAACCGACAGTCGACAGTTTAATGACTTTGATGACGCAGCGTGTGCTTTCAATTTACGACTGAGAGTCAAACACAACACTCAATTGCAACTGACTTTTTGGGGGGGGAGGTTGGGGATTGCCTCTTTTAGGTGTTGGCTTTAATAGTGGGCGTTTCTGCGGCTGCCTAAAGTTTGTTTTCCTAAGCAGATTTGCGATCAGCATTGCGATTTGACGACTTTGGGTGTAGCAAAGCAATAATCGAAGAGAAAATGCCATAAAATGCCAAAAAAAAAAAAAAAAAAAAGCACTGCAACTAATTAAAATAAAGTAGTTAAAATGCAAACTACAATAAAATATTGCTGATAACGAAAAGTTGATTTATAGCTGCGGAAAATGTTGTTGCTGGTTTTTGGAATAGTATTTTAAAATTAATTTTGACTGCAAATCGAATTTCCAACATTTGAAACCAATCTCAAAAAGCCAATCCATATTTTTTTGAAATAGTTATAATTGTGGAAAGTTTGAAAGCTTCCAATGTGAATTTTTTTAAGAAGAAATTATAATATTTATAAATTAAAAATTAAATCATAAACTATTTATATTAATTCGGATTTTAATTGTACCTTAAACTTTAAATGCTTAAACATTATTACAAAGGTTTTGCTTATGTAAAGTAAATCGTAGAAAAGGCGTAGATTTTTTTTTTTAAATGTTAACTTACAAACTTAATCAAATTTAATTGTAGAAGGAATAATTTAAATCAGCTTTGATAAAAATCCCTTTTCACTAATTAATATTATTATTATAATAATAAAATAATTTAATAATATAATAGCATAATAACATAACAATAATATAATAATAAAATTGACATACTAATTAAATTTCATAGGAAAAAACTATCGAAATTCGAGTTCAACTGTCACAACATAGTTAAATGCAATGTTCTATTGAGTTGACAACTGCCACTGGCTGTGGAAATCAACATAAATCATACGCCATGTATGCGGCGCAATTGATTTACATGTTTTATTGATGGCTTAGATGCGATTGTCGTGTTAGCCAGGCTCTGTGTGTGCTATGCATTTTCATTAAGCTGCAATAAATTTTTGGCTACCATTTTCGGTGGTTTTTTTTCCCCCGTCTTTTTTTGTGTACTTTTTATGGCCAACATGTGCCGCGAAAATGAGCCAATTAAAGAAATGCAAACAGCTACAACAACAGCAGCAAGAACCATAACAACCTTGCAACCAATTCAGTTAGGAAAAAACAAAAAACGAAATAACAAAATAAAATAAAATTGGCACACACAAGCAGCGATGTTGTTGTTGTTGTTGTTGGCCAGAAGTAAAACCAATCAAGTGGCGCACAGTGTCACTATTACCACCTGACATTTACACAAATCTTGCTTTATGCCTCAACGAAATGAAACAACAACAACAAAAGCAACAACAGCAGCAAGAGCAACACAAAACAAACAAACAAACAAACGGTCAAAAAGCGACGACTTCCTAACAACGCCGCTCGCCGCCTATCGCATGGCAGCGATCAAAAGTGCTTGGACTTGGACCCAAAGCTGGCTAAGACCCGGCCAGGCCAGGCCAAGCCAGGCTAGGCAGAGGCAGCAGCAGCAGCAGCAGCCACGGCGGCTTATCTTAAGAGCCGACCAACAGCAGCAACAACAACAACAACAGCTAAACTCTTTTGTATGCGAGGCATGTGGTGGCTGGTGGCTGGTGCCCCACTGCACCACCGCTATGCCACTTGCAATCAGCTTGCCTGCTTGCTGCCTGCCTGCCTTAAACTGATCGCTAACAATCAATTTATTGATTGAGGTCTCAGGTGTAATCGATAAGAATGTTTTTCAGCTTTGCTTTTGACTTACTGCTCTAGTTTTTTTTTGCTTTTTTTTTGTCTTTTTTGTTGTTTTTTTTTTGTGATTTTTGCTAACATATGACATGACTACATGACATTATCCGATTCGCATTTGTTTATCTATTATCTGGCATCGCTGGGGCCACCGTCTCTAAGTAGTTGCAAATCTTGGCCAAGTGTCTGCAACCAGTCAGAGATGGACATGTTGTGCACAGCAGCACAAAAGCAATCGTAAATCCCATTAGCTCAATTAATATAGATATACATTTTTAGATAAAAATTAGCACACAGTTGTTTTGCTTTATATATTTAATTCAATTAAAGTCATGACTCTCGAATTGTACTTTTCAAAAAAAAAAAAAAAAACGTTGAAGTCACTGAAGAATTTTGGGCACTCTATCAAAAAAATAGACTATGAATTGTGCTGGCTTTTTATTTGGTTTTAAAATTTTATACATTTTGCATTTCAATACGAAATTTAGGAAATAATTTTAAAATAAATAATTATTAAGGATTAACTATTTGAATGCATTTTAGATTTAAAATACAACTAGCTCAATTATGCACTGAACCCATTTAAAAAAAGGGGAATAGGCTTATGTAAAATTAAATATAGTAAAGATCACTAAAAAAAATTATATATACTATTGATCTATATATAAATTGATTTATTCATCTGCCTGTCAAATTAAGTAAACTTTTTATTTATTAAAGCCAACAAAAAATAAGTTTGTCAATTCAACAAACTTCTTCAAGCATTTTATCTGTACTTGCTCTATAAATATAATAAGATTTTTAACATGCTAATTATAAAAAGTAGTTCAACAGACATTAAACTACTAAATTTAATTAGGCTAACTAAGTCATAAATTATTTTTGGTTAACCAATTCGGCTCACGCTGTCATCGCTAGGACGACTATTAATTAGACAGTGGCTCATTGATTAGATGGCAAATAATAAAAAATAAAAAATAAAAAAAATGAAGAAAAATGAGTTCACATTGCACTGCAGTGCACAAATGGTCAATGTGGGCGTACTGCACACACACACACACACTGACACACACATGCACATTTAGAGTTTTTGGCCATTTTACAGTGGCCTGCTACAGATTTGGTTAACAGTTAACAAGCTTATCGCTCTCTATACGGCAAACAAAGGTGACGCGACTGCAGCTGTTTTTTTTTTTTAGCTGTTTTTGTTTTTATACCTACTAAAAATACACATAAACAATTTAGTATAGTATTTTTTTTTTGTGCGCTCTTTCTTTTTGGCCATGCAGATAATTAAGGCAAGACGTTGCCAGGCCAGACTCGCCAGCTAGTCAGCTAGTCAGCTAGCCAGCTGCGGCTGCCAATTTCGGACCCACAAGGAATCACAACACAGTGGTTCACCCACTAGCCCAAAGGCAGCAGCAGCAGCAGAGGCATCCACAGAAGCAGCAGCAACATCCACAGCAGCAGCAGCGGTTCAGCGGCTTTTGTTGTTGTCTTGTTAGCCGCCAGATAATGATCAGAGCGTGGAGCGGGCAATTTAATGGTTACTATTAATAACGTGATACGAAATTGGCGTTAATTTGTAGAAACACAGCCGCAAAAATCCCGCTGACTAATTTGAGCAAAACTAAAAGTGTAGCAATGTTTCTGTGTGTGTGTGTGTTGCACCACCAAAAAAGGATGTGAATGTGCTCTTGTTGTTGCTGCTACAGTTGTTGTTCTTGCTGTTGTTGTTGTTGTTGTTGCTGTGTAGACGAAGTCATGAGTCAAATTTTTCTGTTTACACGAAGGCTCCATTTAGGAGCATGTGCGCGGGTGCTGCTGTCTGGGCACGAATTGGAGGCGGATGCAAAGAATTCTTTCACAGCTACGAACAAGCTAACAAAAAGCGACGAAGTCAAGCCAGGCAGCCAGCCAGCCAGCCTATTGTTGCCCGATTGCTCTTTATATATATATATATAAGGCCAAAGCATTTTGGAAAGGCCTGAAACCAGTGCAGACACCAGTTGTCCCCCAGTCCTTCCGTCCGTCCGTCCGTCTGCACACATGTTGCGCCCCAAACAATGCAAATTGCTAATATGCTATAGCATTTTGGCGGTTTTTGTATGGAGACAAATTTTGCAAACAAATTTTTTTGTTTTTGTATTTGTTTGTCGGCGCACTTATGACCAATAAATATGCAACTACAGTTTATTTATTTTTATTTTTTTTTTAATTTTTTTGTAGCTGGCATTGTCTGCGAAACGCTTGCGAAATTAGCTGCCAACTAATGAGCTACACGAAAATAACGAAAACAGCGCTCGATGCAGATGCGATCGATTTATATCAGCTGCCTGAGCAAATCTAACAAAAATTTACTTATGTATATTGGTTTTTTTTTGTTTTACTGTTTGTTTTTACTGTTTGTTTTTTGAGGAGCAGCTCGTGTCGTTGCTTATGATTCGTTGTCGTGTGGGCTGTCTCATTCTCAACTGTTGTGTGGCCATCTCGCTCGCACTCGCAGCTGAGAGTCGTCGGTCGCATCGATCGTCAGCACACACACACACACACACACACAGAGAGAGATCGTCGTTAACATGTTATTGCACAGCACTTTTGTCAGCTTTCGAATTGTTTGCTCACGAAAGCGTGGATCTACTTACCGCTCTATGGTATATATGGTATATGCCCTGGGCTTAGGCCCTGGGCTGGGATGGATCTGCTTGGATTGCAACTGCGTCTGCAGTCGGCGTGGCTCTTGCCTCTTTATTTTTTATTTATTTATATAGATATATTTTGTTTGTGTTTTCGTTTTTTTCGCATGCTCCTTGGCAGGCTGGGAAGATGCGCAGTTTTACACACTCACACACACACACACACACACACACTCAGTGGTTGAGGCACACTGTGCAGCAGGTTTCGTTTTTTGTATGCCCAGCCAAGCCACATGGGCGTTGATTTATGGCTCCACACGGGCCACACTTTATGAGGCCCAGAGGGATGCAGTGGCATGCAGCATGCTGCAGTTGAGCCACTTGTTAGCTAGGCGTTAACTGACGCCAAAAGCAACGCATGTCGCTCTGATCAGTCTCAGGTTACATTGTGCTCACAGCTGCGAAAAAAACCAATGTCAAACCATGGCCAAGACCGCAGCACTTAGCATCGCAAATTTTCAATTAATATTAATATTAATATTAATATACATATATACCACAAGCATATAGAATATTAATTTAATTCAAATAAGGAGGAAAGTCAAGCGGAATTAAATGTGGAATAGTTTTCTATCTGTTTCTGGTGACAAACTGTAACTAAAAATAATACTTTTTATGCCTTAGACAAAAACTCTCCAAAATAGTTGAAGGAATTTTTTTTTGCTTATAGAAAAAATAATATACGATATTCTTTAGTAATATTTTTTAATTAAAAATTGAATTAATGAAATGAAATTATAATTTTGACACTAGATAATTTTTAAATATTTATAAAACATTTTAAACATATTATTTTGGTTTCAATTTTCCAAATTTTCCATTTTCAATTATTTCCAAAAACATATATTAAATTTCTATCTTTACTACAAATCTATATAAAAGCATTAACTGACAACAATAACTCAAAATATCCCAAACAGTTCTAGCACAAAATTGCTAATGAAAATTATTACAGTCAAAGCAAATCTTGGCCAAATTATTAGCTGAATGTAGACAGTTAATTCGTAATCAAAAAGTGCCTGAGAAATCACATGAGGAGCAGCAAATGGAGGCAGCGGCAAGCGACGACATTCAAATCATCCTCAAAGCAAAAAAAGAAGAAGAAGAAGATGATGAAGAATAAGTAACTGATTCCCCACCCAAAATTGTTGTGTACACTCCCCGCCCTGCGTGGCATGCCACAGCCGCACCCTGTGTTGTCCAGTGTAATTTTTGGTTCGTGTGGCATATGCTGCTATAACATTTCGATGTTGTTGTTGCATCTGTTGCAATTGTTGCTGTTGTTGCTGTTGCTGTTGTTGTTGATGTTGCTGTTGCTGGTGTGTCAGTTGCACGATTGCCAGAGAGACAACGTGTCTCCAGTGTCATCAGCATCTCCATTTTTTGTCTGTTTTTCTATGTTGTTGGTATTTTTTTTTCTGTTTTGTTATTTTTTTCTGTTTTTTTGGTGACTGCTGCCACCGTCGTTTTTGTTTTGGGTTTGGGATCTAGGAGGTTTCTACTAGCTGGGGAGCTGGGAGCTGCAGTTTGAAGTTGGAGGCGACGCTGCCCGTTGTTATAGTGCAGAAAAATTACTATGACAACGCTGGAAACAAGTAAACCACAGTTTACATTCACTCAATTTGGTGCGACAAGGTGGCGGGCGGAGGATGCTCTGCTCTTTTGTGGAGAGAGGGAGTGGGAGAGGGATGAGGAAGGGGACTGGTGCAGGGGGTACACGGTGTGGCAATGGCAGAATCGTGGCGTGGTGGTGGCACGCTCATCTTCAATTTTTCTACGACGACGTCTCTTTGGGCTTTGGGTCGGGCTCACACTCGTGTAGCAAGACTCCCCTTGCGCCACACAAAAGCCAGCAGCCCCCCCTCACAGCCAGACCACGACTGCACTGGGGGTTAAAGGGAAGACCAAGAGAGCGGAAGCGCAACAGAGAGAGGGAGAGGATGAGGGTGAGGGTGAGGCAGGACGAGTAGATCTGCGCAGCAAGATGAGTGGTTGGCAAAAATGTTTGAATGCGATCACGAACTTGACCTTTCACATAACCTCAAAAAGGCAGTCACTCAGTCAAGTCGCGAGTCCAAGTCAACTTCGAATTCGTTGCTGCAACAACATACGCGCCATGTTAAGCAGCAGCCGAAGCAGCCGGAGCAGCAGCCGCAGCCAAAAATGAGAACAAGGAACCTGTGTGTGGATTAGAAGACCTGTAAGCCAGCATGTCTATCCGACTGGGTGTCAGCTACAAACTCGAGCATAATTAAAAAACAATCGCAATCTCTCCCTCTCCCTCTCTAAGTGTCTAATGCTTTCTCTCTCTCCCTGTCTCTCTCTCGGGGCAAGAGATTTGTAGTCAAGGAGCGGCATGTTTGCCTGCCTGCAGTTATGAGTTGTTCGTTGGACTCGACTATCGCGCCGAGATGCCAAAAAATCAGCAGCCGCATCGATGAAGTGCAGCAACGGTAACACTACAACAACAACAACAACAACATGCAACCAAATCTTGCATATCATTCAATGAAGTGGAGTGCTTGGTTGGCTTGGCTTGGCTTGGCTTGGCTTGGAGTGGAGCCGCATTGGATTGGATTGGTTTGCAGCATCTTAAGGTCGTTCGCTTTGGCAACGACCCGCGTGTCGCCGCATCTACTTAACCTGAAAGCCTATGCCCCCAAGTGCCCAAGAAGAAGAAGAAGAAGAGGACTACAGACTTAGTCTTTGGGTCTTGAGCATCGATGGGTAAGGCACCATCCAACAGCCAACAGGCAACAGCCAACGTACAACATCCACCAGGCAAGCGTCACCAACGCCTGCACCAGCTTCTTTGCTGCTCCCCCCCACACTCCTGTCTCCCCTTTATCTATCCCTCTCTGTCTCTCCTTACCGCCGATGCGGCTAGTTCAACAGCTTTATTTATGGGCTGTTTGGGTAGCTTAAATAAATCAAGTTGTAGTTGTTTCGCTTTTAGCCGCAACGCTTCCCAGCCTGCAATTAGACTTGGTGGGAATTCGCACTCAACCTTATGCGAATTCTACAGACGATCTTTTTGGCCAAACTTTTTGTAGATTTCTTCGTTTTTTTTTATACCCTGTAGTATACCCTATATCATTAGTATGTTGCAAATGAGAATTTTTTTTACCGTTTGCTCATCTATTTTAAGGCTTCTATTTTTGAGCTAGTGTTAAATTTAACTTAATTGTATTAAACTTAATTTATACAAAATTGCTTTTTAATTGGTCTAAATGTGCAGAAATAATATTTGGAAAGGTATTTCAGTTGGAGAAGAGAGAAGTTGTTTTGATGTATATTAAGTGCTAAACATTCCCTTAAGGCGAAAATTTAATTTGAGATCAAGTAAAATATTTTCCTAAACTTTCCACTGCTAAACAACTTCAAAACTGATCAAAATTTGAAAAGGTATTAATTTTAAAACTTATATATGCTATTTAACATTTTTACAGGGTATTTTCTAGTCAACCATATGCGCACTTTTTTTTTTTTTTTTTTTTTTGTTTGTGGTTGTCTTTTGTGCTCCATTCAGTTCATTCGCAGTTTGGGGCTATCGGCTATCGGCTATCGTGGCCGCTGCCTAATTGCATAATTATTTAAAAGCTATAATTTATGTGGCCAAATAGTCAAGTGTATACAAAAAAAAAATATATATATATAAGGCGATGCTGAATGACCGTTAAACTTGAAAATTAAGCCGGAATGTGTCTATCTCTTTCACACACACACACACACAGACACTGCAGAGCCATTATGTGCCGTTTGTTTTACAAATTTTAACGCTATTTAACACATTTGCCACATTTGCAACAAATTTTCCGCAGACAAGTCGCGCGTCTCTCCCTCTCGTTGGTAGCACGCCATAAAAATCGTGAACCTTAAACCATTAACATGCGAACCAAAATCCAAAAACCCAGAGCCAGAGCCTCTCTCTGCACTTCTCATTTCAGGCATACCGCATTGACAAAATTAATGATGCCCTCACTAATATGAAGCCTAATTGATTAATATGCACAGTCGCCGACTCGACTCGACTCTTCACATATATATATATATATATATAAATACTTTTTTGTTTTGTTTTTTATTTTTTTATTTTGTGTAACTCTTGGTCGATTTTCTAATGAACGCAACGCAACGCAACGTTTTTGGCTTTTAGCTGTTAGCTGTTAATCTTACTGTATAGCCATTTAAGGCAGCCAACAGCTCTGCTTCTTAATTAAATTATGTGTACCGCTGTTGGGCACCCTACGGCCAGCAGCAGCAGCGGCAGTAACATATAACCACATATCTAAGCCAGGCAACAATCCATCTCGAAAGATAGCCACTCTGTGCTGATGATGTCGATGTCGCTGCTGATGATGGGAGTTGAGACTGCGGAACGGGTAAAGTACCAAAAGAGTTTTGGGGCGTTGCTGTTAACTTCACACAGATACACACGCGCAGACACAGTGCGCCAAGTCAAAGAGAAAGGCTGCCAAAAAGGTCAAATGGTCAACAGCTGGTGGTCGGTCAAGTGGTAAAACCAACAAGAACTAAACAACACCAGCAACACAAACAACAACAACATCGACACACGCTCTCCATAGGCTTGTTAGTTGCGCTAGATTGTTGGCCTACCCCTCACCCCTCACCTTCCCCACCCCTCCCCTACACCACTTAACTCATTCTTTATTTTTTTGGGTTCTGGCTCAGTGGGTAACTAACAGCTGTGGCTCATTGTCGTTGCGTTAGAAATGGAGCTACGCTTGGAGAGAATCAGCGTGAATCGGTTTTATGGGCCCACAAGTGATTTTCATGATGATTACGTGCTTCATGCTTGCAACATGTTGCATGCAGCCTAGCCTGCCTGCCTGTGTTTGCATACAGCTCACATAAAAATTGAAATCTGGTCTGGGCCAAAATGGTTTAATAATCTTAAACATTAACTAAATGAGTTGTGTGTTTTGATGATTAGGCATTAACTGGATTTGGATGAGTTTCAATGTTTACTTTCACAAAAAAAAAATAGATATATATTAATAAATATATAAGAATTGAATAAGAACTTTATTTATATCCCTGATGAGCATTAGTCAATATATATTTTCTTTTAAATGTTGTCTGATTTAAAGATGAAATCAATATAACAACAAATTTGAAAGTGAAACCGGAACTCGGCTGCTTCTGGATGAGTTAGTTTCATTCCAGTCAAGGACAACAAGAAGCCAATATTACAAAAAGCAATAAAAGGTTTTTTGAATTTAATTAATCTGAAAAAAAAACGGCAATTTGCATTTTTAAAGATAAGATATGTAAATTATACCGCAAAAATGTCACAGTAAATAAAAAACTTGACTTTTTATAAGCGTAGCGCAAACAAAATGAATTCCAACCGTTAACTGATTAATTAAGGTGTTTATATTGTCTATAAATCTATCTAAAGATGTCAGCTAAATATAAAGTCAAATTCAATTTAAGTTGTTTTTAATGTGGCCAACAATTTGGTGGTTTAAGAATTAAAGCAGCTCTTTTAATGACCAAAAACTTTCTTATAATCAATTATTAAAACGCTTCAACGCTTAAGCTTTCAAAAACAATTTAGTGTACATTTAAAACTTAAGAGTTTTTTTTTTTTTTTTGTGGCTATCAGCAAAAACAATTTATTTTTCTACGGCTTCAGCACACTCAACACTTAAACACTTAAAAAGCTACCACAAATTTTTCCAAAAAAAAAACTTTCAACTTTCATTAAACTTGCCGCTTAGCTATACAAAAAAAAAAGTTCTGCTTATCAATTACGAATTATTCACAAGCCACCCACAAAAACAATAAAAAAAAAAATAAGAAATAAAAAAAAATTGGGCGGCATCGTGCAACCTGCCAAGTGTAATAATTAAAAAACCCGCCTTCATTTTAGGTTTTCACCCGAGATGCAAATCGGTTTCTTCTCAATATACATATATTTAAATATATATATATATATATAAAACTTAAAAATAATATATATATATATATATATATATATATATATATATATATTATTTTTAAGTTTTTTTCCAGTTGACCCGCTTAAAAGAGTCAACTTCACGGAGATGATGCTTGATTAATTACTCGGAACCATATATGTTAATGCTCTTGGCCTGGCCAAGAAAACGGTAAGTGTTGTCCAGACAGGGCTTATATATGTATATATATATGTGTGTGTTATATATGTGTTTGTGTTTATGTATATAATTAGCAACTTACCGCGCGGCGAACGCAAACTCAAATCAACTGGTTCAACTTGAACCGGAGGGCCCTCTGCCTGCAAAAGACAAAGAGAGAAACAGAGATAATGGTTAAGAAAGATCATCAACATCATCATCAGCATCAACATCAACATCAACATCATCATCATCATCGAGAGGAGCATTAAGCGTGTGGCTTATTAGCTATGCAAGTAAACAATAAGGCCATAAGCGACAGCCACGGCTAATCAAGTTTGACAAAATGATGCTGAGAACACGATTATGACCCAAATGGGTGGGTTGCCATCGTAGTAATATATATATATATCTATATATATATTAATTATATATACATAGATATATAATAAAGTGTACTGTTTGCTCTGTTATCTGTTACACTCGATCTATAACGCTGCGTGTTTGGTAGCTGTTTGTGGCTTATTGAATTCAACTGCGTGGAACCACAAATGACTTCCGTCGATGCTTCTGCCCCATATGGGAAACCGCAAGCAATTGTTGCGCATTGTGCGCTTACGAAATCTTCGACCAATAAACTAACGGCAATAAAGCCAAAGCGAACAAACTAATAAAAAAAATATTAAAAAAAATACGAAAAAAACGCAAAAAAAAAAAATAATATTTATATACAATAAAAAACTATAGAGAGAAAAAAAAGTTGGTAAGAAAAACAGTTATTGGCTGCCCGCAGCGCAATAAAACGGATAAATTTTAATTTAGCACTGCATATGCATTGGCCAAAAACGATCTAAAGTTAAAGCCAACTTTTGATGCTGAAACTGTTAAGTGGAGGTGCGAAAGCGCCAACACTTCGACGGCACGAGAGCTGCAGAGCTTTTGGCCCAAACGGATGCAGCAGCCAGCTAGCTAGCTTGCTGTGTTGCATAGACAGCAACAACAACAATGTGATTTTTGCCCAGTGGGCAACAAAACGACAATTGTCAAGCTTGTAGCGCAAATTATGAAAAAATGTCAGCGTCGAGTGGGCGATTTACAAGCCAGGCCAACTTCTTGATGCTGAGACTTTTAACACTTGGCCACAGCCACGCGATGTCTCATACCCTATACACATATATGCCAGCTAATTGGGTATGCTGTGCTAGTCCAATTTAATTAGGTTCCTACGATTAACTTATGATTTGGCTTTGTAGTAGAATTTTTCATTTAATAATATATTGCTTTCTTTTTTTCAATTTAAAATTTAATCGTTTTTGCTTTCTTTTTTTCAATTTAAAATTTTAACGTTTTTGAATTTAGTTTCAAAGTAATTTTGAGATAAATTTATATAAATATAATATCTCAAAAAATACTCAACTTGTATGCAAAATGTTAATAGAAAATAATAGTATAAAATGAGAACCATTTGGACCCTTGATATTTTTTATAAATCTTTTTTTAGGAAGCCCAAAAAAAGCTGTTTGTTAAATGCCTTATGATAAGGCAAATCAAAAGCTACTCAAATTTTAAGAATAATATTATTAGGCCCAATATTAAAGCACAAATTTATAGGAGATAATAAAAATGAGGACCATTTGAATACTTGATATTTTTCATATATCTTCTTTTAAGTAGCCCAAAAAAAAACTGCTTTTTAAATCAATTAAATTTATCATATGGCAAATATTAGGATAGCAAATTCTAGTTATTAATGAAAGCAAATAATCACTTCAAAAATATAGTTTCATTCTCAAACTATATATTTGCTTTATTCGAACAGAAGGCTGCAAAACTAAAAGTTGTGTATAAAATTTAACTAGACTTATAAATAACAATTAACTGACACTAATTTGTAGGCATTAATTATATATAAGAAGCGCCTTGTAATTTTCCAATAAATAAGTATCGAAATACCTTGTTATTTATGAGCATTTAATTGCTGCTAGTTGTGCTAATTACAAGGTATCGCAATAGTCGAGCAAACCGCTTTTGTGCGAAATGCTGCTGCATTTTGTTTGTATAAATAAATGCTCATTGCCTTTGAGAACAACATTAGATTAGATAGTTTGTCTTCGATTGTGTCCGGCAAGAGGCCGCTGGGGCAATTGCCAATTGCCAATTGGCAATAAGCAATGGGCAAACAGGCAACAAATGCATGCAATCTGGTTTTGACTTTTGGGAAGCTGTGTTTATCTAACGTATTGCATTTGACAACAACTTCATTGGCACAACAAACAGATACCAGATACTATCACAGAGATGTGAGATTCCAGATTCCAGATGCCAGATTCGAGATCGCAATTGATATGCGGGCCCAGCAACTGTTCAGCCATTTTATCTAATTGCCTTCGCTTAACTGTGCTGATTTATTGTCAGCGATCACTCGTTCTGACCAAGTGAGATACCTCAAATCACACACTCCACCCCATCCCACCACACCACACCACACCACACCCCCTGCCCACCTAACTTGCCCTTCTTTATGATATTGTTATTGGCATTGGCAATTGTTGCGCTAATTTGTGTGAGACGTGCGGAAATTTCTCATAGGCGCCGAACGAGAGAAGTTGACTTGACCATTAGACCTGAATGCTCAATGCTCAATGCTGGATGCTCTGTCTGTCTACACTCTGCATCCCCCGCTCACCCCCTCCCCACTCCCCTTTTGCTTGTGCTCATGTTTTAGTTGATGGCCAGTTTTATGGATTGTTCTCCGACTGCGGCATTTGCGCGCTGGCAAATGATATTTGCGGCAGGAATTTTTTGGCCAAAGCGCAACAAAAAAAAAAAAGCAGCAGAATAAAATAGAAATGTTGCTCAGCGGCTCTTTTGCTTTGAGCAGCAGATCGCAATTTGCGCCCCGATTGATGAGTTTTATAAGGCGACCAATTGCAGAACTGGGAATAGTTTTCCACATGACAGACAGACAGACAGAGAGACAGACTGGAGAAGGGGGGGAAACAGTGAGACGGATGCTAGAACTATATCACTTACTCAACGCCGAGTCTGCAATGAGTGTCATACACCAAGTGCAAATTGCATTAATTGATTGCACAATTAGATTGTTTGATGTTAATCGATTTCGATTTTATGGCAAAACTGAATTCTTAGATTTATATTATAACAGCCATGGCTAATTGATTAGCCATTAATCTGAGCCAGTACAAAATATTTTTTAGTTGTCTAGTTTAGAGTTTATTGTAATGCAAATATGTTAATTGATTTTTTATTAATTTTATTTAAATTTGATGGGTTTTTAAAATTAACAGGCAGATTTTCAGTTGAAAAATGTTATTTAAAACTAAGAACCCTAAACTCTCTTAATTCTTTATATTAGAATACATGTTGGAATCTTTCCTTCTTTTTACCTATATAAAAAAAACTTCCGACTCCATAGGAAAAAAAAATTCGATTTTCAAGTTTTTTCTTAATTTTTTAATAAATGATTTCTTTGTAATATTTTGCTGACTTAATCCAGACTCCCTTCTGCCCAAGCTAATCTTGAAAATTCGTTGATAAAGACACTCAGCATATCATAATAAGTCTAAATTATCAGCAATTACTGTTAATTTTAGCAAAAATTATCTTTGATTATTTAACACATTTTGTTGAAAAGAGAAACTGAAGTTTTGAAATAGGATATCACAAATAATTTTTCTACATTTCAGCAATATTTACTCAGTTTATGAAATAATAACTATTTTATATTTAAATATCTATATTTTTAATTTAACTCCGATTTAAACTTAAATCTTATTAGATTTGTATTGAAACTCACCTCCTTTGCTGACAGAGGGTCGGATCCCAGTCCATTCTGCAACCAAAAACGAAGAGAAGAAGAAGAAGAAAAGAGAGTGTGTGAAAATTGTGTGTAGCCTAATTATGCAAGCAGTTCTTAGCCAGCGAAGGTGTTGGCCAAGTCAAGTCACGTTAAGTCTGGGCTCGGGTTTTAGGGTCTCTGTTTTCCATAGAGGGCAAAACAAACAGGCCAAGAGGCCAAGGGGGAAATGGGAACTAGAGGTAAAAAGACAACTTGACACAAGGAACTACATAGTTAAGGAGGGTGGATGCAAGAGAAAGGTGTGTGTGGGGTGGGGAGATGGAGAACTGAGAACGGGGGCACATGGCATATGGCGTTGGCGTTGTTTTGGAGTCGAGTGGTGCTTACCATGAAAACCATTAAATTGTAAAACGTCTTACAAAATAATAATTGCCCGCGCAACGTTCTGGCCACGTTACGGAACTGCAACTGCAACTGCAACAACTGCAACAACAACGATGACGATGATGATGACGACGACGACGACGACGACGACGATGGTGCTTGAAATAATCGCTGCAACTATTGTAGTTAGTCTCTATTGTCGCAGCAGCTGTTGTTGTCGTTGCTGCTGCTGCTGTTGTTGTTGTTGTTGTTGTTGCTGTTGTTGTTGTTGTTGACGTTGTTACCGTTTGCTTCTGCTGCATGCTACCCGCCAAATCAATGACAACAAAACACACACACACACATACACACACAACAACAACAACACTGAAGCGCAGGCAGCGAGTGCAACGCACCAAGTTGCAATTTAAAAATTGGTTCCTCTTCTTTCTTTATATGTTTTTTTTTTGTGTTTTTCGTGTTTTTGTTTTTAGCGACGGCGTCGCAGCCAACGCGGCGTCAGCAGCAGCGACGTCGACCGCCGCATTGTGCAAAAAAAAAGAGACAACAAAACAGCGAAACTTGCAGACGAAGCGAAAAGCTTTTCGGTGCGTGACGCGTGCAGAAAGCGGGTGGAGTTGGACTTGGTCGGGCGGGGGAAGAGTAAAACAGAGATGGAGAGACGGAGAGAGAGAGAGGGAGCTTGGTAAGCTTAGGCCATAGGCAAATCACATTTGGTGAGGCGGTAGGGCAGAACCGTTATTTGTTGTTGTTGCTGTTCCGTTTGTTCGCTTTGTTCCAATGTTTGCAGCTGGTTTTGCCAGGCGTCGTTGAAACGCAATGGAAACTCATAAATACATCCGGTGGGTCACTTATTAGCACTTAGTGCGACAGCTTCCTGGGCGGGGGTGTTACACACACGCACACACGTCGCAAACACACACACATTGACTATGTGTTTTCCTCTTGCATATCCGCTCAATTGCCGCGGGCGCAACAAACAGCAATCAACACAACAACATCAACAAACACACACACATACACAGCACACGCACACACACGCGACGACGATGCACACTTAATTCGATCAACAACCGTTTTTTGGTTGTTGTTGTTGTTGCTACTTTTGCTGCTGTTGTTGCTGTTGCTGCTGGGGCGTTGTAATCACGCGCTAGTTGCTGTTGCTGTTGTTGTTGTTGTTGTTGTCGCTGTAGTTGTAATCAGTAAGAGGCTAGGCACATGCTACGCCCCAACGGGCTGCCGCGTGTTTATTTTTTTTCTTCTCTTTTTTTCAATTTATTGACACTCGTCTGTACTCGCTAAGTATATGTTGCATGTAGTTGTGTGTGTGTGTGTGTGTGTGTGCAAATTACAGCACATCCGTCATTTTAATTTCACTTAAAACGCCATTTAAATCAAATGCAAAACGCAAATAACACAACGAACAACGCACGCACGCACGCACGCACGCGCAGTGCAAATATAATAGTCGAAGATAAGCCGGCAAAACGTAAACAGTGCAAATAGACGGCCAATAAGCGAAACGCATGGGAATTGAAACACAGGCGCAGCAAAGGAGCAACAGTTGTACCGAAAAAATAGTCGAAGCGCGACACACGACCGACTAGCGCCACGTTCGCTGCTGGAATGAAACGTAGCACAGCGCAAGACAAGCAAACATGTTGCGAGCACGTTGGCAACGAACGAAGCTTGTATGAAGCACTGTGTACGCGAATGTGTGTGTGTGTGTGCGCCAGTTTGTTTGTTTTGTTAAGGTGGAGCTAGGCTAAAATGACAAGTTGGCGCGCATATTATTGGGTGGCCAACTGTTTACATTGTCTCGCATACATGTATGAGTGTGTGCTCTATGCATGTGTGTGTGCCTGCTCTTGTGTATTGTTAATTAACATACACACACACACACCGAGATAAACGTGACAAGTGGTTTTTTGTTTTCTGTTATTTTTGGCGTAGGTGTTTGTTGGCGCCAACGTTTCTCATTGGCCGCTCGCCGCTCGTCAATTAATATAACAGCACATAAAGCTTTGCCTGCGTATGTTTGTATGTGTGTTTGACAGCTTTTTATCAGCAAGGCTTGTTAAGTATTGTTTTTTCTTTGTTTTGTTTTCGTTTTTGTTTTTTTGTTCAAGCTTAATCTTGGCAACTGCATCTACGCAAACGAGGCGAATTCGGCGCAGCGCATGCTGTGGGAGTTTTTTTTCGCGCTCTCTTTTTTTTGTTTGTTGGTTATTTTGCTTTGCCCCAGCACCGTTAGCCGGCTGATCCACTTTTCCACGCGCTTTGACAACCATTTTTGGTAACAATAAATCGTGATACATCATCAAAAGTCAATTCAAATATGTAGACAAGTTTTGTTTGTTTTTGCTTCGCTCCGCTCTGCTCTGCTCTGCTCTGCTTGCTGACATGCCGCAAATGCCAGCCAGGCAACAACAAAAAAATATTTTAATTTTAATTGATTGTCGAGCGAGATTTACGTGCACCAAAAGTTGCTTCTCACGCTCATACACACACACACACAAATACATGCACATGCTGATGCAGGATTAGGATTGCAATTGTCAAAATGGAAAGCACGCAAAATATACAAAACAACAACAAAAAAATAGGAAGGCAGAAAAACTTTTAAGTGTGCACATTTCTTGTAAGAAAATGCATTTTTTGCTTTTTAACGTAAGGTTTTTTATTTTAATTTTTTTTTGTTGCTATTCGCATCTTAAATCAACATAAACGCAATTGAAATCAATATACTACGTGACTTAAGCGTGGCCAATGCGTAAGAAAAGAAAAAAGCAGCAAATCACTCAAAGCAAAACAGAAAACACACAAAAAACAAAGCCAACAAAAAATGACAACAAAATCAATCAAAAACACAACAAATGATGTGCCATAAAAGCAATGCTAGCTCAAAAATGCTGCATAATTTTTAGAGCTGCGCTAAAAAGTTGCTATAAAAATGGGAATTTATGACGCAAATTGCAATTGCCTTTTCTTATTGCAGTCCTTTATTGCATTTTGTTGCCTTTCTCTTGCGCACTTACGATCACTTGCTTAGCTAAGACATCAACCGTTCAGCGTTTTTATTGAACCGCACAAAAGTATGCAAAGCGTTTCTTAGCGCTGAGAATTATTTATTAAAAAGTTAATTAGAAATAAATTCAATTAAAAGTCAATTAACATTGGATTAAGATCAACGTATGATTATTATTCTAATACTGTTGGAGTTGCCCGCCAGGTAAACAAACCCAAGCTGAGAAAAAACCCTCGCAGTGGTTTTTCTGCAGGACCTTCTCCCTTCTCCTGCGTTAGGTAAGCGCTTCTGGACTCGAATCCGGCCGTATTTTCCAGCGGAAGTTCGCGTCGCGCATTAATCGGGTATTTTTGCTCCGCAGGCAGGCGGATAATTATATCCGGAAATTTGACTTTTTCGCTCGTATTTTGTGGATTTTTCTGTGTGTTTTCCTACATGCGATTTATGAGTATAGTCCAGTCGCATGTGTGTGTGTGTGCGTGAGTGTGTGTCTGTGTGTGCGCGTGTGGGAATTTACTAATTACGCATAATGAAACCTTTTTGCGGAGTTTTCCCATTTGGATTTTTAATGTAGGATTGAGGATTGATGTTTCATGATTAAATGCAAATAAATTATTAGATAATCGAGTGGAAAAATAAACAATGACAATTTATGGCTAAGAATATATAAAATCAAAAGTAAAAAAATGTATAAAAATGATTACTGTTATTTTTAATAATACATTTTAACAGACATATTTTCATGAATTTTATTTAAATTAAATGAACATTAAATTCACATAATGAAAGTTTCATAAGTTGGTAAACACTAAACATAAGCAAAATTATTTTTATAATATATTTAAAAAAAAATATGTACTAAAAATTGTTTTATGAATTTTATTTTTATCATTTTAGATATATATAATTTAATAAAATCCTGCGAATTTACTGAAAATTATTTTTATACTATTTTTAATGATAAATTGACTAATGTTAGTTTCAGGCGTTTTATTAAAATGAAATCGTTTGTATAAAATATTTTAACAAGTCGAAGCTGACTTTAATTTCAGCTTGCAATAATAAAATAAAATGTATTATTAGCCAAATTGGCCATTTCTTATACATTTCCCAGTTGCATGCGATTTACAAAGAAATCGCAAAAATATAAGTAAAACCAAGAAAAAAGAAATAACCCAAGTCTCTCTCTCCCCTCCCTCCCTTGCCATCTCTCTCTATCTCTGCGACAAAAACCCAAGCGCCGAAAATTGCAGCCGCTGAAAATCCAAGAGCGAAAGCGAATTGAGCACTGACGTCATACCTGCCGCAACGGCCGCCATAGGCCCAGCGGCAGCACTGCGTACGTTTGCATGCGCGAGAGCGAGACAACTGGTGTGTGGCGCACGCAGCGAAGAGCGAGCAGCGAATGGCAGTTGAGCTCTGCGCAAAACATCGATCTGAGCAATGGCCGGCAAGGATCGTGCGTCAGTTGAGTTTCGTCATTGCCGCAGCGCGCACACACATATCGCAATTAACGGTAAACTCTGATCGCGGGGCGTGAAAAATATAGAAATATAGAAAATAAATTAAAATATATTTTAAAGTAAAATAGAAATACTTTATATGCAATTGTGCAACGTGTTGCAAAGTGAAACATACAAAATTGATTATCAAACGATGAGCGCGCGCTCCGCGTCCCCCAAAGTGCTCCTGGACATTAGCTACAAGCCAACGCTGCCCAATATCATGGAGCTGCAGCACAATGTCATCAAGCTCATCCAGGTGGAGCAACAGGCCTACATGCAATCAACGCCACACTACATGCAACAACAGCAGCAGCAAAATTCGCAACAACACCCGCAACAGCAACAGCAATATGCGGCACTGCCAGCGGATTATGCGGCATATGGCATAACGGAACTGGAGGATACAGATTATAATATACCCAGCAATGAGGTGCTCAGCACCAGCAGCAATCACAGCGCTCAAAGCAGCCTGGAGCTGAACAACAATCAGAATAACTTTGAGCAACAACAGACGACGGCAGCAACAGTTGCTGCTGCTGCTGCGGCAGCTGCTCCTCATGGTTACATACTCAATGAGCATGGCAAGAGGTCGCGCGGCAGCAGCGACTACAACGATTGCCAAACGGATGTGTTATCCTTGCAACCCGAACACAAGAAACTGTTGCAACAACAGCAACAGCAACTCTATGTGGACTATATGCCCACCACGGTGGATGAGGTGGCAGCAGCGCAGACCCAAACGCAAGCACAAACTCAGGCAACAACAACACAACAACAACAACAGCAGCAACAACAACAAAATGGTTGCATTTCCCCACTTTCGCACTCCCATTCGCATTTCGATTTTGCCGGCGATGAAGAGCTGCAGGATCACAAGCCACACATCTTCAAATATGGCATCTATCCGCAAACAATTGTTCCTTTGCAACAACAGCAGCAACAGCAACACCAACAGCAGCAGCAGCAACAGTTGCACTTTCAGAGCAGTTATAGACCAGGGTAAGTTAAATCTCTATATTTATATATATAAGTTGGGAATTATCTTTTATTCAGATTGGTTGTTATAGTTTTTTTAGTTGACTTCTTTAACTTAAAAGTTGTTCGCTTTAAATCTAAAATAATCACCGATTCTTGCTGTGACAGCTAAAGTAAAATCAGTCAGTTGCCAAAAATGGATATATAATTTTTTATATATATCTAAAAAGTGTGATAATATTTTAAATATATGAGGGTATAATTAAAAGATTTATATAAAAAAACAATTACATGAAACCAGCCAAATATATAGTTCAATTATTAAAACTAGTCAGCAAACAATAAAACAATCTTAATTAGTTAAACATAAAGAAAAGATTGAAAAAATAATAGGATTTTTAATAAAATTTATAATTTGAAGAAAAATACATCATATATGTATTAAATGCAGTCTACAGTCTCCTATTAAAATATTCTTTACATCAATTATTTAAAACAATATAAAAATTAAAGGCTTCTGATAATTTTGCTTATAAGTATTTAAATCGTTTGAAGATAGAATTAATAACTATACCAAAACTATTTAAATACACATAAAAAAAATATGTACAGAAGCTACTCGGAAATTTCAGTTAGAATTGTACAGAAAAAGATATCGCAATGAAAAACCAAAAATTCGATTTTAATAATAGATATAAAAATAATTCAATCCATCAGCAAAGAAATTTAGATTCATAATTAAAATCCATTCACATTTAAGTTTATTAAATTTAATAGAAACCAACAATATATATTTTTTTAATATTTTAATATTTTTGCATTAATTAATTATATATAAATTTCCACATTACAGTCAAAATTACGATTCCTATGAGCCAGCAAATAGTCTGAATGGCAGCACATATTCCAGCTCGGATCGTGATGACATGGAATATGTCCGCCAAACGGCGCTCAGCTCGGTGGGTGGCTATGCCAAGAATGAGGATGATCTGGAGGACATGTCGCCCACCTGCCTGGGCGATGATAGCAGCCTGATGGATGCCAGCGATGTGGGTGGCAAAGCGTTTCGCAAACCGCGTCGCCGCCTGAAACGCAAACCGAGCAAAGTGGAGGAAACGGATGAGTTCAGCAATCAGCGGGTGATGGCAAATGTGAGGGAGAGGCAACGCACCCAAAGCCTCAACGATGCATTCAAGTCGCTGCAACAGATCATACCCACCCTGCCCAGCGATAAGTTGAGCAAAATCCAAACACTCAAGCTGGCCACAAGGTAAGTCGAATCTCTTCCACACGGGCATTTGCCACATTTTGTGGCAATTTTAAATTTGCATATTTTAAAAGTATTTTTAATGGCCAAGAAAAAATGCCAAATATTTTAAAGAAGTCAAAAATGTAATTAAAAAACAATTTAAGCATTTTCACACTTGTTTAACGCTAAAAAATGTATGAAATTTAACAGTAATTCTTGAATAAAAAATATATAATTTCTTCTTGCTTAAAATATTTAAACTTCAAGTTCAGTCAAGTATTTATTTATTTATTTGGATTATTTCGAATTTTCTTTTCGCTTAAAATATTCACAACTTTAAGTTGTTTCAAGCCTTAATTTGTTTTCATTGACTTCATTTAAAATATTTTTTTAAAATTCTAATTGCTTATTTTAATTATTTGAAAATACATTTAATATATTTACTAATCAAGATTTTTACACATCTTTTTTTTGCTTATAGATACATTGATTTTCTGTGCCGCATGCTTAGCTCCAGCGATATCTCGCTGCTTAAAGCGCTGGAGGCGCAATCGTCGCCAGTATCGCCGGGATATGGCAATAATAATCTGAATATTAATGCCAGCACATTGCTAAGTGCCGCCAATGGGGCCGAGGCTGATCTCAAGTGTCTGCGCAAGGCGAATGGAGCACCCATCATTCCGCCCGAGAAACTCAGCTATCTGTTTGGTGTGTGGCGCATGGAAGGTGATGCCCAGCATCAGAAGGCATAGGCGGAGGAGTAGGAGGAGGAGTCGTATCGATTGCCATTGGGGCTTCCAGTTACTGAACAAAATGAATACACACAGCGTGAATAATTCCAATGCAAGTGCCGAATCGAGCACTTGCAGATCTTTCCATATCTTATAGATGACTAAGTTAAAACACATTATTTAAACAGAATATGAAAAAAACTAAGAAAAAACCAACTATTGTTTAGGTATAATTTTATGTACTAGCGCTAACTAAATTAAATTGTATAAATTAAACAAAACTATATAAAAAAAAAACACACATCATTTAATTTCATTTCTTCAATTCTTATTATTTTTTTTTCCTTTAACAAATTAGGCGCGAAAATGTTCGACGTTGTCGCCATTGGGGGGGTCTCTATATATATATATATATACATATGCATATACATAAATTCACATATATACATACATATCTGCGATCGTCGACGACGACATACTTAGAGCGTAACGTCATGCCGCAGACAGGCGGCAGCATTTATGTATCTCAAATATACAAAAAAATTGTATCTGTCGCCCGCGCTGGCTCTCGCTCTCGCTCTGTATCTAGCTGCTTCATGGGAAGAAAAACAAAAATTGAAAATGGCAACCGGAGACGTCGAGCAGAGGGTTGCAAGCTGGGCGGGAGGAAACACCATCCACATCCGGTGATTTATGTGCATTTGTTTAATTCTCTTATTTTGTTCTTGTTTCTTTGGAGTTGTTTTTAATTCTTGTTTTTATACCGCTACTACACATAAAAAGCGTTTACAATGTGTACACAAAAAGTATTTATGTCGCCAAAACTGGCTATTTAAAATTCACATAATTAGCTCAGTCAGTTGATTTAGCCCCTGGAAAGCGCTTCAAAGGCGAACCAAATATCATTTTTAGTTGCATGACTTAATTGCTTTTTAAATGACAGCTGGCATTAGCAGTTTGAGTTATATACAAAGTACGATATTCCATAGACCATATATGTATATATATCTACATATATATATATAGATATATTTGCAGCTTAGCACAGAGATATATATCCAGCCAGAGCAGCCATCGTTGACAGGTTGTTGCTGCTGCTGCACAGCACTTCTCATAAGTGGGCTAGATCAAGAACAAATATATATGTATATATATATATATATACTCAAATAGACACTCACTTTGCACACTTGTGAGTGTTTTTGAATAAGTACACGACTAAAGTGTTTGCTCATCTATCTTTCGCTATCTAAATTATTTGAGGTGTCAGCTGAAGCGGGTTTTTTTTTGACTTAGAAAGTGAAGTATCTGAAATGAAACAAGTGAAATAGATTTGATGTTTGATGATGTTGTTAGTTTTATAAAAAATATTATTTTTCTGTCTTTCAAATGTATTGACCTTCATTTCAGTTCAGTTTTGACAAAGTTATGGCAGTACGAATTATAGACCGATCACTAAAATGACTATTATAACTTATAAAATGCACTTTAAATTCATTATTTATCTAGATGCGAATCCACTCACAAAAAGATATTGGTTTCTTCTTAAATCGTATCAAAATTATGGCTGCGAAAAGATTGTAGCCGTCTCCTAGAATTTCGACTTCAGATTTCGTTCCTAACTTTAAATGCCGAATTGATTAAGAAAAAAAACCCTTTACAAAAAGATTTTGCTTTTAAAATTTAATTCAGTTCTGACACAAATATAAATGTATCAAGTTTTCAATACACATGTGAATTTTTGATTCTAGATTATCAGTATGAAAATCACTTCAAAAATAGTTCTTAAGCTTTAATGCATTTTTGATCCAGAGGCCAAACCATTCATAAAAATGTAATGCTTTTAAAAATCGGCTTTGTCTTTGACAAATTTATGGCTATGGGTGAATTTTATGCGTTCCTAAATGAATTTTAAAGGGGTAGACTTTTGACATAAATATAGTGTAGGATTAATCTAAAAAACCAAATCATAATCAAAAAGATAAAAATCATTTCTGTTTTTATATTATTAAATTATTTAAATTTTAACCAGTTTGAATCGAACTTAAACGTAGCATTCAATTATAAACTTAAAATCTTAAAATCGAACATGATTGCACTTGACTAAAAACCCTTCCCAATATACAGGAATAAAATACGAAAATATTAAATATTTTTCTTGTCATTGGATACCAAAACTCTTTCTGTTTTTGAAAGTAAGACAACATTTTTAGTTCCACTCAAATGGAATTTAGAGCTAGAGTTTCCCTGAAACGAAGTTGTTTTGCGGTTCGGCTTCTCAAAAATAATAATAGAATATAGGAAACCACCTTGATGTGATGCGGAGACTACCCCAACTCCGACGACTGTCAACGCCCCCCATGCAACAAAGTTGATTTCTATTCCCATGTTTTGAATATTCAGGCACCTAAAAAGCATTTGAAGATCATCTCAAATAACGCGGCGCATAAATTGTGTAACTAATTTTAGAAAATGGGCAGGAGCAGGCACACATACACACAGTCACACACATGATCCTCACCGAAAGGACAAGCCATTTTCGAGTTTTCCAATTTTCTATTCTTTTATTATTTCTGTGCGTCTTTGTTTTTTTGCATGGCCAATTCACATGGCTGTTAAGGAGGATTGCTGTGAGAGATGTGCGCACATGGGTAATCAATGGCATGTGCTATGCGCCTGCGAATCACAGCAAGGACCTGGCCAAGGACCTCATGTCGTTTACCCTCCAAGTTTTCCCAACATATGTGAGGGCAAACAGCTCAGCAGAGTTCGACTCGTAAATGAAATGAAAACAATGCTTGTGGGAGTATGCAAAGGATGCGTGTTGTGTTATTGTCCTTTTTGTATTTTTTTTTTTTTTTATTTTTCAACTCGAAATGAGGCATTCCCTGACTTTAAGTAGGCGCCGCCTGGCAGCGCCTAATGGTTCCCTTTGACTTTGCAGTTAGTTTTTTGTTATTCCAATTCATGATTTCGGCAGGCTACCCAAATTCCTGCAGTTGGCCACATAAATCATAATGATTGTTTTTTATTTTTTATGTTGTAGTTTGCCTGCCATGTTCTAGTTTTAATTAGTTGCAGTTATTCACTGGAAGTGAGTCAACATGAATAAACATTAAATTTTTATAGACAAATACTAAAAATGTTGCCTTTCAAATAGACATAATCGCTAAAAATGCAAAGAACAACTAAAACTGTTAATTAAAAAATCATATTTTTTTTTTGAGTATTCAAAGAAAAATTTTAGAGCTATTTTACAGCATATTTCAAGTAGTTTTGCTATGTTTTAACTTATAAAATGTTTGGTTATTTATTCTAGATATGGACAAAAATTCCATACTCAAATTTGGAAGAATAAAACTGATGGGAAAAAATGCAGCAAAACTATATAATTTTAAAATCGGCAATACAACTTAGAAAAATGTACAAAAAAAATAAAAATATGTAAAATATTAATGGAATTTATTTATGATTTCTTTGAATGGCTATATTTATTGGCAAAGCCATAAAAACAATATCTAAAAACAATTGCGGTTACTTGTAGAGCCAGACATGCACATACACACACACACACACACACACACACACACACACACACTCGTATATAGATACATGCCCCCATTTATTGCTGGCAACACGGTGTGTAGAAAAACTATACGAAGCGTTTCGGATTTCAAAGTGCGAGTAATGAACAACGGAAGCCTGAAACGAAGATCGGGCACATGAAATAGATGATGGAGGAGGAGGAGGAGGAGTAGGAGAGGGAGCAATAGGTCGGCTACTCCTGCATTGTGACCCAGAAGGCGCACCCGTACTCATTTGTGGCCCGCTGATTGATATTTAGTGAGAAGCTGTACTCCTCTCTCTCTCCAGTTTTTGGCGCACAGCTCGTAGAACATCTGCTTCATGCAACGCTGCCAGCGACAAAATATGCACAGACTGAGTAATTAAAATCAATATAGTCTCATTTTTCGAGGTGTTCACACACACACAATTCAGTTCGAACTGGGCCCAAGAACAACAAAATGCAATCAACAGCAAATGCAGTCAGTCTGCCTGCCAACTCTTCATCTTGTTGTTGTTGTTGCTGTTGTTGTTGTTGTTGTTAATATTATTGTTGCGAGTGCATTTGGCAATCAATCAACGATCAAAGTTCATAAGTCGACCCAGCTGACTAATGGCAAACGCCCGACTTGCCATCGTGCGTCAACAGCAACAGCAACAACAATGAGCGCAACAACAGCAACAACAACAACAACAACAACTAGTGATGATAATGTACTAGTCGATCTAATGTGTATACATTAACGTATTCACTTACATCAATGTATTTCAGTGTATCTGCGTATTATAAAAAAAAACGACTTGTAAAACTGTTGCTGCTGCTGACGCACATTGATCGACTGGGAATTACCCTGTACATTATATAATTGGGAAACGGCGTATTTATCTTGCTCATTTTTATCTATAATTTTTATTGAATTTTTTCCATAACTTTTCGCTTTTTAAGAAATTGCTTTGCATGAAATATTTTAACTGGTTTTAGTCATTTTTGCATTTTTGACAACTCCACAAAGTATGCTACATGAAATAAAATATTATTAACAAAACCTTAAAATGCCATGGAAAAAATCAAATCTATACCAACGACTTAAACAAATAACAAAATGTGGAATACTTATTTTAATACTTTTAAAATATATCAAATCTCAGTCTCTCCATTGCTCTATATATCTGTCTCCCTCTATCTCTGAGAGATTTAAATGCCATTTCATATCTAAACTTGATCCCTCTCGCTATCTCTCTCACTCTCTTTAGCTCTACTTTATCCTTCCCTCTTTGTCTCTCTTTCTTAATATGTCTCTGCCAGCTCGATGATTTCTACAAACTTATCCATGTTATGATAATAATTAAATCAATCTTAATATATATTATCGCTCTCTCTCTCTCTCGCCCTCTCTCTTGCTATCCCAATCGGTTTCTCTGCTTCTTTCTTTTCCACAAACCCACTCAATAAATGTATATACCCACTAGAACCAATATTTTTATCACCATGTACGTCTAGTTTATAAAAATCGAGCAGTTGCACAGCGGCGTAAAAAGGGGGAGGCAACTGAAAACAAAGCGACCGACCGCTTGCCTGTCTCCCTGCCTGCCTGCCTGCCTGACTGCCCCTCCGTGCTGTGTCCGTCCGTCAATTTGTCCGTCCGCTTTGGTAGCAGTTCTCTAGCGTCTCGCGTCGAGCGCATAAATATTTTGCTTTTATATTTTTTCAGGCGAAGATGGAAGATGCGCACAGCACACACACACACACAAACCCCTATGTAGTAGTTGTTGTTGTCTATAAACAAAAAATGGGTCCATAAAAAAAGCACACAGTCCAAAGACGGACAGCGACGCTAGCAGCGACGTCTCGTCAGCGTTGGCGGTCGCCAAACGAATAAAAACAAAAACAAAAAACAAAACAACAACAACAAATCGCCGCACTTTTTGTTTATTTACACAAAAAGATTTTAGTGACTCGGGTAGGCAGCACCCAGGAAGTAACTAAGAAAAACGGTTGTTTGAGCTCCACAACCAAAAAAACGACAAAAAAAAAAGAAAAAAATAAAACCAACAAAAAAATGAAAATTACAAAAAACCGTTTACAGAGTTGATTTTGCAAAATGGTTGCCTGATTGGTAGTTGTTCTCTTTCACTGCCTCAGCTTCTGCTTATTTCTACCCATTTTTTTTCTGGGAAGTGTGTCCGCTGCATCATTTGATGTAAACGCTTGACACTTTGCGCCACATCCAGAGGCGAGCAAGCCGCAAGCAGGCAACATCTGGCGGCGAAACCCGAAAAGATTAATTTCTGACAGCGCGGGAGCGTCCCCAAAGGCAAATCATACATGTATACATACATAATGTATATATATATATCAATATATATATATATGGAGTTTTATAGTTGCTGATGGACACTTTGATGCGCGTTTTCCACGCCACGCTTTTCACGGTCGCGCATCCATCAATTCGTTGCCGCCGCCTGTCGTAATTTAAGACATTCAAATAGAAATGAATTCGTATTACATTTATTTTATTTATTTCTCTTCTTTTTTTTGGGTGCTGGGCGTCAATGGGTCTCTAAAACTAATCATGTGCCAAGCGCGGAGACATTAAACATCGCTGCCACTTGACAATATATTCACTTATGTATATACATATATATATGTGTGTATATATTCTATTTCTTTTTCGGATTTGCTGTTTAGTCCTTCATTATAAGCGCACTAACGATGTTATTTTAATGATCTCAGACCAAAGAATCCACTTGACAAAATGCAGCAGAAGCAGCAACAACAATAAGAGCGCCTCAAGTGTTTCACACAAAGGGGGGAAAAGTCCCTGAAGGGTAACACAATATAAATACATATTTATATAGAGCCCTATAAGCATATGCATATATATATATATTTATTTATGTATATACTTTGCTGCATTTGTTTTTTTTTTTGTTTTTTGCACAGACAGACATATTTATGCCCCTGGCAAATGTGTGAAAAAATCCGTTTGAATGTCGGCCATTTCTTTGGTGCCTTGTTAAATTTGTTGTCGTTGTTGTTGTTTGTGTATATATAGAGTTATAGTACTTATATATCTGGTCGGGGTTGTGTTGATTGGCATAGCTATAAAAATTCTTAGTGCCCCCAAACATGAGTTGCCATTGAAAGTTGTTGTCGATAGATGATAATGCCCAAAGTTGGGCAGGTATTCACACATCAAAAGGGCAATATGCAAATTGAATGTAAATGTAAGAAAAGTGAAAATCAAACAATTGTTAATCCATTATGTCAGCAACTTTTACAGTTATTATTTGTTTTATAGATAGCCCAACTAAACAAATATTAATCTGCAAACACAATACTTACACAAACATATTATTTTTATTCGTTTACGTTTAGCTAGTTAATTGAACTCTGGGGAATGCTGCGCGTCGATGCAAATAGCAGTAAACCGGTAAATGATTCACTTGATTTATAGTAAAATCAAGAGGGTTTATATACAGTAAGTAAACGTATTGCAGGGTAAACCCAGCGACGGCTCAATTAGCTAAATATTGTGTAATCGGTTTTGTAGTAGAACTGATTCAATCTATGGGAAAGCCGATTTGTCGATCAAACGTAATTGATACCCATTGAAAATGAAAAGAGTCAGGGTCTGCTCGACTACTCAATGCTGATTCTTAATCAATATGAGTAACTATATATTATTAGTTTCTTCTTACTTATAATACTCTTAATTATTACTTATTGAACTAATACTTCTAAAAAGTGCTGGCAACTTAACTTTACTTTTGTCTACATGTATGTAATATTTATTTTCGTCTTAAACTCCAAATTATGTGTTTTGCCATTTACAATTAACCTCGTTTCGAAATCCGCGATGAGTGCTTGCAATGCATTTGTGCGCTGCTCTTGAGACAATTTAGCCTAGTCATGCAAGTCTGCAGATATAAATATGTGCATAAATATGTATATGCAACTATGCGTATGCTGTAAATAATATAATATGCATGTACATGTATGCATGAATGTATGTATATTTCAAGCTTTGCTCTTGCACTTGTCTGCACACAGGGAAGGGAGAGGGAGCAAAGCAGCGACAATGCAACGCATGAATTGTTTGAATAAGAGACAGATCGAGGGAGTGAGAGAGCATGCACCGAAAGAAGAACACAAAAAAAGAATGCCGAAGAGTGCAGAGTGAAACACGTGTTTCGAATTAATGCATTCGCTTCTGCCCCAACACCGCCCCCTCAGTCTATACACTACAACACTACTCGACGGCGTGCAGAATTTCTAATAGCAATTTCTTTGGTCTCTCTTTTTCACCCGCTGCCTGCGTGCAGCGACATTGTGCGATGTGCCTTTTTACGTCCCTCGCTGAAATGTTAACGGCAATTGCTCAGCGAAAGACAAGCATATAAAAAAAAAAGCAGTGTGAACGAATACAATGGACGGGAATACTCTACAAAATTACAGTCCATAAAATAATAGAAGCAGAAATAGTAAAAAAATAAGACTTTCCATTCTATCTTTAACATTAACTTTGTGTAATTTTTATTCATATATTGCCTTGTTTAATTTTGCTTATTACTTTTAACTTTGTTGAGTTCTTTGTGACCTTTGAAACAGCAAATAGAATCCGAATCCAAACAGGTTTTTTTAGTTTTATATTTTTGGTGTTCTTCAATTAAGCCAAAAAAAATAAATCAAATACAAACAAGACAAAACTAAGCGGCAGCCAAACAAGTTACTTAACGAGCCACACTAATTACAGGGTATATTTGCAACTAGCAATTTGCAAGTGCGTGCAACAATATGAAAATATGCAGCCAAGGAGATAAAAACTTCAATCAAAGTCAGCAATCAAATTGTATCTGTTGATACTTAATAATAACAATGCAAAAGCACACAAATACAAACACACTAATACAAACACACACATGCACACATACAGACACACACACACACACACAGGTGCAGTTGCGCGGGCAAGTTAACATTGTCTCAACCTGTTGTCGACGCTGACGCCGACGCCGACGCCAACGCCAACGTCGACAGCAACAATTGCTGCTTTGGCCTTTTTCAAGCCAAGCTTTGAGCCGCAGTTGAATAGCTGAGCTGGTGGCCTAAAGACGCTAAACCGGCTATTGAAAACAAAACATGCTGTAAACTTGCAACGAAATTTGAATGTGCAACAAAAGTTCTAAGTGCGTGAAATATATAATTAAGCTTCAATTAAAATACTCGCAATAAAACCAAACTCAACTTTAGACTCAAGTTGAGCTGAGTTATTTCTCATGGCTCATCAATTTATATCTTAATCTGTGCCTATTGCTGGCAATCTGTGCCATATGAATAAAGTGCAAAAAAGCAAAAAAGCATCGTGAGTGAAATAAGAGAAATGAACTCAGTGAAAGTGATGTAGACTCATCATCATTATCAGCTAACAGCGAAAAGCGAGGAGATTGTTCAGGTTGTTATGGCCCGTTGTAGTCTTTTTGCGGCTAATGATGCAGCCTGCTAATGCGATTTGGGCTACATAATTATGATTGCAGCTGAAACAAGGAAACGACGACAAACAACAATGACAACAACTAAATATTTGCATGTGCAAATAACGCCAAGCAAATGCAGATTTCGACTTATCTTTGAGCGAGCAACTGGCCAAAAAAACTGCAGCTGTCGTTCATGCGTACAAGTATCGCGATATGTGAGCTGTTTATGCATGACCAAGCTTGAGAAATAGAGCATTAAATCAATTAAACGAAAAACGCATACTTATTATTTTTTCATTTGGCAGTGTTGTTTTTTGCGATTTATTTAAATATTAATTCTCCATGATTTAGCCTTATCTGAAATAAAGGTATTTAATCTGCAATGTCAAGGCTCATTTCTCTTTTAAACTTTTAATCATAAATACGTGTGTAAAATCAATTTAAATAACTTGCTTATTTTGAAGCAAATTGTTATGCAATACGTAAAATAAAATTTCACAGTTTTTTTTCCGCAAATATACCACTAATTACCATAAAAAAGGTAAATATATTTTATAAGTTTCGTCAGTTTACTATCTATCGCAGCTACTCAAATTGAAAGTCTACAAAATAAAGTTAGGCAACGATAAAAGTTTTAAAAGTATTTGATAAAAATGCGGCCCTTGAACTTTAAAGTTCAAGCTTTGGGAAACACTAAAAACCCAATCAAATTAAACGTTTTTAATTCATTTAGTTTATAACAGCTGTAACGATGCAAGCAGATCGTAAACGGGGTGTTTAATGAGCTGCCGAAATTACATCCGTCATGCAAAATAGCCAAAAGTTAATAGCCAAACTTAAACGCATAAGTCGCATCGTGTGCCACCCAACTGACAACAGACACAAGTCGTAAAGACTCTCCCAAAAAAAAAATAATTTATATATAAGGTGTTTAAAACTCACCTTGAGTCGACCAAAAGTCGCAGACTCCAGTTGCGAAGCCACAACAACCAAAAGAAATAAATAATAATAAAAGGCAATCTTTCTCTTAACCAGTTGGCCACAATTGGAGTTCACAACTTGGCAGCGGCTAATTACCCGCAATTTCCATTTTAAAAGCAACAAATAAGAAAACGAAAAGCAACAAAGAGTAACAAAAGCTGCACTTAATTACCCGCAGGTCGCCTGCTGCTCTTAATCAACACTGTTAATCGACTGTTAATCAGCTGTAAATCAACTGTTAATCGACTGTTAAGCCGACTGTTAAGCCGACTGTCGCCAATCAGCTTGCAAAATGAACGATGCCGTCGCCCCTGGAATCATTTCGACAGCCTTGAACTCCACACAGGTAAACTATAGATGGGGACGTGTACCTATTATTATATATATATATATATATATATATATTTGTTGTTTTTTCTTTGCTTTGACTGCGTGCTTAAGCTGAAACCAACCAAGTGACTTTTGAGCCGCAGAGCGCCAAAAAATGCGTATCTGCTAAACCAGTTTTTTTTTTCTTCCACGGATGCTTGTTTTGTGTTTTTGTATACTGTGTAAGCCAGAATTGGGTTAACAAGTTTGGTTCAGACTCACCTGCAGCATGTGTCAATCAGCCAAGAAGACTTTTTTGACCCAGTTTATTATGTAAAACCTCAACTAAAATTAGTCATAGAATTTTAAGAATCATTAAATTTAGTTCAGGGTTTTAACACATATTAATTTGCACCCCCCATTAGAGCTTTAAGTACAGGGTATTAAGCTGGCTAACCCCATGGCAAGTGCAACACGTTAAATTCTTTTGTATTTGGGTTTGCTTTGTAGCCTTACATATTGCAGATAAACATCGATCATGGAACGCAGACAGATTTTTGAGTTAACTGAAACTTGTTTCAGTTTAGTTTGCCAAGCGAATTAGTCACATCTCAATTTTAATGTGGCTTGTTTATGGGTCGACTGGGTTTGAAAGTCAAGTCCATGGCATAGGTCAACACGAAACTTGTTGACACATTGCAAATTTTCTTTATTACTTAAGTTGCACGTTGAAAGTATTTTGAGTGCTGTCCAGAAAGTTTTTAAAGTAGCAATTTGCTTACTAAAAATTGCATTTTTTGTAGATTTACTAAATGTTGGAAAAAATACTAAATAGTCGGCTTGAAAATAATTTTAACTGAATATTGTATAATATTTTTAAGGAAATAACCACTTTAAACTTATTTTATGGTTTTTTTTTTGGTAGAGTTTTAAATAGAAGCTGATCTAACAAAGATCAAATAAACACTTGGCTTTCAAGCTTCCAATTTCAAATAATACTTCAATTTCTGTTTACCTAGCAATGGTCAAGAATTATTTACTTGGCCATATTTGTTCATATAAAAAAAGATAGGCAAAGTTTATTGAATTTATTTATAATGATAATTGCAAATCTCCTTATGTATAAAAATATGTGTATAGATTTATTAGAAATGTTTGCTTATTTAATTTTGAGTATATTAAAAAAAATTATTTTTTATTTATTTTTGATAAAAAGTAAAGTTAGACCAAAAAATATATCTTAAGTATATAATTATATTATAGTAGACATATAAGAAATAACTCACATTTTTTAGTCACATCAGCATAGAATTGGTCATCAAATAAAAGTTGACTGTTTGTGAGAACCTGGTAAATATTTGGCCAACATGATGAAAAGCACCGACAATGTGCAGTCAGTTGAGGAGGGGGGCGTGCCGCCTGACGGTATACGTATTAATATCTGGCACAAGGTAAATTATAAATACATGTTGCAAGTTGCTTCCAAGACGCACTCATAAATCGCTGCAGATACTCTTCTTTTTGCTGGGTTTGATCTGTGCCCTCACAGTTTGTGTGCTGATTCGGTTGGCCAACAAACTTAAAGCCGATGCTCAACTCGAGGATGTGATGCGTTTCGAAGAGGGCTCAAACCATATTGTTATTTAGACCCGATGCGCACCAAACAACGTTAACCAATATTTAACCATATCAAACATTTGTGTGTAAATAAAGCGCTAATTTATTGAATAATGCGGAAATTTGGCAATAAACAAATGGCAATTTGCAGATCAACAAAGGGATTTGAAAGACTTTTGCACAAAGATTCAATCACAAAATATAAATATTTAACAAAAAAAAATGTATTTTGATTTTGATTGCTTGCATTCTCAATTTGACGACTGACAAAACTGGTTTTTAATTGGATCAGTTGACCGACTGCATTTTAATTATATATAATTGGCTTTAATTAAAAATCTTTCAATTACAAAGTGCAAAGTTCTGATTTTTGAGATTTATAATTTATATTTCTTTGTTTTTTTTTTTTATTAAAAAAATATTATAAATATTTAATAATATAGAGAATTGAAATATAATTTTAATCGGCTTTCAACACAATATCAACTAAATTAATGAGACAATAGTTGTTAACTCTGAGCAGGGGGAAATCGATTACCGATATTAAATACAATCAACGACAATTTTACTATATCATTAATTCCGTTCTAGTCGAGATCGAATGACTTGCAAATTTGTAGCACTTTTAAGTATTTAAGTGCACAGAAATCAATTTATTTCCCCACTTCAAGCAACGATTTCAGCACGAAAATTGTTTTGAAAACCAAATCAGTTTTGATTGTGGTTTGGCCTTCAGATAAATCGCTATTTTTTAATCGGGCATGGTGAATTTGAACCGATTACAAATCGGATATGGTTTTTTCTTAACTTATTTCCACATAAAACAAAATTAGAAATTTTTCTACTATTATTTCAGACTTCAGCCAAGGATGTCCAGATCAAAATAGAAACTGCCGAAGAGGAACCCCGTCGCAAAGGTAACTGTTGCAGCTGGGTGGTGCTGGTGTTCTTGGCTGCTGCTCTAGCTGTGGCCACAGCCATGGTCTGGTACTATCAAGGCACCTGGTACGGATTGGGTGCGCTCTATGGCAGTCTGGTGCTGCTGCTGCTGGTGAAGCCGGGCTGGCGTTGGTTTTACATAGCCGCAGTCACTGGACCACGCGACAGCATGTAAGTGTGGCCCAAAAGTGGATGCACTGCCTCCTAGTACTAACCCCATTGTTATTCTAACCAGCGCACTCCTGGCCTACATTCGAGTGTTAATGTTTGTGAAGCGACAGGAGCGCAAGAATCTCAATGTGGGCGACATCTTTGAGGCGAATGTGGCCCGGCATCCGGACAAGTTGGCCATTGTCAGCGAGTCACAGAAGTGGACCTTTCGCCAGCTGAACGAGCATGCGAATCGTGTGGCGAACGTCTTCCATAGTCATGGCTACAAGAAGGGCGATGTGGTGGGTCTGCTGCTGGAGAATCGCGCCGAGTTTGTGGCCACCTGGCTGGGTCTGTCCAAAATCGGTGTGATTACGCCGCTGATCAATACGAATCTGCGTGGAGCCTCGCTGCAGCACAGCATCAAAGTGGGCAACTGCACGGCGCTCATCTATGGCATTAGCTACAGATCGGCAGTGATGGATATTGCCAAGGATCTGCCCGCCCATGTGGCGCTCTATCAGTTCAATGATGAGGCCAACTCAGCCAAGGAGGCAACCGAGGGTCTTAGCCAGGGCTTGGCGCAACAGTTAAATGCTCTGCTGGAGATGGCAGCCAAGGATAAGGTGGCAGCTGGCGCCAGTCGTGCCGATCATCAGGATAAACTTGTCTATATCTACACATCGGGCACCACAGGTCTGCCCAAGGCAGCTGTCATTACCCATGCACGGTAAGTGCATTTATCATGTGCTTACATTTAATGTTTTTGAGAGATAGAAGAGGATCGGATCCTACGTAATCTTTGTGAATCCAAAAGTCGACGTTTTTTTCTCGATTTTTATTGTTATGGTTTTTTTTAAAACATTTATTTATTATTCGATTATATAATTATAGTTTCAATATTCAAGCCCCAACCTGGTTTTTTCTAATTATATATTTTGAATTATTATTGAGTTGTTTAAAAATAATTATATACCTTTTGTGTAATCTATAATTTACAGTTAACATCGTAAACCTTTAGAAAATTAACATATATATTTTTCCATTCTCTAGCTTTTTCTTCATAGCAGCCGGCACTCACTACGGCTTGGGTTTCCGGGACGAGGATGTGTTCTACACGCCGCTGCCACTTTACCACACAGCTGGTGGAGTGATGAGCATGGGGCAGGCTCTGCTATTTGGCTCCACGGTCGTCATACGCAAGAAGTTCAGCGCCTCCGGCTATTTTGCTGATTGTGCTCGCTTCAACTGCACCGTAAGTGAACTGCGAGATTAGCGTAATCCGCTGCGGATTGCTCATTTAGTTTACATTCGCAGGTTGGCCATTATATTGGAGAGATGGCACGTTATATCTTGGCCACGCCGGCGGCAGCACACGATCGTCAGCATCAGCTGCGCATGGTCTATGGCAATGGGCTGCGTCCACAGATCTGGACGCAGTTCGTCGAGCGCTTCAATATTGCCAAAGTGGGTGAATTCTATGGCGCCACCGAGGGCAATGCGAATATCATTAACAACGACAATACATTGGGCGCCATTGGATTCGTCTCGCGCATATTGCCACAGATCTATCCCATATCCGTTATACGTGCCGATCCCCATACGGGCGAGCCCATACGCAACGCGAAGGGTCTCTGTGAGCGTTGTGAGGCCAACGAGCCGGGCGTCTTTATCGGCAAGATTGTCAAGGGTAATCCGTGCCGTGAGTTCCTTGGCTATGTGGACACGAAAGCCTCGTCGAAGAAGGTCGTCCACGATGTGTTCTGCAAGGGCGATATGGCGTTTATATCGGGCGATCTGTTGGTGGCCGATGAGCGGGGCTATTTGTATTTCAAGGATCGCACGGGGGACACCTTCCGCTGGAAGGGTGAGAATGTGTCCACCAGCGAGGTGGAGGCACAGCTCAGTAATCTGATCAACTACAAGGACGCCATTGTCTACGGCGTCAGCATACCACAAATGGAGGGTCGCGCCGGCATGGCCGCCATCTATGATCCCACCAGGGAGGTGGATGTGTCCACACTGAGTTCCCAGTTCGCCACTATTTTACCGAACTATGCGCGACCCGTTTTCCTGAGATTCTTGCGACGCATCGATTTGACGGGCACATTCAAGTTGCGCAAGGTGGAGCTGCAGCAGCAGGGCTTCAATCCTGCCGTCTCCGAGGATGAGCTATATTATGCCCAGGCCAATGGCAGCTATGCAAAGCTGACGCAGGACATTTACGAGCAGATTCAGCGCAATGAATTGCGTTTTTGAGTTGAGGATAAGTCTAGTTTTAGTTTTAAGGTCCACTGTAAGACTAATAAGAAAACAGATTTATATATATATATATAATATGATGTTTTCGATCAGCTAGAATAATTTGCAGCATTAGGTAAATTGCCATTAGGATAAAATATATGGAAAAACAAGAAATGCTTATTGGATAAGTTTTGAGGTTTCAATATTTAGTTGCTAATTGAGCAGAAAAAGTCATTGCATACTTTCGGGCAGCGCAAAAACGGCAGTTTCTAATTTATGCGGCATACTTTAGGGGATGTGAACTAAATACGCCCAACAGATATTTATAAAAATAGCCGTAACTAAATCTTAACAGATCTTTGATGGACATGATGCGTCAGAATGCGACTTCTCACAAAAACAGCTCTATATCAGTGAATTCCATCGAAGTGCATTCAAAGCGGTCAACTAGCAACCCAAATTAGTTCACATAAGGCAGTTCCAACATCTTTTGTCTAAAATAAATTTCTTAAGTTTTAGTTAAATTTAGATTGTGTGTATTGTGCTAGCGTATTAAATAATAAAAAATCTTATGGGCGAACAGTGGAACAAATGTCTAGGCTTAAATACTTTCAGCATTAACTGCAGCAGCAGTAGCCGCAGCCGCACTCAGTCCTTGGGCGGCACATCCTTGAGAAGATCGGCTCGCTTCTGTTGCTCCACGCGCTGCTCGAACTGCTCAAGCCGGTTGGTCATAGCATCCAGAGAGTTGAGCAAACCAGCCTGAATCTCGCCATAGCGCTTCATGGCCAATATCAGACTTTCCTCGATCAGTTCGCTTTGCTGGGCGTATTCGCCGTTGTTCTCGGTGATCTGCTTGAGCTTGTCCAGACATTCGCTGGGTATACTCCGAAAGTATTCCGCACCCAGTGCCGGCTCTAGTTGCTTCACCCGCTCTAACTGCTCGCTCTGCACATAGAGTTCGGGTGCCACAGCATTCAGATAGACCTCCTTGGAGCGCACCTGCTGCTGCTCCTCCAGGTAGTTGGGATCCAGATACTTCTCTAGCTCCGCCGCCCGCCCCACGCACTGCTGCAGCTGGCTGCGTCCCGTTGTCGCCTCACTCAGCATTGCGTTGGCCGAGCACAGCGAATCTACAATGTTTGCCGTTTTCGGATTGCCATCGCCATCGCCAGCATGTTGCTCCGGCAGTGGGCCGAGCACGCGAGTAAGTGCATCTATTCTCTTCTCCAGTATGTCGAGTGCTTCCATTTTTATCGTCAAATTTCTTTAGGAAAGCGGAATGATGTCAGTGAAGTCAGCAAAATAAAAACACAAAAAATACCAAAAAACGCGTAGTACTGCAGTTGCGACATTGTGCAACACTAAGTGACAATAACATATCGATAGTTGACTTATCGCCAAACTTATTATTAAATCTGATTGCAAAGTAATTAAGAAAAATTAAAATATTTACATTTAATTTAACGATAGTCACTCTGTACCCCTTTTGTTCTGCACCAGGTATTGTACAAAACAAGTCGACAATAGGAAGTCATATATATATCGATGTTTACTTATCGGTAAGCATTGGCGCGTAACTTTTTAAATCTGATTCAATGGTGAAAATATGAATTTCATTTCTTTCATTTCAAGGTTCACAGTGTAAAATTTTCTAGTGATAGTCGCTCAGCATCCTTGTTGATTTGCGCCAGGCTTTCCTCAGAGATTATGCGCACCACATCCACATCCGAGTCACCATCTGCCGCACTGTCGTCCAGCACACACAAAAGGCCGTCGTTGTCCATGTAAGGGAAAAAGAATTCGGGCTTATCCCAATTGGAGCGCTGTCCAATGCCACAGTGTGCTTCCTGTTGCATATGCTCGGCCAGCAGTGTAAATTCATCGAATTGCAGATCACAGCAAATGCAGCGCAACAGGCATATCTGCCGACGTATAAAATTAACAACCTTAATTTTCTGATAGAAATTCAGGGAGCTTGTGACGGCATCAAAATCCAAGTGGTGCATATCGATCATGTGCTGCTTAAGGATTGAGAACTGAGCCTCCTCCTGCGGACAGTAGAGGCATTTTATGGAGTGCGGCTCGCCATCCGCTGACCAATCGGACCAATCCGAATCATGATCCCCATCAGAGTCCTGGCGTGCGAAATGCTTGTCAAAGTCAACGCTGACGTTGTCCTCGGCCAAGGATCGACGTTTTAGACGCTGCTGCTGCTTACGTTGCTGTGGCGCGGGCTTCACGCGATTGTAATTGATCAGAAAGAATTTATCGTACTCCCGGCGATTGGGATTGATTCGTTTGTGGCCCTTCTTGCGCATGTGCTCCTTGAGTGTGGAACGATCCTTAAATTGTAAGTGTAGAATATATCGATTTTTAGAGTTGCTTTCTCTATTACTCTATATTAATATCGATGTTTATGTGCGAAACACACACACCGATCAACCGATATTTAACTATCGTTAATATGGTAATACATGTCTGGGCTAAAATAAATACCTTGAATATCTTCTCACAGTACAAACACAACAATTTGTTTATATTCTCCTCGAGCCGATCGAGCAACTCATCCACGTAGACCAACTTCTCCGGCTTGCCCACGAGCAGGAAATGCTTGTCGAACAGATGATCAAGAAAATCAGCGCGCAATCCTTTAACAACTGTCCGACAAAAGAGGCATTCCTTGCTGAAGCTGCGATCCGTCAGCTCGAACTGGTGGCGCTTGAGGGCATCATTTAGGCGCTGCTCCTGCAGCCGCTGGCGCAGCTCAAAGTCCTGCGGCAATATATCACAGAGCAGAAAATATTTTTCATTCTTGGCATAGCTGCCATCGGGCAGCTGGTCTAAAAACATTGTCGTGCAGTATTGCTCAAATTCATGTGCTGCCATGGAGTTAAGTGAATGAATGTTATGTTTATTTGTCGTTAACCACACTTACCTTGAAACTCCTTCTCCCAGTATTGCAGGTAGTCCTCCAGCAGGGCAATTTCATCCACATCCGCAATAACTAGTCGATGTTCAAGATACAAGTGCGCCAGGCAATCGTCCCTGTCTCCTGGGAATATATACACCTTGTCGCACTTCAGGCATTTGATGGCCGTGTTTCGGGTGGGTTTCAGTGCTTGAGCATCCTTTTGGACAACTATGGCCACAGAATCGCCAGCGATTCCAGCTGCTTCCGTCTGCTCCATTAGTTGACACAAACGAGAGATGATAAGCGACCAGCGATTCCAAGCGATATCAACTATCGATTGCCGAAATAAAGTTTGGAATACTGCTCTTTCACGATGAATTATCATATATATTGAAGAATTTATTTCTAAAAATTCTTTAGAAATATGAAGACGTCATTCACAAAGCACTTTCATGTAAATAATGAATTAGTTATTATTATAATACTTAACGAGTGAAGTTCCATCAACCTGTTGAATATTCAATTGAACTGCCAGTAATCGATAAATTAACGATAAATTATGTGAACTAGTTCGAAGAAAAGTACTCGTTTCTTGCAACACGTGTGTTACTCGGCCATTTTCCTTAACCTGGCACCGCGTGCGAACGTCTCTCGAATAGCGCTTGCCTGTAAAGTGTCAAATAAAATCTAAATAAAAATGACTGACGTTGGTAAGTGTAATCACCGCATAACACAAACCAAGCTAGCCAAATGCGAATGCATAATAAATCATTGCAGATTCGCGTAAGAAAAAAAAGAAAATTAAGGAGGAGCCGCTAGATGGCGAAGATCTTGGCACTCTGCAAAAGCAGAACCAATTTCAAATCAAACCCTCCTCGAAGATCGCCGAACTGGAAACATCACAATGGCCACTATTGCTCAAGAACTTTGATAAGCTGAACATACGCTCGAATCATTATACTCCACTGGCGCATGGCTCTTCGCCGCTCAATCGCGACATTAAGGAGTACATTAAAACTGGCTTCATCAATCTGGACAAGCCATCCAATCCCAGTTCGCACGAGGTAGTCGCCTGGATCAAAAAGATACTGAAAGTGGAGAAAACGGGCCATTCCGGCACATTGGATCCCAAGGTTACTGGTAAGTGCTGAAAAAATAATGAGTTTTTGTCTGCTAGAGATGAGTTAAGTTGTGATTTGTTGAGCGATATTTAAATTTAAAGCGCGTTTTTCATATCTGCCAGTCACTATTATTTGTTTCTCTCTGCCGCATGGCTTTCCCCTTCACTGTCTGACCTAACCTCACTTAACTAACACGTGCAATTCACAGGCTGCTTGATTGTCTGCATTGACCGTGCCACACGTCTTGTTAAGTCGCAACAGAGCGCCGGCAAGGAGTATGTGGCAATTTTCAAACTTCATGGCGCCGTTGAATCGGTGGCCAAAGTGCGTCAGGGTCTGGAGAAGCTGCGTGGTGCGCTCTTCCAGCGTCCGCCACTCATCTCCGCCGTAAAGCGACAGCTTCGTGTGCGCACCGTATACGACAGTAAATTGCTGGACTACGACGAGACTCGCAATATGGGTAAGTTCTCCTTTTCATTCAATATATATGCTAGAGCTAGTACATCGCTGTCTGGCTTAAGGCAGCGTTGCCAGATCTGCAGAAAAAATTAAAATTTTAGTATTTGCCTACAGGCAGAGGCAAATGCACAGTTTTATTTGTAACACATTCGTCTTGTTTTTATTACTCACGTGCTTAGGTGTTTTTTGGGTTAGCTGCGAGGCCGGTTCCTACATTCGTACCATGTGCGTCCATCTTGGTCTAGTGCTTGGCGTCGGTGGTCAAATGTTGGAGCTGCGTCGCGTCCGTTCCGGCATCCAGTCGGAACGCGATGGCATGGTGACAATGCACGATGTTCTCGATGCCATGTGGCTCTATGAGAATCACAAGGACGAGTCCATGCTGCGTCGTGTCATCAAGCCGCTAGAGGGTCTCCTCATCAATCACAAGCGCATCATCATGAAGGACAGTTCCGTAAGTTGATAAGAATATTTTTTTCCCACCAACTAGGTGGGTTTACTTACCCCACGATATTAAGCCGGCAGACGCTTGTAATTTAACCAGCGGGGTCTGTGACTATAAATGGGAACAGTAAAGTCGCTGATGTGTGTATGTTGGATTTGCGCTTTATCTGCGCATCTGACAAAGATTTTTTCAGACCACAAAACATATAAAAAAAAAACTCACCTGAATATTTAATTAAATATGCAACAATTAATATCGATCTGTATTTGTCTGTTTTCAGGTGAATGCCGTTTGTTATGGTGCCAAAATAATGTTGCCAGGCGTCCTGCGCTATGAGGATGGCATTGAAATCGAACAAGAGATTGTCATCTGCACCACAAAGGGCGAGGCGATTTGTTTGGCGATCGCCTTAATGACGACGGCGACGATGTCGTCGTGCGATCATGGAGTTGTTGCCAAGATAAAGCGTGTGATTATGGAGCGTGACATATATCCGCGCAAATGGGGATTGGGTCCCAAGGCGTCAGCTAAGAAGGCACTCATCGCTTCAGGCAAGCTGGACAAGTTTGGCAGGCCCAATGAGAACACACCCAAGGAGTGGCTAACTGGCTTTGTGGACTACAATGCCAAGAAGCCAGCAGCGCAACAACAAACTGAGTCACCCACAAACGGCAACGAACTCAGCAAGGTATGTTAAATTAAACTATAATATAACATTTAGCTATAACAATTTTATATTTGTTGTGCAGCGCAAGCTGAGCACCTCCAGTGTGGAAGAATCTGCAGTTGATCCCGCGCCCGTCACCTCCGAGAAGAAGAAAAAGAAGAAGAAGCACAAGGGCGAGGAGGAGGCGCCAGCTGAAGAGGACGAAACAACATCGGCCGAAGTGCCTGTAGAGAAAGAGAAGAAGAAAAAGAAGAAGAAGGACAAAGATAGGGATAGAGATGAGGCTCAGGAATAGAATATTTCTGTATCACTACTAGTAGACACTTAGGTTTTAATGTCCTCCACTATTTTGAGAGCATTTTTACATATATTAAGTTAAAAAGATGTAGACAGTGAATTGTTTAAATTGAGCTGTACAAGTGCAAATTTTCAATGCATTTATAAGTGACATTCGCAATGCAATAAATTGTATAATTTTATTGTATATTATAAAGTCTGTTTAATTAGCATTTATTTAGCATTTTATTCTACATGTAATCTGCATCAACTCTTAATATTCAAGGTGAGCTTTAATTGCAATTTTTATTTTATTAAATATGATTTTCAAATGTTGCGCGCTGTTTACTGATGAGCAATAACTTTCGCCCCTAGCTGAACACTTAAGTGAAACTTCTCATGTTGAATGCGAGATTGGTCTTACTGAATTTGAATAGCCAGCACATTTGAAAGTTGTCTTTATAATGCAACTTCTCTATAATTAGCATGATTTATTCAATATTATTAACATAACTATTAAACATTGCAGCTTACACAATGGAATCTTCCGGTAATGGAGAACAATTATGAGGTGAGTTTAAAGGATCCTTTTGATCATTCAAATTATCCATTTATTTTGTGATGAGAATTTAACTTTCGCCCCTATCTGAACACTTAAGTGAAACTTCTCCTGTTGAATGCGAATTGGTCTTGCTGATAATATAACAAGTCGCCAATCAAAGCATAAAAACTTATATGACATATTTATTTATATATATTTTTTGTACTCTTGCAGATTCAAAATAATTTCATGATACAGCTAAGCATCTTGGCCACCAACTAAACGGTTAGTACTCTTTTTATTATTATCCTCTGAAACTGAAATTTGTGATGAGAATTAACTTTCGCCCCTATCTGAACACTTAAGTGAAACTTCTCATGTTGAATGCGATATTGGTCTTGCTGATACCAAACTTATTCAAACATGATTGTCGAAACTTATATTCTCAACTAATTGAATATTTATTTAATTTATTTTTGTAGATGACTCGGAGATGCATTCATTGCGTTCATTAAGACTGACCCACAAGGTAAGCAGCATCATCATTCCTAAGACAGCAAGTAAACTTAATTTCTACGTGATGAGAAATAACTTTCGCCCCTAGCTGAACACTAAAGTGAAACTTCTCATGTTGAATGCGAATTGGTCTTACTGAAATTATATTAATTTTGTGATAATTGATATAATACATTATTCAGAATTTTACTAATTTATTTAAATTTAATTTCAGTTCCAAATGAATTTTTCTTTTGGCTTTGTAATCATCCTGTTCGAGAGGTAAGAATCTATTACAAGTCAATCTTATATTAAATATTCTTTGTGATGAGAATTTAACTTTCGCCCCTATCTGAACACATAAGTGAAACTTCTCATGTTGAATGCGAGATTGGTCTTACTGATAATTTGACTTTACGACACTAAAGAGGACTACTTTTTGAATGTATACTAAATTAATTTTCTTGAATTTTTCTTGCAGTTATCAACACCCAGAAATTTATTTCCTCAAGCAAATTATTATAGGTAAGCAAACTCATGTTGATTTTGTTAACTATTAAAATACTTAAAATGATGAGAAAGGAACGCTGATATGTGGCATGATTCACAAAATCCGCAACAACTCAATCCTCAAAAATAGGTCCTGCTGACAAAATATAATAAAAGCAACAGTTTGATTTATTCTTAACAAGGTTATTAATTATAAAATACATTTATTTGCAGCTCCAGCAAACATCGGGAGAGGAAAAACTGTAATCATAATCAAAAGGTGTGTAACATGTTAAACAAAACATGATCATAATATCTTATAAAATGATGAGAAAGGAACGCTGATATGTGGCATGATTCACAAAATCCGCAACAACTCAATCCTCAAAAATAGGTCCTGCTGACAAAATATAATAAAAGCAACAGTTTGATTTATTCTTAACAAGGTTATTAATTATAAAATACATTTATTTGCAGCTCCAGCAAACATCGGGAGAGGGAAAACTGTAATCATAATCAAAAGGTGTGTAACATGTTAAACAAAACATGATCATAATATCTTATAAAATGATGAGAAAGGAACGCTGATATGTGGCATGATTCACAAAATCCGCAACAACTCAATCCTCAAAAATAGGTCCTACTGAATGCAAAATACATAAATAAGTCTGTCTTCAGTCAAACACAAAACACAAACTAATTTTTTTATTCTCTTGTATTTACAGGTACTATCCTTTTTCCTTAACACGCGATGTGTGTTTTATATATATGTACAAATTGTTACTGATTACATAAAAATAAATAAAGAAATTCTAGATAAACACGTGTTGTTTTCAGTGTGGGGCACGCATAACCTAAAAATGTTCTGCGATTTTTCTTGACAGCTATTTTTGGCGGGAATCAAAATCCAGAGTTGCCACCCGGTCATATTAAACGATATTGCTTTTGTTTATTTTTGTGTGAATGAGAATAACTGCCGACAAGGCTTCAAATCTGGGATATTGTGTTACGATATTATTAATCGTGCTTCTAGGCACGTGTTCCAGTGCTCTAACTAATTCTGAGTATCAATATTACTGGCACAATCGCGTCCTTGAGCTTTCAAATACAAAATAATCATTATATCTTACCTGCACATTTAGCAAGCAACTCAATTAATAATCTAAGCAAAAAAAAACAAACAACGCATCTTATATTGTAAGAAACGTGTCTTGATGTTTTCCATAGCTTTGAATATCACAAGGCTACAGCTTGAGCTTAAGCACATTCAACAGGCCTGCGTTCAATTTGAGGGACAGTTGCTCTGTGACAAGTGGTCCAATATTAAATGAACAAATTTTCTTACCTATTAATTGTAAAATGCACTATAATAATAATTTAAGCAAATAGTACTCACTAATTGCATTCAAAGCTTTGTCGCGCTCTTTTCAACAGGTTTAAATATCAGCAAACTACAGTTATAGCACACTCTACAACCCTGTGTTCCATTCCACAATGCAGCTGCCTTGACACGCTGTTATCGGTCTCCATATTAAAATTCATCAAGCAGTCGCCGATACATGTGTGTGTGAATTTTTTATGTATGTACTCGTTTGTGCGCTTTTGCGACGTCAGTAGCGAGAGAGCTGCAAGTAATTGCGTATTTAAGCGAAGGAAAAGTGCAAATATCGAAGAAAGACTTGGAAGTTCGCAATTGGGCACTTTTTGTGCAAAACCTGTTTGTAAAGGTAAGTGTTTTAAATTCAATTTCGAATTTTATGTGTCAGGACATTTTGCGTAAGTAGTGAAAATTTTCTAGCAACGTCATTTTGACGTGCATGCGGGTGACAGAGACGGGTGATGTTCGGTGCTTTACACACTCTGACACCCGTGATCGGAGTCGAAAATTGTGTGTATCTGTTGCCGCGACGCCATGTTGGATTTATTTTTGAGGTTATCGATTTATTTCATGCGTTTTTCAACTATTAGATGTTTTTAGTGTTTAAGTAATTATCTAATTAATATTTATGATTACTGCATATTGAATAATAAACATAATACGTTTTTGGTGTTTTTAACAGGTGTACAATTTGTTACGTAATTTTAAACATAAAGATCGCAATTTGCTATCAAGATAGAGGGTATGTAGATTGTTATTATATGTTTGGAAAAGGACGTTAACATTGTATTAGTAGCTTCTTAAGTAAATAGGTCATAGTTGGTTATCCCATTGGAGTCTCTCTCTTTCTCTTGCATCTGCAGAAATTAATCACAAAGCACGTGCGCACGCACACATCTGCATCTTAATACTCAAATAATTACATACGGACACTAATATCAATACCAATGCGTTTCGTTGGAACGATTGGGAATGGGATGGGCTCGCACCATACAAACACATACGAACACACCTTGCGTTCACATACACATAACGACCAGCAACAAAACAGACGTCACAGGGCCCGCACAGAGCTGTTTGTGATCGCACTTTATTTGCACGCGTTCTTCTAGAATGGAAATAATGTTTTAATAATTGCATTATTTTTAACAATAACATAATGCATTGAAATGTCAATAAACATTTGTGATTGCTGGCACTAATTAAATGTAATTGCCGCATAGTGAAAATAAACTTAGTGTGTAAAATGTTTTAGTTGCCGCTGGTGCGCGTGTGTGTGTAAGCGTAAGCGTAAGCGTGGGCAATTCAAAGGCGCTTAAATAACACCAGTGGATTGTTCGCTGCTCATTGGGATTTACCGTTTTTTGTGTTTTGAAAGTGCGTGAATATTTGTTTGCAAATTCGCTTTACTGTCAGCTTTGTCGATAACCACGTTGCTTGTAGATTTCGATAACGGGGTGATAATAGTGTGTTTAAATATTCAAGTCCTTTTTTTTCAATTAAATTTGAGAGATTGTGTGTGAGTGAATAGCACATATAATAATTTTTTGTCCCGTTTTGTATGCGTTCTATGCATTGTGTGTGTGTGTGGATGAGTGTATTTATTAGCTGACAAGTGTTACCCATTTGCGTTAAGAAATTTAGGGCTGTTTAAGGGGAAGCACTTATCTTTTTTTAGACATGTGACTTATTTGAATTGTGACAAGTCTTTGGCCTTGACACATGTATTATTGGATTTGACGTTTGTGCTTTTTGAAAGTAGTAAAACTTGGAATTTTTCGCTTAAGATTTTACGGATGGAAAACTTTGAAGAAAATGAATGTAATGAGTTTTTAATAAGAGTGTGACCGTATTATACAATAATTACAGCAAATCATTGCAAATGCATACATGACTTTTTTTTAAGGTTAGATCAAAAACATTACGGTAGTATAATATTTTGTTTCTCCACCAAAAAGAGGATAATTATTTCTAACGAATTATAAGTAGAAATAAATGTAGTTAACTTTTATTATAAATGAGGACAGTATTTATACAAATTATTATAATGAATATTTTTCTTACTTTTTTAGAATGGCACAAGAACTGCTGCCAATCGTGCTAACGAGCAAAGAGCGGCGGAAATTTCGTCATTTGAGACGAAAATATCCTGTTTCGTTGAAATTCTTGCACAGCAACTGGGATAATGCGAAGCGTTTTATCATCTATGCAATGAATCCACGCTGTGTCCTGCGCAAATATGCCTGGCGTAAGCGACATAATCGGGTCGTAATCATTCAACGAACTCGATTGCTGCTCTTCGATCCGCGTCTGGTGCATATGATTAGGAAGCGCAAGGCGCACGTAAAGCAATGGTCACCGAGCCTTGTGGCGTACTACAAGAAGATGGGTCGCATATCAGAGTACGAGGAGACGGAACTGTACGGGGAAGAGCTGTCCAAGCAGATGAAAGAACAACTGGAACTGCTGAAGAGCGGCAAGCGAGGACTCTCCTTGATCGAGGATGCTAATAAGAACATGGAACTGCGTCAGGACAAACATGAAGAGAAAAAGGGATCGGTAGAGACAAAAGATGAAGAACAGAAAGTTCAAGAGCAAATGGAAGAAAATGAGGAGAGTAGCGCCAAAAATTGCCATATTAAAGAAGAGGACAAAGAAGGAGAACATGATAAAGTAGAAGAGCTTTCTCTAACATCTGCAAAAAAACTTGATCCAAAATCTTCCAAAGATCTTAAAGAAGCGATGACTGCAAATTCTTCCGAACAGCTCACAGTCAAATCTCCGGAAATACTCACTATGGCAACAACTGAAGACAGTGCTCCAAAATCTCCAGAAGTGCCGGCTTCAAAATCAAAAACATTGTTCTGTGCAAAATCTCAAGAAGCGCAAACAAACGCTGGCTTCCGTTCCAATAGTCCTGCAAAAATAACTGAAAAGTCATTTGAAAAAACCGGAGGAAGCAAATTCTTAGACATGCTCATGAATAAAGTGCGCGTCAAGAGCTTTGCCAAAGAGTTCATCACCACGAATGCAGACTGTAGCACCAGCAAGCAGAGTCAAACGGCGGAATCAAGCAGCGAATTTTGCTATAATGATGACACCAGCGAAGATTTTGTCGGTTTTGATGAGACCGCCCATCAGCCGGGCATGCTGCTGACTCCGCTGGTGCCGCAGACTGGCAAAGCGCTCGAAGGGAATGGAGCCTTTGTCAGCGAGGCACTCGAGGCGTACATGAAGGAGAACAATCTGCGTGAGGATCGTGAACGCCTGCTCGAGCCAATGTATCAGGATGGACGCGTCACAACGCGCAGTGTGCCACCGTATATGGATATGCCGGCGGTGCCGGATAGCTTGCAGCGATTGCGCACCGTTGCCGAGCGACGACAGTATTTGCAGCGCTCCAAGAACCAAAAGATGGCCATCATTAACAACGAGTCGAACATCTACCGGGAGTTGCAGCGTAAGCAGCGCCAGCGCAAGGTGAAAATTGCCGCAATGCAACAGCTGCAATCGTGTAGCAGCCAGATGCCCTTCACCCGCCAGGGCTGGCAGGCGGCCAGTTATGTGGCGACGGAGCATGATAAGTATTACTATCAGGTCATACGCATCGATGGGCAAATGGTGCGTCTGCACGGTAGCCAAGGCAACAATGTGCGAAGAGAAAAGCAATCGCATCACAATCAGTATACCGCTAAGGAGTTGGTCAATGTGAAATGCCATAGCAATTGCCGGGATGCATTGCTGCGGAACGATGTGCAGATATTGAATACGCGAAAGGTTGATACAAAGAAACTGCAGAAGCTTAACCAATACCCGCTGCCGGCCATCTTTCGACCGTGTCCCCTGTCACAGAAGCCATTCCAAAAGCCGCTGGATGATGATACGGCTGCTCTGCTGTTAGCTGGTGGCAGCATGGCTATTGTCAGTATGCCCACAGTTCAACTGGATGTTAAACCACAGATGGGTCGCCCCCTGGACGAGATAGCCAAGCGTTATCTACAGTATATCCTACCACATCACGACATTACCCGCGAGTGGGCCGAGTTCAGTGTGTCCACGTTGCAGGAGTCGCCGAATAGTATGCGCGAAGCAGAGGCACAGGCGGCGACAATGTCGAATGCCGGGCGTCGCCAGAGCTTCACGTTTGTGATACCATATCTTAATGATCGCAATCATATCCTGGTGCGTCGCGTTGTCGATCGCTCCGAGAAGTTGGACGAGAGCTTCACGGCCGCCAAACCCGTGGAGAATCTGAGAGAATTAGAGTTCCGCAAGCAGTTGCCTGCTAAATGCGATGCAATTGCCTTGGAGTGTGCGGATGTGATTAATGACATGATCAATACGGTCGCAATCAGTTGCAGCGAGAACTCATTCATCGGCATTGATCCCGATGTAGTGAGTGCTGTCAAGTCGGATCCGGCTGATGGCGATATGGTTGCCATCAAATCGATTCGCAAAGGGCTTGCAACAAAGCAGCAACAACAACAGCAGCGTCGGTCCAACAACAACGGCAACAACAACAGCAGACAGCAGCGTTTGACCAAAGAACTGAGGCGTCTCAATGCCACCATTATCGATGCGGCTGCCCTTGCCAAGGATGGTGAGTAGTAAATATTAATAAATAAATATTAGTTGTATCAACAATTGTTACAGTCAAGTAATTTTTATTGTTTATTTGTTTCTTAACTAAATATTTCATCGATACACACAGCAAATAAACCGTGCATGAAGGATTACTGTCAGCTGGGCTGCGTCTGCGAGAGTCTGGCCGGAACGAAGCATACCCGCGAGCATTGTGGACGCGCTGAATGTGTCATCGAATGCAGCTGCACAGGAGCCGAACTAACGCGCGTTATGCGCGTCGAAACCGATGTAAATATATATAATATTTAAACTCACAGCTAAGCTCAATATTCATGCATCCATCTCCTTTCACAGGGTCGGGGCATATCCAATGAGGATGCGTTCAATTTGCGTCGCCAGGCAACAGCGCGTTTGGCCAAAATGGAAAAGGATTTCACCTCGACGCTGGTGTTGACCGACAACGAGACGCTGCTCATCAATGAGACGCAGTGCGATAAGAAGCGACGCTGCACCAAAGCGCCCAAACGATACGAGGACTTTGACGACACACTAGACGACGATGAGGAGCCGTACGTGCGTCCCACCAGATTAGCCAAGCGTGAGGCGAGCCTTAGGCGCAGCAACGAGAGTTTGAAACTGTCGACACCCCCACCACAGTTGCTGGCCAAACCCTGCATTGTAAAGGATGTCGACTACATGAAGCTTCGCCATTGCAAGGTCGCGTTGCGTCGTCTGCCCGATATGGCCAATCTGGCCACGTTCTGCATGACCCATCAGCTGTACAAATGCTTCTGTGGCGGCCTCGCCCAAGAGGGCACACCAATTGTCATTGACAAGGAGGAGGCTGAGCTGCCCGTGCCGCACTATGTGCCCGGGTTGGCGACACGCGCTCACTACAGCTTCGAGCGGGCACAGGAGACACCGCCACCGACGCACAGCAAGAAGCGCAAGAAGCAACAACAACCAAAAACGACAGCTGCAAAACCGTCCAAGCCGCTATTGCCACCGCAACGTCCAACGAGGTCACCGACGCCACCAGAACAGTTAGCTGAAGCTGTGGCACCCAAGGCGACGCCGGTAATACCTGTTGTGGCCGATCGATCGATCAACGCAGAGCTGGAGATTATTCTCGGCTATTATCGTAGCCGGCCCGACATGTGCCGTCGCGCTGTAGTTGTACCCAGAAACTGTTATTTACGCTCAAATCGCCGACACAGGGAGCGAGTTCGTGCGGAGATCGCCAAGGCGGAAACGCCACGCACCCAGCATCTGCTAGACAAGCGCATCCAGGGCGCAGTGCGCTTCTATCGCAACGAACTGGATAATCAGGAGAAGCAGCCATCTCAAAAGCAACAGAAGCAGCTTGCCTTGGAGCCAACTGTGATTGTGGTACACGACGATTCCGATGAGAGTGATAGCTCCATTTTGTCGACGCGCAAGAGGAGCGCAGAGATGACGGAGGAGCCGATTAACTGCCTGGAAGAGCAGCCCCAGTCATCCAAGCGAAGGAAGGAGGAGCCCAAGGAGATGACAGTGAAAAATCCAACGCCTCCCATTACGTTTGTACCAATTGTACCCAAGTCAGCGCCATCCGCGGCTGAGCTGCCTCCAATCCCACCTCAGCTGTTTCCAACGCCCGAAAATATGAAAATACAAATGCCCAAAATCTCCGCTTGCTATTCGCTGTATAACAATGCTGCCATCGAAGTGTCCAAGAGTGCCATCGTCAATAATATCAATGATACTGCTGCGGGCCCATCATCCGGCGCTGAAGACTCGCTATTTCGCTCCTCCTATAATGATGTCATCAAGAAGATGAACACGCTGGTTTGCAAGAAAATGCAGGACATAGATTTGGCGCTGAAGCGTGAAAGTAAAATAATACCACCACCCAATGACGAGATACTCTGCATCATTAAATGGACCAACTTTCTGGGTGCCTTCGAATCCACCTACGTCTTCATTTGGGATGTGCAAATGAAGAATCACCGCTTCCTGGCGGCGACCATAACGAACATGATGCCCGCCATCGTTGGTGCAACTGCTGTTGTCAACGCACGCTTTGCACCGGATCCAAGTGCGTTGCCGTTGATGGCCCAGATGCTGCTGGAGGGTAAACGGAATGAGAACACCTCTCGGCTGGCTGTCATCATGCAGGGCACACAAAATTATTGGATGGTCATGGGTTTTCTGCGCTACGTTGAAAACACAACGTGCACGAAACCAACGCCACAAACGCATCCCTATCTCACCAAGAAAATCAATGTTATGTGCACGCTAATGGTTAACCAAAAATTTAAGGAGAGAAGACGTCAACTCGAATTAGAAGCCCTAGCAATAGCAGATGCACCAGCCACAACAACGGCAATGGCAACGGCAACAGTTTCCAAAGCTCCTGCTGCTGCCTTGTCGCCTACTACGCCGGCTACAGCGGAGCATGTTCGACGGATCCCAATCAATATATACAGCAATGTTGAGATCCGTAAAGTGACGCAAACGGATGTGCCAGAAATGCAAATTCCGGAATTTCAACCGCATGATCATCGCTGGCTTGTGCTCAATTTGTATGACGATTTCTCGCACATCTTTGTCCCGTTATTCAGGGACATGATCTCACTGGATCGTATACACAATGTGATGCACGTGGCGCAAGAGAACCGCAAGGTGGTCAAGCTGCAATTCTTTCAGAATGCCCCATACGATGCCTTCGTTACGCCATTGTCCAAACGGAAAATCTACTTTGGACCACTTCGCTTGCATATGCAGCCACCGGTGCTGGTGTTGCTCCAGAGCGTCGATGGCAAGATGATGTTACGTGAGGTGTATCAAAGGGATCACAATATTCGCGTGGAACCAGAGAAACGCACCATCGCCTTCTGGTTGATACAGATTAACAAACAGGTGCACTTCGATATTGAGATGTGTGAAAAGGGCAGCTTGGCAATGGTGTCGACCAACTCCACGCAGACATTAAACATCAATGCCGCCATGGAAGACTATGATGACGACGACGATTGTATTATTATAGAAAATGAAGAGGAGGAGACGCTGCTGCTGGGCGACGACGACGACGACGATGAGGATGAGCAGCAGGCAGCGAAGGAGCAGACGACAAAGATAGTGGTAGAGCCAAGTCAAAAGCAGGAGACGTCTGCTAACAGCACACAACTTCGATCGCATTTCACCATTCAAGCAGCGTCCAACAATGGTGGCGCCCTACAAATACCATCCTCTGCTACAAGTTCCTCCAATTCGTCTACCAGTGCAGAGCTGAAAAAGGGCGGATTTTTGCCCTTTATTGCCAATATTCCTGCTGTGGATGGCATTGCACCTGCCACACAATTTCTCACGCCCCAAGTTCAGGTCACCCACACCGCAGTGCCATCTTTTCTGCCAAGCAGTGACAGTGAGCCGCCATCAGCTAAAATCAGTCGCATCTCTGTGAAGCGTTGTGTGGACGCCATAGAGACGCCATCGCCATCGCAATTGCCATCGAAAATCGACAATTCTATGCAACAGTTACTCCGCGGTAGAAAAAAGAACATACAACTCGGCAGTAGCAACCGAGGAGTTACCATCACCAAGCTCCAAACCACCAATCAGTTGGTTAAGCTTGCAGCTGCTGCTACGTTTACAGCTCCTGCTTCGGTGGAGCCCATTCGAATAGGCAGCAAACGCAAGTTACCACCAATCGCTGCAGCATGTAGCATGTCTGCTGAGTCCATGTTGGAGCAAATTGATATGCCCAGTTTGGGCAAATTGGAGTCACTGCTGATGGATCCGTTAGAACCAACACCAGAAACAGTAGCGGCAGCAGCAGAAACAGGATCAGCAGCAGCAGCAAAAGGAATAGCAGCAGCAACCACATCACAACAGTCAAAGACTCAAATGCCAGCAACAGCTACAGCAGCAAAAGGAGCAGCAAGAGCAACAGCAGGAGTTGCAGCAACAGGAATAGTAGCAGCCGCAACCACATCAGAACAGTCAAAGGCTCGAATGCCGGCAACAGCAGCAGCAACATCTGCTCCGCGCTCGAATGTTCAGTTCCCTCCAGCAGTCATAGAAAAGTTGAAGAAGGAACTCAAAGCAGCACAGAAGTCCAGGGCTGAGCATGCTGCGAAAATGGCCAAGATTCAAACAGCAAAGATTCAATCTTCAGCAGCAGCAGTTGCACAACAGCCCCTGAATCAATTGCCAGAATCAGTTGCCCAGTCATCAAAGATGCAGATATCAGCGGGCGGAGCGGCACAGTCCAAGATACAGTCTGCAGCAACAGCAGCAGCACATGCAAAGGTTCAATCTCAAGCAGCAAAGTCAAAGATTCAGTCACTAGCTGCTGGAGTTGCACAGTCCAAGATTACATCGCCTGCATCAGCATCAGAAGTACCAACACAGTCCAAGGTTAAATCTCAGGCACAACAGCCAAAGAATCAAAAGGCAGCCGGACGCAATTCGCTGACAAGCAAAATGCCCGTTTTCATTTTGCCACGACCGACACAGCCAGCAGCCAAGTTGCCGCCCACTGCTGAGCATGTTGAGCAGGAAGAGCAGACGAAAAAATTGGTTCTCTGGCCCCGGTCACTCGACCCAAATCAGAGCCGAATGGGTTTCCTTGTGGCCAATGGCCTGCCGCGCTATCGTGCCAAAGTGGTGGATGATAATTTTATTGTCAAGTTGCCCGAGGAGGGCATCTGCTCCTTTAAGAACATTGAGATGGCCGGCGCCTTTCTTAATCGGTAAGTGCTTAAACAAATTGTATGCTTAAAATCAGCTAACAATTAACTATTTTTTGTATTTCAGCTTTTTGTCACATGAGCAGCATTTAAAGATACTTTTGCCAGCTGATTGGAAATTTATACCCACTACCAATAACAGTCCCATTGTAATCGAAGATTAAATCTCAGTGTCTAAATAATTAAAACCGAAAAACTCAAATCAAAAAACACCCGCGCATATAATATATATTATATATATATAGCTGTAATGCATATGAAATATGTTAGAATTAAATTAATAATTTATGTAAAACTTAATCAATTATTTAGTTTGTTTAATTATGAAATATGTGAATGGTTTTTATTGTCAAGCAAGAGTGAGAACATGCCACAAAAATAAACAAAACAAGAAAAATTCAATTCCAAACGTATCGTTTCTTTCCTCTCTTTGTTCCATAATTCCATTTCGTTTCAGCTCAACGGCAGCAGCACAGCTGATTGCAGCGGTCAGTTCTCGTCGTGTTGTCTGCTCAGGAAGAGCGTGTGTGTTTTAAGAAGGCAATGCACAGCAAAGCTAAAAGTAAATAAGACATAATACTCGTGCACCGATTATTGTTTATAAATTTAAGCACACTGAAAAAGCTGCGATAAAAGCCTGATAAGCACCAAAAAATTGGCAACAAAACGATCCAAGGTTAGTCATTGGAAGTACACGGCTAAGAATACACGCACATATGTATTTACATTAGAGATGAGCGATCTTTCGATTTTTTTTTTGTTCGTGCTAATTGGTATTTTTATAATTAATAGATTTCTTTTTAAATATTTTATTTTTTACATAGCGATTTTTTTTTTTTTTTTTTAACATTTTCTGTATTTGTTTAAGTTCTGAAAAAATCGCTCATCTCTAGATATAAGTAAATAGTAAAATCGGAATAGGTTTTGCAGTAAAAACTGTATTCTTAATTCCTCAATTTAGTTACGAAGTGCTACTTACGCCGAGCACACGAATTAAATATCAGCTGGAATATGAGTGGCGACCAAACAAGTGGATTTTGTAAGGATGTGGATTGTGTTGGCTATGTGCGTATTCAGGATATTCCGTCACTGAATCAGGATCACTGTAAAATACGTGATCCGCAAAAGGTGGAGCGAATAATTAATGAATTTGTTTATGGCGGACCGGAACGTATGCAAATTGTATCCGATTTTGATTATACGATAACCAAACAGCGAACGGATGAAGGCATCGCAGTGCTCTCCAGTTTTGGCATCTTTAATGCATGCAAATCTCTGCCGGCGTACTTCAAGGAAGAATCGGACAAATTGTTTCACAAATATCGACCCATCGAAATCGATCCACATATGCCCATTTCGGAAAAGGTGCAGTACATGATAGAATGGTGGACGAAAACAGGTCAGCTGGCTAGCGGATTCCCCTTCGATCAGGCCGAAATAGATCACATGGCTGGCCAATTCAAAAATGCGCTACGTGACCGAACGCAAGAGCTTTTTGAGTCTCTACGCCAATTACAAATTCCGGTGCTTGTGTTGTCTGCCGGCCTCGGCAACTCGGTTGTGTCGGTGCTGCAACAGGCGGATATTCTATTTCCCAATGTCAAGGTCATATCGAACTTTCTGCAATTTCGCGATGGTATCTTAGATGGATTCCAGGAGCCCATGATTCATACGTTCAACAAGAATGAAACTGCTTTGGATGGCAGTGAATATTATGATTTGGTGCACACACGTGATCACATCATTGTTATGGGTGATTCTCTCGGCGATGCGGATATGGCTGCTGGTGTGCCAGCCTCTTCGCACATTCTGAAAATTGGTTTTCTCTTCGAACATGTGGAGGCGAATATGGATAAGTATATGGACACGTTCGACATTGTACTTGTGGATGATCAGACTATGGATGTGCCGAGAGCACTGCTCGCTTTGATCGATAAAAGTCATCAGCTACGCCATCCACACGTCACAGCTAATGGAGCAGCTGTCCAGCTGAGTGCACTTTAAGTTTTCATGGGTATTTCGGAATACGTTTCTTCAAATTGTTACAGTGTTAATTAGCCTGAAAACAAACAACAGAAGCTACTAATTAGATGGTTTAGATTAAAGCGATGAAGAATGACAATCACTCATATTGCACATTAGTATTTATGTATGTATATTTCTCATAATAAAATGACATTTGCATAATAATATTTGTTTTAACTGATTAATTTCATGGGGCCTGTAAAAAACTAACTAATTTTTTATTTGTCGCAGTTACTAATCTTTTATATTTAAGGGCTGATCAGCTGATCTGAGTGGGTGGCAGCTGATTAGCAAACTAACAAATATACATTTGCAGAGCGTATATATATATATGTATGGAATGTGACGCATCATTACCAATATATATCATCATTACCAATATATATATATATTTATAGATCCTTTGCGCAAAAGTTTCAACAAAACATAAATAAGAATCCAAGATACATTCGCTAATTATATTGACATCCAATAAATCATATTTTTATTTTCTTTATGATATATAAGTAAACACTTATATACGACTCATTGATAAAATTGTAAAAATAATATTGAGTAATGTAATAAAATTAAAGTGTGTTAATTAAAAATAAAATGCATTTAACTGGCTCGTTGATATTTAACAACACTGGCATACTGTAAAGTGCTGGACAGCGACAGAACAGCTGGCACATTTGTCGTTAATTAGCGCTTTTGTGCAACACAGTGAAAATATACAAATCATTCGTATTAGCAGTGTTTTTTATTTGGTTCTTCTATACGTAGCCCGAAAAATTAACATAGTCAAGTGAAAAGAGTGTATTACATGTTGAAATTTAAACAAGCAATACACAAACAGCTGCTATTGGTTATTGCACGAAGACAGCGTCAATTTCCCCATCAGGCCAACATACAAATTATGTGTTGAGCTGAGAGCAATTGATGATCAGCTGGTGGATATTACAACAATAACAGTAATAGCAGCAGCAGCAGCACCAACTGCAGAGTCATGTTTGGCTTCGATGGCGAGTATCGGCGCCGTCCGGTGCAAAGTCTGGGTGGCTCCTCACAGACATGCGACCGAGACACGGCCATACGGAAGGCGGCCCTGGAGCGCCAAAAGCGCAACGATCTGCGACAGAAGGCGAACGGTGCTGTTATCCTGCAATCCTATGCCCGCTCCTTCATCCATCGCCAGCGACGAAAGCGCGCCGAACGCGAAGCCTTCGATTCCTATTTGCATGCTCATCGGGATCGCGTTACCGAGGATGAGAGCTTATGCTTTCTGCTGCGGCGCTTAAGCTTTTTCTACAGCGTCCGAGTGCAAAAGGATAGCGAGCGACTGGTGCGCAGGAGCTGACACATACGTATACACATACATATATATGCTAATTAGGCTCTTCTTTTTAGATTGAGATCTGCCAACAGATCCTGCGCAATCCTGTACGGCTATTGCAGCATTCGGCGCACGATTCGGTTTGGTTGCTGCGCGTCTGCAAGCTGCTGGATGCGTGCCTGGTGCAGTTGACGCTCCCACATTGCGCCCAGGCCATACCGTTGCGCATGCTGGAGACATTCACCACGGTCGCTGCAGTGGAGCGCTACGTGGAAGATGAGACGCTGCTGTACAAGTATCTGGCGAGTGTGTTCAATTTTCTAATTCAACGCAACTATTTCGTACGTTTGCGCCAGCTGCTCGACGAGAAGTGCCCGCCGCTGGACGGTGAGACACTGTTGGCGCCTAGTCCGTTTGTCGATGCACTGCTGCAGCTGTTGCTGCGGCCGTTGACGGTGGCAAGTCGTCTGCCTGGCGGCGAGCATTCCCAACTCTTCTGTCGCAAGTTCATTAGCGACATCTTGGCCATGCCTCATACAGATCCAATGCGCTACTTTGTGCTTCCTTGTTTGGCTGAGAGTGCTGAGTTTCCCTTCTCGTTGCTGATGCACTCGCTGCACGATCTGCTTGAGCTGAGCGCCGCGACGAGCCCTGTTGACCCGGCTGCCACAGATGATGGCGAACGCAATTCAATGTTCTATGGCGTCCCTCAGTCCGTCGATGTGAAGCAATCTAAGCCACAGTCACGTGAGATTTTCAGCTCCTTTCTGCTCAACTCGCTAATGGTGCTCGATCGCCGGCAACTGGGTGAGTAGCATTGAGTATACTATTTACATATCTGTCTAATCTGTTGCACACTCTCCCTGCTGGCAGCCACATTGGAGCAGAGCCAACTGCTGATTGTCTATGTGCGCGTAATTGCCCAAATGATGCCGAACATTTTGCAGCTGCCGAAATCAACGCTGCGCACGCATGCAACACCACATCACCGCCACACAGACTCCGATGATGAGGACGATACGGATGAGTCCGATGAGGAGGGCGGAGATCAGCCAACGACACGCCAACTCGACTATGATATGGAGCAGCCCTGTCGGACCACCGCCGAACTGAGCAACAAGGAGCGCAATTGCCTGCTGGAATCGATAGCCATACTAAACGAAACGCAGCGCGTGGATTTCATTGTGCAGCAAATTGAGCCGCACATTGAGCACAGTCAGGTGATCTATGCGCTCTGCGAGATCTGTCACAATCTGATGATATACAATAAGCATGCAGTCTACGAATATAAGTGCGTTTCCATTTTTTATATGTTTCTCCAAAACGCTTATAATGCCAATTTTATCTTGATCTATTTAGACTGCTTTACACATTGGCCTTTACGCCAAAGTTTATACGCGCCGTTTGGTTCAAGCTGGCCGCCGAGTCCACGCAGCTCGGCTTCTCAGCGCCGCTCACTCTTATTTCTAAGGGTGTTGTGCGTGAGTATAAAAATAGATTTTTATGTTGAGTTGCGCCATTTATAAACTCTTTTTCATTCCGCATCCCAATTGCTTTCAGCAGCCAAGCAGCAGGGCGTGGATCGTACTATACCATTGCTGGCCACGTTTTGTATGCTCTTTGGACGCCTGTTGCCCACGCTGCACGATGTGGAGTTCGTGGAGAATAAGCTGTTGGTGACGCCAGCCTTGCAACATGTGCGTCTGATGCCATTTTCCATTGCGGAAATTGTGCAAATGTCCAAGACGTTGAAGGATATTAGTCTCGGCCTCGTTGAGCTGGCGTTCCGTAGTGTGCTTGGACACACGGATGCCGATGACAAGAAGCTGCGTCATCAGAAGCAAATCTGGGCCAATCTGTTGAACGTTGTGGTATTCGTGCTCAATCAGATACATACGCGTGATCTGCGTCTGGGCTTTTGTCCGGAGGCACATTGGACCGTGTCCCGATTGGATTTGCCGCTCGATAGGCCAACGGATCTGCCCTTGACACACAGCAGTCGCATGCGCGGCATACGACCATTTCAGCCTATACGGGACTTTACGCGTGAGGATTTTGAGAACGGGCCGCCCATGTCAACTAAGCAGAAACGATCCATTACCATCCTACGCGAAATACCCTTTGTGGTCGCATTCAATAAGCGTGTGAGCATACTCCAGGGCCTGGTCGCGGCCAACAAGATGCGTGTGCAGGGACATCTGCAGGCCTTTCTCCAGGGCCCCTCTATTATGATAACGGTGCGTCGATCGCATCTCTACGAGGATGCTTACGACAAGCTACGTCCCGAGAATGGTGTGTTGAGCTGTTGATTAAATTGTTTTTGTTTGTTTTATTAATTTCTTTTTCAATTAACAGAGCCGGACTTGCGTTTAAAGTTTCGCATACAGTTTGTCTCCTCGTTGGGATTAGATGAGGCGGGCATCGATGGTGGCGGTGTTTTTCGCGAATTTTTATCGGAGCTCATTAAAACCGCCTTTGATCCCAATCGTGGCTTCTTTATGTAAGTGCGCCAATCATTTCACTCATTAAATAACCACTTCTAATTTCACTCCAACTTCTCGTGCAGGGTGACAACGGACAACAAATTGTATCCCAATCCCAATGTTGCGGATCTGTTTAGCGACTTTGAGAAGCATTACTATTTCATTGGTCGCATTTTGGGCAAAGCAATTTATGAAAATCTGTTGGTCGAGCTGCCCTTGGCCGAGTTCTTCTTAACCAAATTGGCTGGCAAATATTCCGATGTGGACATCCATCAATTGGCCTCACTCGATCCAGAGTTATATCGAAATTTGTTGTATCTTAAGGATTATACGGGTGATGTGAGTGAACTGAATTTGGATTTTACGGTTGCCAGCAGCTCGCTGGGACAGACACAGGTGGTGGAACTGAAGCCACAGGGTCAGAGCACGCCGGTGACCAACTCGAATCGCATCGAGTATCTGCAGCTGATAGCCAACTACAAGCTAAATGTGCAGATCAAACGGCACTGCAAAGCCTTCCGCAAGGGACTGTCCAATGTGCTGCCCATCGAGTGGCTTTACATGTTTAGCAACAAGGAACTGCAGATACTCATCTCTGGCGCAGAGATACCCATCGATTTGGAGGATTTGAAAAAGCACTGCAAATATGGCGGCGAATATACGCCCGAGCATCCATCAATCGTTGCGTTCTGGGCGGCAGTGGAGGGTTTCAATGATTTACAACGACGCCAGCTGCTCAAATTTGTTACCAGCTGCTCGCGTCCACCGCTGCTGGGCTTTAAGGTTGGTCGCATTCTAGATAAGTAATATGTTAATTATATAATAATTATATATATATATTTATTTGCAGGACTTGGACCCGCCGTTCTTCATACAGAACGCTGGCGACATGGAGCGCCTGCCAACGGCCAGCACCTGCACTAATCTATTGAAGCTGCCGCCCTTCAATACCATTGAGCAGATGCGTGAAAAGTTGCTATATGCCATACAGGCTGGTGTCGGTTTCGAACTTAGCTAAAATGTATACCGTTCACTCTCACACTCTACACACACACACACACACACACACACACTAACACACACACATATCGAAAGCTATAAGACCCCAAACCGACATCGACTCGGGATCGCCTAATCCAGCTGGTCAAGCAGCAGATTCCAGTTCATTTAGAGTTGTACATTATAATTAAAGTACTAATTAATTGTCTATTGTAAATGTATGGAAGCTTGTGAGGTATGTTTTTTTCCAAGTTTTTCTTTTTAGTTAATTTCTTGTGTTTTCCTTCGTATTACACAATATAAATGTAAAAAAAAAAAACAACAAAATTGTATTTTGCGTACAAATCTTTTAGCATTAAAAGTGAGAAATCCGTTTAAATTTATAGCCCATTTGGCTGCCAGGTTATTCATGTGTGTGTATTTAAGTGTGTATATGTGTGTGTGTGTATATATGTGTGTGTGTATGCGAGTGTGTACACTGTGCTATTTCCGTTTCATTGCAATACAAAGCATGCGGAAGTGCATGCAAATGCACACAAGAGCTGAACAAGAGGTGCCAGAGTCCTGCTGCTGTCCAGTGTCCTTGAGTTGATTTAACGACGACTGCTAGTTGAATTTGTATTTGATTACAAAACTATATTTAACTTCCTTTTTGTATTGGAAAAAGATTTGAATCTTACGCAAAAATATTTCCATTTACATATCAAATAATTTAGGTTCTTACTTCTAAGCATAAATCGTTATTTTGCTTACAAAAAAAAGAGAACAAACAACATATTCTATGTTTATAATTGAATTAATAATGAAGTTAAGTGAATCAAAATATTTTAAAGATAAATGAGAGAAATATTAAGTGAGTTCCGCCCGCTTTAACAATGAGGCTTTAGTCTCTAGTTTTGAATATATAGTTTCTTGCATAGAAATATCTAAACTTTTCCCCTTAAAATGAATTAAATATAATTTCCGATTTCAATTTAGGAACGTTATGTATTAAATTTAATCGGAGTGCTTTAGATTTTAAATTCTTATATTTATTTTAAAAGTTTAATTGCTTAATGAATTTCCAAACTTATCCATATTTTTCCCTATTCTCCATTTAATTGGCTGTTTTCGTTGGCATGTTGCACGATGCGCTCGTAGATAATCTGTGGCGCTGTTGGTGCAAAGAGGAAGTCAATGTGATTGTAGCCTTGCACCTGATAGAGCTTAATGTGACTGTTTTTCAACTCGCGGACCAGTCGCTGCACATCCTCGAGACTGGACAATGCATCCCGATTGCCATGGAAAAGCATCAAATTGAGTCGCACATTCTGCAATTGATAGGCAGGCGGCGTTGGTTGCCCGTAGTGCTGGGAGTTTAATCGGGCTGAGCTGTAGTCATACTGCTGGAATTTACCTGGAGAGAGAGGTAGAGATGGAGTGCGGTAGTTTTGGAGCTGCAGCTGACAGTTTCGACCAGCAGCAGATCCTGTCAGCTATGCATGCATTTTGCATTGTCTTACCGCTGTTGATGAGTTGACCAAAGTGCAGCAGTTGGCCACGAGAGATGCCCGCCGGTGTCATCTCCAGAATCCGTTGCAATATTCTCTGCAATAAGGCAAAAATTTTCAATTGATGATGGAGACTCAAAAGCCAAAGGCCAAAAGCATTCAAATTTACGACCAGCGCCGCCCCCCAAACCAGCCTCCAAAACTGACTGTCGGCTTCTTTGTGTGTGTTTGAAAAGCTGCTATTTCCGTTTCAGAATGACACAAAGCACACGGAAGTGTATGCACAACACAAACACACTCACACACTCGACCTGTGACACATGTGTAGCACAAAGATCCTGTTTATAACCCACTCCTTGACCTGAATTGACTTAGCGACTTATTGTTAAAGTTTTTTTCATCCGATTTTGAAATGATTGTACAGATTAAGGCTTTAAGCCAAGTTAAAAGATGGAGTGCCTATTAAACTAACTTGCAGCAAGTGTTAAATTAATATTATAAATCAGCAAGAAGATTACAGTTTAGACAGCTAAAACGAAAGTTAAATGGAATTAAATCGTGAGATTATTATTTTTTAATTCTTTTGCTTGCTTTGGAGTAGTGTTGAAACTAGAATAAATTTTAAACAAAAAGGATTGGCTAATATTGGTATTATATAATATATATTATGGGCTTGAAGATGGGTAACAAACTTTTTGGCAAAATAATAGAATTTTGTAAGCTAATTTAATATAAGCATGCGATTTTTTGGAGAATATTTTTAAAGTACTGCAATATTTCTTATTATTATTATTATTATTAATTTTTGTTCCCAATAATCCCCAAAAATTAAATGTATCAAACTAATTTAAACAGAAAATCTCTGTTTTTTTTTTTTTGGTTAAATTGTTTTGAGGTTTATTCAGATTGGTGATGGGTGTGTCTCACGTCCTGCGGCGACATGTTTGGTTTTGTTTTGATGCTTATTTGATTTTCCGGTTGTCCGCTGCATTTCAAATCATTCTTTTTACCACGTTTTTTTTCTTCGTTTTTCTATTTGACTCTTTTTTTTATTTTTCTGGCTTCTTTTCAATTGCTGGAAGTTGTGGCAAATAGTTTTGTGTATCGCTTCACAGCCAGCAGCTTGTTTGCTTTAGTAGAGTTCTTCAATGTGTGGTATTTGTTTCATTTTTAGTGGGCGTGTTGTTGTTGTTGTTGCTGCTGCTGCTTGTTGCTGCCACAAATCATGCTTCACGCACTGCAGTTGCACAGTGTGTTGAACTTTATGTGGCGTAAAGTTAAAAGATGCGCCCCAAAGGGAATACAGCTCTCTCAGCTAAATATGCACAAATATTTATTTGCGCGGGCAGCAAGTATGGTAAGACGGGGGAGGGGGTGGGCAGGCTTGGCAGTTGTCACAGTGGCAGTGCGCCCCCCCTCTTGCTGCTGTAGGTAAGTCATCGCCTTGCGCTATTTGCTTAGCAATTTTGGTGCCTGAACGGAGTCGAGAGCTGCCTCAGTTGTCGTCGTCTACGTTGCTGTTTGCTCGGCTGCTTGTTTGTTGACATTTTTTATGGGAGCCATGACGATCCCAGAGATACGACACGCGATTGCACTTTGCTCTGTGGCGAGGCGCTCTGTTGTTGACTCGACTTTAAATTCGAGCTGTGAGATTTTTCATTCTACTCTCTTTGTTTTATTGACGTGCAGAGTTCAATTTGGCGCTTTTGATTGCTGATTTCTAGCATATTGGAGGACAGTAAATTCTATGAGTATAACTTAAAAGTTGCTTTAAAATTGAAATCTTGATAAAAGCCGTCAAACCGCATCAAATTTCCGTTGCCGTAAATTTTAAAAGTGCTGCTGGAATTGATGGATTAGTTTCAAATTATTTCCGCTAATTGGTTCCGTTATTGATAATAAAAAGAAATTGCTTCCTTGATTTACGAAATACCAAACCTAATGCTCTTTTTAATTTTTAGACATTCTTGAACATAGATTCTTTTAGTTTCTTACTCAAACCTTATTTTAACTTCGTGCATTTTTCCAATAATTTTATAAAAAATTGTAAAAACAATGCAGACTTTTGTTGAGGCAAAAGTTCTTTAAGAAATTCATATTTCGCTCGAGCTGCTTGCAATTCATTCACTTGGCCCAATGTTGAATAACTCAATTTTGCACAGAACCAATTGAGGTATAAACCAAAGTTTTTGGCCGCACTACAAAAGAGATTCGAAAACTATCTATTGCCTGTCAAACTTTTTGCACCTCTATCGGGGCAGCTATAAAATAAAAACAACTGCTACAGCTGCACTTGCCACACACACACACACACACATGTTGTCTTACGGCTTACAGTTTGGTATTTCGTGGTTATATTTTCTTTCTTTTTTAGTGTTTGCCAAAGCCAATTGCCAGGACCCTTAGCCTAATAACTAACAAGCACTTGGCGCCAACCTTCTCGTTTGCTTTGTGCAACGGCTAAGCCTTTTGAGCACGCGCCCCAACAACGACGCACAGATAAGCCATAAAGTTTTGCAAAAATAACACGAGCGCGATTTATTTGCCATATTTCATGGCAAAACAAAATTTAAATGCGCCGTATGCGCAAAAAAAACTAAAAGTGTTTAAGGCAACGTGGCGTATACGTAATGTGTGTTGTATAGTTAACCGTTGGTGAGCTGTGGTGAGGAGTGTGTATGTGTGGGTGGGTGGGTGATGGGGTATGGGGGATCAGGGTTCGTGACCAGGCAGCTGGCGCTGCTTGGGCCAACAACCAATGGCAGGACGAGGCAAAGTTTAGCGCACCTTTTGGTGCACATTACAGCAAAAAATCCAAAGCCATTTATGAGCCTCTCAAATGTAACCGAATACGAAATGCTCTTACTTGACTAAGCCTAAGATAATGATAGATATATTGGTATAAAAAAAGTATAATTTGCTAAGAGTGTTTGGCTGGCAAAAATGATTTAAAACAATATTTGGATGTTTTTGGCTAACAGATAATAAAATAATAGATAAAAAATATTAACATTAATATTAAATTCCCAACATGTTACAAACTTAATGCGTCAGCAAAGCGACTCTGTGAAATGTGTCCGAAAAGAAATGTGCTACAATAGTTGGCACAACTGGCAGGATGCTGGGGCAGGCAGCTCGTTTACGCATTTAAATTCAAATAACTTTTATTACTAAAACTAAACCCGACACTTGAATGTGTTTGTCTGTCCATCGTGTGTGTGTGTGTGTGTGGGTGAGTGTGAGCCTGTGTGTGTGTGTGTGTTTGTGGCACACTCCTGAGTGCAATAAAAACTTTTGCATACAACGCAACTTTAAGGACGCTTTGTTGGCTAAATTATGGCTGCATATATAATCGTAGTACTCACACGATCCAGCGGATACTCGCTGAAGCCCACATAGAACGATGTTAGCAGGTTGCAGAGCGCGACGGTGGGCAGTGAGACGCTGCACAGGAGTTGACCACCAGTCTGGGCCACTGACGTCAACGGCTGCAGCTCGTGCAGATCCAATTGATTAAGCAGCGCCTGCAAGAAATATACAAATGAGCGATAAAATTATACAATCGATTATTATCGATTATACACTGATCGCAAAGTTAGCTGATGCTTAAAAGAGATTAGATTTCAGTATTATTTCCATTTAAACTATGGATTCTATAAAGGTATTTTTTTCCATAAAATTTGTGTTTATAGTGCATAATATATAAGTTTATCGATTTCAACCATTGAACTATCAATTATAAGTCTATATCTATATATTTCTCCACTTTTAAAATCAGATCATAACTAATAAATCTAAGAGTTATTTTGCAACACAAAGTATACGCACCGGGAGAGCGCGTGGATTCGCTAATAGGCGCAAGGGCAGGCTGCTCAAATGTTGCAAGTAGGCAATGGGTGCAAGTAGAGCAACGCTGGCGAATCTCGCATTGAAAGCGGGCTGCTGCGAGAGGAGCACGAGAAGCACAGTGGTGCCCTGTGAGTGGCCCACATAGTGGAGTTGCTGCTGACCGGTCACATGCAGCACATGCTCCACAAGGGCTGGCAAATCGTAGACGCCAATTTCGTGCCAGCTAAAATGCCAAAATTTGGGCTGACTGGACGACAAAGTGCGATGTTGCTGCGATTGAGTTGTACCCCTCACATTGGGCAGCCACACATCGAAGCAGCTCGCATGCAACTGAAATGCCAAAGCGACTGCGCGATCAGCTGCCACAAAATCAGCCGCCGAACCGAGCAGTCCATGCATCAGCAAAAAAGGCAGTTGGGTGGGGCAATTGTGGTTGCGGGGCGGCGGAATGCGTTGCATTATCAGCTGATAACCATCGACAGTTTCCACATGATGCACTTCACACTCAACTCCATTTTGTTGCACTATCTCACATATCGCATCCAAAGCGAACGCATTGTGGCAACTTAGCAGCTGGAGTCCAATTGCAGTAAGTATATAGAATAAGCAAAGACGCATTTTGTGGCACCATAAAAAATTATATATTTAAATTTTCTTTATTTTTATTTATTGCTTAAATTTTTGGTAAGCAGAACTAAATGTGAAAAAATGTCATTTAAATTTATATTTATATTTTTATATTATTTATTTAGTTTTAATATTCACTTTCTTTATTATTTAGTTAAATATATTTTTTATAAAAATAAAAATTCAATCAGAAGTTTTGAAAAACCGTTTAAGATGTATTTCGCGACGTTCGAGCCTCGACTGTGGCCCAATCGTGAGCTGTTTACAGGTTTTATTAAATGCGGCGTAAACGTAAGCAGTTAATAGAGAGAGAAAGAGTGTGCGAGTGAGAGAGAGCTAATCGCACACATACTTACATACAGGGCCATCGCTAATGCCATTATAAATAAACAAACATTGAGTTTTGTGTGTTTTGTTATAGCTTTCATTGATCAATCGAATAAACCTTAACAATGTATTACAGGAGGAACTAATATATTTTATATATGACCCTTTTACCCTTCCAGAGAGTATTGTAATTTCGTCGTTAAGTTTGTAACGCAGTTTTGTATAATTAATTGCCTCAGCTTCAAAGCTGGTTGAAATTTTTAGAATTTAATCTTTGCATCAATTTCGGGCAAGAACCGTTGATAACTTTACTTTGTATATAAATTTATATTTTTGTTGTTATCGTATTCCCAGCGTTAAATATAGTTTTAATCAACAGCTAAAACCAAAAGTAAAAAGTTATGGAATTTATAATCGAATCAACTTTGACATACCAAAATTTGTATTCATTTCAGCAACCTTTTTTGGGAGTATAATTTTAATGTGAATATCAAACCAGAATTTGGTATTACAACTTGCAAGAAAAGCAGATTAATATTAGGCCATTTATTCGTAGTGTATCGGAGTCGTCTTGTGGGTGGCCAATCAAAATAAAGCAGTTTGTTTATCTAACTTTTGTAACGAGCAACTTGTTAGATTTATGCCAAACACGGCCGACGTGTTAATTGCAGAGTCAAACGAATGGTTCAACATAAATAACTATGCTCGTTGGTGGAACCGGGGGTCAGACTGGCCTCAAACGAGGTGGCCGAAAAACGGTGGCAGCTGGGTGGCATTGTCGGTGATGCGGCCTTGTCGCCCTAATTACCAATATTAATTTACTGCAAAATTTGTGTGTGGTTTAAACTCTAGCTTCACATCTGGCATATAGGACATATAAATGTTTGTGCGTTGTTGTTTTTGTTGCTGTTGCAGTTGCTGCAGAGACTGCACATATTTAACGGCCTATGTGATTTACAATTTGAATTGCGTCTACGTGTTGAAAATGCAATCGTGCTAATTAAAATGACCGCGAGAGGGCGTGTGAAATTATTACATAGCAGCGCCAATATGACGTCGAACTGAACTGTAATAAGAGAGTTTGCCAGAGAGATTGAGAGAGACAGATGTGTTGTAGGAGGGACGAGGCGCAGGCAACGGCACAGGCATACGCACCGTTACGAGCAGCGTGCGGTCTGGCAGTTGGCAGCAACGCGTTGAGCTCTCTCATCACATTCAGTTGGCTAGTTTGAGGGGATCTCTCTCCCTCTCTCCATTGACGTCATCAAAAAGTTGAGGTGGGTCATTATGCACTGCATTCTGTGGCTCTTTGAGCGCTGACTCTGTGCCAGCTGTAAATATATTATAAACATGAGGTTTTAATGCAAATCGAATGATAACAGAGGCGCTCTCTTTCTATTTGTATAATTATGTGTATGATTGAAAATGTAGCTAATTGCCTGTGGGCGTGATAACAAGGCGTGTGTGAGTCAATTAAGTGCCAATAGCATTTCCTATGGCAAACATAGCAATCAGAAATTATTAAATTTGAAAATAAACCAGTCAATAGTGAAATTTGAATAATCTAGGAGTAAATCAAATAATTATTAGAAGTTTATTAAATTATTTTATATATTATACATGTCACAATTAATTTGCACTGCACTGCATTAATTATGGATAAACAGAGTATTATTAAAACCGAAAGCAAAAAAAAAAACCGCAATACAACAGCGTAACAAAATTAAGCAGCCCAAAGCAAAATCAATAAAATGCTTATCTAAATAATATTAAATATTGCATATGCAGAATTTTATTCACACACAATAAATCCACAATACCACAACAAATTTCTAGACAGAAGGTTCAGCAATCTTTTATAATACGAATTTGTGGTTGCGATCCTCTGTAAATGTGTTTTTATTTGCTGTGTGTTAAACAAAAATGTAGTGTAAATTAAAGAAAATTTAATGGGTTTGCTGCTAAGTTGATGGCAAAGCGATGCAAAAATGACGAGCTGCTTTTTATGTTATTGCTCTTGTTGCACAACTTGTTGGTCTTTTTTTTATATCTTTTGTTTGTGAATAGTGAAATAAATTAAAATTGCTGCACTGAGAAATAAAGAATTAAGACAAAGGTGCTGCTGCTCTTGCTGGGAAGAGCTTTATTTTAAATAGTTTTTGAAAACATACAAAAAGACAATGTTGCGGCATGTACCCTATTATTATTATTATTAATTTAATTAATAAGAATCATGGATAACTAAATAAGTTTATTATATTTAGTTTCCCATATGTGATGAAACAATGTTTTTTTAAACTTAAATAAATAATTCAAGTAATAAGCAAACATATGCAAATTTAGTTATTGTAAACAAATATTTTGCTAAATGCTTGTTGTGCTAAAATAGATAATGTCTACTTAATTAATAAGCCAACTTCCCACTCGAGTTGATAGCTATTATAATTAGATGATCATCTATTATTCTGGCTTATCTAGACTGTGCATCCATTTATCTGTTCTCATCCATTTATTTAGACTTTGCATACAGAACGACTTAATTAAAATTTGCAGTGCTCATTAAATTGAATGCGATTCCTCAAGCAAAATTGCCAGACAACGGCAAACGTTGCACCTGCCCCCAGACAGACAGAATGAGACACTGGCACAAAACAGAGACAAAAGGTACGGTTGACAGAATGATGCACTTGCTTTTGGTCGAACCAGGAGTGTGGTGGGGGGAGGGGGTATTGGGCAAGTGGGGTTTGTGGATTGAGTTGATGACGACGTTGATGATGACATTATCTCATGCTCATTGAACGCAAATGTGGCGTTTTGTCGCACACCATAAATGATGAGGCAGTGGCAGGGGCATGGGGCAGGGGGTGCAGCAACATCAAAAACAAATGCCACATAAATAAGAAGTACGAGTTTGAGAACTGTGTAAGAAAACTGAAAGCCAAATTTTTTTGTTTAACGACACTTTTTTGCCAGACTTTCATTCGCCACGGACTGACAAGCCCTTCTTTCCCTCTCCCTTGCCCTTTGCCACCTGTCCCCACCAGTGATTTTCCTTATGTCACAGGTTTTGTTTTGCTTGGCTTTGTTGTGATTTGTTAAAAAATGCTTTTGTAATATGCCAAAAGCAACAACAGCCAAAAACAATAGCAACTGCAATCGGAGCTGCGGTTTTGCATTTCTCGGAAAAGTGTAGAGCACAAAAAAAAAACTCTAAAATAAGCAGAACAAATGTAAATCGCTGTTTGAGTTATGTAAAAAATGAAATACTCTCTTCTTCTGGTTCTTATATAACTCTAAAATAGTTTTATTCTTCATTTGTAGATTTTTCTTTATATAATCTTTAAGTTTTGTAGTTGGTTTTTAGATTTGTCTCTGTTTTATTATTTAACTAAAGAATTGCACAATATTTAGTCAAATGAAGTTCATAAATGATAAAATTCTTATTTTGCAAACATTATTAAGTGTATTGGCAATCTTTTTAAAATTCGGAATAGCCCCTCTTCAAAAGTTGAATGATCGCACAAATCAGACGAGTGCATTTCTTCAACAACTGAGTAAATGATTGCTGGAGATATAACTGTATGAATTTGAAACAAAAACTTAAAGCGTTTATTTCTAAATTTTTTTTGAACACAAACTTTAAAACATTACTTGATACAAATTAAAGAATTTGCAACTTTTGCTGCAAAATTAATATGCATAAAAAGCCCATCAAATTGTTGATAGAAATTCCGACCTGAGGAAATTACTGCCGAAAATATGACAGCTTAAATTTGAGACAGTTTCTCAATTTCTCTATTTAAAAAAAAACTTTAAAAACCACTACAGAAGTGGGGCTGTGGTGCAAACTGTGCTTCAGTTCAGTGACTTATTTGTTGACATAATTTCAAGGAAATTGCTCGCATAAAGTTTTCCGCACAACGGTCAAGTTAGATTTGTTTTCTCTTTTCTTTTTTTTATTTTTTTTTATTCTTTTGCGAGTTTGCTTTTAACGAATTAAGTCGGCAGTGTCCCCCAAGGCGGCCTTTAAATTGACTTTAATCGTAGGGCAAGCCGCACGGCCCGGCCATTAGTCACACCCGCTGCCACAGTGGCACTGTGGCAGACTGACAGACTACGGCAGGAGTCGCTCTATTTGTGTCTCAGTCTGGCAACGTTTACGCCAAGTACTTAACAACTTTAATGAGCGGCGGGCTGCAAAAAAAAAGCAACAAAAAAACTGCGGAGCATCTAAAGTAGCCAACGCACTCTTAATACTAATGGCTGTCATTATCCTTTATCCTTTTGGCTATCCCAACAACTGACAGTCTGACGCACCCGCTATCTGTCCATCACTGTTCTCATTGGCGAACTGTTTATCTAGCCTTTTGTTAGCACGCACATTTGTTAGGCCAACGAAAGTCCGCCCCCAAGACGAGCGTAACTTGGCCAAAAGAAATAAAGAACGCTCGAGGAGTAAAAAAGATTAACAACAAAACAACGCAAAAAAAAAATTAAGTTAACTCAATTTAAAAAAGTTTTCGCTTTTATTTATTTTTTTTTGTTTTGTGTTTTTTTTTGATTATTTTGTCTGTTTGCTGTTTGTTGTTTGTTGTTGTTTGACAAAAAACGAATTAAGCCAGCAAGCAAAACTTTAAGTAGCTTTTGTGTTGGCGAAAGTATTAAAATCGTTTCTCAAATGGAACTGAATGAGACAGAGTGCCAGAAATGCCTCATCCCCCATCCCCCCTTCCCACGCGTTTAATCCACCCACAACTCTCCACACAAAAGTAAGTGGCCAAAAGGATTCCATGCGCCAAGTGTCCTTGAGTCATATTTACTTAACTTTGGCTCAAGGGCCTGCCATCCTTCGGAGCCCAGTTGCACAAGACCAAGACCAAAACCCAGTTTACAGCTCTCAAGCCCTCCCCCACCTCCCTCGTCTGTGCCCGGCTCAGGGTCGACTTCGTTTTGTGCACGCAATTTACGCAAGATTTTTGATTTTGCAGCTAGAAAAATGAATTTTCACCAGTTTTAACATGAAAAACCCAAACCCAAAAATAAATCTCTCGAGTTAAGTAAACCAAATTTTGTGTAGCACATCTAATATTACAAAATTGTTCGGTTTGGCCCAAGTGGATGGCATTCGACTGAGCACTTCAACTTGCTAAGTTGAATTGGAAAAAAAAAATGGATTTAAACAATTTCAGTCAAAATGGAAAGTTATAATTGCAATATGGAAGTTTCAATTGCACAACAAATCAAGGAAATTATTTTGACTTTTGTTTGAAGAAATAAAGCAATATATTAAAATAGATATTAGAATTTAGTGGATAAACTATTAGTTCGTTTTCGTTATTAACATTTTTATCATTATCGAATTACTACATCATTTTCCATCAGATAATTAATTTTATTTCATATTATTTACTATAATTTAATGCTTTTAATTTGATTTTTATTTATCAATGTGTTTACAAACACCTGTTTAATTTTTTAATTACACATTTTATTTATTCATGTCGCAAAAGAAAATAAATATAATAAATAATAAAATATTAAATTGACTTTAAATTAGCAATCAATCGATATCATCGACTGCAACTGCAAAACTTGTGAAATTTTGCGCATCGAATTAAATTCCAAGAACATTTTTGGTAGAGATTGCGTTTAATCCGATGGTTATTAAGTTGTTAAGGAACGCTTGCCGAGTGGCGAAATGCGCTGCGAGCTGCTTACACAATTTGCCACAAAATCAGAGTAAGATCTAACCTTTCAAGTGGGGCAAGCCATTAAGTTTTCTATCTTTGCAGCAAGATGCTGCACGCTCTGCAGCAGCAGCATCAACAAATATTCCTTCGTTGGAGCAAGCAGCTGGCTGCTAGCTGGATGATGACAGCTCAAGGATTGCGCAGCAGCAGCACCTGGTTGCACCGCACCCGCATCCGCGGCCAAAGTCACGGCAACAACAAGAGCAACAACATCGACACCGGCGGCATAAATCGCGCCATGAGTTTCAACTTTCAGCAAAGATGTAAGCCAAGTTAATTGCTTTTTGTTGCTTTGCTACCTGGCTTTTTTTTTTGCGCGCTGCAATGTCAACAATGAAACTAACGGCTGCTCCAGCTCTTATTTGCCGTTGCTATTGTTGTTGTTTCTGTTGCTGTTGTTGTTGCTGTTGCTGCTGCAGTGCTCGTTGCTGCTATTTGAGCAGCTCTTCACAAAGAACAACTTGGCAGCAAACGGTAACTTGGCTTTTAGCTGAGGGGAACAGCAAACGCAGCCATTTTGTTGCCAGCTCGAAAGGCTCTTGAAAAGTCGTTGCCTAACCTTAGGCAAAGTCCAAGTGTGCTGCTTCTTCTTCTTCCTTTTCTGCTTCTTCTTCTTCTGTCTCTGCTGCAGAGCATCTTGACTGTCCCTGTGTCGAGTCTGATCCGTCCGTGCCACACCCCGCCGCCCCCATTATTAATGATTAAAATCGTCAATGGAGCGACGACTTTGGCTACAATCAATTTACAATTCATGTCGTTGGACGGCGCCAAGCAAAAAGTCGCTAGAAATCAGTCAACTGTGAATATTGCAAAATGAGCTTCCGCCTTCGCATACACTTCCGGCAGTAATTTCCGTTTCCTCATTACCTTTTTATACCCTGCACAAGTCGAAGGCGCTCAAACATGCCTGTCCGAATTGGCCTAATCTGAGCTACAAAAACTTGTAAATTTAGTAAGTAGTTTATTTTTTTATTTTTATTTTTAGATTTTAAGTATTATTTTAAATTATTATTTTAAAGTTTAAACACAGCTTGAACTAAACTACATCCTACGGTGTCTGCTGCGTGGTGTCTGGCCGTGAATCATATTTGCTTGCCACATTTTGATGTACTTTATATACTTTTGCCATCTTTTGGACTGTCCTTTTTGGCTGACGTTGTGGCGGGGGGCGGGAGGATTTGGGACGTTTGCGTGTGCGCGCGCCTTCATATGACAATTTATTATGCTCGCAACTTCAATTTAAATTGCTCGACAATTATTATACAATGACGAGGAGAAGAAGGACCACATCGCGACATCATCATTGTTGTCCTTGTCTACGGGGCCCCAAATGCGAATTCGAAAAATTTATATTTGCTTAGTGGCAGTGCGGGAACGGGACAGAGATTGGTAGCGGGGCCAGACGGGTACCCAGAATTAATGATGGCAAATTTGCAAAGTTCACAAATTTCTTATTAGTTGTTCCAGAGCTGACGTTGCTGCCGAGACTCTGTCGAGACTCTGCCCAATCTCTGCCCAACTTCATATTTCATTCGAGCAGCTCAGCTTGTGGGGGCAACTGGTCCGTTGCGCCTCCATTTGCCATTTGCTGCGGTTTTAAGTTTTCGCACTTTGGCCGCCAGCGTCAAACGGAAATTTCCCAAGCGCTCTAATTTGAATTTTAATTGAGGTCTCTTTGTGGTTTCTCTTTATTTATGTTTTTTAATGGTTTCCATTTTTCGTTGTTTCCGTTTTACTTATATTTTTTAAAGTTTTTTTTTGCCCGGTTTGGCTGCTTTGAAAATTAACAATAATTAAAATTAATTTTTATGCTGTTCAGCTGAACAGCGTTCATTATAATTAAGTTGGAGTATTGGGCTGAAATATGATGAGGAAAGTTAAAAGTAGAAGGTTTTTAAGTAAGCACAATGAAAGTTTTTTATTTATAGTTATAGGAATATCGATTTCTTTGCATATTGAAGGACTTGTCTTCGACTCCGTTAGGTTTATATATATATATTATTTTTTTTTTTATCAGACTCTCTGTAAAATGCATGCATATTTATTTAAATAAATATTTTTACTGTGTACTTGAAGCGCATAGCTATTATGCCAGTTATTCCGATGCATAAAAGAGATCGAAATCCATGTTTTAATCTTTTATGTTTTATGCATTTTCAGATGTTGTAAATAAAAAATTGATGCACAAATCGTTTGCATGCATGCAAAACTCATCACATAAAACGTATAAAAATCAAATATAGTTTTTCAAATGATATGAGTAAAAAAACCGCTGCAATTCCATAGTGCCCAAAAGGCGACAATCCAGGCGAACAGTTTTTTGCGATGAGTGCGAAAATATATATATATATATATTCTGATGAAAAAAGAAAAACAACCGCAAATTGTGCCATATATCTAGTCGGACATGGACATATCGTGCGCGTATATCGCATGTAAATATAAATTTAATTGCGAAAAAAAAGTAAAACATATAAATCAAACAGAAAATATACAAAAAAAAAAAAGATGCGATGGCAATTGCAATTGCAAGTTTTCGCGATTGCAGATATAATTAATAAAACGAGCGGCTGCCATAGAAATTGTAAATTGAATTGACAACGGTTTACATTCGGAAATGGGTTCTGTTTGCCTTTCGGTTTGTTTGTATTCTCGAAAAGAAAGCGAGTTGTGGATGCCACAAAAAGTACAAATTAAAAGTGACCAACAGAGTGTGTTGAAAAGGTAACCAAATATGCTGGTGTTTAATGAAATCAATTTAATTAATACACATTTCAAATTCTGTAAAAACATTGCGGGTTTCATCAAGCAAAGGGAACAAAAAAAGAATCAGAATCCAAGTGTAATTTGTCATTTGTAGCAATTTAATTTTCACTTATTAAAGAAGAAATCGGATTTATATATGAAGTAAATAAAATTTATTCAATATTATAAAAAAATTAAAAATATAAATTTAAATTGTAAGCGCTTAGAATTCTCTGCTATTTTTAGTCCCATTTCCACAAGTTAAAGTAAAACAAATATTTTCGTTTTTTTTTCTTGCTTTATTTTCTATGTTTTTTTTTTGTTGAATCGCATCCGTTTTTTCTTAGATTCCACGCATTTTCTACATTTGCAACGCGGCCTAAACTACTTGGCTAGCCTAGCCTCGGCTGACAAGCATTTTAAAGTTATTAAATATATTTTCGCGTTTATTTGATTTACGTCTTTTTTTTTTTTGGTTTTTGTTGATTTATGGTTTTAATTTTAGCCATTGCACGTTTTGAATTGAATTTTCATTTTGCATTCGCATTCATATTTTTGATTTCAGCCGATTGCGTGACACAATTCTTCCATTAAGTGTATAAACTCTTTTTTTTTCTGTATTTACGTAATTATTTAAATACGAGCTTAATTTAATGAATACATTTTAATTTTAAGCCCATTTGCCCGGCTCGCATAAATTGCTGGCCTAATTGTTGTATTTTTTTTCCTTTTCGCTTTTTTTTTTTTGTGTTTTTGTTTGCTGCTGCTTATGGATTTAATTAGTAATTTGTTTATAATTACTGTTTACCGTTTGCTACAAAAAAAGCTCATTGCGTGTTTTTGGCTTGCATGTTTTTCTAGTGTTTGTTTGTTTTTGTTCTTATATTTTTTTAATTTATATATATTTTTATTACTTATTTTTTTCAACTTGAAGTTTACCCCTAAGCTAAGCTAAGCGCAGATAAATATATATCCTACACACATATAGACACATATACATTCTAAATACACATAGAAAAACAGCAACAACATCAATATTCGCATTTTTTGTGTTTGTGTTGTGTGTCTTGGGGATTTTTTTGTATATATAGAAAACTTTTTAATTTTTGATTTAAAAAAATAATTAGTTGCATGTGTGTTTTGCCTGGTAATACATTAAAATGCCCTTGGACTTCGCAGCTGCGTTTTATTTTTTTGGCATTTAATATTACTGCTATGAATATTTATTCTTTTGTTTACTTGTTTTTTATATTTTTATTTTGTGTTTTTTGGCAGGTACCTGATACTTAAATATCAATTACGGGGAGCAGGCTGTGTTTAAGAGCAACTAAACTATACATTTATAATAGGTCTTGTAAAATATGTGTATGTATATAATATGCATAAATATGTTTTAATTTGGTTTTTGCTATGTATTTGGTTTTTGGGTTGTCGGTTTTGATTTTGATTTCGCCTGCGTGTAAAAGCGCCTAAAAGCGAGCTATGCACAACTGCAAAAATGTTAGTGATTGATTTGCTTAGTTTTGTATACATAGTTCTTGAATATATATATATATACATCTATATATATATATATTAGTATATGTATATATTTATAAATACACCGATACAAGTATGGCAAAAAACTTTGAGTTCACTTCAAGCCTACACAAATAAATATTATATATATATATATGTACTTATATATATATATATATATATTATTTTTATTTGTTAGTTTTTAGCATTTATTATAATTCTAGCTTGTAAATATTGATTTTGTTTTCTGCTTTGATTTCGCTTACTAATTTCTAGCACTTAGCCTAGCTGTAGTTTGTTTTGTATTTTGTTTTTTTTTTTTTTGTCTTAAGTAGCTTTGGTTTAAGTTTGTTTTCTTGTTTACCATTTTTTTTTTTAAACACTTAGGGTTTGGCAATTGGAGCTTCGGCCTTGTTTGGCGTGGGCGCCATTTGTTGCGCCGAAAGACTCCAATTATTGGACGAATTGTTGATATACGTTGCGGTTTATGCTCAAAAGTGAGAAAGAGAGAGAGAGATAGAGATAGATAGAGAGAGAGAGAAACAGTATGTGAGTTGATGTGTGTGTGGAGAGAGTTGTTGAAAGTGTTGCCTAGTTTTAGTTTTAGAACGAAGCGTTGAGTAGAAAGCAGCTGCTTAGAGCCCTATTAGCAATCAACGTATTCAGAATTTAATATTTAATAAAACAAATAAATAACAAATTAAATAAAGTATTTTTGGTATATGAATATAAAAAAAATGAAACAAACTGAAGGAGAAATTGAAAAAATAAAAGAACTTGATTTGCGTATGATTTCAGAAATGACAGGATTTGCTATTGATTGATTGATTGATTGATTGATAATGTAAAATATGCATATTTCTGGGAGTCCAAATTATTTGTTCTGTCTGTTACAGACATGTACACAACTCCATTATGCCCTTTTCACACACTCATTTCTGGTTGGACAAAATCAGGTTTTACATTTAAAAAAAATCGAAAATGAAAAATTACAAAATAGTTGTACACTAATTGTGAAAATATGCTGCTGACATAATTTGGCCCTAACGCCATGTGATGCCAGCAATAATTGTTGCTGATGCCGGTTAATGAAAAACAACAGCGAAATTTGTTCGTTGAGCTGGGCATATTTTAAGCTTAAAGGCAATGCGTTTGTAAACATGGCCGTTTAAACAGTTGAAAAACAGTCAAGCACGCATAGCATAGCACAGCACACACACACACACACACACACACACATACAATACATATACATGCTACTTGGCACACAATCACATGCTTCGACAAGCACAAGTTTCAATTTGTTGCACTTTTTAAGCATTAAGTAGCTGCCCAAGCACCCGGACTTAAATGCTGTGTGTTTCACAGTGTGTGTGCGCGTGTGTGTTTGTGCGTATGTTATAAGTGTATATATATATATGTGTGTGGGTGTGTGTGTGCGTGTGTGCGTTAGCCAGAAAAGCGGTTTAGTTGCAATTTAGCATTTAACAGCTACTAGTTTTTCGTAGTTTGTATTTTTGGAGTTATTTGCTTTTGGTTTTCTTTACCCTCGCAGAGTGTTTTAAGATTGCTTCATCAATTCTATAATCTGATCACATTTCCTTAGAAATATTCAATATTTGACTGTTGTAAATGTTTGCTTCAAAGGTTTGAAATTCACTTGTTTTTATTGAAGGAGAAGCAAGATTGAAACAAGATTTTTATTGTGTTGCACTGAGTTGCACTTTTAAAGAGGTTGTAAAACGGAACTGGTACTGCCAATTTTTTCAATTGAAATTATATATTTCTCAAGAATTCTTGACAGCTATCGATATTATCGGTGAATTTTTTTTAAACACTAAATTTCGGTGTTTAACAATCAAACAAACGAACTAAATTATTTAGCTGTTTTTTTTTCAATACATCTTTAATTCTTAGAGTAAATTTTATTTTATTTTTATTCGTAGACTTCTGCAAGGGTATTCCATATTCAGCATGCCGAAGATTTCAGTTCTTTTACACATATTTTGTTTTTATTTTGAACTGTGTACGTTTTGAAAATGTTTTTTTCTTTTTTCCCCTATTCGGTTTCGTTGTGTATACAACATCGAAAGCACACGAATTAAGCACGTTTAGAGCATTTAGTTAAAATTACAAATTACTTACTAATACACACATAGAAATTTGCTTTTTTGATAACAAAAATAAAAAAAAATATGTGACAAAATTTCCCAGTGTTGAGCAGTTTTCAACAATTTTTGGATACAAACATGTATTTTTATTTAGATTTTCGAGTGAGCGCTGAAAAGTATGCTAAACTTTTTGTTAAATGTTATTTTTGCTGCTATCACGTGGGGCACACAGATCATTCTGCAAATTGCACTACTTAAAGGCTACGCTTAGAGAATACAAAATACACTCAGCAGACAAATTGTAGTACATATATACTCTATATATATATATATATGTGTATATATAGTAAAATTGGGACACAGGATCACATTGATTGCCTATGAGTTGCTGCTGCTGTTGTTGCTGAGATTGGACGGCGGCGGCCATTGCCGCTTGATGACAGCAAAGTGTGTCATTTGAAAGGTGTTTGTCAGCTGGCAGCGACGCTCGACAAAGCCAGTTAGACAGTAGCCCATATTGTAGTCCTCCATCGAGATGTTCGACGTCAGATACAGCTTAAACTCATCATTATACGACATCTGTGATTTCGACTTTGACTGTCCTCGATTGCCCGAACCAACTCCAGCTGCTGCTCCGGCTGGTGTTGTTGTTCCTCCCGCTGCTGCTGATGTTGATGTGGTAGCTGGTGTTGCTGTCACCGCTGTTGGCGGCCGCCGAAAGTGTCCGGCAATCAGTAGCGAACCCTGCTGCTCCATGGGCAGCATCCTGGCCTTGGTCGCCTGCCTTTGCGTGCCAGCGCATTCGACAATGCGACAACGATTTGGCTGCCACCAGCAGGGCGTGATGGTCCAATAGCTCGATGAGGCTGTCCTCGCCCAGCCCTCCTCCGGATACAGCAATATCTGTGTTTGCGACAAATGCAAAGAGAAAAAAAGGGAGAGCGAGAAGTGGAGAGAAAGGTTAGTAAGATTTTTCAGCCAGCTCCCAATTGCAAATTGGTTTTGTGTGTCGCAGCAACTGCTTCTGCTGCTGCTGCTGCTGTTGGAGCACTTTAATTGAAAATCGTAATTAAAAAGTGCAAACTGCTCCACATTTGGCCCATTTCCACATTTCGATTGCAGCCAGTTAGTCAATGTTTTTAATTCCTAACCGAATTTAATTGTTGTCCATGCTCTTAAGTGGCACTCATTAGTTAATTGCATTTAAATGTATCGACAATTGTGTAGCCAAACTAGTTGCTAATTATTTAAAATATTCATTGCTAATTGTTTCTGACATTTTTATTGTTCAAGCGGAAGAAGAGTAAATTCGTAAATTCGTAAATTATGTGTAAAATGTTTATTATGCTTTGTACAAATTAAACTGATTTGAATAATACTTTTTGTAAAGGCTAGAATAAAACTAGATTAAAATCTGTAAATAAATTTAGAATAAATTTATAAAATATTTTTTTTATATTTCTGAAATGAAATACACATAATTTGGATAAACCAGAATTTTCAAAAGCGATTTTTGATATCGTTTTAGACTTTTAAATTAATCTACAATAAATAATTTGTAATCTAAAATAATATTTGTAATTTATTTAAAAGAGATGTCTGCCTTATATAGTAAAAGAAAATAAATTAGATAATTCTTTATTATTTTTGAATGAAATAAAAATTTTCTATGAATTTTAATAAAATTGAGCAGAGAAATTGCATTTAATTATGATGTATTTATTTTTATATGATTTTAACACTGCAGCGACCGCAAATATGCTTATTATTGTAGCTGTGGCATGTGGCGGCCATGTGGCCATGTGGCCAAGCTGCATGCGGCATGCGGCATGTGGCATGGCTACTTTATCAACGGCAGCTCATAAATATTATGTGTTAGTTCGTTTATCATGAACTGGCAGTGATTTTGCATGCGGTCATTGCGGCGGCCACAGCAAAGAATTTCATTATTAATTCATATGTATACAGATGTATATTAATGTTCAACTGGTCGCACAACGGGGCGTATGCTTAACAAGCCGTTGCCGTTACATCTGCCCAGTGCTGCATAGCCAAAGATAGAGATAGAGCGAGAGTGTGGGAGAGTGAGAGGGAGAGCGCTAATCAAAGGCTGAATTAAACGCACAATGGAGCGACAGTCACCGCAGCATTATTCTTTAAAGCGATAGGGGAAATCAGGGATCCGAGCAGACTAGCAGACGGAGCAGGGATGAAAATCTCTGGAATTCAAAAGAACATTTTTTTTTTTTTTTCCAACGGAATTGAAATAAAGCAGCAAAGCGTAAAAGAGAAATGAAAACTTGAGCTGCAGAAGCCGCTGCTGCTATTTGTTATTGTTGTTGTTGTTGCTGCCACCAAATGGTGGCCAGTGGCTAGTGGCAATGTCCACCGCAGCAACAGCAGCAGATGCTTTTGAAATTGAAGTGGCTGCTGCTGCAGGCTGACGTTACCGTTGCTGGTACCGTTAGCTGGCCTCCGGCTTTGTGGCAACTGCCATGCGTTAAGTTTCTGACTTAAAAATAAAATACTTATGTGGTTTTTTTTTCCATTTTATTTTGTTTGTCCCTCAGCGCTGTCTGTGTGGCACAGGGGGCAGCCGTGCAGGTAAATTGTTTAAAATTAATGCAGCGCAGACAACGCTTAAATATCCAAACATTATTTTTTTTTTGCTATATATATTTTTTTTTGTCTTTCTCTTTTATTTGCTCTTAACGCATTTAACAAGCAGACAGCGTAAAAACAATGGCAATTGAGCTGCCACAGTCATGGCGCATTAATCCCGAATGAAAACCCACTTGACTATTAATGAAAATTAAACGCTTTTCGAGTGGCCCCAGTTAACAGAATAATGGAAAAAATGCCTACATATGTGCGTGAGTGTGGCGGATGCGGTGAATGCAAATGAGTCAATGGCAAACACTCATTAAAACATAATGAATACTTTGAATAGTTTAAACTAACCAGAGACTCGTTTACGGCCACAAGGACTACGCATGGGATTCAGATAACAATGGGCTCTCAAATTGGCTGAGAATAATATAGAAGAATATAAAGTTTGCTAACTGAAACAAAGGCTTAGCTAATTTTTAAAAGGTGCAACAAATCTGGTGCAAGTATATATTATTTGTTAGTATAATTTGTGCTTATGTGATTACGCATTCGACAAGTAAACTAGTTAAATTTATACTTATTATTTTGCTACACTTTGTTTCTTAATTTTTGTGAGAATAAATATCCGCATTGCAGTTAATGAGCCATTTCGAATGCGGTTCAATTAACCGTCAGCTAATTAGTTACCACAAAATGTTTGCGATCATTTTATTTTCATTTTTACTGTATTTTTTATTGTTGATGTTGCAATCGTTATTTCTGGTCGAGGCATAACCGCAGTCACTGTCCAATAACAAGCTACATGTGTGTGTGTGTGTGTGCCTGCCAGGGACATCAATCCCAGCTCAGATTGGGGCACATATTGAGTAGCATATAGAAGTGCACGTGCTGCATATATGTCAACTTGCCCCACATGGCGAACGCTGCGCTCAAATTGTGCGCTCGTGTTTGAAAATTTCCAAATAAAAACAGAAAGAACAAAAACAAATCGAAGGAAGATGATTTTAAACCAAGTCGAAAATTAAATGCTCTTGAAAATCGAAGCACTGCTCAGACAAAATAGTGAAAGCATTAGTTTCATTTAATTTAGCTGATTTAACAATGAAGCAGATTTATCAATAAATTTTAAAAAAATGGTTAGTAATGCAAATAACATAAAAAAAACGCAAAGAATTTGACAACAGAATCTAAGATTAAAATCCTGTTGAACTATGTATTTTTTTTTAAGAGCAGTAAGAATTATTCAAATTTAAATATTAAATTTTTTAGTTGTTGACAATAACAGTTACATATACTTTTTTTTTTAAATAGACGGCGAAGAATAATAATTTATTGTAACCCTATTCAATGACAGCTAGGTCACAAGCAAAATGTATTTATTCCCTTTGATTGGCATCAGAGACTGTTTTTTTTTTTTTTTTTTTTTTAGATTATTAGGGGAGATTAGACCTGGCGACTGTGTTGGATATTTCAATCTTAAAAACCAATTTAGCGCCTTGTTGCTGAAAGCTTTGGTCGTTGGTCTATTTGAAGAACCAAAATACAGACATGACTTTAATTCAGAATCAGACCCTATTTAAAATAAATTAATGAATACAAATTTTACTTAAAACGATGTAGAAACCAATGTTTATGCTTTCGTTGGCAACATTAAAATTCAAATGTCCTAAATTATTTATTATTCTGTGCGAGGGTATTGCAAAAATGTGGTTGCAGCAGTTGAACAGCGCCTTAATAAGCTTCCAAAATGTGCAGTCAAACCGGGTTAAGGGTTTTGCCAGTTTGCTGGTGTGCGAAGTGTTTGTGGTTGTAGAGGGGTTGGGAAGGGGAGGGGAGGGGATGGTGTATGGGTCACATACTCGCTGCAGTTGGTGCCCTGCAATTGCATTATTCAAAGTTGCCAATGTGCATGCTGCGAAATTGAAAATGCAACGCAACAAATCGCTTGCCGCTATCAAGGGTCATAAAATCCCGCACCCACACACACACACACACATTGGATATTTATACAGTCACACACACACACACACACAAACTAACACACACACGTGCCTGGCAGAGAAAATCACTTCCGCTTGTGGGCTGCTGCAAAACTGCAACGATGGCAATTTCAACGCTGGGACATCAGGTGGCCAAGTCGCTGGCGTAATGGCAAAATCGAAAACGTGGCTCTGACTGCTAGCTGTGTGGTGTGTGTAATTGCGTTGCGTCTGTGTGTGTGTGTTTGTGTGTGTGGTTGCAATAGCTACTGCCTTGAAGGCGTCCATAATCGATTTCTGCGCGGCACGCAATTGTTTGTTGACTTTTGGTTTTTTATTGCTTGGCAATTTTATTGCCTTGCGAGAGTAAATAAATTTCTACGAACCCAGCATCAACTTGAAATACCCTTAGACCTGCATTGTCAGCTGGCAACTTTGTCTATTAATTTGCTTAATGAGTTCATTGACAAATATTGAACGCCTTTGCAGACCTGCTCCGCCTCCACTCCCACTGACTTAACAAATACTTAAGTAGCTGCCAAGTTTTTTAGCCAGGCAAAAAACCCGTGCAGAAACTTTTCCCATTTCGTTTCTTTCGACGGACGCTGACATTAATTAATTAAGTGCTGCCGCAGACATTTCAACACTTTAACAGTCACTCTGACTGTCAGTTCGACTATTACTTAGTCAAAAATTTTGTGTGTCTGTGTGTGTGTGTCTTGCTGTTAATTACCCGCCCTCATAAGTCTGATGCACAGCATCAAATCCGTAGTAAGCTCGAAAATCAAAGCTTCAACACGATTGTCTAAGCACTCGAGGCAAACACAGGCAAGGCTGTCGCATACGAAAACACTTGCCAACAGATATCCCGCATTCGCAATATCCATCAAACCCCTCCCCAACCCCCTCCTCTGCCAAACTGGTCTCAAATCCCCTACATAATCATTCCAGCCATTTGGCTTAGCACACCCTGTAATATATCATAGGCAAATGTAGAAGTTTAGATAATAAATTGAGGAAGTCAGATAATGGCAAAATATTTAATTTAAATATGATATTATGGATATATTTTGTGAAATTACCTAAAGTAAATTATTTAAAAAATTATGTGGAAATTAATATTTTTTCAGACCAATTACTACATCAGTTTTTGTTGATGTTAATTAAATTTCTGCCAGTTCTTTGCCCCCAAAATTAACTTTTTAAACTATTTCGAGCCAAATTTAAAGTCATTTAATAAAATCGTTTTTCCCTTTAATATTTACTCAAATTGTTATTTTTTTTTAGTTTACCTACTAATTATAGCATAACTGCCAGACATTCATTAAAGTCACGTTTGCTGTAGACTTTGTTGGGTTTTATTTTTGTGCTTTATTTCCAATAAAAACTTTAATAACTTCACTTTGAGTTTTTCCCCTTTTTTTACGTATGCTTCGAGTGCTTTCCTTGAAGTGCAAAAGAAGTTGAAGTTGAAGTTGTTTCTTACTTCTCGAATCAGTCCCATTCTTTCTGATTATCCCAGTCTCAGGGATATCGGTTGGTATTGTTTTTCTTTTTGTGCACGTTGGCCAACTCTAAATGAGTTTCAGCTGGCTGTAAACTTATCTTTGGCTTTGTTTTCAATTGGCATCGCAATCCGTATACTTTACTTATTTACTTATGCGCCTCACGCGCTGCACCACGCCCTGAATTTTCGAACAGCAACGGGTCCGGCATTCAAATTGGCCTCTAGATGAAAAGTGGTAGTAGGGAACTGTGAAGAGGGCAGGGGGCGTGGGGTAGGTGCCTTGAAAAGTTTTAATAAGTTGCTCATTAGCAGAGAAAATGAGGCAGCCGAAACAAAATAATTTACACGCCCAACATCCGTTGCAATTAAACTCGACGCAACTTCAATTTGAGTCTGGCAAAATGTGCGTGCACCCAACCCGTGCCACCACCACTGCTCGACGAGAATGGGCCAAGTTTGTGGCGTACTAGCTGTAAATGTAGATGTCAACGGATGTTTGGCAAACGCCCGGCCAAAGATGCTCGACGGCCGCCGCAAAAGTTTGTCGCGAGTATTTTCTAAATTTAATGAGTTGTATTACGGCGCAAACTTTAAGCGACGTAACTATTTCCTCACATCCGGCACTTCTAATCCCCCATTTCCCCCCACAACCCTTGTTCCCCTCTACACTTTAGCCAGGCAACAACCCGCAAGTTGGGCGTGTTGTTAAGCGTAACTTTATATGGCAAACTTTTCATGTGTCTCGGATGCGGCCACCTCTCCGCCCCACCGCCTTTCCCCCCCACTCATTCCCCGTCACTCAACCATTCTGATCCTCGCTGGTAATGCTGAAATTAAAGTTCTTTGCCAAAGTACAAGCGCCGCCAAAAGTTTTCGCACTACTTGCAGTTGACATGCTGAGGCGTAGGATATGCGTAGCTACAAATTTGATATGTTAGACAAGTGATGTGACTACAAGGACAACACCAGCTGCACAGTGGAGCAAACTACAATTATTGGATTGGAAAAAATGGAGCCATAAATGTAAATGCAACTTTAAATATTACAGCTGAGGCAATTTTTAATGAAAATCCAATGATTAAGAATAGTTGATAAAAATATATCGGAAAGAAATACTTGAAATAAAAATAAGCAAATATTAAAATAATATTTTTTTATATGAGTCACTTTCATATAGATAATTTATATAAATATTTTTAGATTATTTTAAGTCTGTCTATTATTTGATTATTCTCAAAATGTCAACTGAAATTAAGTTAAGTACATTTTCAACTGCACCAACAATAACTGTTTAAAAGTTATTATTTTCTTTAAATTAAATTTAATTTTATTATTATTATTCTATTATTATTATTATTATTATTCTTTTCATTTGTTAAATATAAAATCAGAAATAATCCTTTCAAGCATTCCCAAACTTTAATCAGCTCCAAGCATATAAATTTCTTATCAATCAAACTTAACTCAACATTTATTACACTTAACACTGTTATTGCATATCAGTGTTTTTCCACAGTGCACACACACACATACATATAAACATGTGCTGGAACAAGTATCCTTCTCGTTGGGTTGCCGTGCAACAAGATTAAGCACATTTATGTGACAGAGCTGAAGTCGCGGATGTAGACGATGTGCCACGCATGTGCCACAATTTTAAAGTAGCGTTAATGAAATTTGAGCAGAAGGCTACACACACGTACACACACATATGTAAATGTGCAAGAGTGAGAGATGGAGAGGGGGGGGGGATGCTTGGGGAACACGCTGCTCGCTGTTGGCATTAAAGCGGCACTAAAATGGCTGACAGGATAAGCTGGGTGCAAGTAAACTTTATAGAGCGGATCCCTGGCTCAGCAGATAGCTGTTTAGACAAGTTGAGAGTTATAGTTTTTTGTAAGCAGCACTCGTTAAAGTTCTAAAAAGTAAGAGTTAAGCACTGCTAAAGTGTAAAAGACAACACGTTCCTTGCTTTATTCTCTGAATTAAGATAGACGAAACAGTTAATGACGCTTCAAGTTAAGAAACTTCTTGAACAAATTATATTCTAAAGTAGTTTTCAGCTCACAGTTAAAAAGTAGAGATTTAAGACTGGTCTTTAGAAAACTCCAAGCTGAAACTCACATTGGAATGTATACAATTTAGATATGCTTAAAAAGAGATATTAATCAAGTTTCAGCAAAAGTTGGATTTGAGATTTGAAAAAGGCAGATTTTTTACTGAAAGTAAAAGCAGGAAATTAAAATTCAATAAAATTCAGATTTTAGTTGGGGTTCAGCTGGTTTAAAGGTTGACCGATTAAAAGTAAGAATAAAAAAGATAATACGGAACCACAAATTGTCTGACGGATATTAATGTAGTTTCATCAAAAATAAGATTTGTTATATAATTAAGTTTAATATTGTTATTCCTCTAATTTGTTAAATATAAAATCAGAAATAATACTTTGGTGCAAATACGGAAAATACGGAACTACAAATTGTCTGACAGACAAAAATAAGATTTGAGTTGAAACACGAAATCAGAGATATAATTTTGTATTACAATTAAATTTAAATTTAGTTTAAAGGTTGACCGATTAAATCTTAAAATAAATAAGAAAAAAGGAAAAAACAAATTGTCGGATTAAATATTCGCCTAAAACTCAAATTCCATTTCAATAAAATTAACTTCTTTTGATCATTGCGAAAAACAGGTAATCAGCTGTCGACTCGACCAACCAAAAGTAAAGTTAGATTTGGTATTGGACACGTTGAGTTGGCTTAAATGATTCAAAGCTTGACATGCTCATTAGGCAGCCACAAGTTGTTGTTGTTGTTGTTGTTGTTGCTATTTCTATTGCTGCCGCTTTTGATATTGCTGTTCCATTGTGTTGCTCCGCAAAGTCCCAGTCACGCTTCAGTTCACCCATTCAGCAAGAGACTATTCCTTCTCCGGCAGCTGGCAGCTTAAAAGTTGCCAGTTGCGCGCTTTTGTAACTTATGCCAAGTCAATGCCAAGTTCCCCCCGAGCATTGGAAAATAGCTCATCAATAACCCATTTGCCGATACGCTAGGCTCATGAAAAGCCAGCGACCAGGTCAGAGGTGGAGCGGTGGAGCGCGGCCTGACCTCCGCTGGGAGCGGCAACCGGATGGAGCTGGGATAGCTTAACATCGCTCTCGTACGCTGAGTGGGGGATAAGGATTTCGAATGTGGGATAGAATACATCCGGCATTCGCATTTATTCAAAGCGTATTCATACTTTAATAGTGCTGGGAATTCAACTTGGCTGGCATAAATCAAGCGCGGAAATACGGAAATGGGGATCTGCGCAAATGCCAAAAGCGTCTGCTTTTTCCCCCCTCCTTAAAAAAAAATTGGTAAGAAAACTGTTCGGCAGCCAATCAGCGAATCAGCAGCTTCTTTGGGTTTCAATTATTGTTAATGACAGCAATCGCCTGCTGTGAGAATTTTCGATTTCGGAGGCGGAAAATGTGGCAGCAACATGCAACATGTTAAGCAGCCCAAATGAAATGAAAATTTAATAAAATAAAAATATATGATGCCTGTGTGCGCCCCAGCAAAACCAGACACGCTCGAGCGGGGAGCGGGGCAAGGGCAAAGTCGAAGACGTTTGCTTAAATGAAGATGTATGCCAGTCGGGCGTATGAGTAATATGCGCAAATATGCGCATAAAATAAAGCAACTTGTAGCAATTTCCTTCCACTCGCTACATCCACACACCCCTTCACACACACACACCCATACACATAAATCTCTTGCTACCCTCTTGTGCCCCCCCATCCCTTCCCTTGAGCTGCCTGCTTTGCCACTTTGGCGGCTCTGCCTTCTTGTGTTTAATTTAGCCAGCCATAAACGTAATGCGGCGCCTGAAGTACGTTCGCTCCGAATTTATATGGCGCCACATAAAAACCGCTCTGGCCCCACTCGCCACCTCGCCTCCTCTTCCAGCTACCCCTCGTATTTCATTGCCAAACAGTGCCTAACATAAAATCATTTTATTTCGAGGCTGCTTTAAAGAGCAGCAGCAGCAACAGTAGCGAATTGTTTAATATCAAATCCACTGTTCAAACCCAATTTTTTGCACTGTGGCAACACGGGCAAAACTCGATTAAAACTGTTGCCTGACTGACAATGACAATTTAATTGAATTTTCTATTATTTTAACATATACGCTGCAAAATTGTGGTCTTTTGTGTGCTGCAAATTGAATCGATTTATTAATAACTGAATGAATAATCCTTTAATCAAAACAGCAACAATACTTTTAAGCTATACAAAATCGGTTAAATTTAACTCAAGTTCGTTCAACAGTTAAATGTATATTTTTTTAAAAATGTTATGGAACTTTGTGAAATAAAAAAAAAACAGCTGAAATATTTTATGAAATAAAAATACCCTCAAGCCATTTGAATTTATGCAAGTTTTACATTTTTACGGTCATTGAAAATTAATATACATTTTAAAATCTATTAATTTTTTGTTGAAAGTGCAACCAGTTTTTTGTGGGTTTTTATCAATTGTGCTGTCAGCCTTGAGATGAGCTTTATATTATTTTTTTTATATATATATAACAAATGTATTTTTTTTTTGCAATGCATATGTGAATAAGCTTTTACTCATATATATATATATATATATATATATTGCTTTATTCAATAATTTCTCTAGAGCTGCTTTTTATGTTGTATTATTACATTTTTTTTTTGTTTGAAGCACACCCCAGAGGCAACAAGGTAGCGGGGAGTGAGGGGGTGCCTACTCGTTGCATTGTCCCTGACTGATTTTCAATTCAGTTCAGCCCCTGCCCCATTGTGTGGGTGTGTGTGTGTGTGTGTCTCCTATATCAGAGGCATGCTGCCAAGTTGTCGCCGCACCGCGAATCCGTTGGGCTGCCATCACGTTAACATATCTGCGATACCATCCATCAAATATCAAGGATCTACATGTGTGTGTATGCATGTGTGTGTGTGTGTGTGTCTATATGCGGGTGAACTGACTCCGGCTGCCTTCTGTCAAGCCGTCAAATTTGCAAAGCCCGCCCTTTTCCCAGCCCATTTGCAAGCAGCTCCTGCGGGAGTTTGTTTCTTGTGCTGCGAAGTGTATCAAGTTATTTTAAAGGCAGGCAGTTTTATGATACACCCAGAGAGAGAGAGAAAGAGAGAGCATCAGCTTTTATCTGCTACATAAAATTTAAGTTATTTTGTCTAGTTCATTGAATTAGCCCAACACACACACACACACACACACACACACACAGAGACTCACATATAAAATAAATTGAATTAAATTGATGCGCAAGGAAATTGAGCAGCTTTGCTTTTGCTTTTGAAGCAACAAAGCAAATTGCTTTTAATTTTGGCACAAATCTCTTTATAATTTTTTTTTCTTCTCTCTCGTTTAGGTTTTTGGCAACACAAAATGTGAGCTGAGCAAAACTGAGCTGAGCAGTGCACACAGCTGGCTGCTTTCGGACAAATCTTGTTTGGCATCCAAAAATTCTGACTCAGTTGGAGCCAAAACACAAAAATTTGTTGTTGTTGATGACAGCACATGTGCCGTTGAAATTGCACACACACACACACTCATGCACAGGCAAAGCTAATCAAGCGGCAGCTGTTGTTTTAGAGAAAAAACTTTAGCATTTTCTACGGCGCCAGCCTGGAAACGATTTTGTCCTGCGTTTTGGCCAAATGCTAAATAGATGTTGTAATAATTAACTGCATTAAGCTAGTAACAGGAACAGCAGCAGCAGCAGCAGCCAGTTAGCTGCAGGCAGCTGAGTCCTTCCTCTTCCCCCGCTCCACGCCAATTTTCATTCCTCTACCTTGTCCTTTAGCCAGCAGCTTAACTTGGCCTTAACGCAATTTGTCACAACAGCCAAGCACTGGCGGCTTGACAGCTTAGCTCCTGCCTACCACACCCCTCCCTCCCACTCCGCCCAAAAAAAATGGCATGCTTTATTTATGTATATCCTTCGTACATTGTCTAACAAGAACAGCAGCAGTGGCAGCAGAGGCAGCAACAATGCCACATTGAGCCGACAGGTGAAATGAAAGTGAGTGTAAGCACTCCACACACACACACACTCACACACACATAGAGAGGCGAACGTTCATTTGAAATGTAAACGGCTTGGAAATGAGAAAAAATTCCACAGCATTGACAGCTAGAAACATTTTTTAGTTTTGCCTCCCAGCTAAAAGTTTTTTTACACATTCGTTTTTTATACTAAAATGCCAAAAAAAAAATTTGCACAACACACACACACAGAAAAGCGAGGCGACTCCACTTTGCGCCAAAAATTCGGCTAAAAGAGTTTTCTTTTTTTTTTTTTTTTAGTTTTTGGCCACTGTTTGCTGGAAGTGCAGGTGTTGGCCATAGATGTATTTTTCAGGATATAAAATTACCATTTAGTTTGGGTAGTTGCACCTCGTCTGCCTTTGGGCTGCGATGGAATGCTGCTGGCAACCAGCAGCGTTGAATAGAAAAATGTTTCACTATATTCAACATTCTCCCTTCCTCCCCCTCCACACACACACACTGAACCGCAGAGTTTTTTTTGAATAATGTGCGGCTGGAAAAACGTTTCAATTTTCATTTAGAATTGACTAACTGACAAATTGCTGTTTGCAGTCGTAATTAAAGTTTATTTTTAATATACAATTTTTGTATATTTTTTATTTTAATATATTTATTTACTGACAGTTACTTGAACATTTAAAATATAGAAGCTGAACTAAAGGCATATTTTATAAACATTCTAAAATTATTTATAGACTTTTTGTGACGATTTTCTACATTTTATTTTCATTATTATTAAAGTTCTCACTAGAAATTGATATTGTTGCTGCAATTTTTGCTAAAAATTTGTCTCATAACAAAGACTATTTTTTTTCATTACAAGCAATAATTAAAACTGTTACATTTAAATAATTTAATAAACATATTTTTGTATTTCTCGAATATTGATTTTTTTGTGTAATGCTCAAAATTAGATTTCTTCCTACTTTGGGTAAATTTTGCTTTCGGTCGCATATTTAAAATTCAAATTTCGTGCTTGCAATTTTGCATTTCTGTTTGTGCAACTTCTCGTTGAGTTATTAACTGGATTTCTGCTGCTGCTGCTGCTGGTTGGTTCGTTATTGGTTGCAGCATTATAAAACTTGCCACTCAGCAGTACTGTAATCGCTATCTATTTAAGATATTGCCAACGCCACAAACTAAAATTACGCATTCGCCTTGTGGCATGCGGTTGGGCGTTGTAAATCGCCTTAGCTGATGCTGCCACTGCCACTGCTGCCACTGCCACTGCTGCCACTGCCACTGCCACTGCTGCTGCCACTGCCACTGCTGCTGCTGCTGCTGGTTGGTTTTAAGCCCTAATAAACTAGCTAAAATGCATAGTTAAGCCTTTTGGCTGGTGTCCAGCAACCAGGAACCCGACCATGACCAGGACCAGGACCAGGACGAGCAACCGCCTGTCAGGCTGTAGGCGTGACTTTAACTTTGTCTGGCATTTAAATCAGTGGCGTCGTGAATAAATCTAAAAAGTGCTGCTACTTATCGCCGTCCCTTGGCCTTTTCAACTTGTGGACTGCAGGCCTGACTGCCGATGACTCAGTGTTGGTAAACGTTGGCCCAAAGGGAGACACAGAGAGAAAGACAGAGAGAAGGAGAGAGCTGTTGCTATCTCTTTTAACTGATTTTTGTTGTTCTTGCTGCTGCTGCTTCTTCTTCTTCTACTGCTGCTACTTGCTACAAATCATGATAATAAATTCCAATTTTATTTAGTCAGTGAGGCGGCAAAGCACCCTTGTCATCGTCAACGCTTGTCGGCAGCGGGTGTGGGGGAAAGGCCGAGGTAGCCGAAAAAAGGGCAAACGCTTCATCTGGTTGGGCAAAAAGGGCTTCGAGTCCATTGCTTCAACTACTTGGATTAACGGTTCATTTTTATGACTTTTTATTTTTGTAGAATTTTTTTTTGTTTGTTTGGTTTTTTTATATTTTTTTTCTTATTTTTTTTTCGTTGTCACTTTGACTGCTTTTGTTGCCATGGCGAGGCATTCAAATAAATTCACTGTTGAATAGAGTTTTTGTCGTTGGCGTCTGTTTAACTTTAGCTGGAGCATAATCAGGGCTGATTGTAATGAATGCGAACAGTCGGGGCCAATCACCAAGAATCCAGCTCATCAGACCGCCAGCGGGGCTGGCGAAGGCAGCATGTGGGCGTAGGGGGGGTTGGAGTAGGTGACTTTGGGACATGGTAGGGATGCCAACCGCGATCTAACCCATTTGCCAGCATTGCGGTTGTCTGAGCAACGGCAGGCAGCCAAAGCACATTAGCCGTGTACTCAAAATGTGGCACAGCTCACGCTGCGTGCAATGGCTACACACACAAACACAAACACACACACACATGGGATTTTAAAGCGAGTTGTAGGACATGTGGCAGCCAATGGCTTGTAGCAACTTCTTTGCTACTGCTGTTGCTGCTGCCTCACTTTTTCGCCGACTCTTCATTGCCTGTTGGCAATTACAATGTTGCACAGTTTTTGTTTTCCTTTTTTTTTTTGGCTTTTGGCTTCCCATTTTTTTCCTTGCATAAGAATATGTGGCAGCAACGCAGTGTTCAAGTGCAGTGCTCAACTTGAAGATATCTGCACTTGGTTCTCCAATTGAACTTAATCTTTGAGGAGGATTTCTTTGAAGGTATCAAATATTTGATAATTAAACTATTAATAATAAAATTGCAGTCAAATTTTGATATTTGAGCTAATATTGAAGTCGAAATTAAATTTAAATTACTGTAACCAAATAAAATTAAATGTGGCTTATAGAAATTAAGTAATTTAATTGATATTTGAAAGAAAGGAAATTTAATGTGTTTTATAGAAACAAAGTAATTTAATTGATATTTAATTGATAGTAAAAATGAATTTTCAACTCTTTCTATTTATTTATTATATACAATTATTTCTGTTAGTTGGAATTTCTATTTATTTATAATCATTTACATTTGTGTTGCCAATTTGTTGCTACATAAGTTGAACTCATCCTCTTTTAGCCAAATTGGAGCGGGTATAACAATGTACGCAACTGAAAAGGATACACATACATCTACAAGCCAGCATACATACATTAATGCTGACAGAGGCGACAGACTGTCAGATAGATAGATAGAATGGGAGTCGGACAGGACAGGACAGGACAGGATAGGAAGAGGGAGAGAGAAGATGTGGCCCAGTCACTTCCGCTTTGCTGGGCGAGGGCTGTCCATTTTATAATACCCTTTTTTGTTTGAGCTCTCACGGCTTTTGTTGCCGGGGCAGTTGCCTGATTTGCATTTGCATTAGAGCCTGGTGGCGGTGGCAGTGGCAGTGGCATCAGTAGCAGCAGCCAGTCTGTAACCAGTAACCAGTAACCAGCAGAAGGCTGGCAGCAAACAACCAGCTACAGCATAATTATGGGCGATGAAAGGACGACGAAGGACTTTGGCCAACTAGTCTGTTATGCATGCGCTGGGTCACTAATGTTGGCACATGATGATTTCCTTCAAGCGGCAAACTTGCCAAAGACTCTCTAGCAATCAGTGAGGAAGGGGAGAGGGACTTGAGGCTGATAAACTGAAAAGAAATGAAGCCTTTAAGCTGCTTTGCCACTAAAGTTTACGATAGTTTTTGGCTTGTTTACTTTGTAATCGGCACTCTTGTGCACAAAATGCCAACAATTAAACTCAAGTACCAAACTCTGTGGACAAAATGTTAAATTTTGAGTTCATGTCACTATTTAGTGGACAACCAAAGGACTTGCTCTCTCTCTCCCTCTCTCTCACTCTCTCTAATTCAATTGAAAAGGACCTTTTCGTATTTACAATAGAAAATTTGCAAAGCAGCTTACGGCAATTGAGCAAAAGCAAATATGTATTTGCTATAAATAAAATGCAATCAATATTTTTAAGCATACAACAAATATTTAACTTTGATGCTACACAAAAAATATTGAATAAAAAAAAGGAATAGCATTCTAAATTTTTTTACAAATTCTAAAGAGAGATAAAAGCAGATGTTGAAGTAATATTTATAGTAATAAATACAAATAAATTTAAAAAAAAACTATTCGCTCATTTTTATTTTCTGTCATCAATAAAGAGAGAAAAAATCAGATGTGGAAGTAATATTTATAGTAATACATAAAAATAATCTAAAAAACTATTTGTTCATATTTATTATCTATTATAAATAAAGAGATAGAAAAGTAATATTAATAGCTATATATACAAATAAAAACTATTCGCTTATATTTATTATCTATTATCCAAAAAGAGATATATAAGCAGATGTAATAATATTTATATGTAGTAATATTTATAGTATTACTTACAAATAACTTTAAAAAAACTATTCGCTCATATTTATTATCTGTTATCAATAAAATTTTATATCAAAGATTTCAATACATTTTTTAAATTCACGTTCAAATTTGGCCAACTTGATTTGCATAAGCATATTTATAGCTGATTAGCTGAAATTGTTGCATATGTTTGATAGCAGGAAATCTTGTTGCTGTTGCCAAAGAAATTCAATTTGTTTAGCAGAGCAATCAGCGTTGAGCAGGCAAACTCCCCGTTGAATCCCCGCTGGAGTCCTTGCCAAGCTGTGGGATTAGATGCATTTCAAGGCTGCCTTCCAATGAGCTCAGCTGATGACATAAAAGTAATGACATTAGAGCGCCTTTGAAGGTAACACAACCAAAAACCGCCCTCCAATTTCCGTAATGCAATATAATCCAAAGCATTTTGCCAGAGGGGTAGATTTTCGATGAGTTTTTTTTTTATTTTTTATTTTGGTGGTTGCAAACGGTTTGGCTGCTGACACCACCTCCCCCCCCACACCACTTACTCCTTTGTGGTAAAACAAACAGTTTGGCTTGACTCTTTCACCCTATTGCTTCATTATAAAATCGATGAGTGTTGGGGGGGGGGGGGTGGGGGGTTGAGGTGTAAATTAAGACCTGTCAGAGGGGTTAAAAAACAGATACACTTCTGTTTAGTGTTCCAAAAACAATTTAGAAACTTCTGCTTAAAATTATTTTCATCCCAAAACAAAGTACAAAACGAAAAGTTTATTTAATAAAGCTGATTTATGCTAGAACTGATGTTTATCTAAACAACTTAAAAACTAGATGATGTTTTTGAGAAAACTTTTGCTCAACTTTAATGATATAAAGTGAATTAAATTAGTTTGAATTATGGCTCTGAGAAAGCTCTGCTTTTTGTGGAAGTTAATTAAGTTACTGAAAAACATGAGCAGCCTTGAATTCTTAATGTAAATTCTGAGAAATTGGCTTTGAGAACTTTGTAATTAAATATGAATATTCAGCTGCTAATTAAACTTGTTACAGGTACAGATAATTTTTTTTTTTAAATTTATGTGTAAATACTTAAAGCAAGAACTTAAAAATATGCTAGCACGAATTTTATTTCTGTAATAAATCAAGTTTTGCACAATTAAAGCTTTATTTGATACATAATAATCCTCCTGTTTTAATCATTTGGAACTTGTGGCTTTTGGCCTCAACTCTTCTCGGGCAATTATCAATTTGACTTGAATGGTGGCTCAGCTTAAGGTCTTATCTGGCCTGATTTAAGTAACTGTCTGACAATTGTAAACAAGAGCTCAACTCGAAAGGAGTCTTCGAATTTCCATTTTTCTTTTTGCCACAAAATCTCTATTGCTAATACCCCTGCTTCTCCCCTGCCAAAACCCCTTGGCACATGCAAAATGCGATGCTGGCTTTCTAGTTAATGTTCTCTGGCAGCCTGGTTGTCTCCTCGTCTTGTTTTTTTTTTTGGTTTTAGTTTCTTTTTTTTTTTTTTTTGGTTTTTTGTAGCCACTGCTGCAGCTGCCGCCGTTGCCGCTGCCACTGCTGCTGCTGCATTTGCTTGGTCAGTGCAAAATAGACTGAAATTGATGATGTCACTAGATAGGGCGAATGAGTTTTTCATTTTTCACTTTTCACATGGAGAGCTGAGTTGAGATGGGTCCAGCTACTCCTGGATAGAGAGTGGCAGACGGGCGGGGGCAGGGCAGCTCTTCCACGTTCGTGTTGTTTAACAAATTCATCCTGTTGCTTGCGCTTCAGTGCGTGCCGGACCAGCACAATTCATTGTATCCTGGAGCATTTACACACACACACACACACACACACACACACACTTTATTGTATTTACATATGTGCATGTATTTGTGCAATTTTGGGCCCAGGCCATTGTTGTGCATCGACCTGTTTGATTGGCTTGCTTTTTGCACGTTTTTAATTAGTGCAGGTCGCCATAGAAGAGAGTATGTGGCAAGGTGGGCAGAAAGCACATGTGGCATGTGCGGCATGTGGCGAAAAACGGTTGCTTTAAGTTGCTGGCACATTAAACAAAAAGTGAAATATTTCATAAGCGCATTGCGACCCCAGTCACAATACCAAGTGATTTATATGCAAAGTACTCTATGACTATGAGCATGAGTTTGAATATAAGTATTATAATGTGTATATGTATGCATGTGTGTGTGTGTGTGTGTGTGTGTGATGCCACAACATTCTATGTGTGTGCACCTTGGCAGGCGCCACAAACAAAAGGCCAACAATCGACTCAATTCCACACGACTCGTTACAGCCACAGCAACAAATTTTCCAAATTTTCTAACAATAGCGCACACATATGTAAATGCACACACACAGATACACACACTCACACATAAAATGTGAAGTGAAATCCCTTGTGTATTGGTTTGCTCGCGGTGTTGGCCAACACTCGGCAGACTTAGCCTTTTGAGCAAGTGCTCTGAATTGCTCTTCAAAACTGCAATGATTTTGTCGCTTTAAATGAATAGTTTCCCAAACATGTTTTGGGATTTTGAGCTGTGTTTAAGAATTTAAAAATTGAGAATGGACGAATATCGAAAATCAAATGATTTTATCTATTATTTATGCTGATACAACACTTTTGCATTAAAGTATATTTCAGTGAAATGATAATTGTACAAATCAATTATTTAACAACACACTTGAAATCTTTTTTTAGTTTAAAAACTTGAATTATTTATGTCTTATGCTCAAAACGATTATATTTTGCATATTTTGTGAGCTTTCATTGCCTCCTTTCAATTTGGCAAGCATTAAAAAAATATAATAGAGCTGTTTATGTTTTGCCAAGATTTATATATATATTTTTTTTTTATAAGCGACGGAATTTACGGCTCAGGTTTATTATCAGTTTATGTGGCTAATAAAAAAGTTATTTATTTATTATGCAAATTTAATACAAGAAAACGTAATATTTTCTCCATATTTAGTTTACTACCAAATAAAAAAAAAACTCTGCCTCTTCTCACATTATACATAAAATGTGTGCGAAAAATCTGCTCAAAACAAATTTAAGATTTTTTATAAAAATTTTCTTGAATATTCGGCTCATTTAATGGCAGTAATAAATCTTTTACTTTTCAATAAGCTAACGATACTTTCGAACAGTAAGCATTAATCATACAGTAAAGCCTGCTAATGTGTTCTCAAATCCACAGATATGCTTATTGTAATACCGAAATTTATTATTGTAATATATCTGCAGGTTAAGCAGAGAATTTGCTAAGTGAATTTATGACAAGGTATTCTTAATGGCACTCCATTCTAAACCCCAACCTGAATGGGAATATATATCTTGAGCAAACTGTGAACTCAGCTCGCTGCTTTGCTATGTAAATAAGACTCTTAAATGTGTCAAAACATTTTGCTCAAGTGTCTTTCTTTTGCCCTCTCAAATTTGTGCTTGTCACACTTTTAATCACACACACATATACACGCACACTCGCACACTTGCTGATAGTAACTTTTGTGTGTGGCACTCACCTTATTGGAATTCCCATTGAATTTCAATAGCTTCTTGCAAGATTTACCGCGACTCTCAAAATAGATTTCCTGTGGCGTGCGGCGACGTCGCTGCGCTGCTGGCTGTGTTGTTAGTGTTTTACGTGGCATGAACAGCGGATCGCTGTGGCTGCACTCGGTGCCAGCCACCGAATGTGTCGCCTTGTGGCGACTCACGCAGAACAGGCGACTCAAGATGCCGCAGCAGCCTGTTGTCGTTGCTGTGCTGTCCCCAATTGTTGCAGCTGCTGTTGCTGCTGTTGCTGCTGCTGCTGCTGTGTCTCTTGTTGCATTGTTGTTGGCGCAACAGCGGGCGGATATGGTCATTAGGTTGGCATTGTGGCGTGTCTGGCGATTGACATCCATTTCCATGGTGCGCAACAAAAAACTGTTGCCTACTTTGCTGCGCGCTGAGTTGATTTCTGTAATATTTTCCCTGCTCACAATTTTTGGAGTTGTTTTTGTTACGGCTGCTGCGAAAACAGCTCAACTTCCGCACAGTTCCGTTCACTTTAGTGTTTTTGTTTTGTGTGTGTGTGTGTGTGCTTTTTATTTTTCACTTTTTTTCTTTTATATATGCAAATTGTCAGCCGGATGTTTCAGCTTTCTTTTTGTTTTTATCTCGCTGTGTGTGTGTGTCTCGCTGAGTGTGTGTGTGTCTTTGTGTGTTTTTCTTTTTATGTATTTATTTCATTTCACTGAAAATAGCAGCGTGCTCTTCTCGCAGGTGGTTCAATGTCGCAGTTTGTACTGCTGCGGCCGTTTTGTTTGTTCAAGGCACAACAACAACTTGGCGCCCTCACACGTACGCACACTCACACACAGACTCAAGCTTACGTCGCAGTATCCACACACACAAACACACTCGCACAACACACAATTGAAAGCAGAGCTGCCGCGACGTTTTCAGGCTGAGGCCAGCAAGCCAACTGATAGCATTGCTCGCTTCTACTTTTTGCCTCTGCTCACAGGCACAGCGCACAGCGTTGCCAGATCAAGCCAAGAGCGCCAGCAGTGCGCATGTCACGCGCACAGTGAGTGCCAAAAGCATTCAACTTTCGCTCTTTGTTCTCGGCTTGTGAATGAAGCAAAGAATTTTGCCTGTTTACGTTCTGAGCGAAGCTGACACTGTGACTTGCGGAGCGCAAGGGGGGGGGGTGCGCTGTGGAGCGGCTGTGCTGTGTGGACACATCAGTTCAAAGTTGTAGCGCATTTTGCTTTATGTGTGTAATTGTTTGGCGGCAGTCGAGCGGCGCCTCATGCTATGCAGCAGTTTTATTAATACCCTACAAAAGGACTATGGAGAATATGTGAGGATTGGCTGGATTGGCAATTCAGAGCGAAAAATCATTGAAGATATATATTTAAAATCTGTATAAAATATGATTTATTGAATACTTATTTAAAGATTATGTTGAATTGATTTAAATTAGGGTTCTATATAAGGTTTATATCATTAAATTAGTGTTTTAAATGAAATCTACCCGAAATATTAATAACTTAAAATTAAACTAATGTTTCTTTAGTTTTATTTACAATTTCTTACATATAACATTAAGTTGTTCATTCCTAAAGGTCTTTTCTATTATATTCATTCTAAAATCCATTTTAATTTGACAATCCTTATCATTCTTTCAGTTTCTCTGGATAAATTAAAATAATTAAATTGTCAGTTATGTTTTTGTAAACTTTAAACAACTTTACTAATAAAAAATATATAAAAATATGTATTTTCAATATATTATTTTGTATATTATTTTCTAAAAATAGCTTAAAATAAGCATGAAGTTATGTCTCGAAGAGAAAATATATTTTGACAAAGGTTATTCAAATATTATTAAATATTATAGGCTTATTTTGTCCTATTGAATTTTTAATACAATAAATATTTATATTGCAGCAAAAAGTATAATTAATTAATTTATGGCATTGCAGGATATTTTCGTAGTCGAGCATTTTGTGGAACTTTATGACCAATTCTCCTGTTGTTGCAGTGCTCTGATGGCAGATTACCAACTAAAGTGATGAGAAGGCACACATTTCATCAGTGGAGTGTGTGTATGTGTGTGTGTGTGTGTGTGTGTGTGTGTGTGTGTAGATGTGCTTGTGTTTGCGTGTAGAGTGTGTTGTCTGTGTGTGCTCTGTTCGTAATTTCAATGTTTCAACGTAATCTTTGATTTGATTATGTTGTTGAGCTGCCTTCTATGTGTGCACAAAACGTGCCGAGATGTCCTTTTCTCACACACTGTGTGTGTATAAGTTTACTCTGGTGGTGTGTGTGAGTGTGTGTGGTTGTTCGTCTCGACCACTTCCGGCTGAAGCTATAAACGGATTATAAAGTAATTTAATGCTTTTTGTTGTCTGCCCCAGACAAGATACTAGTCAGCAAGTGGCAGAGGCACAGGCACAGGCACAGCAATAAAAACTTTTAATGTTCCCTTTTCTGGCATATCATATCGCATTAGATCACATAACGCATACGCACAGTTTGCCGGTCTCCATTTAATGAGTTCGAAGTTTTTGACGGTTGTTATTTCGCTTTAGTTCCATTGAGGTTTGCTGCATAATTAATGTGGCCAGCAGCTGCTCCAACTACTGCTGCTCCCTATTTAGCTTGGTCATTTTGGCAACATGCTTATCTATCTCAATGCGTAAACACATATGTTATATACATATATATATATATATATATATATATATTTGCCATATATTCGCTCATTTAGGCCTGGCCTAAACACGCACACACTCATCAGGACACACACACACACGCATTTAGTTAGATTGTCACATTAATTTTGTACGTTGAGCTGTCAACGTTGCCAGCATTTTTGTATCTCATTCGTGCGTCCAGCGGTGGCAAGGGTCCTTTTTTCTGCTACACGCACGTTCTCGATTGCCTTGGCCCCAAACAACAGCAACAACAACAAAAATAAATATCTTGGCAATTTCTCTTGCTTTCATCTCGTGTCCAGCAGCAGCGATAAGTGCGTCTTAGTTTATCTTTATGTGTAGGCTTTGCATTAGTTGTTGCCCCTCATCTGCTGTTGCTGCTACAACTTCAGCTTGTAGCTGTTTGCCAAATAAATACGTTTGATAATGTGGCACGAACATTATATTGATGGCCTCTGGCACTGACCCCACTCTGCCGCTTCAGCTTTTACTGGCGTTAAATTGAATGAAGTGCAGAAGCATTTTAGATTAATGCAACGCTGGGGAAATCTCTGGGGTGTGGCAGAGATAAATACCTGTACCTGAAATTATTTTAAGTGCATTTCATTGACGAGCCATTTGGGAATGTGTGAATTGATGTTTATTTGTAAATTTTCCCAACTAATGTAAATGTGGCAAGCTGATTTGTTTGCCATCCAATTTATGCATGCAAATTCAAGCAAAGTTTTGTGGTTTATTCAACTTAAAATGTATATAAAATTTATGATATTAATGGCCAAGAAATTGTTTTTTTTTAAGAAATGCGATAAAATTAATTAAACATTTAATTTTTGAATGTTTAAGCAGAAGTGTGAATATAATTTTTATAGAATAGTCTTTTCTGTATAATCAATTTGCTATGCAACTTTTTCTATACAATATTTTCAACTCCGCAGGCTTTCACACACACACACACACACACATGTGTGTGTATTTGTGAGTGTAGTTAAAATTGCCAAATTCGCTTCAAATGCCACATAGGACTAAACTTTTTCATGAAGCAGCTGCAAGCGCTACACCAAACCCTTCCCCTCCTCTGTAACCCATCCCATACCCCCCTACCCCTTGCATGCTTCGTTGCTGCACAGTTTACAATCAGTCTCAATTACGCAGCATTTTTGTATGTGTCGAACGCTGTTAGCAATGAAAACTGTGTTGCAACTGTAGCCGAAACTGAAAAGTTCCATTGCATTTACCAAAAAACGAACAAAAAAAACCAAAATAAAAAAAAAGCAACTGTTGCCTAATTGCAAAAATGCTGCCGGGCAAACACACGCACACACACACACCCACACACACACAGTCCAACTTTTTCGTAGCACTCCGAAAAAGAAAAGTACGCTAAAAGCTTAAACAAAACCTCAATAAAGCCGATGGGCAGCTGCCTGGATGGGTGGCCAAGCGTGTAGGCGGTTCATTGAGGTGGTGCTGGCGGGTGCTGGCGGGTGCTGAGGGGGGCTTGGGTGCTGTGGGAGTCGTATGACGGTAGATTGTTGCAAACTATTGAGGCGGCAAATGACAAACGGAAAAGTTTGCGGCGCATGCGCAGCTTCAGGATGAGTCCTTAACAGAATGCCCCACAGCAATAAAGTGAGGCCCAACAACAACAGCAACAACAACTACAACAACAGCAAAATGTAAATGACGCTCTTATGTTGCAATCACGTGCTTTGCCATTTTTTCTTATTTTATACCCTGTAGCCATTAAAATTTTGGGTGAACAGGGCATCCATTGCGATTGTGCTTTGGGTTGGTTATTGCTTCCAGGAGATGCCTGGGACTCCAGTGTTACATTTTTTTTTATTTATGTATGATCAGGTCTCCATAAAGTAGATTCTTGTGTTTGTCATATTTATTGTTATATAACAGATAAGACAGATTTTTTAATGGTATTTAACTGCATAAGTTGGAATATTTGGAAAGCAAACATTTAAAATATATTACCATATTTTGCTACTTTTAAATCAAATAAACTCAATACCCCAATTCTTATCTTATCTAAGCACTATAAATTTCTGCAACATATATATCCATAATCTACATCAGCACCCTTCGATTATTTTTAACACTTTACATTTTCAATATCAAACATATTAAAAGTAAATTTTTGTTTGAATTTTAGCTCAACATAATTACTCAATTTAAATAACAGCTAAAACACTACATACGTCTACCCACATTCATTTTTTTAGTTAAGAGCTGCCTACAGGGCATTGTCCAGTCTATCATTCACTTTTTGATCACTCTAACTGGTTTTTTAATATTTTTTCTTTGCAAAATCCACTTATTTTTTGTTCTATATGCAGTGAAATTTTATGATTATTGCCGTGACGACCAGGAAAAAAAAAAGAGAGAAGATGCCCACAAAAGTTGTTACCAAGCACGGCTCATGCACTTGGCCAAATGTCGCGCTTTGATGCTTCCGTTAGCTGTTGCTGCTGCTGTTGCTGTTGCCAACCGGCGGAAAGAGTATAAGTGTCAGTTATTCCTTTGCATCCTGACAGGATCACAATGGCGTTGCATTCCATGGAAATGACGACATCGTTGAAAATTTATGCAAATGCACGGAATTTGTATGAAAATTGTTTTATTTCTGCCTGCACGCACACAATCACTCATAGACAAGACGCACACACTCACACACACACACACACACGCACACGCACACGCACACACACTTAGTGCACGCGCGTGTCATTGTCTTGTGCTTAAGTAGAAATTACTCATACTACGTGTTGGCCGCATCCCCATCTTGTTGCTGACTTTGACGTAGCCCGGTTTTGTGTTTTATGCAAATTCGTTGCTCAGCGCAACAATGTTATTAAAAAATGATAACAAGCTAGTGGCCCAGACAACAACAACAACAACAACAACAACAATACCCACAAAAACAACATGCCGAAACACGTCGGGATACAACGACAACTGTCAGTTGGCCTGGCTGCGGCTGTTCCCATGTCAAGTTTTTAGTTCGCTGCTCCCAATGTGGGTGTGTTGTTGTTGTTGTTGTTGTTATTGTTATTGTTGCTGCTGTTGTCTTTTGCATGCGTTACCAGCACAACTATGAAATTATGCAGTGAAATATGTTGCCACAGTAAAAAAAAAAGAAAAATAGCAAAACACGCAACAAACAAGTCACTAAACATGGCCCATAACGATCCTTTAATGCTCTTTAGCTATGAGATTTGCAAAGGATTCTATATAAAAAAAAATGTGTACTTTATTGAGCTAGACAAACAACCAACCAGCTGGTATATATATTATATATATCATACATATATCTTGTTAAGAAATAAAATGGAAACATATTCTAAAATATACTTTAAAAGTCTTTTAACGTAATTCTAAATTGCTGTCTAAGTGTTTTTGCTGAGATTGTTTTACTAACGACTTGAAAAGTGTCCAAAAATAATTAAAATTCACAAGAATAATTTTAATAAAACATTTGCTTCATCAAAATGTGTGTTTTTGAGCATGAGTCCAATGTGCTGTCGAACCCGGCAAGGAGTAAACAAGCGCACAGCATAGACAGAAAGAGAGACAGAATATGAGAGTGTGTGTGTGAGAGAGAGAGAGGGAGAAAGAACTCAAGTTTGCGTGTGTATGAAATAACAGTTGTTGTACAAGAAAATATGACAGATAGACAGGCAGCGACGTCAGCGCTGAGGATGGCGACGGCAATGCCAACATGTTGCCAGCTAAAAACCAGCAACACCAAATGCCACAACAACAACAACAACATTTGAATTGCAGTTGAAACTTCAGTTTGCGACCCCAGTTGAGTTGCGTTTAGCAAAGCCATGTTAGAAATGTAAAAAGCATGTCAGAATTTTAACTTGCTGGAAGCGTTAGTTGCGATTTGACTGCCAAATGCCTGAAAAACAAAGCATTTGGACAATGCCAGCAGCTTTGGCATATGCCATAGAATCCACATTCCAGAACCTATTAAGTTTAAATTTTTAATTTTCTATACACCTTAAAGAAGGAGCTGCCCAAAGAAAAAGATCCTCCTTTAAAATTCAATATATTTTTTAATTTATACATTTTTAACTACTTCTTGACTGTCGCCAAAAAAATATTAACAAATATTATATTTAACATGTAATCTAAAATTTATCTAAGCTAGTATTTTAAACATTTATAATATTTTTTATTATATGCATTTTTTATATTCTAATAATGAGCTGCTCATTACAAATATTACAGAAAAAGATTAAAATTTAACATATTTTATATAATATACATTTTCTAACTACTGAATAAATAATAATAGAAAAATGAATATAATATTTAACACTTGTTCAAATATTTTTCACATTTATCATATTCCTTAAATAAATATATTTTCCATCATTAATAATGAGCTACTCACGAAAATAATCTTTAACACATTTTCGAACACTTTTATCATTAAAATTCTTTATTTCTATTTTCTCTTTGGTTCATTAACATTTTTGATCCGCATTTTATTTGGTATTTTTTATTTTTATTCCACTTAGGTTTATAAATATCCGTAATCCGGAAATATCTGTGCGATGAGAAGCACTTTATATTAAAAATAAAACAAAACAATTCATTTCAATTATTATAGAAATACTTTTCGATGGCACTGTGCCAGCTAATTCGAGAACTATTCGCACATGGTTTATTGTTTATAATATTTATGTACTTATAGTACTTATAATAGTTTATAGATTAGTGTCAAAAACTAGTGTGCAGCTAATTGTGGAAATTATCATTGGTGCATGCGACACTGAAATTGGCAACAAATTCAGATTTGGTAGGTTTGCTGAAGCTTAGAAAATAATTCATTTTTAAACACGCTAATCAAAATTGTGAGCAAGATTTTTAACTATTTGAACTATAAAATATTTAAAGCTGTTTACAAAATTAAAGAGCTAAATTTAATTTTGAAAAAAAATTAAATACTATTTTAGGATTCCATTTAAAAGTACACATTAATAGTATATTTAATGAAATTCTAAAAAATTATTATTTAAATTATTATAATTATTATATTATCTATGTAAGAAATTTATTCCATAATGCAAATATCAATTTACTTGAATTTATTTAAAATTACATTTATCATAATATTTGTTTCTAAATTGTAGAGTCTTTGCAGTTCTTTTTGGTCTTAATTTTATTTTGTTGAATTGCTGCTGACAGTATTTTTTTGTTTTTTTTGTTGTTGTTGTCAGATTTTGTGTCGCATTTTAACGTCATGTCAGAATGGCGCTTTGTCGCCATTGCCGTTGCCGTTGCCATTGCTTGCAGCCATTTGATTGTTGACAATTGCAGTTGTTGTGGCTGCTTGTTTGATGGTAAATTTTTGGCAAGCATTTCATTTTTGGCATTTTGCATTTCAGTTCAGTTTCAGTTGAGTTTTGTGCCATTGCTAATTACATGGCATATGACCCCAGTCAGCTTTTTTGACACGCCCACCAACCCTAACTATATATATGTATATATATATATATATATGTATCTTTCTGTATCTGTCTCTGATGAGAACATTTGAGCAATCATTTCATTAAAAGCACACATTAATGTTTGGATTTAAACTACAAGTTTATTGTTATTGTGCGCTGTGTTGGCCGTAATTTGCTGGCTTAACCCAAATCCAATTAAGTAACAAGCGTAAGCCACTTGGCAAGCGACATCGACGACACATTGGCTCGTTTAACCCATTAAATGTCACAGACAGAGACACACACACACTCGCACACACACAGTGGCACAATCATAGCTGAACTGCCAAAACCCATAGCTGATAATTTCAATCAATTTTAAGCCACAGTCACAGAGAGCCATTTTGCAGTTGGGCGCCTCTTGGCCTGCAATTTGGGCCAACTGAATCGAGTGGCTGCATTGCAGCATTGGGAATTGTTCTGAGGCGATGTCCGCATCGTCCTTTGTGGGTGTCTCTCTCTCTCTCACACACTCACTCTCCCTCTGTCTCTGTCACTCTGAGTGTTGTTCAACTATGTAATTTGACTTGTTTGCTGGACAGCAGCAAGCCTTTTGCTGCTTTTGTTTTTGTTGTTGCTGTTTGTTGTTGTTACTGTTTGTTGTTGTTGCTGCCTTCTAATCAAAACTAACCCAACTCAAAAGAGTCAACCAATTAGCCGGTACCCTTGTGATAAACAGTTAGGCCAGCATTCAAAAAGAATGAAATGGAAATTGTTACTGCCTGTTTTTGTGGCAATACCCTAAGCCAAAAACTTAATCACAATCGGAGTGTGTTTAGCCAACTGTGTTCAAATCCGTTTATAGTTGTTAGAAATTAGTTTTTTTTTATTAGTTTTTCTCTTTGTGAATTATATATTTTTTTTAATATAAATTTAAATTTTGTATTGTAGGTCTAAGAACATTTTTTTTTTAATTTTGAAGGCATGTTACAATTACTTTTTTATATGCTAAGAAAGATGTTTGCTGAATTTGCGAAATTATTTATCTTAATAATTTAATGAGCATTTTAAATTTTTCTGAATTTTGTATTCATATAAATATAAACACAATTTTTTATCTAATAAACTGTTACACTCAAATATATTTAAAAATTAAGTATTTCTACTTTTAGTAAAGTTCTATAAATAAGTAAATATTTTTGTTAGAAAACCACGAAATACTAAGTTTTTTAAGAAATATATTTATTATATATATTTTTAATGTTTTATCTAATATTTGTTAAAGTACGTGCAGGGTATATTTAGATACTGTGCACAACAGGCAACATCAATTTTCAGCCTGAGGCTGTGTTTTGTTATTGTTGTTGTTATTGTTGTTTTGCGGTTTGTTTATGCAACGGACCTCCAACGTTTTCGCTTTCGATCGTGCCCCAAGCAAAGAACTGGGACTCGGTCTCAATACTGGAGGTCTCTTCTCTCTCTCCCTCTCTTTCTCTCTCCCTGGATACACTGAGTGTCCGTCTTTTTCTCTCTCTCTCTCTGTGTGTGTGTGTGTTTGCGTGTTTTGGGTAATTCTTGCTTACTTTGTTTTGATTCCGAGGTTTTTGGGTTTTTGTGCCTGTCTCCCAGGCGCTCGCTTAATAACGTTATTTTCTGGTCATTGTACTTTTAATGGGCTGCATAGCAGGCGAGGCAAATCAAACGCAGCCGATAATGTTGCTGTTGTTGTTGTTGCTGCTGCTCTTGGCGTTGACTATTGCCATTTGGCATTGGTTTTGGCAACGGCATCGATCATCATCATCATCATCAGCAGCAGCCAACAACATGATTATCATGAGTTGCTCATGATCGCTGTCCCTTTTTAGTGGCATGTTGCTGCTGCTGCGGCTGCTGCTGCTGTTGGTTGCGTGGCAGCAACAATTTATCGACAACAACAAGGTTTAGGTTGAGCACGATGATGATGATGATGGAATATGTAGGCTCTTATAAACTTGAGCTTCTGGGTGGCGACGCGTAACAGCTCACAACATACACACACAAACACACACACATACGCACACGCACACACACATACAGATACAAAAGCTCTTTCATCGCATGACAAGCGACCGAAACGTTTAAACAAAAAGGCCAAGAAAAACAGCAAACAAGCGACGGCGGCGTCAACAAAAACAAAAAAGAATTACAAAAAAAATATAAAAAAAAATAATACAGTTAAAATTGTTGCTGGTATCAGTTAATGTATGTGTGTGTGTATATGTGTGTGTGTGGTATTTATTTATGCATGTAATTTTTTGTTATTGTGCAGCAGCAATAATAATTAAATTGCGTTTTTTGTCCAAAAATAAGTTGATTAGTTTTTCACTATTAATTTTTTAGCCGAAAAAAATGTAATTAAAATTTGTAGTTGTATTTAATGTGCTTATTTTGATTTTATTCCAATCACAGCAATTGCCAAGAGTATAAACTACTTTTAACGATTTTGGAATCCCATACCTATATCTCAAAAAATACCCATTTATTCCATGTATAAATTTAAAATTATTTGTACTTTGTCAAAACTGAAAATCACTTTACATAAGCCGACTTTCTTTATGACTGTTCACAGAATCAATTCTACATCTAAAATATAAGAATAATTAAATATTTAAATTTAAAGTTTCCCATAACTAAAAATCTTTTCGAAAAACTCAGCAAGCTAAGTTGTCCAATAAATAATATTTATTACTTTTGGTTTTTACTGTCGTCGAACTCAAATATATTTTATCTACAGCCATCAAAGTGAACCACTCGCAAATGCATTTATTTTGGCCAAAACCCAAATTTGTTTTGAAAGTTGTAGTCAAAAGACACTTTATGCTGAAATCAAAAATTCCAGAACATAATTAGTTGTCGAAGTTTCAATTGAACTAAAAAGTTTTGTGCGCAAAAAGTTAAAGATGGCAACAAGAAATATTTGAAATTCCGTTGCCTGTTTTGTGTCCTTCCACAGAAATTAATATTGTATTGGCTGTTGTGTAAAATTCCATTCTTTTGCCAGCTTACCTACAATTGAGGCTGTGCCTTTGCCTTGCATCCTTGATGCTTTGCTGCCTGGCTGCCACACTGCCACAGTGCCCCATCCTGCTGCTGCTCATTAGCATAAGTATTCTTATCCAATATCCTTTTTGCTTTCAACAATGCCTCGCTGCGCATTTTGAATACAAGTTGCCGTTGCTATTGCTGTTGCTGTTGCCAGTATTGTCTCTGCCCCAGTCTAATGCAAGTTTTGTGTTGCAAGATTTTCCAGCTGCAATTTCTAACGGAATGAATCGCTTGCCGTTGCCAATAATCTCCCAGCGACAGTTGGCAGAAATGCAATTAAAAAATTTTCACTTTGTCGACTTTGTGTCCTCACTATGTATATATATATATATATTTATATATATAAATATATATATATTTATATATATGTGTGTGTGAGTGCTTTGGGCTCTTTCGATTTGCTTGGCATAAGTTTGACAGCAGCTGAGCCCTCGCCGAGTCTTCACCCCCTCTCTGGCATCAGCTAAAAAACATTCTTTCATTTAATAAAATGCGTGCCAAGTTGACAATTTCCAAACCCCCCCTCAACACCCCGCTGTGCATCCACATCCCAATGGGATGCCAAGGGGCCAAGGATAAGGGCATTCAGCGACGCAGGACTAAGTTGAAAAGTTTTTCCCTCAATTTGACTTTGTCCATTTTATGCGCCCAGTTCTTGCCACGCCCAGCTGTCAGAATATTGGCCAGAAGGAGGCAAGCAGCAAGCAGCAGGCAGCAACTAGCAACAGTTGTCTTCTAGGTCCAGGTGTCTGTGTCAGGCGCGGCAGCTGCGTTGCACAGCCTTGGCGTGTGTGCCACATTCATTTGCGGCCCGCGGCCCGCGGCGCCCCTAAGAAGGTGTTGTAATGCGCCCAAACAACAAGTCTTCGGCAATTTGCATTGGTCTATGCGAATTTGTGGCTGGATTTACATGGGGCTGATGGGCTGCGTGTAAACAAATAATCTAGCTACGCCTGGCAGCTAAAATGGCCAAGAAAATGGCAAGCTGAGTGGTTGGTATACTGGGCTTTCGGCCCAGTTCAAACGAAGCCACCGAAAACATGTGAAGCTTTGGACCACACACACACAACAATCGAGTGGCAAAAAAAACAACGAAACAAGTCACTGTGATTGGGCCAATAATGCGCGACTTTGAGATGCCCTGTAATAAATTAGATGTTAAGCAGTGAATTTAGTTGTAAATATTTAACTATGAGTGACAGTTTTATTGTAGTTTTTAATATTTAAATAGACTAAATACGGAAGGGAATTTTTTTTATTTAAATGTGTTTTTGCTAGTCAAGTGTTAATTTAATTAAATTACTTTGACAATAAAATAGCAGCAAATATATTTAAATATTTATAATATATGTTCCCATAAATGTTGACACAATTTTAATATAATTATATCACTGCCAAATAAACATGAGTAATGAAAATATGTAGTTTATAAGGCTTAAAGCTGGGAGATCATAGAATCCTTCAACCTGACATAGATTGTCTTAGTCCTGCAGGAATTATGGTTGATGGAAGAGGAATTGGCTAACAGGTTGCATTGCATGAAGATTGAGGTAATAATTAATTAATTAATTAATTAAACTTATTCCCTTAAAAAAAAATAAGAAAGTTAAAATTTGTGTCAAGCACTAAATGAAAAGCCGCTAAGATGATAAAATGGCCATAATTCAAGCTTTAGCTTCTTAATAAATTTTGGCTACAGGGTATACAAAATACAAACAAAATATATTTATATGTATGTATATATATATTATATATATATATGTATAAACCCGGACAGGCGAGAGCCTTGCTCGCCGTATTGATTATTGTGATCTGCCGTGTGCTGCAAGTCTGTGGTTAATTATGCAGGCAACTTGGGGCATCGAGCCAGTAAGAGAGAGATTGAGAAAGAGGGAAAGAGTGAGAGAGAGAGAGAGAGGGGAGAGAGGGAGAAAGAGAGAGTGACAGGGAGTGAGTCAAGAGGGGCGCGACTGTCATTTATTTTAAACGATTCTTTTACATATGTCGGAGGCTGTCGCCGCTGCAGCCACCAGCGTCAGCAATTGTTGTTGTTGTTGTTGCTGTTGCTGCTCCTTCAACAACTGCTGCTGCTGCTGCTGCTGCGAGTCGTTGACGTTGGCATGCCAATCATTTCGCGTTGATGAAGTGCTAGTGTGAGGCAAAAATGTTGTACCAATAACTTGGATGCAACCGAAATAAGGAGCCGGAGCCGGAGCAGCAGCAGCAGCAGCTGCGGCATCAGTCGTTAATGGTGCTGGGAACACTTTGGTAATACGATTTGGTTCACTTTAATTGCCTGTTACGCGCCACTCAAAATTGGCATTTCAATTTATAACATTTACATACATTTACATTTATTACATCCAATTACTATAATGAATTTTCAATATTATTTTTATTTAATCACAATTAATTTAATGGTTTCATTTCCCAGCTAGCGAAGACAAATCTGGTCGCATTAAAAAAACAATATTAATTAATTATTATTCTGTTTTTGATTGAGTAGTTTATTATGCTTTTTAGTCGTTAAACATTATATATATATTTATGTAGGAGTCGTCATACATTTCTCTAGTTAAATAAATTATTTAAATAAATCATTGTTAAAATTCTAATTTATCATAGGAAAAATCGATTTATTTGTATATTTAGAGCGAAATTTAGATCTCATTTTTTTTTTTTAATTTTGTGTTAATTTAAATACATTTTTCTACGCTTGTCTACTGAATACTCAATATATGAATATTATTGGCGATTAATAGGTATTTATTTATTTATTTATGTATTTGTATTGGCAGCTCTTCCTTAAGCCGGCAGTCAACCAATTGAAAAGCCATCTATTTTTACAATGTTCCCATCGTTAAACACACAGTCAGCAGTGGCAGCAAAAAAAATTGGAACTCACACACTCACTCATACACTCACTTATACACTCACTCACTCACTCACTCGCTCATTCAGGCACTCGTTCCACCTTTTTGTCAATAATTAATTTGTTGAAAAATGCAACGCGACGCCGCCTGGGCCACCACCAGAGAAACTGTGGCAGAGATGGAGCGGCAGAGTCGGAGGCAGAGTCGGAGGAGGAGTTGGAGCCCAAAGACGGGGCTGACAGGCTGGGAAGCGCCTTGCATTATGCATGAGCCTGGCCTGGCTTGGCCTGGCGGGGAACCCAGTGCTGGAGCTGGAACTCAGTTGGGATCTGCCCATCCTGCGTGGCCCTTGAGTTATGCGCTTTAGGGGCGCCTTCAAGGTTACCCCTTTCCGTGCCTCCATCAGTCTTCCTCGCCAACATTGCCCCTGTCGCCAACTCTTTCAGTTGCCGTTGTTGTTGTTGTTTTTGTTTGTTGTTGCTGTTGTTGGTTGGCCTCGTTTGCCTCTGTGTGCCGCTTTTCTAACTAATTTGCTGTTAATTTGTTGGATGTTGGGCTGCCTTGTGCTTCAAGCCGGGCATCGAAAAATTCATTTCCTGCCATATACGCAGCAGATTTTTGGCATTGTCAGAATTCCAGGAAAACCCCACAACGCAAAAACAGGAAAAAACACGTAATATTGCACAGGTAAGTCGGTCAGACTGACAGACAGACAGACTCTTGTCTGCAGGCAACGTCAGCATTCTCTAAGAACATAAATTATAATATAATTCACAAAACAAACAATAATAAAATTTAGTGGACATTAAAGCAAATGATTTGCTAATATTTACAAGCGAATTTTTGACAAAATCCATCAAGCTTAAGATTGGCCAAGTTTGTAGATTATTTTTCACAGTATTTAAAAATTTGCTTATATATTTTACTGAATATTTTGTATATGTTAAATATTGTATATATTTGTAAAAATACACAAATTAAAATTAATTTAAAATTTAGGCATGTGCAAACTAACTTAAAGTATGTTTTATTGAAACAAGAAAAGATAATTTCCAATATAAATAAAATATACGATGACTAACCTTAAAATTAAATTAATTTTGAAGGCAAGCAAAAATGCCACAACTAACTAACTATAAACAAATCCTTATTTTTTGTTTCTAATATATAAAAATAAACTTCTAAAGATTTGCCGCAACCATAGTACATTTACAATCTATACAATTGCAGTCTGGATATATTGCGCTATATATATAAAACAGAAGGGAAAAAAAAACACATGTACTTAAATCGATGCGATCAGCAAAATGCTCGATTCGAAGGCCTGTGAGAATTTTGCAATGTTTGGTTTTTGTAGACGAACTGGGGCTGGAACTGAGACTGAGACTGCGACTTCGACACGGACAGCGGCGAATAGCGCGACTTGATGGTGCATGGTGCAAGACCGTGTTGCTGTTGCAACAGGCACGGCACAGTCGTGGTGGCAGCAGCGCCTGAGCGCCTGCAGCCGCTCGCTGGGTATCTGAGCCAGCTGAATCTGAATCTGAAACTGAATCAAATGTTTATCTTCCGTGTTTTCTGGTCGCCACTCGGATTACATTCGCCGCTCGCTCACAGTGGCTGCAGCTTGTTGCGGCTGAGTGGCGCTCGGTGTTTTTTTTTTCTGTGTTTTTTTTTTGCATTGAAAGTCACGTGCCGTGCATAAAACAAACGCATTTTATGTTTCACTTGTGGTGGCTGCTGTTGTTGCCTTTCAATGAAAATGGAATTCAAAAATCGAAAATGTTGGCTCGACACTACAACAGCAGCGGAGGGGGTAGCAGAGAGGGGGTTGTGCATGGCACAGGCGAACAGTGGGCACATTGGGTTGTAAAAAAGGGAAACCGGCGAAGAATGAGTCGAAGCTGTCAGCCTCATCAATGGGGCAGCCCCCGAAGCAGGCACATTAATTAAGGCAAAGAAAAAAGCATAAGAAGGCTATATATAAACACACACACACACACACAGCTGTACGCACACACATATGTTTGCTGGCTGCGCAGCTGCCACTTCGGCTAACATCTTCGTGCTTTTGTGGGGCGGCATCTTCGTTTTGCAGTCGCTGCTAACGCTGGCTGCGCAGTCAGCGGCAGCAGTTTGGCGCTCGGTTTTTCGTTTGCTTTGCGCACGACTCTCATTTTGTGTTTGCTCGTCAAGGCAGACGGAAGCAGAAAGCTTCAGCTTCCGACCTACGCGCGTGTCAGTGCTTTGCTTATGTGACAGTGTCTGTGCGTATTCATATGCGTGTGCGTGTGCGTCGTTGTATGTGTGCTGCAAAAGCAAACCGTGTGCAAATACAAATACCGCTAGGCTAACGGTACAAAACAAAAACACAGTGAAAGACAAACGATGCGCGCTCAAAAAATTAACAACACCACAGCGTAGGCAAAGTGAGTGAGTGTGCGTGTGTGTGTGCGTTGCTAGCAGGCGTGTGCCGTTAATTGCTCGGCACGGCGACAACAGGTGGCAACCCCCTGCCTAATGACAGGCAACAGCAGCAGCACCCAACCCCATTTACAATAGAACGTTCTCCAATTGTTGCGACGCACGCAAATTCGGCGAACTCTAATTGCCAAAAAAAATTGAAAGAAAAAGTGGAAGAAGAAAAAGAAAAGAGAATTTGTGTAGGGGGCGTGTGGACAGCAATTAGCAATTCTAACGGTTCCAAGAATCGATTCACTGCAGTCAAAATTAATTGGCTGCCTTCAGTCAAAAAATGAAAACAGAAACCAAGCCAAACACTTGAAACAAAATATATATAAATATATACATACATACATATATACATATATATATATATATATATATATGTAAAGCCACCGCACTGTGCTGCCAAAAATAATTTCTTCATTTTGCCGATATATTCGGACAAATCCAAAGCTAAAGAAGTTGTCACTGGCAGCAATAGCAACAGCAAACAGCGGCGACGTGTGTCAAAGGTTTGACAGGCCTTAATTGTGCAAAGAAGAAGCAGCAGGAGTTGGGGATGGGGTTGGTTGTGCTGTCAGCATGGGGGCGACAAGCTCTGATGTGAGCCCTCCTCGGCAAAGCTGCTGAAGTGGCCAAGCAGAAGAGTTAAAGCACTAAAATAAAATACAAGCACAAAAAAAATCAAACAATTGAGCAGAGGAGCGGATAAGCTGCGTTGATGGAAATGATTTATAGTAATAGGCATGGAAAATATTTGGGAAATTGCTGGACTTAATCTTATCAGTAAAATAAGAAAACCCCTAAATTCTTTGGGATTCTTTCCAAATGAGCTGCTTGAAATGCTTTAAGCTGTTTCTTTTTAAGATTAAATAAAATCGCTTCTGGCTTAAGAGCATTTGTATTTGCCTCCTTAAGTGAACTTTATTTGAGTAAATTTTTATTGCTACCCTGTAAATATGAAGATTTATTCCAGCGAATTGTAGTTTAATCTCGCACTTATCCTTAAATATTTCCATTTTTATTTATATTTTTATTTATATGTCGAAGTCCATAATTAAATCTTCTGTATTCTTTCTCGCTCAATTAAAGTCAGTTTGGTAACCTAAAACAATTGAGAAACAGGTGTTTTATATATGCACACAATGGAATAATATAAAACGTTGCAGCTTTTATCCAGCTGATTGAGTGTCAGTTTTAGATTTTATATAAATATTTTTCTAAATTAGGAAATAAATTTTGCTTTTGAGAAATATTTTTGTCTTATGCATTTACGCAAAAGTCCACTTTCCTTCCACAAGCCATAAACCAAACTCACTTAAATCTCAGCAAACACTCAACGTAAATTTGCCAAACAAATCCAACCCAAGCCAATTGAGAACAGTTAACAGCCCATAAACTTAAGAGCTAAATAATCAAAAAATAAAATAAATATAAAATAAAAAAACAAAAATGCGACGGCAACATTTGGCGAAGCAGCCAGGACTTGTGCTGTTGCTGCTGCTCCTGCCACTGCTGCTGCCACATTTAAGTGCAGAGATTGCACATACGCCGCTCTCGAACAATCGCATCAGCCTGGAGCCACTGGAGCAGTCGCAGGAGGAGACGCATCTGCAGTCGCCCAGCTGCCCGCAGCGACAGGCCTACGAGAAGCTGCTGAGCAGCATCGATGATGTCGAGGATCTGTATGTGGATGTGCCAGTGCACATTGCACTCGAGCACCGCCAGAAGAAACGGTGAGTACAAATAAAAAAAAAAACAAAAGTCAAGCAAAATCAAGAAAAGTCAAGAGAAGTCAAGAGAATCCTTGTTCTGGGAATCTCCGTGATTTGAGTAATGTGCCTAAGTGCGCTGGCGACGCCGCCTGTCACACAAATCAAATTATGACCACGCAATAACAAACTGCGGCAGCTAAAGGACGAAAAAAGCCTCGGGACGGGGAAGAAGGAATAGTAAAAAAATATACAAACAAAAAACACAAAAAAAGAAACCAACAAAAATAATTTATAACCACGACGTGTGGCTGGCCAAACAAAAACCATCACCAGATTTTTACAGTTGCCATAAATATTAGCAACGTGTGTGTGTGTGTGTGTGTGGCTCTTCTTCTTCTGCCACTACTTTAGCTTGTTTGTCAGAGTGGTGTGCGTGTGTGTGTGTGTGTTTTGCTAGTGTTTGTGTTTTTTATTTTCTTGTTGTTGTTTTTGCTGCTAGGCCCACAGCTGCGGCCGCGTTGCACGTGTCGTATGAGCAACTTTTTTTTCTTTTCAGTATTTTTCTTTTCTTAGTGCTGCCTTTTTTTATTGTTTGCCCTCGTTTGGGCCTGGGTCAAGAAAGCTGTCACGTTTTCGCTTAGCGCGCGCCTGGCAGGCATTTTGTCTTTTCGATTTGGATACTCTTGCTTATTGTTCGGGTGCGTTGACTTTGTCAGCCAGTCAAAGCAGCTTAAATGTGGGTGTAAGTTTTTATTCTAGTGTAAAAATAACAAATAATAGAAGGCATTTGCCAGCATATTTATAAATTTGCTGTTGCTTTAATTTTTTTGTGTTTAATAATTTTAATTAATAAAATAAAATAAAACTTTTCAATATAACTTTTCTGTTTTCTAAAATTATTTGTATTCTTTTTAAAACGTAGGGTAAATTACTTAATTAATTCTTATATATTGCGAATATTATTTATTATTTCTGCTATGTTTATTCATTTTACAAATAAACCCATTAAATTATCACTATAAGAAAACATATTAAAAATTAATTATTATAATTAAATAAATATATATATATTATTTTTTTTTATATCTTTTTTGTCTCTGCAAGCACATATCAAATTCGATATGGTTCGTTTGTCATTTCCTTCTTGAAATTGCTTTTATTTATTTCAAACATTTCTGTCTTTTATTTCGCCAAAGAACGTGCGAACCTTTTGAAGTTATTTATATATATTTTTTCTTGTTTAGCATTTTATTCGCTTTTTAGTTTTTGTCTTTTTTGCTTCATTTTGCTGCTCTCAAATAACTTTTATCATTCTGGCATAGAATGTCAAACATTCAAATTAATATTGTGGTTTGTCGTCGTTGTTGTTCTTGTTCTTGTTCTTGTTGTTGTTGTTGTTGTTGTTGTTTTTCTATGTGGAACGTTTTTGGTTTTATTGTCGCGCGACAAGAGTGGTCAAATCGACTGCTCCAGTTGCAAATGCTGTGGCTCCAGTTCCATGTCCATGCCTATTTCCTTGTCCATGTCCATGTCGATGCCCATCAGCAGCCCCCCCTCGCTTGACTCTTCAGCTGTACATGTTGCACGGCTCGTGTGGCGCGCCTCGTGTTGCGCGCCTCGTGTTGCAGTTGAGAGCGTGTGAAAAGGAGCGAGTGAATTGTGTGCACATAATTTATTGCGCGTGCAGTCATTAAGAGTTTTTCCAGAATTAAGCGATCTGAACACACAGCCTGTGTGGACTGAGGATATTTTCCACACTATTGGCGACTCCTTGTGGCAGGCGCAATCAGCGTGCAGCGCATCGCATCGCATCGCCTTCGTCAGCTTGTTAATAATTTTTGCGCAAATAAATCGTAAATATTAATTTAATGACTTAATTCGACGGCACTCGCAAAAAAAAAAATCAAAACAAAACTGAAACTCAAATGGCAAGTGGAACGGATGCTGGAACTTGAATTGGGACTGGGCCACGTTCTGTGTGCACCATTGACCACCTGTAGCATCGTTGCATACACACACACACACACACACTTTGCTACTACAACGCATTTTGCCAATGGCCCGAAAATCAAAACAAACAACAAAATAGCAAAATTGTTGTTAATGTGCTTGTTTTGGTTGTTGTTGTTGTTGCTGTTGCTGCTGCTGCATTTTTATGAGCGCCGCAGGCTCAAGCGTTGTAAACAACTTTTATTGCACCAGCGAGGGAACTGCTGCAGCCGCCTCCTCCTCTTCCCACCGCCTTGCCACCAGCAATTCCCCCGTGCTTGCTCCCAATGAGCTGCTTTATGGCGTGAAACTATTTATTTGTAAGCGTATCAAAGAAGCTACAATAAAAACAGCAACAACAACGCGTACAAAAAAAAAAAGAAAAACAACAACAACAAAACACGAGACTACTAAAATTTGTTTTGACCATAAAAATGCAGTGCATAATTTTTGTTGTTTTGCGCCTGAAAATTGCGCAGACCTTCAGCGGCAGCGTTGACGACTGTTTTGTGCCTCAAATAAACTTATTGTTTGTATTTATAGACGGCAAATCTTGTCGCTGCAAAATGTATCTGTATCTGTATCTGTAGCTGTATCTGCAGTTGCAGCTGCGAACTGCTAACCGCAACTGCAACTAGTGCATCCTACATCCAACAGACAGACATTTGGGCGGCGCGAGGCAGACTCCCCAGTTTGCTTAGTCAGCGCATCAGACTGCGCTGCCACAGTTCAATAGTCTAAAATTTCACCAAAAACCAAATCAACACACACCAACACACACACACAAACACACACTAACACACACATATACAGATTTTAAGTGCGCACTGTGCCCATTTTGTGAGTGCTTAGTGAGTAATCGAGTAAATGTGAATGCGAATGCGAATGTGAATGTTTGTTGCTGGGCATTATTTGAATCATTCACACTTAGCCAATTAGAGTAAACAAAAAAAAATGCACTTATTGTGCTACGTATTTAGAAAATCTCTTCAACCAATACAACATATTTTTTTTTATACCAAAATTAAAGATTTATTGATTAAAAATGTTTAAAAGGAATACATAAATTAAGTTGCATATAGCGGGAAAAATATATTTCATTATCTGAACATAATTAAATGTTTTCAGATCAATGAAGTTCAAGGCAGAGAAAATTTTGACTTAGTATTTTCAGCACTATATTAAACTGAATACGGTTTTGGTAATTAAATTGAGAAGATTTCGGCAAAGATTACAAAATTTTTTAATATGTTTTTTTAGTGTTAAGTTTTGTTACTGTTTAGCTTCTGTATATATTTTATGGTTCTAAATTTTAATCCTTATAGTATATGTATATATATCTATTAGATTTTTATGTGTTTATTTGAATTAAGACTAAAATTGAGTGTTGTTGAAAATGGTACACAGAATTTACAACGATTAAGTAAAAGAGCAAAATCAACTTTATTATTTATTTTCCACTATTATTTGAAATTCTTTCTTTTTATCTAGTTTCTTTTGTTGTTTCTATATTTACTACATAAACTTTTATGCTGACTATTTTTTCATGTTACGGAAAACGTTTACATTTACAATATAGTTTTTACCTATTTTTTTCGTTATTTTTTTGAGTTTTCTAATCTACCGGAAATGCTGTTAAAATAGTTGCAATTAGCAATAAAGATAAAAAGGGAAAGAATTAAAGTGCCAAAGTTTGAAGCGGAAAGTTTAGCGCTTATTCGTGGTATTTATCTGTGTTGCTGATAATTTAGAAACTTTTCTGAATTATTTTTCCCCCCCCAAATAAAATCGGTAAATATGCAAGTTGTAACAATATTATCAGCGACAGTTGTTGTGGATGATATTTGCGTTTTCTTTGCAGGAAGAACTGTGTTCATTCAATGCTGATTGTCAACTTATGCAGGGCATTTCGAGGGGGGTGGTGGCAGAGGCAGGCAGAAGTTAATGCAGAAGAGCAGTACTAAGAGGAGAGGGGAGAGCAGAGCAGACTAGACTCCCGACACCGACAGACCAACTGACTGCCTGACTGTCTGCTTGTTTTTCATGCCGTCGCTTTTGATAGTTGCAAAAATAGAATTTTGTCGCTGATTTTAAGTATTTCGCGTGAAAACTACTACAACAAAACCCAGACGAGACGAGACGAGCCAGCAGACAACGAGGAAGCCAACAACAACAACAGCGGCAGCGGATAGAAAGGCAGCGACGACCCCAACACTGCAACAACAACAACAACAGCAACAAGAACCACAATTGACGTCGTCTTCTGTTTCTGCATCTGCACATTTTCTTCTTTATCTTCTGGCTGCTTCTCCCTGCTTCCTTCTCCCTGCTTCCTTCTGCCTTCTGCTCAATTGCAAATTTATGTGAATTGAGTCAATTTTTATGGTTTTAGCCAGAGTTGCTTAGTTGAGTTTTGGTTCTGTTTGTTTTGGTCTGGCTAACTGGCTGGCTCCTTACAGGACTTTGCGTCGTTTGACGGGCGTAAAGCGCACAACCGGAGCCATCGCTTTGCGCACTTGATGCCGCCTCCGATACCAATTGCCGGCAGCACGAGCACGAGCACGAGCACGTGATCGAGTGCGTCGCTGCCGCCGCTTGAGCCGTCGATAGCCGTAGAGCAGCTCAGCCACAAATGTCAGCGTTGCACTGCAAATGCCCACAATTAGAATGCCAAATGGTCCCGTCATATGCTCCGTGGTCAGCACGATTACGGTTTCGGCGAAATCGGGTCGCATCCTTGCGATGCGATTCAGATACGTATTATTGTAGCGGAAATCTGAATCGATCTTCTGTATAATGCCCACATCGCGCATATATCGAATGATCATGTTCATCTCGTAGAGAAATGGAAAGCCCGCTTTGGTTATCATCTGTATGGGACTGCTGAAGACGTTGTGGGTGAACGCATAGATGTCATCGGCATGGCGGCTCTGCATGATGAACATGCGACTGCTGAGTATGCAGCGCAATCCTTGCTCCACCGCAATTAGATTCTCCGCTTGCGGATGAAAGGATCGGGTGTAATTGTATGTGTTGAATATCCACATGTCATCCTCGAACCAATCTCTGCTCTCCTCCACGCCACCAAAAGGTATGCCCGCTGCCACCACCTCCTCCAGCGCGTCCAGTTGATGCAGCAAACCCGGATCCTGAAACGTGGCTATCAGCTTGGATGTATAAATGGCGACCACATTCAGCCCATACAGCGACAGCATCAGAAACAAAATTCGTGTCGCATCACAAATGGGTCGCTCCTGCACAGCGACGCACAAGGATACGGCCAAAGCATTAATTGCGGTTAGGCTCAGTTGCTGGTAGTACGGTGGCTCCGGCAGCAGTGTGACCAAGGCATACCACAGCAGCCAACTGATTAGGAGCACCACCAGAAAGGCCGCCCAAATGTATATCTTGAAGATGCCAACCATTGCCTGCCAGGGCGGTCGAGCGTCGGCCAGCTGGATGAACCACGTGTGCGCATCCTGCAGATAGGTATCAGTGCCCCAGAACCTACCGATCACCTCATTGTCCGGATAGAAACCGCCCAAGATGAAATCGCACTCGCCACTAGACAGCTTGCCCAGCAGACCATTCCAGTTACCCGCCTCGTCCGGTTCACCACGCGAATCCTTGATGCAAGTTTGATTTGTCTGCAAAAGAAATCCATTTTTTGTGATGTGATAAAAAACGAATTCAAGCATTAATCCTCTGTGATTATGCCCACCTCAAACTTCAATCGATTGCGCATGAAGCCCAAGATTCGCATCTCGATCCCAATGATGCAATCCTCCTCGACGAAGGGCGCCGCAATGGCAGCGCACACGAAGAAGGTGCAGTTTCTCGGACTGAATCCGCTTATGTAATCCTGCATGGCCACCTGCACGGCATGTGCGGATGGATGCAACTGTTCGCTGTTGCAGTGTCCAACCGTTTGGATGCTCGACACGCGACAGTCGACGTTGCTGTAGTAATCATTGACAATCAGATTGTAATCTGTGGGTGAGTCGGCAAAGAGGAGCGCCACACGATGCACATAGAATTCGGTGCGAAATAGGCTGAAGATGGATGTGGCCACCGAGAAGGGTTTATCCATCATCTCATCATTGTGATAGAGCACCAGGAATCGTGCGCCCGGATTCCAGGAGCGATTCTTGCTCACATAATCGGCCAGCAGACTGCGCAGATGCGTCAGGCTGTCCACAACGAACACATAGTTATCCGCCAGCAGCAGTTCCCCAAAGAATTTGGAGGGCTCATCGTAATCCGAGATCACACGCAGCTGAAAGTATTCGCGTGTTGGTGGCGCCTCCGCATCGCTGATGGCCTCATTGATGCGCTTGCTGAAGCCCTCCTGGATCTGTGCAGCGGCCATGGACATGTTGACGGCATTCATCAGCATCAGATTGTAGGAGCGTGTGAAACGCTCCAGCGGATTGCGATAGAAGAAGATCTGGGCAAAGCTGTCCAAACAATCGACGCCCACCTGCCAAGACTCTGGAGCCACATCCTTGGCGGGCAGCATATAGATAACCATATTGGCTGACTCATTCGATGGATTCACAATGCCATAGCCACCAATCGGCAGCAGCAACAACAAAAACAACAACAACCAAAGTGGCAACTGCACTTTTTTAGCCATTGCCAACAATTTTTGACCACATTTGCTGACGTTGTTCGAGCAACTGAAAATCCAAACTCCAAACTCCTCTCGCATGGCAATTTGTTTGTTGTGGGCTGATTTTGGCACCCTACAATTATCCAGCACATCGTTAGCAATATATATATATATATATATAATATATATAATTTATATATACACTTGATGTAATAAATACTTTTCATTTGGGTATACATTTTATTTATGGGCAGCAAGAAATTTATTTTCTGGCATTCAAATAATTGGCATCTTTTCTTAAGTTATTTATTTTTGTAGTTTCTTAAGAAATTTATTGACTGAATTTTATGTACATAAATTATACCTTATATGTTACCCAATTTAGTTTTCAATATTTATATTTTTAATTGTGCTTTCTCATTTCTTATTTATTTGTTACATTAAAATTTATTTATTTATTTTATTTCGATTTATTATTATATGATATAATATAATTATATATAATATAATATATAATTTTTAATATATTTATTTTTCACTTATTTTTAATTGTGCTTCCTCATTTTTTATTAGATTTATGATTTCTTTTTTTATTACACTAAAATTTATTTATTTTTTTCGATTCCCGATTTATTATTATATGATAATAAATATTGCTTAAACATATTTTTAAGCTGAAATCTACATTATTTTTTATAGAGTTATAATTTTTAGAATTTTTTTTCGTTAAGTTTCCTTAACTAAATTTATTTTTTTTACAATTAATGTATATTATTTTGTTTAAGTATATTTACTAAAATTAATTTATTTACAAGTCTTTTTAAATATAATTTGAGCGAGAGCATTTAAAATTCGATCATAATTGAAGGGATTACAACAATATCTGTGTGTGTGTGTATGCCTGTGTGCATGTGTGTGTGTGTCTGTCTGTGTGTGTCTGTCTGTGTGTGTGATTCTTAGTTCACACATGATGTTTGCGTTATATAATTGACTGCTGTCATCAGGCGAGCAACAACAGCAACAATAATTGTAATAACAACAACAGCAACAACAACAATAACAAGAACATCATTAAAAGCACTTGCAACTGCAACTGCAACATGCGAGCCTTAAATTAAAGCAAATATTTGCGCAGTCGTTGCGGCGCCAAAACTGAAAATGGCCGCCGAACAATGGATGAGTGCATTAAAACACTCTATCAAACAGTTGGGAAGCTTTTGGCGTTGTGGCCAACAACGATATGCAGCGGGTGGCATGGGCAAATGGTGGCATGGGGCATGGCAGCCATTGGCAAATGGCATTTGGCCGGAAGTAGCCGGTCATAAAACTTGAGATGACCGGCCAAAAGCCAAGCCAATGAGTCACTTTATTGCAATGGCGCTGCCGGCGCTTCCTGTTGCCAACACACACACACACCTACACACACACACACACACACACATACTTACGCATTTGTGTGGGTGTGTTGTTAGCACATTTGTCATTAAATAAAAAATGTGCACATTTATTTCGCATTTAATTACTAATCGCATTTGCTGGCCAAGAAGATCGAGACAAGCAATGAATGATGAGATGGCCAGATGGGAGATGTGAGATAAAACCAGTCATGCACTTGGACTCAATGTTGCAAGCACATTGTGGCAAGCAGCAGCAGCAGCGCCAGTTGCCAAGGGCGCTCTGACTCAACAAATTGCGTGTGATAATTTAGTGTCATGATTCTTAACATTGGGGCATCAAAGGCGGACTGAATCCGCCCTAAACTCACACCAGATAACCATCCCAGTCCCTTCGTCCCTTTTCCCCCTTTGTCTGTCTTTTGCACTAATTCTTCACTTCGACTTGCTTGTGGCAGATTTGTGATGAAATTGAACAACTCAACGCCACTGACAATTCTGTTCTCGATGCCTGTGGCACGTCAGATTTACTACAATCAGACAGGTAAGTTGAAGTTGCCGCTTTCCGGTTGCCGCCTTAATATCTTCTTCTTCTTCTTCATCTTCTTCAACAACATCATCACAGCGAACGTGCTGCGCTTGGCAAAGGGACCCACCTTGGGCAGACTCATCATGCCCTGCGCCCTGCGCGGCCAATACGATCTGTTTGTCCAGGCGCGCCAGGGCGGTGCCCTCAAGCTGGAGGCACAGGCCAAGCATCCGCATCAGAGTTGGCCCCTACTCAATCACACACATCGCATCCAGATTCGCACCCAGAATCGTGTGCGCAAGCGTCAGCTGATTGTCAAATGGGAGCGAAGGTAAGTCTCCAGATCATATATATATATATATATATATATATAGTCAATTTCCTGACTTCTTTTAGCAAATTTGATTACCATGCGATGCACTATTGCCTGGTAATTCAGCGCACTGGCACACTCAGCTCCAACTCCTCTCCGACCCCCTCGGGTGGTGGCCAGGACTTTGCCAGCTTCTGTGAGGCTGTCTATGCTTACACCAGGCAGCAGCAGCAGACGCATTCGCGTGCCGCCTCGGGCACCTGCTCGGCGGGCAGCGGCAATATGCTGGATCTGGTTTGGTCGCGTGCACCGAAACGTGCCCGTCACCTTAATCCGCGCCACAGTCTGCACATTGTGTGCACCGGCGCTCGGACACAGCAGCAGCTGCGTGGCCTGCAGCCCAACAGCAGCTATCGCCTGCAGCTCTTCGGAGTGCATCAGCGGCTGCAGAATCTGACGCTGACGCTGGCCAGCAGCCAGGTGCACTTTAATCGCACGCAACCGACGGCGCTGCGGGAGCAGGCGCTGTCGCTGCTGAAGATTGGCGGGTTGCACGGTGTGCAGGTGTATAGCTTCAAGGTGCCGACGACCACGCCCCCGCCCCATTTTATACGGTATTTGCTGTTGCCGTGCGCGGGCAGCGAGATACGAGTGAAACTGCTGCGTCAGCATCGGCTGGTGGCCAACGTGGGTGACATCTACTCCCCGACGTACATCAAGCTGGAGGGCGTCACGCCCGGCGAACGGTATCTCATGCGTTTCGAGCCCAGCAACGAGGACGAAGCGTTGCGTGCCCAAAAAGTGCGAGTAAGTTTTTTTTTTTTGGATTGCCGCAAAATGCTGAGTAATCTGTTTTTATTTTGCATCCTTTGTTGGCAGCTGGCTTTGAGCAGTGAGCGCCAGTTCCGGGATCTGGCCGAGCTGCCCGAGAACATAACGGTATTCGATGTACGCACTCGCTGCACCAGCACAACAATCGCCTGGCACGGCTCACCGGATGAGCGAGCCTTGAGGTGGGTTTAAAAAACAAAAACAAAAACAAAAAAAACGAGATTTTTTGGTAATTGCTTTTTTAGCTGAACCTTAAATTTAATTGAGTTTTAATTGAAATTGAGGGCGCATTTATTATATATATATATATATTTATTTTTACCGTTAGCTACTGCGTGATTGTCTTTAATCTGCCGCCACGCAGCGTTGTCGACTACACCAATTATTGCATGGACTTTGGGGCACTGCGGATAACGCAGCACAAGAACTTCAAATATATACGTTGTCGCGAGAAGCAGACCAGGTGAGAGGGGGGGAGTGGAAAAAGAGATTTAATACCCAACCAAAAAAATAAAAAAAATGCATATATATTTTTCGCATTTTGCAGCAACGTGGATAAGCTGGAAACGGAGACCATACTCAGTCTGACGCCCGGCGACAGTTATTTGATCTATGTGACCGCCAATCTGAGTGTGGGGAAACCGTTGCCCTATCAGACGCTAACGGTGCACATGGGCACCCAGTGCATGGATGTGGAGTCGCAGGAGCAGCCCGAATACTACTAGGCCCAATGCCCAAAGCATTTTGTCCCAAAAAAAAAAACAAAAATGGAAAAAAAAACAAACTTGATAAATGAAAAACTATCCGTCGTTGTAAAGCTACCTAATCCACAAAAACTAAACTAAACTAAACTAAACTAAAATAATCTATGCAATACCAGAAAATACTATAACTATGCGGGTTTTTGCGCTAAGCATAAAAGACTATATTATATAGATCATATATATATATATATATATATTTATATATGTATATATGCATATGGCAAACAAATAGCTGTTTACTTTGTGTGTGTGTGTGCGTGTGTGCTTGTGTATGTTTTGAGTTTGCCAATAAATTCCAAGTATTTTTTTTAATTTTTTGTAATTAGCTTTAAATGTTTATTTTTTTGTTTGCGATTGTGTTTTGTGTGTGTTCATTGTTTAAAATCATGAAGCGATTTTTAATTTAGTTTATAAGCAATTAGATTTTATTTAGCGCTAGGCTTTTGCTGTTAAGTTTACCACAATTAAATTTGTATTTTTTATATACCTTAAATATAAAAATAATTTAGCTAAGTTTACTAATATTATATGATGCTAGATATACTTGTGTGTGTGTGTGTGTGTGATTGTGTGTGTGTGTTGAAGCATTGTATTTTTTGAAGCAACTTAAACATCTATGCAACAACTGAAGGAATATAAATAATAATAATGTGGACAATAAAATGTGCTATGCGGAAATTCAATTGGCCAACGCATATTTAAAATATTTGCCGAAATATATTGTATGAATAAATAATTCAACGAATAAAGAAAACAATTTGCAATTATAATATCGAGCTATTTTTATAATAATATGCATCTCACCTGCCTTGAGAAAAAAAAACTAGTTTTAGGAATAGAGATAAATTCCAGATCAGAGTCAATATAACCCATACAAAATAAAACATTTAAATTGTATATGCATCCATAAATATATTATATGCTTTGACATACTATTATTATCATAGGTATATAATAATTTCCAAAAACTTAGCGATCGAAATGCGAATTTTATTCGCTTAATTTCTTATGATTATGTGAACACACCAAATGAGCCATAATATTGGTTGTTATATAGCAATAAGAAGAAAGGTAAGCGATTGATAAGAGCTAGTGATATCTGGCTATAATCATTAACTAACTGTTAGCCATACAACAAACGACGTACAGCCAACAGCGTATAACGGTAGCAGGTGGCAACTGCCACATATTGAGTTGTCAGTCAAATATAAATCGCTGCACTTGACGCACGAATCTGTTCTAAAATACATTGCATACTTTTAGGGTTTGGTTATTAAATGGATTATTCGGCTGTGTTCATCGAGGATACTGAAATATTTGCTGTGAACGCTTCAGAATTGTATAAAATCTGTGAATCACAAAGAATCATATTTGTGTCCCTAACGTCCGTGATATTTTTCTGCTCCTTCCTGGGCAACGTGTGCAGCCTCTATGTGAACTCCAGACGACAACTGCGTCCATTCTTTCGCTGCTGCCTCATCTCGCTGGGCTGCAGCGATCTCTTCTACAGCATCAACTTTATGAGCAACAACATTAGTTATTTCAGTGACGAGTACCTGGAAGTTTGGGTTAGTCTCTAATCTATATTAATACAAAATATCTATATCTATTTTTATTTTTTATTTTTAAATAATTTTTTTGCAGACGCTTGGCTCATTTATGTGCCATTTATCGCCATTTGTCAACTCGTTAACTGTTTTATCGGGCAGCATGATACTTGTGGCCATAGCCTTCGATCGATATATATCCATAAGATGTGCTGTCACATGCAATTGGGATCCTGGGTGTAAATTCTGCTTCATCTGCATTGGCGGCATTTGGATAACTTGTGTTGGTTTGGCATCGCCATTATTATTTATCTACAAGGCTTTCTACGTCAGGGTTAGGACTGAGGATGGAGCAGAATTTAGAGCCATCATGTGCCTCTCCATAAGGGTAAGTTGGAACCGATTGTCAGCAACATATAAGGCTAATACTCAGCTTAAAGTACAAATCAAAGATTTGAGATTTCGATATAATCAATACGCAAATATATTTCACTATTAACTTATTTTAACTTAATTAATTAAGTATTCAATAATTTCCAATAACTTTGCGATAAATGCGAATTTTAATCGCTCAATTTTTTATGATTATGTGAACCAAACAAATGACCCTTAATATTGGTGGTTATATATATTCTGCCACATAAAATCTGACACATGTCGAGCTCCCAAATGCGATCGCTAATCGCCTCATCGCCGCATCGCGTGTGGGATTCACCAGTGCAAAAATGTTGCGACAGCGGATAACAATCAGATGGCTAGAACGCATAAGCGATTGATAAGAGCCAGTGATAACTGGCTATAATCATTAACCAAATGTTAACCAGACATCGAACAAGGTACAACGTACAGCGAACAGCGTCTAACGGTAGCAGGTGGCAACTGCCGCACACTCAGTTGTCAGTCAAATATAAATCGTTGAACTTGACGCACGAATCTGTTCTCAAAAACGTTGCATACTTTTGGGGCTGAGCATTAAATGGGTTCGAGGGCTATAATCGTCGAGCATTCCGATGTACTTACTGTGAATGCTACGGATTTGTATAAAATAAGTGAAAAACAAAAAATCACATTTGCGTCACTGATGTCCGTAATATTTGTATGCTCCTTGCTGGGCAACGTGAGCAGTCTCTATGTCAACTTCAGACGCAAACTGCGTCCTTTCTTTCGCTGCTGCCTCATCTCGCTGGCCTGCAGCGATCTAATCTTCAGCATTAATTTCGTCAACAACAACATTGGCTATTTCAGATACGAATTCATGGAAATTTGGGTTAGTTTTATAAACTCCAATCTACATTCATTAATTAACATATACCGACAAAATGCTAGTTTATATTAAAAGTCAACTATTTTTAGACATTTGGCGTATTCATGTGCCAATTTGTGCCATTTGTCAATACGTTAACTATTTTGTCGAGCAGCCTGATACTTGTGGCCATTGCCTTGGACCGCTATATGATCATAAGACGTGCGGCGAAATGCATTTGGAATCCCGGGCTTAAATTCTGCATCATCTGCATTGGCGTCATTTGGCTAATTTGTATTGGCTGCGCATCCCCAATGTTTACCGTCTACAAGGCCTATCCAGTCCAAGTGAGGATTGAGAATGAATTTTATATAGCCGTCATGTGCCTGGGCAAAAGGGTGAGCTTGCACTGATTGTCAGCAATATATTAGACTAGTTTTTATTGAAAGAATTGTTTGGTTTTATTTTTATTTATTGTGATTCTTAAATGTCGGCAGGTTGACTCGGTCTGATATGATATGAGGTGCATATAATAATCATTTTTTTCTTGGTATTTTATGAATATTAATTATATATAATCTGCATAGTTGGTTATCAGCTTGCTAGATTTGTAACAAGCTGCGTATAAGCCTTAACATGCTGTTGACTATCTTATCAGCTGAAACAATGTCCACTTCTATTTATGATTTATTTCTATACACAGAGCCAAGTTGGAGTCTACAATCTCGTGTCTCTCTGCCTCATCTTTGCGCCGTGTCTTGTGGCCTTTGTGTTCCTCAACGTGACCATTGCCAGCCAGTTGTGGCAGCGACGTCATCATCATCGCAATCATCAACAGCAAGAGCAACAGCAGCGACCTAATGGGGCACGCAGTGTGTATCGGCTGAGCAAGCCAGAGACAGCGTATGCCATGATGACTGCCTTCAGTGTGGCTGCCTCCGTCGATAGGAATACAGCAGCCACAATGCCACCGTTGCAGCTGCCACAGCCGGCGCTGCCCGAGAAGCTGAGTCCTGCGGCAGCGGCTCGCTTGGCACGTCATCAACGCATGGTCCGCGTGGTGATGCTAATGATTGGCATCTTTATATTCTTACGCCTGCCCACGTGGGTTTTTCTGCTGATGCGGCTTTACGGAGCCTTTTCCTCATCCATCAGCTATCTTTTCTACTTCACTTTGGGTCTGTTGAACTTGTTGAGCTGTGTACTAAATCCGCTCTTTTACACCTTCCCCACGCAAGCCATCAATTTGCTGTCGTGGCTCAAGGAGAAGATCTGCTGTGTGAGGAAAACGCAAAAGGATTCAGATGTGGCTATGCCCACGGATTCGTGTAAGCAGCACAAAGGATGCTTCTGCTTTGGATTGCAGGCCACCTTGCGATGCTCTTTGAAATCTAAACGGCCAGCGAATCCCGTTCAATTGGCAGCTCCTCCTGTAGTCGGCAGCCTGTCAACATCCACTGAATTTAAAGGCGACATATTCACCATTTACACAGAGGACTCGATACAGTCGACGAAATCAGTTGAATCCTCTGCCAAATCGAGCTGATGCAAAGTGCGTCATCAATCATAGATTGCCTGTTTTTGCTGATTGATTGATTAATGTGAAGCAATGATTTTGTTGTTGTTGACAATCAGCGTTTTCGAGCAAGGTGTCAAAGTTCAAGCATTTACTGATACGAAGATTATTCTTCGAGCATTGTATATATTCTGTAAATAAACAATAATAATACAAAAAACATGACGGGTTTTAAATATAATAAATAGTTTTACACAACTAAATCTCAGAATAATATGAGACTTTAAGCATACAAAATACAGGATAAGCATTGATTTTCATGTCCTCTTTATTTCCCATAATATAGTTTTGAAAAACGTGCTAATATTCACTAATAATGTTACAATTAATTATAAACAAATGCGTGCATATCCATAGCAATTTGTATAATAATATATAAAACAATTTCCGCTCTTTAAACAATAGTTCTTGACATGTTTCGAGATAAGCATCATTCTAATTAATGTCAAAAGTTGCTGATGCGCAGAGGCAACTGCAAAACGATTTATCACGCTCCTATTGTAAATTTAATTAAACGAGCGTAACGAAAGCTTACTCTCTTTCTCTCTCTCACTCACTCTCTCGCTCTCTTTCGCTCTCTCTCTCTCCAAGTCTCTGTGTGCATTTGCCAGCTGTTTGGCGCTCGCATGCTTGACTCAAAAGCTGCATTCGATTTGGTTGCTATCGTCTTAGTTCAGTTGTTGATGGCGCATCGTGCAGAGCAGTTGGTTTGAAGCTTTTTGGCTGGCTAGAGACGGAAGCGCGATTTGGACGGACAGTTAAACCGATAAAAGGCAGCCAATCGGGTGAAATCTACGACAAAGACAAAAACAACAACAACGGTTCGTCGCGTCTCTTCTTCAATCAGTGTTCGCTTGTGTGTGTGTGTGTATGTGTGTGTTTGCTTGCGGTATTTCAGCGCATGCCAAAAGTGTGTAAGAAAATTAATGAGAAAATTGTAAAATAAATCATAATACAATAATAATAATAATACAAATCAAGCCAAGCGAAATGTAAATAAATGAGGCCAAACGACAAAAGAGAGTCTCGAATTATGGCACAAACTTGTCTATAAATAGCGTTGAATGAACATAAAGGAAAGAAAAAGTGTCTAAGAACCAAAATCGCAACAAAGAACCGAAAGTTCAAATACAATTCAACATTAGCTGTAAACAGGTAAAAATCGCATTTAAATTAAAACTAAACCATTTTTGTAAGTCAAAAATGTAAACCAGTTGCGTTTGTTACACATACCAAAATTAAGTAAAACAAAAACATGATCACAGAAAAACAAAAACAAAAAAACACGTTAGCGCTTTTCACTTGGCCAATTCCAATACTCGTCCATAACGCATGCGCAACGGTTTGAAGAAAAAAAAAGCTGTACAGCTTTAGTTGGCTTGCAAAATCTGAATTACGGTATGCCTGCGTGTCTGTCTGTCTGCGTGTCCGTCTGTTGGTCTGTCGGTCTGTCTGCCTGACAAGTTCGTCAACGCAGCTGTTGTTTCACTTTTCTTCTTTAGCTGTCAAACAACCGTTTCAATTGACAGACATTCTAAAGCTCTTCCGCTCGCCCTCTCGTTCTCTCTCTCTCTCTATATCTGCCTCCCTCTTTCTTTCGGCATCTTTCCCTCTCGCTCGCTCTTGCACGCGTGCTCTCTTTTGAACAATCGATCGTTTGTCATACGCAAGACTTCTTTTGGGCCTGGTTACGCACCGCTTTCATTTGTTTCAGCCGCCTTTGGCATTATTCTGCCTGTTCTTGTTTTCTATTTTCTGTTGCGGTTTCTGTTTCTCACTGACTTCTTTCTCATTCATTAGCTGCATACTTAATTAGCTAACTTTAACCAAAATTTGAATATATATTTATATATAGGACGGCCTGCCTGAGCCACGTTTAACCACATTACACGTTCTGTAAAATACTTGAATGACAATCAAAAAATTCAAATAATAAATCCCATTTTAATGTAGAAGCTGTGTTAAATACGTGACAAACATTTGAATTTCATAAAAGTAAAGTGTGGATATTTTTTAATTCCGTGTGAGCAATTCTCTTAAATAGAAACTCTAATCTTGGATCGCAGAAGCCTCATTATGCGCACAAAATTTGCATGCTATTGTGTATTGCGATATTAAGTAGAATTTAACACTCCCTTCCAACTCGTAGAATGTTTAACAGATATATAAAATATTGGGATTTATTTGCCTTTGTTTGCAGCAGATTTTATTTTTTGTATGCATGTGGAAAAGTGCCTTTGGGCCGTCTCACGCCACGAAAATTACTTTCGTTTTCTATCTGACTCTTAATTATTATAAAACCAGAAAAAAGAGTTAAGAGATAATCATTGCAAGCAGCAAGACAACTGTGCCGTTATTTAATACAAACAAAAGCAACAACAACAGCTGCATAATCGGCACTCAAGCCAAAGTGTGGAACTGGGCTCAGTTTGGTATTTAGCACATTTCTCCAAACAGCAATTTTTTTAAATTAAAAAAAAAATATATTTATAATTTCTAAAGAAAGTGAAAGTTTGGTTTTTTTTTTTTTGGGTGAACCAAATTTTTGATTGCGTTGCGGTGCGTTTTTTTGTTGTTGTTGGATTTTTGGAGGTAATTGCCAGCCCCAAGGCGCGTGCATTAAATAAACAATGAAAGAACTGACTGTCAGAGAAAGACTTCAAGAGAGAGAGAGAGAGAGAGAGAGAGAGAGAAAGAGAGAGAGAGAGTGAAAGAGACAGGCAGCACATACTTTGAGGCATAACATTTATTTAAAATATGCTTTGTTTTTTTTTTTGTGTTCATAATGGTATTTGGCTTGACCTCTTGGGCATAACTCTAAATCTTATGCCCCTAACCTTGCCCAAAACCCAAAAAAAAAAAACGCTTCCAACTAGAAACTTGTTTTTTGTGTGGGTCTGTTTTTTGTTATGGGAAAATTTACGTTTTTTTCCCCAGCCGCCCATTGAACTCGGGCTTTTGTGTTTTCTTCATGGCGCAGACACTTTCGATTTTCGCACAAAATGAAATCACAAATCTCAAAAGCAGAAAACACACAATTTACAATAAAAAGTTGAGCGTAATTTCGCCTACCCTCCCCCCCCCACCACACACATTTCTTTTATTTTCCTCTCTCTCTCTCTTTTCCCATTTAACTGTGGACCCTACTACTTATTTCTTATTACACGCCATCTCGCCGTTGACGATTTCACTCGCTGTCTTCGTCAAGGGGCCAATGTACCGCACCATTCCATGCCTCACCCACTTCCCCTGCCCCCCCGTCGCGTGTACCCCTTTCAAAAAGCGTAACGCGAACGCAACTGCCGCTCTTCAGACTGGCCGTCTATGCCAATTACCAATTACCATGCGAGTGCGCAAATGTTGTGCGGCATTGAGACACACACCTCGACACCATCCGACCCCCCACCCTTTTTGATTCACACTGGCCTACACCGACCTCTCCATTGGCAGTGTGACTACATTGACTACATTGAAATTATGCATAATAAACACACACACACAAATGGTCTTAAGGTTATCACAACAGATGCCACAAAACAACTTACAAAAAAAAAAAAAACTAAAAACAACAAAAATTAAGTTAGTTGTTAGATTTTGGGTGGTGTCATGTGATGATGATCCGTTGAGGGCTTAAAAGAGGTTCAGGTTGGCATTGTGTATAAGAAAAAAAAAACAAATTATATATGTTTATATGTCTGACTAACCCAAATCAAGGTTACTCAAACACAAAATGAGAAAGTAAATCAAATGAAAACTTGTTGAAATTATAATTTAAATAAATTAAAGAATTCTAGCATACAAATACATACAATTTAAATATATATACATATTTTAAATAATATTAAAGTCAAGTCTAAAGGGCCTAATGAGGGGCAATAGTGTCGAAATTTGATAGCTCTTAAAAATATGACATTGCGCAAGGTTAATTTTTATTTAATACAACTAAATAAAATTGTTGAATCGAATTTGTCGTTGAGAAAATTTCACACAACCAAATATATATGTATTTACATACAAGTATATATATATATATATATATATATACTTGTATATATATATATTTAGCTATAACAAAAGTATGTCATTAATTGCCGGACATTGCCAGTCCCCGAGCTGTAGACCGCAATCCAATTTAGAGACATTGTTGGCTGAAACGTGAATTTTAATTAACTGGGAATCGAGTGCTTGTTTATTGTTTGTTTATTTCAAAGCGCTTTGCTAAATAAACAAACATTCGCACAATGTTCCACATTTCATTTTGGGGCAGACGCTTTAAGCTGGATGAGCCACACTTCATCAGAACTAACCCTGAACGGAGTATATTTATTTTTATTTCTGATTGATTTAACCAAATAAACAGAGTTGTCCGTTTTGCCCAATTTTATGTTCAACACGACATTTCCCATACGAACAGTTATTCGATTTACTGTGTCTAATTCCGGCAACGCTTTTTGGGGGGGTTAAAGCCAGATCAATATGTCAATTCGAGGACGTGGTACGTGCATCAGAAGTTTGACAGCACTTAAAAACTCGTTAGCTGTAAAATGTCAGCCATGTTTAAGCGACCACAACACATCAGCATGTGTGTGGGAGTGTGTGTGTGTGTATGTGTGTGTGTGTGTGTGTGTGTGTGTGTGGATACAGATGCAGTCAACCGTTAATGGCCATTAGAGGCAACTGCAACTGCAAAAGCATCTCTTTTGCTAAACTGCTGTGATTTATGGGTTATTTGTATGGTTTATCCCTCACTTTTGCCATATATTTTGCTCTGGATTTGGTCTTGTTAAAGTCAACAAAGTGCAAACAAAAAAAAAAAACCAACAGCTTTAAATTGTCTGCTTTTATTACAGCGGCCAAAGATTAAAATTCTTCTCTTTCTTTTGTGTTTTATCAGCATTTTTTATTCGCCTCAAGATTGCTTTCGAAATTGAAATTCCTTCAGCTTGGTTGTTGATTTTATCGCGTTATTGGTTTCAGTTTGTTGATCTACACATTTTTTTTATATTTATTAAGTGTATGTTTTGTACAATTTTTTAAATCCTTATCATTTTTTTAAGCTTTAATTTTTTAAGTTTATCTGGAATGCATTTATTATATTTTCTTTGTTTATAATAATAACAAACATTCATAAAAACGTGATTCAGTTGTTGTTATTGATAAGGCATTGTTTTTGTACCAGCTTTCAAGAATACTTGATTTTTATTTCAGTTGTTTAAAAGTGTTCTTAAGAATTCTATCAAATTTTAACTCTTTCTTTTAAGTTTTTTTTTTAACCATTTAACATCAATTTATTCACGTAAAAACTGATTATTAAACTTGTTTTGGCTAACTGCAAACCAGTTTTAAAGTATTCATCAACTTAGGCAAGTTTTTGCCACATATTTTATTTGTTTTGCCACATTGTTTACAATCTCTGAAGTCCATAAGACATGTCAACAAAGTTGCAATAAAATTTAAATTGTTAGCTTTATGCTTTGAGAAACGGGAAAAATTTGACATTTTCATAAGGGCGTATTAAAATATTGATGACAGGTCAATAAAGGAGGGCATCAATATATGTATTATATATATATATATGTATGTATATCCCTTACTGTTTACGATTTATAAACGAGTTTAACATAATAATGACTGTGCATCTTTCCATTTCATTTTCGGTTTTTGTGTAACCCATAATAAATGTAGGTCAAGTGGTGCTACCTGCCTATTGAACTGGCTGAGCCGGCGACGCAGACGAGACACTGTGGTGCTGCTGGTGGTGCCGGTGTTGATGCTGGTCGTTGTGGTGGCCGTGCCACAATTATGACACAGACAATGCCACAGAAGAGATGGCAATTTTGCTGGCTCATTGCGGCACTTGCCGCTGTTGCAGCGCTAACAGTAACCGAAGGTAAGTGCACCAAAGATTTCTTCTTTCCAGCATCTTTTTTACTGTTAAATTCTCTCTGAATTCTAACAGCTTTGCCGTTTCTGTACACAAACGCAAGGGCGCCCATAAATTGGACGCTGCCGACGCTAGACGATTGGCCAGTGGAGGCGCAACCGCGCAGCATTGTGCCCCATGTGGAGCTCAAGTATCATGAGAATCGCACAAATAGCGAACCCTCCGAGAGCGATACTGAGTTCCTGGAACGTTTGCGTACGATGCGTAGGAATCGGACATCGGCTAGGATGCTGTGGTACGATGCCGCCGCTGGAGATGGACTCACGTATCCGCCATTTGTGGATAAGGCCCTCAAGCTGTTCAATCTGAAGCAGGTGGCCTTTGAGATTGAGAACAGTGTGCTGTCCAAGGTGTCGTGCACGGCGTGTAAGGCGGGCGCCGGATTGCTGCAGCACTACATTAAGTCGGGCAAAACCGAGGCGGAGCTGATGAAAATGATTGCCCAATATTGCACAAATCTGGCCATTCAGAGTCCTCGCGTCTGCGAGGGAGTCGCCCATCTGTTTGGCAGCGAACTGATCTATGTGCTGCAGCGCGTCAATTTGGGACCCGATGAGCTGTGCAGCTTCATCATTGGCGACGGCTGCGGCGATGTCTACAATCCGTATCACGAATGGGAGGTTATATTTCCGCCGGTGCCAAAGCCACCACGTCTCTCCGACCTGCCCATGCCGATGGAGGCGGCTCCGTTCTTTAAGGTGCTGCACATCTCCGACACCCACTACGATCCCCATTATGTGGAGGGCTCCAATGCGGATTGCAATGAGCCCCTGTGCTGTCGCTTGAGCAGCGGTCGTCCGGCGAATCCCAATGCAGCTGCTGGCAAGTGGGGAGATTACCGTAAATGCGATACGCCGAAGCGTACCGTGGACAACATGCTCGCCCATATCGCTGAGACGCACAAGGACGTCGACTATATACTCTGGACGGGTGATCTGCCGCCGCACGATGTGTGGAACCAAACGAAACAGGAGAATCTCGAGATTATCAAGGAGACCGTCAAGCAAATGACAGAGAAATTCCCCGGTGTGCCCATATTTCCCGCACTGGGCAATCACGAAAGTGCACCGGTAAACAGTTTTCCACCACCCTATGTTAATCAGGTGGACATCTCCATTAATTGGCTGTATGACGAACTGGATGTCCAATGGCGTCGCTGGCTGCCGCAGAGCGTCTCCCACACGGTGCGACGTGGCGCCTTCTATTCGGTCCTGGTGCGTCCAGGCTTTCGCATCATATCCCTCAACATGAACTATTGCAACAACAAGAACTGGTGGCTCCTACTCAACTCCACAGATCCCGCAACTGAGCTGCAATGGTAAATTGCGTCTTATTACTTTTAAAGCCGTTTAATCACTAACCAATCCATATTTAGGTTCATCTATGAGCTGCAGAGCGCCGAGTTCTCCAATGAGAAGGTTCATGTCATTGGTCACATTCCACCAGGTCATTCGGATTGCCTGAAGGTCTGGTCCCGCAATTTCTACAAGATTATTTCGCGCTATGAGAGCACGATTACCGCCCAGTTTTACGGACACACCCATTTCGATGAGTTCGAAATGTTTTACGATCCACATGATCTGAGTAAGTTTAAATAACATTTCAATCGATATATTTCCTAATTTTAAATAATATTTATTTTATTTTCTTAGCGCATCCCAATAGCATTGCCTACATAGGACCCTCAGTGTCGCCCTACTACGATCTGAATCCCGGATATCGTATTTACTATGTAAGATCAAGTATTATTTGAATATGAATGTCTCTGATTTTTCATATATATATAGCATTATTTTAGTTGTTATTAGGCAGATTTCAGAGTCTCAGCAGTTTCAGTTAGTAGGTCTAGGAATATGTATAACCACCTAAAATTATTTAATTATTTATTCACTTATATTATATTTTATTTTTTAATCTTAGGTGGATGGTGATCACGATACAACAACGCGACTGGTCATAGATCACGAGTCATGGATTATGAATCTGAAGGAGGCCAATCTGTATGGTTATCCGATTTGGTATAAGCTATATACGGCCAGGGCTGCATACAATATGAAGGCTCTACGGCCCAGCGATTGGGATAAGTTGCTCAACGAACTGACCGACAATCAGGAGCTCTTTGAGATGTACTACAAGTAAGTAGAATAACACAGATTTTGGTATATATATTTATATATATATATTTTGCTCTAGAAATTACTGGAAAAACTCACCGGCTCGACCCACATGCGATGCGGAGTGCAAGAAGAGGATGCTCTGCGATTGCAAGAGTGGTCGATCCCATGATCGTCGCCACTTCTGTGCGGATGTCGAGTCCAAGATCGATGAGGGCTCCTCAAAGTCATGGAAGTCGTGGTTCTATCGTGGATTGACCAATTCGTATGTATCGTTTTTTGAGTGATTAAATAATCAGCTTCATCTTTTGCTTGTTGTTTGTGCTTGGTTTTTTTTTTTTTTGTGTTGGTTTTGTATCTCATATTTGTGTAAAATTGTTCTATTGTTAATTTGTTTATTGTTGCTGCTTTTGTAGTAGCTGCAAACACACACAATACTTTAAATAATTGCATATTATAATAAACACATATATTTTCTGGTTGGGTACACTTAATTATAGTGGGGAAGAGAACACCGTGGAGGAGGATATGAACACAACTTTCTGGGGCGGCTTGGATGTGGTTTTCGGCACATTTGGTTGAGGTTTTGTTCACAACATTAATTGTAATGTATATATATATAATAATATATATATATATATACTATTATTATTATTATTATTATATTCATAAATATTATGCTTAAGCAAAAACACTAATCTGGCTGATGGTAAAACAAGCTGTTAAATTTAAACTAAATTTAATTCTTGACAATAAACGAGTTTTATGATATTAACTGTACACAATGTGTGCATTATCCTGTAATTCTCATCCTTATAGCTATAGCCTGCTCTCGTCCATCACCTATCTGCCCAAATATCTGCTGGGCTATGGTTGAGCCCACAAAACGCATCAAGTCAAATTGCAAAAGTCAAATCGCAAATCGAATCAGTGCAAATTTTCAAATGCCTACACAATAAGATTACTATGTGATAATTAGTGTGTAAACTAAGTTAGCTACATGTATGTTTTAATCTTACTCTACACCCCTCACAATGATAAACCACCTCTTACCCTTTAACCTTTACCACACACCTCTCACCCAGTAACCAGCCACATCACCTGCAATTCCTGATCACATTTAAACTGAGTCATTGAACAATAGTCATTAAATTAGTCACATCATCATCGTCGTCGTCATCGTCGTCCTCGTTGTCGTCGAGTGCAAACGCTTTTGTAGTGGGCGTGGCAGGTGTGAGTGTACGCCCACCGTTAGAAGAGTGGGTGGCCAAGGACCAAGCACGGACAACATAAAGGAAAACCAGTTGAACAAATTACTTAATAGTCGCTTTAGAAATAATTAGTTATAAATACGTAAATAAAGTGCAATTAAACGATGAGATTAAAGTGCGGTTTTTTAAATTACACTTTGCGTTGCGAAATTAAAATTTACGCAGTAAATAAAACATTGCCTAAAATCAATAACTGACTTTTAAACTCAACGTTTATTTTGAATAGACTCAGTGCTGTAAAGCGATCAACATATGACTAACAGCTGCGCCGTTAACATAAATGTTACGTTAACAGCTGTTCGCTAAACCGATATAACTAATGTTGGGGATAAGTTCAAATTTAAGAGCTGTGGAGAATTGTGTATTTTAATGGACTGCTGAAAAGAAAATGCTATATTATTATTGTACAGTATAAATATTACACAATTTGTACATGAGCACACAAATAAAGAAAAACACATTGAGTAAAAAAAAATTAATTTTATGTAATAGAATGCAGTTGGCCGCTTATGATAACATTGGCGCTAAGCTATGACCCAAATTAGGTGGCTGTATTGGCTAAATTTCCCTTGTGGAAAATAAATGAGGCATACTTTCAGGAGTAGATTTGAGATGATAAAAAGTCCCAAGCACTGCCTGCAATGGGAATACAATTATAACCGAAACAGTTATAATGAGTTTCTCTCAGGAAAATATATCTTAATAATATAAGAAAATGCCAACTCTATCGAACTGCATTCAACGACTTTTCTCGCAGCAAAACATATCAAAATAAAAAATAAGAATTTGTTTACAATTATATTGTACAATTTAATCTATTTTTACAAGATTTCAGTTATGATTCCATACATATAAATAAACATAAATGATCTAGCTTATCATGTCACCCTTGAAGCATTAGTCAAAAAATGCTATTTACAACAAAATACTTATATATAAACTTAAGATTAGATATGTAATTTCAGAACTAATTAAAACTGTTTTTTTCTCTCGAAAATTGATAATTTTTTCATTCTAGGAATGTCAATCATAATAGATCTCAAGCCGATATAGTTAGTTTTTTCATTTGTATATTTTTGGTAAATGATTTCAAGTACGTCTGTTAATTTAACATATTTACTAACTGATTGCTTATAGCCTCAGCGAAGATAAGGCTGAGGACAAAGAGAGGAAGTTGATTCATGTATTATCTGTGCTATTTTAGGTACATTACTGTGAAGCAGCAAACAGTTAATTTGTGAGGGCAAACGTACACACATATATATATGTGTGTGTGTTTACATGTAGACATATTTATAAGGGCAAAGCCAATGGGCCAACACTATTAGACCACAATGCAAATCCATTGTGATTGCGCTTCAACTAAACAAACTCGGGTTAAGAAGGGATGTCAGGTTTTAAGTTGTTGTTGTTGTTGCTGCTTTTGATGCTGTTGTTAATGTTATTGTTGTTGTTGTTGTCAACGTGCTGCATGAGTTGCGTGCGTGTTTTCCCGCATTGTAGATAAGACACGCAACGCAGCGCTGTCGACGTTGGCGTCGGCGTCGACGTCAGCGTCATCACCTTGTGCCTGCCAATGCATAAGGGGGCGTGTATGCATGTGTGTGTGTGTGTGTGTGCGTGCATGTGTGTGTGTGAGTGTTTGGCCTGTCCCGGCTGCTTGTCATTATCCCTTTGCCACACACTCACATGCTGAGCAAGCAAAACAATTCCGTTTACATTTCCCACACACATACACACATGCATAGCCACACTCTTGTGTGTGTGTGTGTGTGGCGTGCGCCACTTTTTCGCTTTGCATACTTTTTGGGGGCGCCACTGCTGCTGCTGCTGCTGGGAACCGCACACATGTGCGACAAACAAACAAAACAAACAAACAACAATGAAATGCGTGCAAATTTTTAGAAAAATATACAAACACACACACACATATACACACACACACACATCAGCATGAGAAACGGGCATTATCTCATGCAGCAGGCAGGCAGCCAGCAGACAACGGACAAGCGGACGACGCCGCTTAAATTCCGCTTAACATTTTTGATTTTTTTCCTCTTTTTTTTTTGCATTTTCTATTTATTTTTTATTGTTGTCAATTTTGTTTGTTTTGTTCGCTTGACGGTTGCTGCTGACGTTGCTGCGGCAAAATGAATTTCCAATTCGACAAAAGCGTTAGAGTTCGCACACACACACACACAGCCCACACACACACACACACATACACACACACAAACACACAGGTTAACCCCTTGCAAACATTAGTTAAACAAATTTTGAATTAATATTAGGTAAAATATTTTTTCAAATATTTATTTTAAATTCATTTAGCCTAAAATGTTGATTCATGTTTTTTTAAAACTTAAAGAAACGTAAATAAATTTAAAATAATAATCAACATATCATTTTTAGATATATTTTTACTTTCTGCTTGATTTGAAGTATGCTTAAATAAAGTGTGAATACTTTGTAGATGTATTTTGTGGCAAGGACTGCTGCCACCAAGGGGTTAACTGTGCATATGGCATCGCATGTTGGCATCTCATTTGAATGCCGTAACACGTTTTTAAATAAATGAAAGCATTAATTATTTTCGCACACATAAATCGCTAAGCTGTCGATGTCGATTTCAATGTTTTTCTACACGCCTGCAACACACAACACACATCCCCAATACACACCCCCTAAACACCCACCCACACACAAACACACACACTCAGATTTTTATTAGGTACGCATAATTGCTGCGGCAATAAAGTTGCTGCCGTGCTGTTGCCGATGTTGCTGCTGTTGTTGCTCCCCAGCCTGGACATGGAAAATTGTGTGGCGCGTGACCCGACAACATAACGACATTTAAGTGGCCACCACAGCTGTGGGTGGCAGCTTGGAGTTGGCTGCTGGTGTTGGAGGGGAGGCGTGGCTTAACCATGTTTGGCAACATGTTACAAAAAATTGATGCGACTGTTGTCGTTGTTGCTGCAGCTGCAACAGCAACAGCACACACATACACACACACACACACACACACATAAACACATAAACACTATTTATGACTGTGCAAAAAACCTTGTCAAATATTTGCCAAAATTTATTGACGACTCTCGTTGAACACGGCGTATGCGCAATGTGCCTTAAATCTGCCACTCGCTTGCGTTTAGAGCCTTACTTTGTTGCCAATGCCACAGCAGCAGCAGCAGCAACATCAGCAACAGCAGCAACAATCAATTCCACCCCCCCAAACACCCCCTCACAACACAATTTACTGCACTTGATAGCTGACTGAGCAGCAGCAACAACTGTCACTATTGTTGTTGTTGTTGTTGTAGTTGTAGATTTTGCTGTTGTTGTTGCTGTTGTCGTTTGCGTTGCTGTTGTGCTTGTTGCCCGTGTAAAACGCAAAAGAAAATTATATTTAATTACTCAAGCAAAAAGCATGACAACTGCAAACGTCGACAGTCAGACTATGAAGGGGTCTGCGGCGGGGGCAGTGGCGGGGGGGGCAGCGGGGGCGCGACGAGTAGCCCTGGGGTGCAGACTGTCAGCTTGTCAGCAGCAGGCACCAATGCCAAGCAGGCTGGTCAGTAATCTGTTCGTTTTTTATATATATTTTATTTTATTTTATGTTTGTTTTTTTTTTTTTTGTTGTATTTTTATTTATGTGTTTGTTGTTAAATTTATATTTAAATTGTTGAAATAAATGTGCTGAAATGCCGAGCGGAGAGAAGCAAAAAGATGAGCGAGCAAAACACTGCAAGCAGGCGCTGCATTTGTCACCGCTGTCACGCAGCTAAACAAAAGACAAACAAAAACACTATCACAACAACAACAACAACAGCTACAACAACAACAACAACAACATTTACAGCATTAGGGCGTCTGTGTGTCTGTTGTGGACGAGTTAGGAGAGTGTCCGCATTTTTTGGGTCTGCTAAAAAGAGACCAAAAGCACAAAAGGCCAAAAGTCTTCAGTTGCAGCTGCTAGGGTTAGGTCAGTCCACGTACGAAATTATACACTCAAAAAAATAAATTGATGCCAAGGTCAGCTCAGCCTATTATTAAATAAATATAGTTTTAAAAAACAGTGCTGTTTCCCTCCAAAAATGCAGTATTTTTGTTAATTTAAATTCCGTCTATTCCAATTAATATAAACTAAAATATTTTTCTAAAAATAGTTATTTTTATTTTTAATTTTATGTTTTTTTTTCCAATTAATATAAATTCAAATATTTTTCTAAAAATAGTTTTTTTTAATTTTATGAATTTTTTTTCTGAGACAAACATTTTTTTTATATTTTTATTTTGGGAAAATTTTTTATATTTCATGTGGTTTTTTTTTTCGTAGTGTAGCAAACAGTATTTAGTAAAAAGGGCTTGGCTAAATGAAGTGTGAACGGATGTAAGCCAATAAAGATTAGTTACAACATAGAGATAACGGTATCATAATAGCCAAATAACAACAATATAAAATATGTTTTTTTTTTTTGGATATTGCCAATCTACTTTAAATGTTTGGAACTGTTGGCAACACTCATGGCAACCGCAATCAGTAGTTGCACGCGCCCTATAAACACACACACACACACACACACGCACACACACATATACATGTGCACTTGATTGCTTGGGCTGGTTGTTGAAAGTTCACCTGAACAATTCATCAACATAAGGCAAAATCTGGAATACAATGCTAATCTCAGATTTTCTGACTTAACGTTCGTGTCCCTGTCCAGTTCTACAGATCTCTTCGACATGCCTCAATTGTTCACCGCACCCCTCGAGATTCACCTCTGTAAAAACCGAGAGGCTAAAATGGAGTAGAGAAAGCAGCAGCAGCAGTGGAAACTAGAGTAGAGAGTAGAAAAAATCTCAGCTGCATATGACTTGTATGCCATTGAGATAAGCCCAAAATTTATTTATTTTTGCCATAAACTCTCGCAAAAGGACTTTTGGCTTGCCATTGTTGGCTAGTCCCATGTGTGTGTGGGAGTGTGTCAGTGTGTGTGTGCGTGTGTTACTGGCATTTTGTATTTATATTAGTGTTTGTATTTGAGCTTTCAACACCAACAACAGCAACAGCAACAGCAAGGAACGTTGCCAACTAACTACAATTCCGTAGGCAATTAATTTAGCTGAAAAAGCCAAAAATACAAAACACACACACACACCCATGCATGACTCACACACGTATCAAAAATATAAAATGGCGTTGGAGCGGCCCAGTTGCTGTCGACGTCGTCAGCAACAGCAAAAGCAACAGCAACAAAAACATCAGCAGCGAAAAATAAAAGAAAACTTGAATGGAAATTCAATTGAGTGACATGAAAATGGAATTTTTCATATTTTGCTGTTGCTGTTGCTGCTTTTGAGGCTGCTCTTGTTGTTGTTGTTGTTGTTGTTCTTGTTGTTGCTGCTGTTGTTGTCGCACAGCAAATGCTAAGGCAAAAGAGATGCGAAATGTTTTGGCTGCCAGGCACATCACAACACAAACACAATTTGCTGTTGCTGCTGTTAGCCGCAATAATAGTAAAAATAACAGCAACAACAACAACAACAACAGCAGCAGCAGGCAACTCTCTCTCCTTCTCCTTCTCCTTCTCTCTCTCTCTTTCTATCACTCGCTCAGTCACACTAGCTCGCTCGCTCTTTGCTTGTGTGCTTTGCCTCACCAAAAAAAAAAAAAAGAAAACAAAAGAAAAAGAGAGAGAGAAAAAAAAAACGTTTGCGTCTGACATTTTCATAATTAGGTATTCAAAATCTTTAATAACGGTTACTCTTGCTGCCGCTGCTGTTGCTGCCATTTGCCATTGCTGCTGCTGTCGCTGCTTGTGTTGCTGCTGCTCGTCTTGCTGTTGTTGTTGTTGTTGTTGTTGCTGTGGCTCAAGCTGTTGCTGAATCCACACACACACATACACACACACACACACAAACGCATCTTTCTTAAACGTTTTTTGTTGTCCTTGCATTTTAGTTTTGTCGGTTTCTGTAGTTGCTAATGTTGCCACAAGTTTTTTTCCCCCCTGTCTGTGGGGCATAACAACTTGCAAGCAACATATGAATGTATCTACACACACACACACACAGATGAATATGCCAACGTGGGTGTATCACGACTGGCAGTTGATTTGGCCAAGAAGCAAGCGATTGTGAACGGCTTTTGAGTATGGCAAACATGTGACAGCCGCTGTTGTGGTTAAACGGATGCATGCAGGAAACAACCTTTCTTAACATGGCTAACGTTGCCTTTGTCTTCGTGTTCCACTCCATGTCCAAAGGACTACGTATTGCACATAGACAAAGGACATTTAATATGAGTTGTAAGGAGACTTCTCTCGCAGGTGAAATGGAGACCATTGATATAAATATATTTAAGATTGCCACAGATAAATTGTTGACAAATTGCAGACAATTAAATAGTTTAAGTAATTTAATTTGTAATTTTATTTAATATAACAATGAATTACATGAAATGTATCTGACAACAACGGCGCTCATTAAATGAATAAATATGAATGCTGTTTCAGAGATGAGCATGTCTGCCTGCCTTTGCATTGTGGGCACTTCAGATGCCGTCAGAGGCAGCAACAGCACCAGCAACAGCAGCAGCATCAGCAGCAGCAGCAACAACAACAACAACAACAGCAGCATTCACAGCATCCTTTTCCACGCTATTCAGTTTCCATCAAGGCCCAGAAGGGTCCTGGCCCGACAACTTTAGTCTCGGCCCCTTGCTGCCTGTCACTGACGGTGACAATTTTTGCACGTCTTCTTGGACGTGGCAACCGCTGAGCCATGCCACACGACCACCGGACATTGGCTGTTTGTTATACTTAGTTGGGGTCTGTCAATGCAATTGCAATTAAAATAAATCATATTGTAATCGTAAAGATTGACGAAGCCATTGAAAATTATTTCCGCTGTTCGAGTATTTTGAAAGAGCACCTCCATTAAATTAATGTTCTTCTCTATCACATGATTATCAAACTGCCAAACTTAATCAATTTCATAATTCTTCCAAATTTTTTTTTTCCAGGAAGTGTCTTTATTGTGGTTCATTTATAAAAGTTGCCATTCAAGTATAAACTCATTGATTTGCCATGGATGGTTAAAGATTATTAGTGGTGCTAGTGGTGCTGCTCCATGCACAGCATTTGGTCGAGGACAACAACAGAAATATCTTCAATTGATTATTGTAGTAAATTCATTTACTGAATAATTTATTTACTCCACTTTTAGTTACTTTTATTGTGCTTATGTTTTTAAAAAGAAACATGCTTTACTTACTGTCAAATTTATTATGATGATTGATACATATTTTCATTACTTGTATTAGTCTGATGACGCTATTTATTTAGCCTTCAACTGTTTAACCTTAAAGGGAAACTAATCAGACAACACTCGATGTCTATCAGGCATTAACCCTTCATATCTGTGTAGTCAACACGACGTTTAGAATCGAACTGTTCGCTCTGATCAGCATTTCTTTATTTTATACAAAAATCTTAAACCTAAATAAAATAAATAAATAAATGAAGCCGCTTCTAAGGCGATTTCATGTTATGTTTATTTATATTAACGGAGTCGCTTGTGGGGCGAATCCATTTGATGTTTATTCTTAAAATAGCTGAGCTTTGCAGCGTTTGTAGAGTGATTCTTCTTAGAATTGCTGAGCTTCACTCTTCGAAGAATGTGATTTTTGTTTATCTTAAAATAGCTGAGCTTTGCAGCGTACTTGAGCAAATTCATGTGATGTTTTCTTAATTAAATGCAGCCACTTGAAAGTGGACTGTATATGATATTTTGCCATTAAAAAATAGCTGAGCTTCGCAGCATCTCATGTTCATTCTTGAACAATATCTTTCTATAATTTTACAGAACTATATATCAAAAAGGTTTCTATAGATCTACGAGTAATAAGTAATGCTTTTACTGTAGACATAAGAAAATAATTATAATAAATTAATTATAGTATTATTTCTAATTCAGACAAAGTTTATATTAAAGATCCCAACTGGATATCGAATCTGTTAAAAGATTTGTTACCTTAAAACGGATATTTTTTTTTCTGTTTTCCATGCTCTTAGCTTGTTATGGTCTTCAATATGAGATTTAAGATGTGGAGACGAAATGATGGACCTGCAGAGAAAGTTCGTCGAACTGGGACACGGCATGAATATTATCTGGGCGGGGCACTTGTTGTATAGGTTTAAGTTCTACATATCTATTGTCGAAAATATATAAAATCTAATTATTTTCTTAGTTCAAGAATAAAAGTAAACATTTCACGTGGTTAATAAAATGATAAGATTGTTAAATAAAATAAAAATAATATAAATTGTCAACTAATAATATAAATTGTTAACAGCTGTAATATGCTCTTTATTCCTTATTTTCGCTTAACTTTATCTTTTTAAATAGCTAGTCATGATTTATTTTCTGAGGAGTGTCAAGATTAGGATTTGTGAGACAGATAACGAACGGAAATATTTGCCACTTAAATATAAACTCTACGTATTTAATTATACGACACTTATCACTTTTAGTTGACTCAAAAAAACTTACAAGACTAATATATATATTAAACTCTATTCTCCAAATGGCCTTTCACAAAATAATATGCCAGATAAAATTCTATTACTCAATTCAGCTCAGCTCGCTGCAGCAGTCACTGTCCGCTTTTATAAACAAAAATAACATTAGATAATTTTAATAAAAATATTTAATAAATTCTTTAATCTAAGAATCATTTTATGTAGATTAAAAACCAACCGACTTGCTGATATTAATAAAAATTAATATGCAAATACATTTTGAAATAAGTTTTAAGTGTTAAATTCCAATAATTGAAATATTTCTCTCAGTGTACTCACGCACACGTATCATCGATAAAACCAATCTATATAAATAAGATAACAATAACCTATTTTATTATTTAAGTCGAATATTAAACAGAGTTCTATCAGTACCTCTGTGAATTCGCTACGGTTAAGAACATCAATTTTACCATGGATTGTAAAAGCTTATTAGTGGTGCTGGTGGTGCTGGTATGTTCCATGACCACTGTTTGGTCGCAGACAACGGAAGCTCCCACCACAATAGGAACAACAGAAAAATCCCCAATTGATTATTGTAGTAAATTCGACGGACTTGCAGTCGACCTAAGTGCAGTAAGTATGAAGATTGGAGGAGCCTAATGCATAAGGTATATGACTTTCCTGATCTTAGGTCGGTGGTCTTTGGTATGAGGCGGGTCGTGCTAATGAAGTGAACCAGTCGTGCAAGGAAATCTCAGTTCCCCGAAATGAAAGTGCGGAGAATACGATCGATGTTGCAATTGAATACGTTGACTCTTCTGATGGCAAATGGGAGTCCGCAAAGAAGACAATAACCTTTCCCTGGGACACAAACACCCAAAATGGTACCTTCGAGTGGAAAGAATTCACCCCGGAGCCCATTACCTATAAGCTTATCGCCTTGATTGACACCAATTTCGCATTCTTCTGCGGCTCCAATAACCAATCCGCCGAATACTTCACGATTTGGTCGCGAAAGCAAGCTCTGTCGACGGTGGAGAAAGCAGTGGTTCAAACAGCATTTGTCAAACTGATTCCAGAAGCATCCATCAACTGGGTGGAACAATCCGAGCAAAAGTGCAACTCCGCCATGCGAACCGCCGGCGGAGCACTTGTCGCATTGGCCCTGGCCCTCGGCATCTATCGCAGGAATATTTAAAATCTATTTGGAAAAACATCCAAATTTAGTTCAATTATTAAAGATTAAATTAAATAATTTCCCTATTATTAAGCAAAGCTTTTATATGTATATAATTTCAATAAATATACGTCGAAATTATTTGTATGGCAGTTTAATTTGACTTTATTTGTCCAATTCCAACAATTACTTTTACTTTTTTTAAAAAATTTGTTTCTAGTTGTTTTTCGTGTCTGTTAATCTTATCTTTTCAAATAGATTGACACGCTTGATACACTGACAACTGCTTTGATTAGGATTGATAACAATGGGACTTACAATTACGAATCAACTCAAAGTTCCTATGATGATTGATGTGGATTGCAATTTTTTGTATTAATCTGATGACGGAATTCAGTGTCCTATAAACTTCCCCTTCAATTGATACTCCAGAAAACTAATCAGCCAAAACCCGTTTGTCAGCCATTAAAATTTTATCTTTATGATAGGATGGAGTAGCAGATAAGCCTCGATAGATTTACGAGAGTATTACGCATAACCCAAAGAAGCAAATAAAATAATTATAACAAATCAATAACAGTATTAATTTTATGGTATTGTAAAAGAACAAATTAAAATAAAAAAGTTAAAACAAAAAAGAATATGCTATAAAAAGACTCATCAAAAAATGAATTATAATAATCAATAGGAATCATTATAAAGCATTTGAAATATTTATAGTAAAATGTTGCCAAACTATTATGATGATATTTCTTTCAGTGCACATTTATGGTATACGGAAAAGTACCATCAAGATAAGCGGCAATAAAATAAATATGTTAATTAACTTCAGTTTTTGTATAAAATCGAACAGTCGCTGAACAAACTTGGCAGAGTGCAGTTCTCCAAATTTGCCATGGATAGCATAATATTATTAGTGGTGCTGGTGGTGCTGGCCTGTTCCATGCACAGCGCTTGGTCGCAGACAACAACAGTAAAAATACCATCGACAACGGAAATAACACCAGAAATAACAACGAGAAAACCGTTTGAGACTTGCAACACACACGAAGGAACCCAAATCGATCTGGAATCTGTAGGTGAAAGAAGCTGCCTCGCCCAAAGCACTTGGCTAATATCCATTCTATGCTTTTAGTTCGGAGGATACTGGTATGAGACAGCCCGGGCTCCCGCCTTCGATGACACGCAGTGCCTGAATATCTCCGTTTCAGACACGGTCAGTTCGGATAATAAGATTGAGCTGCAGTTGGAGTACGTTGACGCCTCAGATGGCAAATGGGAATCCGGCAAGAAGACGGCCTCGATACCCTGGAACACGCAGACACAGCAAGGTATATTCAATTATTGCATTGGGCAATCCGCCTGTCTGCCCATCACCTACAAGCTGGTCAGCACGGACAGCACCACATACGCCTTCTTCTGCGGCTACATAGGCATCGCACCCGTTCCCCTCTTTAAGGCCTGGACACGCGAGCGACATCTGTCTCCCGAGGAGAAGACTGCGATTCAACAAAAGTTTGTCGAAGTGGGACAAGGCACAAAAATGGTTTGGGTGGAGCAATCCCTGGACAAGTGCAACAGCTCAGCAATACACAGAGCCGCCGGCGCACTTGTCGCATTTGCCTTGATCCTTGCTATTTATCGCAGAAATATTTAAATAATTCTGTTTAGCTATTTTTATATTAAAAACTTACAAATTACCGCCTGAAATAATAATTATTCCATATTTAAACTCCAAATGTGAATTTTGCAAATTTTCCACTCTTGCATAATTATCAAAGGTGAACAAGATGATGAAGTTGCGGTCCCTTTGATTTTCTATTGGTCTCTAGATAATTACTGTAAATTGGGGTTATAAAAAAACTACTCGATTAAATTGCGGGTTTATTACGACTATTTACAAAATTATTGAGCGGAAACTGTTATTCAAATGTGATAAAATTTGTGTGTTTTATCGATTCGATATTTATTATGTCAGAGCCAACAAATGTCAAATTTCATTATTGGTTAAATACAATTGACGTAATCAGGCAAAACGATGACGGTGACCAACTATTTTTGGGATGCCACAGGTGGAAGTCGGGGAATCGATGACTAACCATTCTCTCAGTGTCTGTGTGTCTGTGTGTGTGTGTTTGTGTGTGTGTGTGTGTAAGATAGAGTTTTGGGCTTGTGGCCATAAACAAATTGACGCCCGCCGCTTATCATCATAAACGTTGAGTCGCAGGGGCATGTGAAGGAAGCGTTATCTGCTCGCACTCAGTTGCCACTTGCCGGTTTCCCACTGCCACCCAACCAATCCCATCCAGCCAGCCAGACAGCCAGCTTATTATCAAAAGTCAGTCAATGCCGCATCACACACACACACACACACACAGCAACACACTCGGGGAAACAGCTTCATTTTGACCTGCTGCCCTAAAAGGGGGTTGCACACAGCGAGTGGGTGGCAAGTGGGTGGCGAGTGGGTGGTGATTTGGTGTCTGCTTGTTTGTTTTGCACGGGGTGGGTTTTTTTTTCTCTTTTCTTTCTCTGCTCGAGCCCCCGATTTCGAATTGCTGCTGAGTAAACAACTTCTTTATCGTTGCGATACACGCCGCAGTCAGATAAATACGGGCACGCTGCGCCGCAGGGGATTGTGGCAGCAACAACAGCAACAACAACAGCAGCAACAACAGCCACTGTGATATATTGTGATTTAAAATAAAAATTAATAATTCAATTATGCATCAACTGGGCAGCTCTTAATTCTCACACGGCTCTCTCAGAGTTTCTCTCTCTCTCTCTCTTTCTATCTCTCTCTCTCTCTGTCTCTCTCTCCACTCCTGCTTATTTTTATTTGGCCTGGCCACAGCTGTGGCATTTTGTTTGTATGGCAGCCAAATTGCCGTGATTTCATTCAATTTGTCGCAGCGGCAACATCGGCAACAGCGGCAGCAACAAATGTTGCCACTTGCTGCCCAAATTGTTTTCGTTTGGCAGCTTGAAACCAAACCGCCCCAGCCCCCTCTGGCACCCACCTCTTCACACAGCTTGTGCAAAATGCTCAAAGAAAGATATGAAAATAGCAGCTAAAATCAAGTCGAAGATTTTATACACTTGCATTAAATTTTATTAATTTAATTGATCTTGTATTATATATATATACTATACTTGCAATAATAAAAGGATACAATTTCTAGGTAAATAAAATTAACTTTTCATTTGTATGAATTTGCTTGAGCCAATTTCAAAAGCAATTTCATTTCGCTCTCTAGAAAAATTCCATTTTCAAATTATTAAAATTCTATTCACAAAAGTAGCATTTTGGGATGGATTTTATGCAGTGATAACTTTTTTTAAAAGTTGTGATCTATTTGGTATTAACTCGATTTGTTTCTCGAAATGTATGCAACAGTTTTGGGCAGTATTATTTCATGGGTTTATTTGGTATCAAATTGCGTGATAAAATGTAAGCAACCCAAAGGTGAAATGAAAGAATTCGCTGTGTCCAACACCCACTGTGGCACACCTCATCCTCCAGCTGCCCCGCCCATGCTGACAACCACACCCACACCCCACACCTAGACACATCCACACCCATCGGGAACGTCAGCTGCGTCGGTGTTCGGGATTCGCTGTGTGCCAATGCACAATTGTTGTTTGTACGAGAAAATCTCGCCTAATGGCGTTTTACATTATTTGCCGCCTGATGTCGACGTCGACGTCGACGTCGACGTTGTCGCTGCTGCCACAGCCAACTGTTACCAAGAGTGGCAATGCCTGAGTTGGAGTCGGAGATGGAGTCGGAGACGTAGACGGAAACCGAGACGCAGACCAGTTGTAACAGCAGTTGCCAGTTGCTACGTTGATTTCAGCATCTCTCTCTCTCCCACTCCCCCCTCTCTCTCTCTCTATCTCTATGTGAATCGTTCTCGCCAAATGCGCTACGTCAAAGTTTGTGGTTAGGGTTCTTCGGTTTTCGCCTGTGGCAAGTTCCTTGCAACTGGCTTGTGGCCTGGCCATAAGAAGTGTTGTATGTGTGTAAACGTGTGTGTTTGTGTATGTGTGCGTGTGGGGGGTGGACAGCATTGTGGCCAAGCAGCCGTAAGATGAATGGCCACTTATTACCAAAGCTGGTTGTACTCAAGTTCTGATGGTCAATTTTGATAGCCATTGTTGTGATATTGAAATGTTGCAGCAACTATGCCAAATTTACGTTGATCGATGGATAACTGCTTGGTCAAAGAATATTCACATTGGGCTGGTCAAATAGACCAGGCGGAATTTCATTAGTCAGCTCAACTACTGATTACTTTGAGAAATGTGTCGTGATTTATGCAGACTTTTATTAATTAATATATTATTTCGAAGTATTTTTTTTTCTCAATATATGAAATTTTCCGCATAATATGTGTTGAGCTATTGAGCTTTTTCAATAGCTTTATAAAATAAATAAATAAAAATGCACCGAAATTTGCATTAATATAATTTAGTTTATTTGCCTTCGTGGCCAAACTTAAAAGTTACAATTGTTAATGGTAAGCTCCGAGTTGAGCACTTAAACAAATTGTATTTCGGCAAGCGATGTCGAATACCGCGCCGCGACTTGAGTTCCCGATCGATGAAAACAGAACTGTTTTTTCTGACGAGCATTTCTTGATTTTATACAAAATCTTAAATCTAAATACATGTGCAGTCGCTTGTATGGAAAGACTATCTGTTGTATGGCGACACCATCTGTTTTATGGCAAGACCATCTGTTGTACGGCGAATTTATGCGTTATAAGGCGAATTCAAACAATATCTAAGCCTGCCGCGTCGCATGTTCAAACTTGAACACCTGCTCCTACACTGCGCAGAGCATAACCTATCGAAAGGTTAAATATTGTTTGGCGCGGATACATGGGTAACCAAACAATATGTGTAATTTTAAAAATTTAAAACTCATGGAATAATATAATATTAAAATGTAGTTTATTTGATGCTTAGAAATAAGTTTTTACTGGATTATAAAAAATTGTTTGTATTACGAGATATTCATCTTTAATATTTATCTGTATTCGTCATTTTTATATTTATTCAAAGACTTATTCAAAACAAACGAACTGAAAGAAACAGTTTTATTCGAAATCCTTATCTTATTTCAAACTGTCCTTAGGGGCATGCCACACGCCACACGCCACACACCACACTCCTTTACAATACACACAGACTGCTTTGGTCCATTGATTGTAAGCGCATTCCCATGTCGCACATAATCCAGCACAGCTGAAAAAAGGCAAAAGAAGTAGAATCCCAAATCCCCTATATACCGAATACGAAATCGCCTTTAATTTGCTCGTTTATATTGTGGATGCGAAGGGGTAGGTGAGGGTCGTAAAGTGAGTGCTCGTAGGGTAGTGTATGTGTGTGTGGTTATAAGCATTTGACATGGTGTGAACACGCGCATAAGGCCATTTCAATGGTTTTCAAATGCACGACAACTGTCAGTAAGGGTGGGGGTGGGGGTGGGAGCGAAGCGTTATGTTGCCCCCATCTGTCTCTCCATCAGTGTGTGTGTGTGTGTGTGTGTGTACAATTGGTTGGCAATTTATTTAAATATCGGCACGCAGTTGGAAACGCAATGCCAACTGGAATTTCAAGCCAAGTGAAACACATTTCAGCGTAAATACAACAAAACAGCAGCAGCAACAACAACAACAACAACAACAACAAGCACTGAGAAATTTCGACTGCCAAGCAAGCTGGCGAAATGGAATTTTTTCAGCTGCCGCCAGCAATGGAGGGAGGCTGCTGCGGCTGCGACTGCGACAGCGACAGCAGCTGATTTTAATAGCCCAGCGGGGCCAAATGCCGGCTGCTGCCAGCCGAAGCCAAGGAGGAAGAAGTGCTGCAAACTGCGACCGATGTCTGTAGCAGCAGTCGTTGTTTTTGTTGTTGATAAGCCAATGTGGTGTGTGCGTTTGTGTGTGTGAGTGGTAGCAGCTGAACAGCTGTTTCTGACGCGAACACAACAACTGCGCCGGCGCCTTGCATTATGCAGGCGAACACAGCCGAAGCAAGGCACGAAGCTGCTGCTGCGAAGAAACGAACGACGACGCGACGAACGACACAACGAAAACGAAACATGTGCGAGACGACAGACGACGACGACGACAACGACTACCTGAGCAAATTGAAACTGAAACGGCGCTCACAAACAAATTCAACTTTCAACTGAGCGGACGTCACGCAGCCAAACAGCGGCAGCAGCAGCAACAGCAGCCAGCCAGTCAGCAGCAGAGGCAGAGTTCTTCTCAATTTGACGTCTTGTGTGAGCGATATTTGGAATTCGGAATTCCATAGTCACAGCCGCCATCCAGCTTCAGTCGTTTGGCAGTGGCCCGACATGCCGGTACAAGAGACGCATCATCGTTTTCGTTCACGCCAACAATTGTTGTTGTTTGTTTGCGTCGCGTCGCGTTCAAAGCAACAAATAAAAAGTATTATTAATTGGCGGCACCCGGAATTGTTTATTGTATTGTATTGTATTGTGTGCAATCGCTGCTAGTGAAATACACGCCCATTACAGCTGGCAAAGTCGCGCGCGCGTTTTTTAGTGGGTGTCAACAGCATCAAATGTATCTCAAAGATACGCAAACAATGCAACAACAAACCATTTAAGTGTAGCAACAACAATAACAATTAATACCAAAGCAAACGTATATTATAAAGAATTACCAAAAACATACATAATTATAAAGAAGAAGTCAACGGCAGCCAAAATGGTAAGTCAATGAGCCGCCACATGCAAAGTATCACAAAGATGCGCATCTGTTTAATATGTGTGTGTGTGTGTGTGTCGTCTCCCCTCTCCTCAACCAATCGAGAGCAACACATGTTGATTGTGCACGCAGCGCCAGCTGTCCCAGGCAATACGCTCTCAAATTGCAGATATATACAGTTATATATATATATATATTTAAGTATATCTGGAATCTGGGCAGCTGCGCGTTTTTCTCTTTAAAAATATCTGAATTACGACGCATCTGTTTTTTATTTGCGGAAATATTTGGCCCAAAACACAGCGCAACACAAAGTTGGTAGTAGTACAAGTCAAGTGCTTCACATTTTTGCATTGCCCCGTGGAAGAGGAGGAATAATTCGCAGCGAATTCGTTTTGTCAGTTTCACGTGCGAAAAATTATAAATTACGAGTATTTTGTTCCCCCCTCTTCGCATACTTTTTCTTCTTCTCTGTGTGTGTGTGTGTGTGGATAGTGATGTCGGAGTATGCGGAAGTGGCTGGCAGCCAATGACTTTGGCCGCCGTCTGTTTCTGATGGCCTTGGACTGCGAATCTCAACTGCAAATAATTGCAGCTGGCTGCCATTCCCAAAAGCCGCCTTCTGCTCCCTAAAGCAGCACTTTTGCAGAAGCCCAAATCCAAAACTTCTACCAAATGAAATATGACAACAACAGAGGCAGCAGCAGCAGCAGAAATAAATATATAATATAATTGTGAATGGGATATGATTAAAAATCTATATATATATATTTATAGCAATCCATTGTTGCATAATGGGAATTATCATTGGAATGTTTCTGCATATTGTCAGCGTGTCAATAAGTTGAGTGCTTTGAAATTCCATTTAAAATTGCGTCAGTCACAATTTCAGAATATTCAAGACAGACTCAAGAAAGCAAATCTTAAGAATATAAAACAGACTTGAAGTTTTCTGGATTTGATAAGACTGAAGCAAAGTTTTTATTATATTTCTTAGTTTATATTGTGTATAAAAGGAAGTTCCTTTTTTATTTTCTCAGGACAACATTTGTAGACCATATTCACATAAATAAATAAAACTAAAATAATCAATCCAATTTAAATTAAGTGGCCACTTTGAGTTCTCAGTTAGATAATAATCCTTCAAATCGATTAAGTTTGGCTCACACGTGCCCGGGATAAGGCCAGAACAGAATGTGTCAGATTGCAGCTGGCCAAATGTTTACGTACAAATTAAGTGCGCTGGTTTCTAACCAATTTTGGCATTACAGACACAGCTGGGCCATCTGCACTGGCAGCTGCCACTGCTGCTGCTGCTGCTGTTGCCTGAATGACTCATTGGGCAGAGCACCTGGCTCTGCGCGATTCAGCCTGGCCTTGACTAGGCGGCAGCTGCAAAACGATCTGCACTTGTGCACACCGCGGAAGTGTGTGTGTGTGCGAGTGTGTGTGCGAGTCTTTTATATAGGTAATGAGTGCAAGTGAGAGAGCGTTTCTGGTGCGGTTGAAACAGCTGCCGTTTTGCCTTTTTGGCCTGAATCGTCTGCCTGCCGATTGTTTTTTTGCTGCGTTCAGTGCAAGTCTGTCTCTCTGTCTCTCTGTCGGTGTGTCTGTCGCTGCCGCAACACCTGCGTAAACATTTTAACAGCTTGCGGGCTCAGCAAAGAGCTCTGCTCTGCTCAGCATACCCTTCGGCACACAGGGTATGTTAATAACTGTTATGCGGCTTTCGAGTTATTTAAACTTATAATTCAAAAAGTTGTTCTTTAAGTTTTCGTTCAATAAAATTATGCTTATTAAATAACGAGCTTGAAAAATGATCATAAATTGCATACATTTCGACAGGTCATTTTTCACGTTAATCGAAAGTCAAAATTTATTTATCATATGAAATAATTATCCATAGGAGTTATTATATAATGCGGGGCTATTTTTTATTCAAAGTATGCTTTTGAAGTTAATTTTTAAAAAGTTTTCAAGTCGATATATAAAATTGAATTTTTCTTAAATTAATATTGCATTTGGTTTTACGTTTAGAATTACGAATACAAAATTAGTTTTTGATTTTAGGGTTTCTTAATTTTTTACATTTCAAAAAGTAGAAAATACATAAAAATTAAAGAATTCGTTACTAAAAATTTGTAAATAATATTAATATAAATTTTGTGAATATTTTGGTATTTTGGAGAGTATTAAGATTTCAGTTTGGCATTGAAGAGTTATATATTTGCACAACATGCAGTTGTTTAAACAATACAAAATGTGCCCTGCTGCGAAGCCGAAGTATGCTAATAAATTAAGCCAACAGAGTGCTCGCAATTAGCCTTGGCTGAAGGAGTGCGTCAATGAGCAGGTTCGATTGTGCAACTGGGCTGGAAATCAACGCTGGCAGTCTTTGGCTAACTGATAGATGGACAGATAGGCAGGCAATTTTCATATTGAATAATGCATTCGATGGGCGGATTGTTTGACTGCTAAATTGCTGTATTGACGGGCTGATTAGCTGGAAGCGAATTCACCGATTTGGTGCATTTCAAACTGACAGTGCGGAGTGAAAAGGGCAAAGTGATTAAGGTAATAGCCAACAGTCGATAGTCGATAGCTTTCAGCCAACCAGCTGAAATGCACATGACAAGTGCAGCTGTTGCTATTTATTTTTTAATGTGCTGCTGCTGTTGCTACTTCTTAGCACACCGTGTCACATGTGGCATGCAATACGTGGCATGTGGCTCTGCGCCAATAGCACAACAATGAACAAAAAAAAAATAAAAAAAATATCCCTGCCCAGCCATCCATCAAGCGCACAATCAATCATTACCGCTGCAAACTTGGCCCAAACCAACCACCCACACAGCCAGCCAGCTCGCTCAGCCGCAAGGATATAAAGTTGTTGACGGCATTTTCACACCTTGGCAATTAAGCGACACGCCCACCAGAAAGAGGCGATGTGACTGCCTAGGCGACATTGACTAATGAGCCGCCATTTTGCTTGGCGGCTAAACAGCTGAGACAACATCACAACAACAAATGGCGACCGGAAATAAGTCAATTTACTTATTAGCAGCAAACAAAACACAAATTCAGCAAAACAACTGCCCAGTTTTCAGTTCTCTCAGCACAAAGCCAAACAAAATGCCAAAAATATGTCACGCACAGCACAACAACTAACACTCAGCCACACACACACACACATACCAGTGCACAAATATGTAACTGTGTGTGTGTGTTTGTGTGTGTGTGCATACGGTTAATCGAAAAAGTCAAAAGCAAATATTTCATCGTGAACCTGAACCTGCTTCTAGTATTCTTTGTATTTTTATTTTATTTAATTTTTTTATTTTATTTTTTTTTATTTGTATTTTGCTTTCCATTTTTGCGTATGCTGCAAGTGGCAGCTTATTAAAAATGCGCAAAGCAGCAGCAGCAGCAGCCCGCACAGAAGCCAACCGCAATTGTTCTCTTTTGAGGCCAAAAAAATGTCATAGAAAAAGTTGAAATTATTTCGCTATGTGTAGAAAAACAATTCATTCTCAATTTGCCAGTATGAAAGCTGTTTAATATAAATAAAACTTGTTTAACTCAACTAAAAATAGACCAAGCAAAGTTTGTTTTTGGCTAAAAACCATAAACAGCTCTGATTGTTGGGATTGTTACTAAGCAGAAAATGTAGTTTATTTTTTTGCCTTAGAAATTACTTTCAAAAGCGGAGATTGAAGCTGATAATGCAAATCCTTTGGCAGTCAGTAAACAACATTGATGCGACCAGGTTGGAGTGTATAGACACACCATGTTGCACGTTGAAGGACGTCAGCTTGTATAATAGAAGTAATAAATTTCATAATTAGTTCTAGCAAAAACAATTTACATTTTACTTATCTGACTTTCTATACAAATAAAGCAGCTATAAATAAACAAGTCAACAGCTGCCGACAGTCAAATGATGAGTTTTGTCAAAGTTTTCGAGTCATTAAGAAAACTGAATGACAAGGGTTATTGTTCGATTTGAAGGGAACTATAAAATACAAATGTATCTGGCTGTGATGTATTAGCTTTACATATTTGATACTTGAAAGCTTGTAACTAAATAAAATGGTTAATTCAATGCATAAAAATAACTTGCGATGACTTGTCATAAACTAGATAAAATAAGTTTTTAAATTTAAATTTGAGAAGAAATGTAGCAAAAATATAACCATTCAGACAGTTAAACATTGGCAATTTACACTTGCTAACCAAAAAAAAAAGACAAAGCTGAGTTGGGAGATAAAGAAGAAGAAGAAGATGTGCAGCTGTGAAATGCGTCATGTTGTCCATTTTCTGTCATTCTCTCAGCAGATGTGAGGAGTGAAGGGTGAAGAGTAAACTAAGTGCACATTTCATTCATCTTCTTCATAATGTTGCCTGCCATTTTCAACATACTCTTCATTGAGCTGAAGCCGCTACTATCCCCTACTCACCACTCTCCACTCACCACTCACCACTTTTTCTTCCCCCTCCGTACCGCCCACTCAACTAACCAGCAATCCTTTAGCCTCAACTGACGCCTCTTATGTTTTAAACATTGTCGACGAAAAAAAAAACAAAAACAAAAACAAACACAAAAAAAAATAGAATAGAAGGAAGAATAAATAAAAATATAAAACAGCCACGACTAACGGCATGTCCAGCGCAGATACAGCATCAGTGTGGCCTTATACCCTTATGCCACTCTTAATACCCTTACCCCTTACCCCTTTGCCATTGCCTTTTGCCTTTTCCACTGCTTCTTTGCCGCTTGGCAAGCGACCAAATTGTCTGCTGCTGTTGCTGCTGCTGGTTTTGCTTTGGGCCAAAAACATTTGAATTGAATTTGCAGCAGCAACTGCCTCAATTTCCAGACACGCTGACCTTGTCACACATACACACAGAAGGGGCGACGACGACGACGACGACAACGTCGCAGCTGCCGCAATATTTCTTGCGCCAGATGAAACGCAGATGATGCCTGGCAACGGACAATGTACAAGGGAGCAACAAGAGCAGCAACTGAAAAACTGCGCACGCCAAGTGGCAACAGCTGCCAGTTTAAGTATAACTGCCTCATATTCCCCCCCTCTCTCTCTATCTTTATCTTTCTGTCTACCCCTCTCTGGCATTGCTTGCGTCTTGTAACTTGTCATGGCACAGTTGTTCGAGCTGCAGCTCAAGTGCCGGCAACAGATTTTTGCTGTTACTGCCCCAAAAGTTGCTGCCATTGCTGCTGCTGTTGCTGGCATGTGTTGCCGCCGTTGTTGCATTGATTTTTGCATATGCCGAAAAAAAAAAACAGTGCAGATATTGAAAGAAGCACAGCACATTTCACAGGTGCTACGTCAGCAACAGCAGCAGCAACAGCTGCAGTCGTTGCTGTCATTTGCAATTTTTTAATTGAAAAACGACAGCAACAACCAAAGCAGCAGCAGCAACTGTCGAGTGCAGCCCTGGCCAAGACAGCAACGTCAGCCCCAATGGCACGTGCCAACATGTGTTGCCTGCTTCCTTCCGCAGCACTCACCGCCTGGCCTCACGACTGTTGCAGACAACTTGGCTGCACAAGCAATCAACAGCAGCAACAGCAGCAGCAGCAACAACTGACTGCAGACATTCAGCGAGCAACGACAACAAATGCGGCACGTGCTGCGTGCAGCACACTAACTGAAAACGCTTTTCCAATCAGACAATCACAACAACAACAACAGCAACAACAATAAACAGCCAAAACCAGCTGGCAAATCTTCAATTGTCCAGCAACGGGACTTCGTTACGTTTGAAAATTGCATTTACAGCAACAGCAGCAGCAGCAGCCACAGACACACCAGCAACAGCTGCATAATTGAAATGCTGGCTGGCAACATGTGGCAAACAGTCGCATTCTGTGGCTGCCAAATGTTCTAGCTGCAGCTGCAGCCACTCACAACAACAACAACTGGACTGGTCTGGTCTGGACTGGACTGGCTAGTTAATGGCCAGGCGGAACATAAAACAGTTCATATCGGAAATAAAACAGACCATAAAAGCCGATTAAGCGCGACACTCGCTCAACTGTTTTTCCTGCTGCTGCTGCTGCTGCTGATGTTGCTGCTGCTATTGTCATTGTTGTTGCTGTTCTGTTGTTGGTCGCTGTGACACGCCATTATCTTATTATGCCTGACACACACACACACATACACAGACAGGCAGTGGCAGTGGGTAAGGAAGTAAGCAGAAGAGGCAGACACACGTGCGGTGGCTAGTGCTAAATTGTTGCTGCTGCTGATTCTGCTGCTGCTGCTGATTCTGCTGCTGTTGCTGCTGTTGCTGACTCTGTGTGTTTGTCTGATGTGTAATTTAAAATGACGTCGATGCTGCGGAGCGTTGCAGTGGCACACACACACACACACACGTTGTTGTGGGCAAACAGACGTACAGCAGCAAATGGCGAGGGTTATTTGACAAAAACTTAAAACTTTTCTTTTGTTGCATATATAAATCATTTGATAGTGCAACAATTAGATGCACTGATTGAATTAATAAATATTTATAAAACTATGATTTGCATCAATGAAATAACAGATTTTCTAGTTGTAAAACAAAAAATAAAAAATATTAAAATTAAAATATATTTCAAGTAATTTGCAAATGTTGCTAAATAATTTTTATGATGACATTTTCTGCTAGTTGAACTCAAAACTTAAATTATTTCTGTGATGTTTGACGTTTAGAATCAAACTGTTTGCTCTGATCAGCATTTCTTTATTTTATACAAAAATCTTAAACCTAAATAAAATAAATAAATAAATGAAGCCGCTTCTCCGGCGATTTCATGTTATGTTTATTTATATTAACGGAGTCGCTTGTGGGGCGACTCCATTTGATGTTTATTCTTAAATTAGCTGAGCTTTGCAGCGTTTGTAGAGTGATTCTTCTTAGAATTGCTGAGCTTCACTCTTCGAAGAATGTGATGTTTGTTTATCTTAAAATAGCTGATTTCTAACTGCAGCGTTCTCATGTTCACACTTGAACAATACTACAACAAGATGCACTAATTGAATAAATTACTATTAATAAAACTTTGGTTTAAATGAAATAATATATTTTCTCTATTATTTATTAAATTTAAAATATATTTCAATTACTTTGCAAATGTTGCTTAATAATTTTTAAATTTAAAAGAGATCAAATTTTCTGCTAATTGAACTCAAAACTTAATTAATTTCTGTATAAAATAAATCATTTAAATTTAGTTTACTTAATTTTTAATAATTGTCAGGCAATTATTTAGTATCAAAATAATTGTGCTCTGCCGTTTGGTGCCACAAACTTCTCTGGCAGCACATTTCAGCTTCATGTGTAATGAAGCAGCTGACGCAGCAAGTTGCAAAAAACTTTTTGCTGTAAGGCACGCACACACACACATTGAAATAAGTCCCTTTGTCTGAATATGCTGCTGTTGTTGTTGTTGCAAGTGTTGTTGTAGCTGTTGCACAGGTGTCGTCGCCAGTAATCTCTTCCAGGCGGCGTTGGCGGCCGGCGCCACTTGTGCATAATGACGCAGTCCGCAGAGTCACATACAAAACCTGGAATATGTGTGTGTGTGTGCACATATGTGTGTGTGTGTGAACTGGACTCGTCCAGGCGGCTGTCATTTACACACACACACACACACGCACACACGTAGCCAGGACGTGAACTGGCAGCTTACAGCCAAAGCACATGCAGCTGTGCTGTGATTTCAACCAACGAGTCCCAAACCCCAAACTCTCAAAAATGCAAAACCCAAAACTGGCTTATAGACGGGCAGTTACCCTCTACCTGTTCTTACCTTCATCTGTAGACCAACAAATATTAAGCTGGCAGCGCTTTGAGTCGCCGAAATTTGTGCAGTTAACTGTAAGCAAATTTTTTTTATTAACTTAACTCTTTGCGCTGATCAGGAATATATATAATGCCCTGCCAGCCATTTGTAATATGTGTACAGGGTATAAAGATAGCCATACAGATCCAGCCAGCAACCCTTCACAGTTATTTTTGTTGCTGTTGTTATTACAGTTGGCGCGCCTTTTCGTTAACTCTGCCACAACTCCTGCCACTGCCACGGCCTCTGCCGCTGCCACTGCCACTGCCTCTGCACACACTCCTGCTGCCGATTAAGTATATGTGTGTGTGTGTGGGTGTGCGTGTGTTTTTGTTAGCAAAAGGGATAAAAGTATAAAATACTTTGGTGTCCAGCCAGCCATATGGCTATTGCGCTGCTGCTGCTGCTGCTTTTGGCCTTTTTTACACGAATTAAATGAATGTCGTTGAATTTTTTATGATTTGTGTTGAGCCTAATTGAAAATTATGTGCAAGTTGTTCTTGTTGCTGCTGTTGTTGTTGTTGTTGTTGCCACTGTTGCTTTTAATTTGTCATTGCTGGCCTAATAGTTGCCACGCCCCGTGCGTCCCACGTTTAAATAATTACTTTTTCTTTTAGCCAATTTTAGCAGCAGCCGTTGCCAAACCAGAGTAAGCCACCCGCATCACCTTCACCTTCACCCCGCGCCCGCCCGACCGTTTTGTCGTTCCTCTCAAGTTTTGTGGCAAAAGTTCTGCGGGCGACATTTTCCATTTTGGCAGAAACCGAAGGCGCTTTGAAGTGCCTGCCTGGGCAGCTGGGTGTTGGGCGTGCTGTGGTGCGAGGCGGGGGATGGGGGCAAAAGTAACTCAAGTTGAAGCCTTAGACGCCTGCTGGCGCCGACAGGCGACAGCTGCTTGAGCGACGACAAGGAGGCGGATGGGTTGGTGGTGGAAGACACAACTGCTGCTGCTTCTGCTCCTGCTGCTGCTGCTGCTGCTGCTACAGCTGCTGTTGCTGACATTTGATTCATTCGTCATAGCCTGCTGTTGCTGCTGCTGCTGCTGCTGCTGCTGCTGCTGCTGCTGCTGCTGCTGCTGTTGCTGTTGCTGTTCTTGTTGCTGTGCCTTTGCTCAGCCGCAGCTGCCAGCCAGCCAGCCTGCCAGCCAGCCTGCCAGCCAGCCTGCCAAGCTATTAAGTGAGTCAGGCCAAAAATTTAGCACCATTCCACCACCACCCACCGCCCACACTCACCTGGCGCACAACACACACACACACACCCACACACATACGAAAACACTTGTTGTTGCCGCTTGTCACGCATGTTTCGCTTTGTTAGTTTCTGCCTGCCTGCTGGCTGCCAGTTGACAAGTGTTATAGACGCCATATGCCGGCTGAATCAGTCATTAGTTGAACCCACAATCTGCATTCCCCTTACGCCTCCCCCTCTCAGCAATGGGCTGTTGTCAGCACTTTGGCAAACGGCAGCTGCGTGTCAAGTGTTTGTTTTTAATAGAATTTCATTTGCAGCATTTTTAGTAATTTGCCTGATGCAAAACAGCTGTCCGCCTAACGGTTCTCTCTCTCTCACGCTCTCACTCTCTCTCTTTCTTATTCGTCTTCTCAGTGTAATAGTCTCCCCCCCTTCTTCGTTAGTGTAAATATTGCCAAGTGCGACGATTGACTTTAAACATTGTGCCAAAAAAAAGAAAAAAAACACATACACAAAGAAAACTGTTTTTACACCTTAAGCAAACAGTTGGTTGTGGCGGAGGGAGCGTTGCGGGGGGGGGGCATACCGGAGATTGATCGAAAACATGAATGAAAATGAGCAGATTTCTTCCTTTATGTTGTTTGCTTGTTCTTTTTTTCTTCTGTTTTCTGTTTTCTTGTGTTCTTGTTCTTCTTTTACGCTATTGTTTATGCAGCCGACAAGCTGCACAAACTCCCACAGCTCGCTCGCCCAGTTCGCCCAGTTCGCCCAGGTATTTACATATTTTAGTGATAAAAATCAACAAATTTTCCCATGCCACGCTGACCGGACATGAACATGAACGAACACAAGTGCGTGCCACAAAAGGGGTGAATGGAAATGCTTGTTGTGGTTGTAGTGGGCGTGTAGGGTTTGTGCTTAACTGGGTGGTAAGTGGCTGTTGAATGTTTTTCCTGCCATTCGTGTTGAAAATCGCCAGTTGTAGCAAATGTTTGCTTGATTGTGTGTGTGTGTGTGTGTGCTTTTCCAGACAGTCAAACTGTAAATGGGCTCAATTAAATAGGTGTCTCGTTCAGCAATGCGATTCCATTCAATATCTTATTGGCCATGACATTTTTATCTTTCTAGTTCAACGGAAACAAGTATTTCATGATCACACAATTTCTTGTTAATATTTATTATTTTCTGTCGAAAATCTAAGCATGACATGTTCAAATAAAATCCAATCCATAACTATTTAATTATTTACAGCACCAACTCCCAAATTGAATGTCGCAAAACGGTTTTAGATCTTTGATATTTTGGTTGTTCGTGTTATTTTTTTCCATTTTCTGTATTCTTCAGAAAATCTTGTTTAGACCAGGCATCAAATATGAATCTATTTAATTATAGTGCAAACATTTAATTGTTTTTAGCCAGACAGAGGATAGTATAATTTTGTAGTTACATTTATAATGCATTAAAAAAACGTCTGCAAGTCCACAATTAAAATATTAAATAATAATAATAATTAAATGCGGTTCAAATTATTTCATTAAAAAAACTTAATTTTATGTAAGTGGGAATATTTATACATTCTGAAACATGAATAAAAATTAAATGAAATCATTTAAAATGTAATAATTAGTAATGAGTAAATTTGAATGCACAATTAATGTGTTTTTTAACTAGGAACTACAGCTGCAACTAATGTGGCAGGGTCCCAGGCCAACAGACACTTGGCAAAACAATCGTGCAGCAAATGTGAGGAGACAACGGGAAACTCAAGGTTTTGGTGCGCCCAATTTGCATGTCAGAGAACAATTTAATCAAATTGAAATCAAATAATTTGAAATCATAATGTGAGAACTTTGTCACTTGATGTTTTCGTTGAACGCATGGGAACCTGTGCAGGTTGTTGGCCTGGCTTATAATTACAAATTGTTGTGGGGCTTACAATCGCGATTGTTGTTGCTGCTGTTGCTATTGTTACTTTTTGGGGGAATGGGGCCAACAACAACAGCAACAGCAAACAGCGAAAACAACAACAAAATCAAATAGATTGTTTAAATTTCTCCAACTAATTTGCGACAACTATTTCCAGATGGCGCTCGATGGAAAAGCGATAATTAAGGAGGAGATTACCGACAAGGACGCATACGACGCGGCAGCCGCAGCAGCGGCAGCGGTCGCAGTTGCCACATCAACAGCTGCCTCATCCGCCTCATCCTCGTCAGCGGCCTCATCAGCAGCAGCAGCAGCAGCAGCAGCAGCGGCGGCGGCAGCAGCAGCGGCAAACACAGCAGCAACTGCGGCTGCAATTAGTCGACGGCTCAAAGGTGAGTGGCATGTGTGTGTAAATGAAGAAAGGGGGGGGGGGCAGGGTAATTGGGAAATGTGTATCTGAATGTGAATTCAAATGGGCTGGGCACACATTAAGGTGTTTAATTGAAACTTGCTAGCTGGGATTGGGATTGGGTGTTTGGGTGGCACAAGCAACGACCAAGTGCAACCAAGCGACAGGCACTACGATTGATGGTGTGAACGCCAGCAGCTGTGTGTGTGTGGGTGTGCGTGTGTGCGTGTGTGTTGCGTGTGTTAGTGTCAAACAGTGTGAGTGTTTACCAAAAACAAAAAGCAACTAAACAGACCAAGTTATTTTGGGCAAGTTAAAGAGAATTTCAAGATTGGTGATTTTTACTAGACTTGGCTAAGGAATATATTATAAATTTTAATATATATATATATATATATATATATATATTATTTCATTGATCTATTTTAATAATTTAATTATCGCTACTATAAAATTTATTAATGATTTATAAAAGTGAAGACCACAATTAATTAATGCTGATTTAAGCTCAATAAATTATTAAATAAAACTGAAATTTTCGTGTAATGGTCAATTTTATAAAATTAAAACTTTCATTAAGAACTAAAAATTAATAATTAATATTCAGAATTTTTACTCAATCATAACAAATAAATACAGATTTGTTGCAGTAAATAGTTGCTATTTATAATCGAATAATATATTATTTCTACTATTAAATGTTGTGCTCAGATTTTACAGTTGCTTTCAGCAGCTGCCTTTTGCTGCTTTTTGTAGTTTAACAACTTATTTTGTCGGTACAAACTGTTCCACAGCGAACACAGCCAACAGTTAAATTTTGTGTGTGTGGTTTCCGATGGCCACAAGGTTTTTCCATTTTAATCTCTCTCCCGTCCTCCCTCCCTCTCTCTGACGCTCTGCTCTTTTTGTGCCACTTTGGAGGGTAGCCCCAAAAAATAACAGCCGCTGTTGGCGTTCCCAGCAGCAACATCAGCAGCAGCAGTGGCAGCAGCAGCAGCAGCAGTTGCCACATCAGCAACAGCCACAAACCCGCATTTAGGCAAAAAGCGTAGCCCGCTTTTTGGGGAGCTTTTGTATTGAGTGTGTTTTGCTTTGATTGCTGCTGCTGCTGTTGTTGTTGTTGCTGAAATAGTTGCTGTGGTGCGTACCTGCGCCAATTCCCAGGCTCACAATGTGTGCGTTTTCTCTGCATTTAAGGCGCTTAAATTCTATAAAATGATGTTCTCTAATTAGCATTCAAAACTGAAAGCTTTTGCAAAAAATAAAAACAGAAAAAAACCGACAAGTTTGTTTAACAAATGTTTGCTGTGTGTTGCAGAGACGCCCACAATAGCAATAGCAACAGCAACAACAGCAACAGCAGCAACCAGAGCAAACGCAGCAGCAACTTCATTATGGCCGCCTGCTGATGATGATAATCACAAACAGCACATGATGAATATTTGCCAAAATGATTGTTTTCCCAAATGACTATGCCAGCAACAGCAACAGCAGCAACAGCAACAGCAACAACAACAACAACAACACAAACTAAACTTGCCAACGTTTCGTTTTGTGCGCTCGACTGCAATCTATGGGACGCAGCTGTGCAAATTCTGTTGCCCGCACATAGATATACACACATATACACACACACACACACACACACACACAAAGACTGCGCACTGGCCCATGCTGCGTATACGTAACCTTAAATCGATGGTTGCTACTGCTGCTTTTGAAGCTCACTCATGATGTTGTTGATGTTGCGCCAGCCGTTGAGTCTCCCACAATGCCGCATTGCCACGCCCCCCACACACCTCCCCCTACGTTACACACACACACACACACACTTACAGACTTAGAAAATTGCCAACATTATGTTTTAGAAAATATGTGAATTGTCAACACAAAATTTTCGTAAATAGTTTTTCGTGGACGAAACATTTTTCGTATCCAGTCACAGCTGGTCAGTTGGTAACCAACTAGCACCCCCCCCCCTACCCGCCTCCCCCCCTCTGTGCTATCACTCTTGGGGCCAGAACTTTGGGTCAGTTGCGGTTTTTGTGGGTCTGAGCAAAACTTTTAAGCCTCAGCCAAACTGCAATATTTTACAATTGTTAACCAGCCAGTTAGAAACTGAGCTCAGCTTGAATAGAATAGATACAACTACAGATGCAGATGCAGATACAGTTATAGATACATATGCAGATACAGTTATAGATACAGATACAGCTGCAGTTACAGATATATGGAATGGGCGACACTTGCTTCACTTTTATTTATTCTCATCTGTTTTGCGTGTTTTTTTTTTTGGTTTGGTATTTTTTTTTTGCATAACAGCCAATTACAGAGCTCGGCGGCGGCGGCGGCGGCGGCGGCATCATGTGATCCATCATTGTCTATGTTTGGCGTTTGATAAGCCGCCGCCAACTCAGTTGAGTGATGCGTCCAACTCGCACTCTACATATACATATCTGGTGTGTGTGCGAGTGTGTGTGTGTGTCCCTTCGATTGGCGTGCCTGAATGGCTGTGAAAACACAGCCAGTTGCAGCTGTATCCACAATCATTATCACAAAAGCAAACTGTGCAGCAGCCACAGCAGCAGCAGCGGCAGCAACATCGACTGGCTGCCTTCAACGTCGACATCGTCATCGTCAGCAGCAGTGGCAACATTTGCACGCCCCATCACCAACCCCAACGCATTCACCCACACACACGCACACACACACACATATACAATTTCCATTAGCTTGGGCAAACAAAGTTTTGTGTGTGCTTCGTCCCCAATGTGAAACAGGCGACAAAAAACATTTGCAAACTGAATAACATTTTATGATTATAGAAAACTGAGCAAAATTTTGAGACAGACTTGAAAACTCAAATAATTTAAAAGCGAATATGTTTTAAATAGAATGTTTTAATATTGCTAAAGATAAATACAAAATTAAAAGTCTGCAAATAACAAACAAAATATAATTTAGAGAATTTAGCAAATATGAACTAAAAAATAAAATATAATTTACAAAATGTTAGGCAAAGTTTTTAAAAAGACTAATTTCAATTAAAAATAAGCCTTAACTATTTGCTTAAAATTAATTAAAATATGTGAAAATAATTATTTTCTTTGGCCACTAATAAAAAAAAATAAACATTAAAAATTATAAAAACTTTACACAACAATTGAAAAAGTGAGGAAAAATCTGTTTTGCATTTGCCAGCAGTTAAAAAACAATTCCTTTTTCACTTGTCGCCTGACAGAGCTGGATTAACCCACAGCACTGTGCCCTGTGCCCTTCATCCATTCATCCATTCACCCAGCAGCTGAGCTGAATCCCGTCCATCTGCGCGTTGCGGCTTTTCCGTTAAGCTTTTCATTTTTGAGCTACTGTCGAGTGTGGCGCTTTTGGCAGCAGGATCAGAGTCCAACGTCAGGCAGCAGGCACGTTGAGCTCAAAAGCACCCCTCCCCCCTTAACCCTTAAACCATGCGCCCCAGCCACATGCCCCTTTAACGCTTGGTGCTGCAATTAGTGCGTCAGGCGGCTGAATTGCTTTGCATGGTTGGTCTTTTGGGTGTGTTGTTAGCCAAACAGTTGTTGGTTGTTTGTTGTTGGTTGTTGTTGTTGGTTGTTGCCTGGCAAATGGCAGCCAAAAATGTTTGCTAATTTATTTCCCATGTTCAAACAAATTTGTTAATGCCCCAAACGGCGGCTGAAGCGGACAAGTGCTGCAGCTTGTTGTGGTCACAAGAGAGAATATGTATATATATAAATATATATAAAATATATATATGTATATATATATATATATAGATATGTATTCGAGCATGTAGAGTATAGTATTTGTGGCATGGCTGATGTGGCAAGCAGTTACTAATGCATTTGTAATGCGCTTCGCCTGCACATCCTGTCCAAGCTTGTCCACTTTACTTGCTCTTTCTATCTCCCTCTCCCCCTCTCTCTCTCTCTCTCTCTCTCTCTCTCTTTCACTCTTGGCATTGCCGTCTCTTGTTTATTGTGAACTAACTAACTAACTGGCTTCCTTTTTGTTAACACAGCGAACAGCAGCAGCAGCAACTGCAGCAGCAACAGCAGCAGCAGCAACAGCGACAAGTGTTCCAACAACTCATCCAACAACTCCAGCTCCTCCTCCTCCTCCGCCAGCAGCAAAGACACAGCCAGCAATGGCTGTCGAGAGAGGGAGCGAGAGCGTGAGCGAGAGCGAGATAGACTGTGCCGCACACCGCCGGATTCACCGCCAGAGCTGGCACGCAATTTGGTTGCTGCACCACGTTCACCGCACTCGCCGCCAACATCGCTGCCACATCATCATCAACAGCAGCAACAGCAACAGCAGCAGCAACAGCAGCGACCGCAGCGCAATGCAAGCGCCTCGCCGGTTATCAATGGCAGCAATGCCACATCGCCAATACCAGCGGCTGCACAGCAGCAACATGCAGCAACATTGGCAGCCGCTGCTGCCGCCGCCGCCGCAGCCGCTGCACATGTGGAACAGGCGCGTCTGCTTGGCAAGCTAAGGAAATTTCTCGGTTCGCTGCTGCAATCCGCACAGGAACTGGGCCAGCCGGAAGTGAGCGAACGGGTGCGTGCCCTAATCCTCTCGCTCTGCAGCAGTTCCATCTCGCTGGAGGAGTTCCGTCTGGCGCTGCAGGAGGCCATCAATTTGCCGTTGCGTCCGTATGTGATGCCGCTGCTCAAGAACAGCGTGACGCTCATGCAACGTGAGATACTCGCTTTGTCGCGTGCCACAAATCAGTCGGCGCTGCAATATGTCACCAGCAATGAGCAGGCTGTGATGGAACTGCAGCCGCACAGCGCCGAGTTCGCTGACATCTTTGTGCAGCTGGAGGCGCCATCGAATGGGAATGGTGGTGTCCTGTTCAAGCGTCGCTCCTCCGACTCGATGATGGAGCAGGGGCACAACAGTGCCGCACACAATGGCCTGCAGGAGTGGAGTGATTATATGGCAGCCGGTGCATCCTATGCGCCGCCCAGCAAGCGTCTGGCCATGCATCCCAATCCGGCGCCAGCTCATTCGATGCTCGCCTTTGATTATAGCGCCGCTGCAGCTGCAGCTGCTGCTGCCGCCGGCGAGGTAGGCGGATTTATGCAGCGCGATGAGCGTGAGCTGCCTCGGCATGCACCGCCTCAGGTGGCACGCGGCGGCGGTGGCAATGCTCCGCCTGGTGGTGGCGGCGGCGGCGGTGCTTGTGGTGGTGGCGGTGCTGCTGCTGGCGGCGAGGAGGAGTGGAAGAACATACACACCATGCTCAATTGCATCTCGGCCATGGTGGACAAAACCAAGCGAGCGATTACCATCTTGCAACAGCGTGGCATTGAGCCGCAGCACGGCAACAACAGCAGCCAAGAATTGACGCCAGCTGCAATGGCCGAACTGCGCCGCCAGACCGAGGAGAAGGTAGCCGAATTCAAGCGGAACGCAGAGGATGCAGTCACTCAGGTCAGTTGAGCACATCTCATGGAATCCACATATATAATTCTATATAATCTTTATTTGTGGTTTGCAGGTTAAGCGGCAGGCTGTGATTGAGATACAGCGCGCCGTTGTTGCCGCAGAGACGCGTGCCGCAGAGATCATGACGCAGGAGCGGCTGCGCATGGAGAAGTTCTTCATGGAGATGAGTCGACATTCCAGCGGTGAGCGCGATCTGGACAACAAGTCACCATCCATAACCAGCGCACAGAATGTGAGTTACACTTTTTTGCGTACTTAAAGAAATTAATAAAATAAAATTAATAAAAAATTAAATTAATTAATTAAAATTTATTCATTAATTTCTTCACAATTTGCAGGGCAGCAATTTGCAACAGCAATGCTGGAATTGCGGCCGCAAGGCCACCGAAACTTGCTCCGGCTGCAACATGGCTCGCTATTGCAGCGCCTCCTGTCAGTACAGGGATTGGGATAGCCATCACCAGGTGGGTTAAGCACAAAAGCTGTTCCCATTTTTTACTGTTACTAAATGAAATCTCTGTCAAAGGTTTGCGGCAACTCACGTGCCACCGAGCTGAGCGCCAAGCATTTGCAGCATTCGGCCAACGCCGGCGGATTGAGGAGCGCCATTTCCACCCGTTCACCGCCCACGCCCACAGCTGTAGCAGCAGCGGCGGCAGCTGCAGCCACCGCCCACCTGCAGGCAGCTGCTGCCGGCGCACGTGAAGCGGCTGCTGGTGGTGCAGCAGTTGGTGCTGTTGCCGGCGGTGGTGTTGGTGGTGCAGCTGTCAGTGCTGGCACGCCCAGTGCCCTGGTGCCGAACGGATTGGGCTCCAAATGACGCATTCGCATGATGAAACCCAAGAAGAAGTATTTGTGCTAGTCAAATTAAATGGAAGCGATACGATAAAAACTACGATTATAATTAAACCTAAAATATCTAATTATGCAGTTCAACTAAACAACAAAAAACTTAACCAAAAACAAAAAAAAAAGAGCGAGGGAAGAGAGGGGAAGAGACATTGTCAGCATTATCCAAATAGTTTTCTAAATGCACATTTAAAAATACTTCAAGTAAAAAAACACAAAATAGAAATGTAATTTGAAAATCAATTCCTTTTTGCATTTCAGCACCCAAAATAACTTAAAAACTAAAATCTTAAAAAAATAAAAAAATAAACAAAAAAAAGTAGCATACAAAAAAATACTGTTAAATGAGTAAATACAAATTATAAATTGTGTGAGCACTTAAAAAATAAATAGCGAAAAAATACAACAAACATTTGCACCACATTAAAGATTATTTATTAAAATATCTATCTTAAAGGCAAATTTAAATAAATAAATAAATAAAGAAGATGAAAACTAAAAAAAATCCAAGTTGTAAGTAGTAATTAGGAGACAGCCCAAAAAAAGGAAGCGAATACTTAAACTGAACATAGTAGTTTTTATTATTATTATTATTATTATTATTATTATTAACTATAAAAAAAACTATATATTATAACTATTATTATTGCTATCATTATGGCTAATTTATTGATTATATATATGTATGTATGTGTTTAATTTATTAATTAGTATTTATTGTATATCTAAACAACAACAACAACAACCGTATTTAACTGTACTTTAACTATAAACAAGCAAATGAAAACCAAAAGAAAAAGAAAAAGGCGCAAAAATAGCAACTAAATTAAATGTTACAACTACAAAGAACGGCTAAAAGAAACCCAAGAAATAAAGTGTTTTAAACCAAAAAAAAAAAAACCAAAAAAACTCCAAACGAAAATCAAAAACTGATTTTAACAAATTCGTTCGATTTGTGCATCTTCTGCAAAGTTGCAGCCTAAAAGCAGGCAACACAAAACTGCAGCCATGATTTGCGCATTAGTGTGGGCAGGGTATGTGTGTGTGGGGGTGTGTGTGTGTGTGTTTGGGTGTGTGTGTGTGTGTGCTACAAAACCACAAACTACTGTGATGAAATTTCAATTATCGTCACTCAGCTGTGCCATGTGCGAGTGTGCCTGTGTGTGTTTGTATGTGTGTGTGTGCGTGTGTTGGTGTGTGTTTTGCACACCTGCTGCTGTCGCATTGCAAGCAAGCAAAAGCTCGTTAGCAATGCCTCGTCTCGTCTCGCCTTGCCTTGCCTTGCCTCACCCTGAAGACTGCACAACATTTGTTGCACACACACACACACACGTGCACAAGGCTTGTGGCTGCCACACACATACATTTGAAGACGCTTCAGGCTGTGCTTGCCTCAACTTTGCTTTTGTCTGCAACTGCTGTGCGCTTTTTGCAACCCTTCACTGGACTCGCAGCGCCATTGCCCCATGCCCCATGCCACATGCCACATGCCACATGCCCCATGCCCCCATCATGATGATGCTGATGATGCTGGCTGGCATTTTGCTACCTGAGTGATTTTCTAAAGCCAGCTCCGACTGCCACACAGACAGCCAACGACTAAGAGATGGATAGAGAGAGGAAGGGAGAGAGGGTGTGGATGGGGGAGGGGGGGTAGACAGTCAGCTGCATATTCAAATAGCTGCACGTTCAGCCGAATGGGAGCATAAGCTTTAGCTGGATGCTTGCCTTTGGCCAGCAGCATATGCTAACGTTTTGTTTGTTCCCAACTATAGCCCAGACCACATCCTTTGGTGCCAGCCCTCCCCGCTCCCCGCTCCCAGCTCCGCTTACTGCCCGTTCGTTAGCTTCTATTTAACATGCAGTTATCGTTTGTTATCGCCAGCAGCCACAGCTTAGCTCAGCCAGCCACAGACATGGACATGTTGTCAACGGCAATAACAGCACTTTATACCCCCACCCCCCCTCGCCATTCTCAACGGGCCAAAGAAAGGAGACGACTTTTTAAAGTTTGCACTACGTTCGTATACCCTGTAAATTAAGGAAGTGTTGCTTAACTTGGCAGCTATTCGAAATTTGAATTTGTCTTTCTGATTTCTGTTTGCTAATTGCCAAATTTATAACAAATCTAAAAAGTTGGTAAGCTTGCTTTAAATTTTTTTATATTTATATTTTATTATAAAAAAACTGCAATTTAAAATGTATTTAAATCTGGTTTACAAATCTAAAAAGTTGCTAAGCTGGCATTAAAATTTTTTATATTCATATTTTATTTAAAAAAAAAACTGCAATTTAAAATGTAAATCTAAAAAGTTGCTTGGCTTGCTTTGAATTTTTTTATATTTATATTTTAATTTAAAAAAAAACTGCAATTTAAAATGTAAATCTAAAAAGTCGCTAAGCTTGTTTTGATTTTTTAAATATTTATTTTTTGTTATAAAAAAAACTGCAATTTAACTCTGTATTTAACTCTGCTTTAAAATTCTTTTTAACTGGATTTTATGAATATGCCCCCAAACAGCGGACTAATCAGTGGCTGCGAACAACAAAAGGCAGCTTTGGCATCTGTTTTGATTTGGCCATTTGTATTGTCTTTGGGCTTCGATTGGGTAAATTGCATTAACATTAAAACTTGAACGAGAAATTTTAATTAAAATGCCGAGCAACTAGCGCACAATATGCGATGTCTGGCAGAATCGGAGAGTCGCCTTGTGTGTGTGTGTGTGTGTGTGTGTGTGTGTATTTGCGTGTCTGCCACAAAAATATTCATCATAAGTGGCAGCCACCAGCAGGAGCAGCAGCAGCAGTAACAACAGCCGCCAGCTGCTCACAGAAACTGGCAGAAGGCAGCCATCAGCAGGCAGCCATCGCAGTCGTCGTCGCCGTCGCCGTCGCAGTCGACGCTGGCGGCGACGCGAGCAGCAATTGTGCCATTTCAATCGACATCTGTTACTGATTTCAAAGAAACTTTTGTTGACAACACAAACAAATGCCAAGCACAGCAGCAGCAGCAGCAGCAGCTCGAAAGAGGGGTTGGGGTAGGGGTTGGGGTTAACGTTGTCGCCTGGGGGCGGCCGAATGGGGCAAGGTACAAACGTTTGACGCTTGCCTGCGCACGACTCCAAGTCCGTATTGCTCACGTGTGCCCCCAAAACACCGCCCAACACCCCCCTTTAGCCATGCAAAAGTGCCGCACAGCTGACGTTAACGTTATCAGCAAGCAAGTGGCTTGTGTATTCTCTCTCTCTCTCTCTCTCTCTCTCTTACTCTTTGTGTTTGTGTGTTTTTGTTTTTGCCGGCTACAAACAAAGTTGACTGAGGTTGCCTGCATTTGAAGGCTGTGCAGCAGCAACAGCAACAGCAGCAGCAGTGAATAACATGTGCGTGCCTCATGTGTGTGTGTGTGTGTGTGTGTTTTTGGCGGCGCCATTGTCGATAATAACGATTTGACTGGAACGGCATAGAATGTGGCAAATGGGGTTTGGGGTAGATCGAAACAGAGGCGCAGTTAGTGCCGCTGCCGCTTTTGTGAGCGTAACATGTGTCAATTACAGGCAAGCACACACACACACACACACTCACACTCACACACACACCAACTGTTCACACACACACACACACCGGTTTCACTCTGCTCACCGTCTATAACTCAAAAAGCTGCCAAAAAGTATGCGCACATTTTTTATACGCGCCCCGCCTGAAAGTATACACATATATTTTTTATATTTTCGCCCGCCGGCATTTGACAGCTACGACCCAACGACGACTACGACGACGACGGCGGCGACGACGCTGGCTGCGCAGCTGCTGCGATTGCCGCCCGGCTTTATGTTAATTTATTTCAACATTGGAATTTATTTTGGTGCGGCAAATTGTTTTTCTTTGTGTTTGGCTATGGGGCAAGTGTGTTTAATTAAAAAAATTCAAAGTTTTGCTTTTGGATTTTAATTTTAACAACTTGTTAACAGCCTCATTAAGTCTGTTATAGCCTGGCTATGGTGACTATGTTAATATTCATGCACCAACAGGCCAAAAATGCATTGTAAATATAACTCTGAATTTAAAATGTGCTGCCCAAAAACTTTATGAAACTTGTTATTTTTTTTGATAGAAGATGCGGGACAAACTTCCGGTTTCATTAAAATTGTAGCAACTATAATAGGGTGAAAACGCACAACATAAGACAATTTCAATTTTGATGTGCTTAAATTTCATTTCAAATATAAATAATTTATTAATGAACACCGTTAATGAACTTGAATATATTAACTTAATATTCTGATTTTTAAGCTATACTTTCTAAAAGTATAAGAAATTATTATTATTATTATTTTATCTGCTAAACTCGACATTTTAACAACGAAATCACAAAAAAAATCAATCAACTCAACAATTCCGTTAATTTTATCATGGACCTAAACCAAATGTACTTTTCTATGAGGGCGGTTGATTGCGAGAGAGCTGTTAATAATTCTAATGCGCTCATAGTTGAATATTTTTACGCTCTCGGCAACGCTCTCAGTCGGTGGCTGTGAATAGCTGATAAATAAACAGAGCCGGCAGAAAATGATCAGTTATTGTTAGTTGTTGCTGTCGATTAGAACTCGTCTAGTCTCGCCTCGTTTCGTCGATCGCTTTACAGTTGTTGTGATTCTGTTTGCTGTTGTTGTTGTTGCTGTGATATTTAATTGTGCAAAAAGTATGTCAATTGATTAATATATGCGATAACTTGAAAACTTGAGAACTGCATTGCACAGACAAGAGTTAAAAAGTGAATTGGCTGCTTGCCTGACAGCCGTGTGTCCAATGGAATATATGCATACGTATATACATATATATATCTTTATATGTACTGTAATGTTAACGAATTGGAACCAAAGTCAGTGTCAGGCCACGTAATCAACAATCAGTGATTTACATACGATTTACACTGGCTGGCAAACTCAACTAAGTCCAAGTTTTAACCTAAACTAATATTTCAAGTGAACCAAGCGCTTGTAGAAGCGATTAATGTTTTTGTGCGTTGCATACGAAATAAGTCAAGGTCCCATAACTAACACACATATATATAATATATATAAAAACATATTCATATTTATGTATGACACACAGCGCACAGTGGAATACGCCTCAAACAGCAATAATTACACTGTGTTTGTTGGCTTTAATTAAGCCGCAGTCTGGTTTAAAAAAAACACTTTCATTTATAAAGATTGTAATAAATAGAATTTTATTTATAGAACTGAAATGCAGGAAATTCAAATTCCCACAACAATAATTGATTAAAATATTCGCTTGAAGTATTATTTCTGTACCACTGTGCAGTGTCTGCCACAAATGGAATCATCGCAGTAGCAATGAACTTTGCCAGGCGCCTGTTGCTATAAATGTTGCTTCTATTTTTGTTGTGGTTGCTGTTGCTGGTCTTATTGTTGTTGCCACATGATAGCCCTTAACCCTTATGTACAATAAAATCGCATTAACATTGTCATTACTGGCCTTTAGCCATAACTAAAAAAAAACAGCTAAATTATATTAATTCTTTTTGTATAAATATATTTCAGCAAGAAAGGAAAGCTAAATATAAATAAATGTAGATTAAGATTAAACAAAGAGTAGTTTACCTTAGAAATCTCACCTTTGGCTATAACACCTGATTAGTCTGTTATCAGTAATCACATTTGTCGAAGCAGCTGTTCTTTTCATGATAACTGTTTATATTTTGCTGTTTTTTTAGCAACTGTTTGAAGTTGTTGAAGTGCTTCAACATTGGATTAGCTAAAAGAAATTGTTTATAACACTCAAAGTAAATTAAATCGAAAAGTTGGTTAACCTCAATCGAAGAAATTGGAATTTTTTGGCCATTTGAATATTTTTATCTATAAGATTGGCAATTTTTTTTAATTGTTAACTCATAAAATTAATCTGAAAGTGTTAATCTTTTTTTGTTGCTTTTATTCTTCAGGGTCGTTAACAAAATAAAGTTCATTAAAAATGGTTTCTTAATGAATATTTGTTTTCCAGCTATTTTTACTTTTTTCCGAGCGCAATAAATCATTAAAGATCAATTGAAAAATCAATACTATTTGCGTCAAACTGAAGAAAGTCTTATATAATTCGCAATGCTTTAATAAAAAATCAACAAACCACTTAAACTATTGCCAGAGAAAAATTAAAACAAGAAAATTTAATTTGCTTAAATATTTATTACAATATAAATGCAAATTTTCCAATGAAAAATATGACTTTTTCTTAGCTGATGTCATTTCTAATTTTTTATGTTTGTACTTCTTAGGCTGTTTCACTGTACTCTAACCAACTTATCACATCCCAAACTAGCACATATTTTATGACAGGTTCATTGCACACCCCCTCGTCAAGGCACACACCCCCGCTCCCCCCTTGAAACCATGTTAATTACTCATAATATTGATAATGAAACCGCGCGGGTTTCCACACAAAAAGTGCTGTAATTCTCGGAGCTGGAAACCGTATTAGAGTAGCCGATAAGAAGTCGTGTGGATAGATATGTATATATATATATATATGTTTTAAGGGGGGGATTTGTCGTCCACAGTCCGTGTCAGTCGGTCGTTGTGGCGAGTCGTTTGTGTGAAATATATCAACATCGAGTTAGATTTCATTTAGCTGCTTAAACATTTACTGATAAACAAAAAATAAATTATGGAAATATTTCTTCAAAAGTGAACGAATCGAAGCAACAACCAGATCCCAAGGAGGGAGCTGAAGAGAAGAAAATGGAAATACTGCTGGAGCTCAATCTCAAGCAGAAGCTGGCCACACGCACCGGCATTCTGATCGTGGGCAGCATTGTTTTTGGCCTCTTCTGCTGCCACAGCGCATTGGCCAGCTTAACACTTGGAGCAATTTTGGCCTTAATGCTGCGCAATCCAACAAATGTGTTTGCCTTGGTGATGACCTGTCACAGGGATTTCCTGTAAGTATTAAATGTATGTTTAATACACAAGATAGTTCAGTTAGCTGATTAGCTTAACTGATTAAGGTGTTTAGTCCAGACTGATAAAGTATGGCCAGCAAGCGGATTATATATATATATATATATATATATATATATAAATACATTATAGGTTGTCATTGAACTTTAATGACTTTAATGACTGGAACCCTTCATCTGCACTTGCCACTCCCAAAATAGTTGATCAAATATAGGAACAGCCCAGAATGCCACATTTATAAACCCAACTGGCTGATTCTAATCTTTAATCCTAGCAGAAATTCGAGCTAGATTCAACTTCAAGCAGTTCAACTATGTTGTGGCATGTGGTATGGCATGTGGCAAGTGTGTCTGTGTGTCAAGTAGTTTGCTGTTTCTTAATTTGCCTTTTAAATATTTTGTGCTCTCAACTAAATTCGAATGCGGTTTATAACTGACAAATACCTTTATAATGATATCCCTTTTAACGATACAAATCTTTATCGTGATATCCCTTTTCACGATAATACCTTAATCGTGATTTCTTTTTTTTAATTTTTTAATACATTTTTTTTAATTGACACAAAAGTTGTCGATCGTTTAACCTGACTTAAAGTTATATACTTTTTTGTTCCATTAGCTATATATATCAGAATAGAAAGTATAACTGTAGCCAAGCGAATCATCATCTGTTTTTTCAGTTAATTAGATGGCTTAGAAATAAATAAAAAGCACATAAAAATCTTACAAAACAAATAAAAATGGAAACATAATTTTTAAATATTTTTATTGAAACTAAAGCCAAAAAAAAAAAATTCTTTTAGCTGTTCCACATAATTTGTGATTAGGAAAACCGCTTAAAACTTTCTTTCTCTCTCCTTCATTCTCTCTTTATCTCTCTCTCTCTCTAATTCTCCCTCTCTCTCTTCCAGTGGCATTCAACGTTTTGCGGCCTTAAATTGGTATCTGCTGCGCAAGGATCGCAGTGGTTGCACCGTGGCACATTGCTTTGAGGAGCAGGCACGCCAGCAGCCGGAGAAGATTTGCTTTGTGATGGACGAGCGACGCTTGAGCTACTCGGAGGCGTTGCTCTTCAGCCAGCGTGTGGCAGGTTACTTCCGGCAGCGCGGCCTGCAACGCGGCGACTGCGTTGCACTGCTGATGGAGACGCGTGTGGAGTACACCTGCTTCTGGCTGGGACTCAGTCAGTTGGGTGTGATAACCGCACTGATAAACTCACATTTGCGCGGGGATTCGCTGCTGCACTGCATCCGGGTGGCCAAAGCTCGTGCTCTGATCGTAGGCAGCGAGCTGAGCGATGTGCTGCTGAAGTTGCCGCCACTTGAACTGGACATCTATCAGTATACGGATGTGGAGGGGCAGCAGCTGTTGCCCAATGCCGTCGAACTGCACGACGCTCTCGAGGCACAGCAGCCGCTGACCCTTGAACGCAATCGGGAGAGTTCGTCGAGGGATAAGTTGCTCTACATTTACACCTCCGGCACCACGGGATTGCCCAAGGCAGCTGTCATCACAAATCTGCGTTTTATATTCATGTCCGCCGGAACTTCCTATTTGGCGGCTTTGCATAGCAGCGATGTGATTTACAATCCTTTGCCACTGTACCACACGGCTGGTGGCATTGTGGGCGTGGGCACCGCCCTGCTCAATGGCAGCACTGTGGTGCTGCGCAAGAAGTTCTCCGCATCGAATTTCTGGAGCGATTGCCGCAAGCACAATTGCACGGCGGCCCAGTACATCGGCGAGCTGTGCCGCTATCTGCTTGCCACGCCATTTGTGGCACAGGATAAACCACTGCACAATCTGCGCTTGATGTACGGCAATGGGCTGAGACCGCAAATCTGGAAGCAGTTCGTCACACGTTTCGGCATACCGCATATTGTGGAGATCTATGGCGCCACCGAGGGCAACTCGAATCTGATCAATATCACCAATCGTTTGGGCGCCATTGGCTTTGTGCCCATCTTTGGCCGTCGTCTGTATCCGGTGCAGATCCTGCGCTGCGATGAGCTGACGGGTGAGCCACTCCGCGATGCCAAGGGCCACTGCATGCGCTGTGTGCCCGGCGAGGTGGGTCTACTCGTGGGCAAAGTGGATGCCCGACGTGCGGTGAGCGCCTTCCATGGCTACGTGGACAAGGCGGCCTCCGAGCAGAAGCGATTACACAATGTCTTCGCCACGGGGGATTGCTACTTCAATTCGGGCGACATGGTCGTCAGTGATATATTGGGCTACATCTACTTTAAGGATCGAACTGGCGACACTTTCCGCTGGCGCGGCGAAAATGTGGCCACCCAGGAAGTGGAGGCCATCATCACCAATTGCGTGCGACTCAGCGACTGCGTCGTCTACGGCGTCCAGGTGAGTTGCCCCAGCTAAATGTGCAACAACAAATGTCAGCAACTAAAAATAAACTAAGATGGGAAAACAGATCTTTATCAGAATCTTAAAGATTTCATTGGAATACAATTTCTCTTGCAGATACCCCATGTGGAGGGCAAGGCGGGCATGGCGGCAATTATGGATCCCACACGGAAGCTGGTGGACATTGAGTACTTGTCCGTTGTGATACGGGGCAGTCTGCCCCCCTATGCGCGTCCCCTCTTCATACGGCTGCTCGATAAGATTCCGCGCACCGAAACATTCAAGCTGAAGAAACGCGAGCTGGCGCTGGAGGGATTCAATCTGGAGACAGTCAAGGATCCCATCTATTATCTGAATCGGGATGGCATCTATCGGCTGCTCGGCAAGGAGCAGTACGACTCATTGCTGGCGGGCACAGCGGGTCTCTGAAATCCCTCCGACATGCTCACTTAGACTTTAGCCATAGTTTGTATATTTACACACGCACACCCACACACACACACATTTTTGCAAATGTATTTTTATCACTTAAAAGCAACGACTGATGAAACTTTAGCCAAAGCCGAACGCGTTTCATTCCCATAACTTGGCCATAAAAAAAAATGCCAGCTGAACCGATAATGGCCGCCAATACATTTCCGGGCAGCAAGGAGAAGGGGTAGGGGAGTGGCGGAGTGGCGGAGCACACACAAGACAGCAACGGCCAAGATATATCGAAAGTGTTAAATCCCCAAGATTAAGTTCTCGCTCATTGGCAGCTGTTGTGGCCGCTTGGCTGCTGCATTTGTTGCCGCTGCTGTTGCTGCTGCTGCTGCTGCTCTAGTTGCAACATTAACGCCATTTCTGTTCACCAGCAGCAGCTGCGACGCAACAAAAACAACAACGTTTGCCATCCTCTAAGATAAACGATGTGAAAAATCCATACAAACAACAACAATGCAGCTGCAGTTTGCTGCCGGAATCGCTGTTGTTGCCGCGTTGGCGTTGCAACCGCAAGCAGCGCTGCCAAAGTCGCTGCCACCAATATCGATGGCGAAAAAGTTGTGGCAGGCAATCATAAAAAACGTAGAAATACCAACAAAGCCCGCTACTTCCATGAAATTGGTTGCCACCACTTTTGGGGTGCTACGTGTGGGGCAGGCTATGGAGGAGAAGGAGGAGGAGAAGGAAGAGGAGCAGTAGTGGAGCTTAAGTTCAGCACACGCATAAAAACTATGGAGACACTTTGTCATTGTTTTGTGCAGCATTTTGAATATTATTCTCGGTTAGTTGCATTTGCAAAAGGAGCAAAAATTTCGTTGTTGCAACAACGTAGAAATTATTTCAGAAACCACTTAAAAAATTGTTTTAAATTTTCATTTTTTTGACTAGTTTTTTTTACTTTAATTAGTGAATAATTGAAATGAAACAAGATTAAAGAAATTTCATAAATCACATTTAACAAGAATTTTCTTTTCAAATCACATTTTCGAAATATTTTCAAATTTCTATTCAAATCATGCAACTAGTAAATATTCTGTAATTTAACAGCTATTTACCACAAGCCATCTCAGCACTGATGACGTTATCAATTACCCCGTCAACAATCAACAAATGTGCGCCACAAAAAAATGGGACAAACCACCCTGCAACAGTGGCAACATCAACAACAACAACAACAACAGGGGCAAAACTTAAGACTGCCAATGTGAGCATCAAAAAATCGCATAAACTTGCATTGGCAGTTGAATATTGGAGAGGGGAGAGGGGGTGAGGGGCAGAGGGGCAACTGTTGCAGGTGCCGTTGGCACTGCCACACAAAAATGTGAATGGTGTGAGTTTTGTCACCATCGTTTCACGGCATTCGCACCAGCCCTTTTTCCCTTTTTTGCTTGCCACTTGCCCCATGTTGCATGGCTGCCTCAGCTGGTTGCATCGTCGCTGTCATAAACAAAATGGTAGTTGCTGGCGGCGCAGGGCGCATGCATAGCTAATATCAATAAAAACAACAACAACAACAATCGCTTCAGCAGCTGTTGCAACTGCTATTGTTGTTGTTGCAACATCGCGTGCGTTGCGCGTTTAAGAAAGAAAAATTAAAAAGAATTTTCAATAATTTTTCAAAATGTTCGTCGATTTTGCCGCCATCGACCTTTGCCACTCCCCCTTTCTCTGCCTCTTTCTCTGTCTCACTTTTTGGTTCTGCTTTCTTCACATTTCTTTTGCTCATTTTTTGGGCGCTGGGCGGTTTTGGCGAATGGCGGCGCCACAGCTGCCATTGGAATTTCAAAGCTATTAAAACGCTGCCAGGCGAGCAACGACCAAACGGGCTCCATGTTGCTGCCACTACTCCACACTGAAATTGTACTTGTTGCCTCCCCCCCAGCACTCCTTTTCCAGAAACGAGCTGAGAGAACATCAACTTTTCCATAGATTTGGCTACAAATTTGCCAGAAAGCATCTCAAACGAATACTAAAATAATCAAAAAAGAGTGCAAAGTGTGTAAAAATAATTGGAAAAATTGCTATGCTCCAATTAAAAATTAAATAATTAATTTAAGAAAATAAACAAATTTTTTTTATAATGAATAAAATGATTAAAATTAGATAGAACTCCAATTAATGTCCTGCTATGTTTTTTTCTATTAATAATTTTGCACTTTTTCGTAGATTTTATTTTACTACAAATTTTATTATATTTAGAAAATCTGCTATCAATCCAAATTTATTTACTTTGTGCTTGATTTAAGGCGTAAACATTTAAAAATAATTCAAAATGTTTGCAGCTTGATGTAAATCATTATTTTTTTAGTCTGTTTGATGAAGTGGTGAAAAGTCTTAATTAATTATAATTAGTTGACAATTTTTAAGGACAAATTAAGAATTAATTTTGAGAATTGCTTGTTGATTTTTTTGACATTTTATTTGCCTTTGCCAATTAATTTAATTTAATTTAATTTAATGGCTGTTAGAGTATTGCAAATTTGAAGCATTAAAGCCTGTGCTAATTGTGCAGTTGTTGCCACTTTTGGCTCTTTTGGCTGCTTGTATGCATTTCGGCTTAAAGGTTTTGCTTGCTTTTACGTGCCGCACAGCCGCTTGCCGCTTGCCGCTTGCCGAATTACCCATTGACCCTTGCCCTTTCGCTGCTGTCGCTGTCGCTGCTGCTGCTGGCGACTGTTCAGTTGCTTTGTCGGTTCGTGCTAATTACGTTGCACCTGTGCGTGACGTTTGATGTTGCCCTGTCCGAGCTTGTGTCGCTTGTGTTTGTTGCTGACTTTTGCTTAGTTTGTTTTGTGGGTGCTGGCTGTGGGCTGTTGCAGCTGCAATCGTCTAGCAAAAATTAATTAAAAGCCAACGTGCGGCAATGCAATTAAATTCGATTTGGCTCAGCCATTGATGCTGACGGCGACGTCGATGCTGACAGCAAACGTTGACGCCGACTGCGATGCTGGCTGCGTGTTGAGCTCAGCTGGGCGGCTGTTGTTGACATCGTTTAATACAACAATACAGCAAAATTATATTTCACACACAAACACATACATATATTGGAAAGTTCACACAATGCAACTGCCTCCTCCCCCTCTCTCTTTCACTCCCTTTCTGTCGTCCTTTTGCTAGCTTTTGTTTTGTTTGTTTTTGTGTTTTTATTGTGAGCTTTTCGCATACGTTGGCAGCTGTTGGTTGATCTGCCTATTTGCCTCTGCATGTCTGTATAAATGTGAGCGTGTGTGTTTGTGTGTGTGTGTTTGAAATGGCTGACTGGTTGCTGCTGCTGGCATGCCTGTGCTTATGTGTGTATGTTTCTGTGTGCGTTTGTTTGCCTGCTTCGTTAGTTCGTTCGTTTTCCGTTGGCCCGTTGATTCGTGGCACCTTTTGGATTTGACAGTTTTGTAATTAACTGCAGTCAGCATGTGCGCCATTGGCAGCGCCAGCGTCTGCGTCAGCGTCGTCGCTAGCAAAAATGTGTTGCATACTTTCAGGCTGAACAATCGAAATTGCCAATAAGCATGAACGACTCGTTTTTGGCATTTTTGGAGCGCAATTAGTTTTTGTTTTTAAACTTCAGTTTCAGTTGGCTCATTTGAACTAAGCTGCCACCCTCCCCCCCCCCCCCCCTGAGGGCAGCTGTAGCTGCAGCTGATGTTTCATATTTATCCACGTTCACGAAATTAGAACAGCAATTTTGCCCAATTCGTACTTGGTCAGAAGCTAAAAGACGCCTTTTGTTGGCCAAATTACAAAATATTCTCGAAAATGTATGCTATGTTTAAGAAAAAAGTTAAGATCTTAAAATATCGCAAATATTAACTGAAGGATTTTTCAACTTCTTTATTTAGTTCTTTATTTTTTTATTTTTATTTAGTTCTAAATTAAATTCGTTGGTTACTTTAAATTTTCAAGTATTTCGATCAGCTTACTTAAAGTATTTATTTATTAGCAATTTACCAGCAACGCTGAAATTCCCAAATGAAATACCTGCAATCAGAGTATGACAAAGTTTTGCTGCCAGCAGCAGCTGCCACCAATTCGAGCCGGCTGCAGGCAATAGCTAGAGTTACAGTTACAGTCACCTTCACAGCTGTGGCACGAGTTAGAGTCAAAGGGAGACCGGAAACAGGACACTGGATACAACAGCAGCAGACTGGACTGGACACACGTGTGCCACAAACGATGACTTGGGTTTTGCTTAGGCTTCTCGCTCATACGACTTTGGCCCGGGAACACACTTTGGCCTTTTGCTATGGCTGCTTCAGCAGTTGTTGTTGTTGTTGTTGGTGTTGCTGCTGCTACTTTGGCTGTTGCTGTTGTGGTTGTTGTTTTTTATGGCCAGTCCTTGGCGGCCTTTATGCGCCCGCATATTAAACAATTATTGCCAAATGGCAAACGACAGCTGCGTTGTGTCACCATCGGCGAAGTCGTTAGTGTGGGCCGAGAACGAGGCCTATGCGATGGCCACGTTTTTTAGCCAAGCAGCAGCAACATCAACAGCAGCAACAACAGCAACAGCGACAGCAAAGCAACAGCAGGACATGCCCAGCAACTCGGATTGGGTTTTGGATGTGGCATTGGCATTGGCAGTGGCAGTGGCAGTGGCAGTGGGAATGTGGATTTGTGGCACTGTGGGCCAGTTTTGCCTGCATTGGCTCACAGACGTTTTTTTCGCGTTTCAGCGTCTGCTGCAATTTATGTGTATAAATGACAAAAGTACCGTAATTTATGGCCAGCAACCGCAACGCAATTTGGCAACACTTGTTGGCCAATTGGCAAAAATGTGAAACGAGCTGCGCTCAGAAGCAAAAACAAACAAAAAAAAAACAAGCACAAAAAATGAGAAAAAACCTCCGCATTCTGAATGTATATGTAAATGTATTGGAATAAATATATATATATATATATATATATATATATATAGCAACAGTATTGTCTATATTCCATAATGTTCAATACAAAGAAACCAGAAGCTGCAAAAGTGGCTTAGGTTAACCGACTAAGTAATGCACTTAAAAAACAAAGTAGGAGGAAAACCTATAAATATATTTATAAATATAATTACAAACTGGAAGCTTAGATATCGATAGACCAATATTAACTTAATAAGCTAGGGAAAATTATATATATATTCATAAATTAAAATCAACTTGCATTAAATGCATTTTGACTCTTAAAAGTGCTCAAAACAGATTAAAAAGAAGTAAAAAGATGCGAAGCAAATATCTCAAAATTTATTAAATTTATTTATGTTACTTAACTAAATTAAATCATTTACACATAAGTAATTAAATTTCTTTAACGTTGCATATTTAATTACTTGCCCAAGTGACAAACTCAATTACTTAATCAAAGCACTCTTCGATTGGAGCAGTTGGTAGAAACATCTGTCTAGTAAATGGTGACATGGGCACAGATATTTTTGTGCCGTCCTTGGCAAAATTTGAATTTTTATTGCTGATCGATGCGCGGGTGCGCATTGACACGCCCACCCGTCCACCACCCACCACCCAGCACATACGGCTATAACACTTACGTCCGCCTCTTGGCCAAATTATGCGTATTTAGGTCGTTGGCTATATCCGTATATCGTCGTATCTGGCAGCCGCTTGTTGCTGTCATAAATTTGGCCAATACTCGCTCTGTGTAAATGTGCCAATGCGTTTACCCCACAAGGACCTCGACTCGGCTTCGTCGTCCTTTTGCCGATATTGACCCTTCTGTTTTGTTGTCGCGCCTTTTATTATGCTAATATTTTTTAGGGGCATTTGCCAAGATTTATTGAAATTACTGCGTCGCGGCACATAAAGCTGCAAACTTGCCACCGATTTCATCACTCATCCCCCCTCATTGTTGGGTGGTGCAAAGGGAGGCGGCGGCGGCGGCACACGCATCAATTAAATAACCATTTAATGTGCAGCTTGTTGCTTGTTGTACATGGATCGTAGTTGTTGCCGCATGTTGCCTGTCATCGAGCATTGCATAATTGACGCTCTTTTTTCTTGCAATTAGTGCAACAACTAATTGGCAGCAAAAACTATTATTCCAGCCAACTGCAACAGCTGCGGGCTTGCAGGGCAACAACAACAAAAAAAAAAAACGGAAGAAAAAATCAAACCTTCCTCGCTGAAAAATGAGTTGCATAAATTTCAGCTAACAGTTTTGAGTGTTGACAGGAAACAGCGAAAAAAGCAACTCGCAATTTAATTTCAGTTTTGTAAACTTTTTAGAAACTGAAACGGAATAAGAATGTTTGCACTGCGCTTCAACTTTAATGGCCAAGTTAGTTAAAAAGTCTATTTAGAACATAACACGTGAAATGTTGGCCAATTACTTTTAAAAATAAACAAAACAAAATCATTTTATGCCAGGCCTAAATTTGCTTGATAAAACATTTTATTTGAAATGATATTTGGGAAATTTAATAAATAATTTTTCACTTATTTTTCTCAAACAACAACAACAACTTGAGTTAGTTAACTGTTTGAGATGTTTGTGCAATAGCATTTTAGGGAAATAAATAATCCATGCTTCAATTCATTTTCACAGCAGTTCAATCTGTTTGCTATTTCAATGGGCTTACAATTATTATATATGTATGCATCTTCTGCCTGTGTCAGCTTCCCTGTTGTTGTACAAACAAAGCGCCTCAAAGTATGCCACAAACACACACACACACACACCCAGGCACAGCAGAGACACAACAAACGACAGCCGCAGCAATATTTTGTCCTTTTTCCCACATTTATATAGGCCCACAGAGAATGTGGGCAGGTGTTGCCATTGTTAGACTAGACGGGGTTTTTTTTTATTTTGGCCAGGTGTGATAAATGAAACCTACACCCAAACCAACAACCACCCACCACACACAGGCCACAGGCCATCGACGGAATTGTTATGATTTTACAACAATATTATTTTTTCATCAACAATATCAGCAAAAATCAATCAAATTCAATTAAATCGCAGCCCAACGATGCAAAAATTAACACAACGGCACAAAAAAAAAACCCTTCTGCAATTATGCTAAATAATTTAAATGCAGCAGAAAAAAAAATAATTGAAACAACAAAGCAAATTTCATAATTTAAAATGCGCATTAAAATTAAAAGATGAGCGAACAAAATAAATTAAAATTTACCACAAGGCCAAATCAATCAATTAAGCGGATAATTGCGTATGTGGGCCCATCAATGTTAGTGTTGTAAATGCTACAAAAAAAAAACACACACACTCACACACGCACACACATACACGTGAATGCATAACAAAGCTCAGAGCAAAAAAAAACATTTGGCCAGCAAAAAAAAAATGATTGCAAAATTGCTGTTTTACACTTATTTTTATCAGCTAACTATATACATATATATATGTATGTATATATGGTTATACATACATATAAATGTGTTTTTATAATTTTTGATATATTATCTGTGTGTGCGTGTGTGTTGCTTCTGCATTTACACAAGTGCAGAATTTCCCAAAACACAAATCCTAAAAAAACATTTGTTACTTTTTGTGAATCGTTTTCTACATTTTGTGGGCGGGTTTCGCCGGGTGGGCGTGGACCGCACAACAGTTGGGGCAGGCCAAACGAGCCAAGTACTATTGGTGCGTGCGTGCGTGCGTCTGTGTGTGTGTGTGCATGTGTGTGTGGGTATATGTGTGTATGTTGTTCACATAAGCGTAGCTCATTGGAAACTGTAGCCTTTTATAAAGGGAAACAAAACAAGGCATCAAAGCGAAGCAAAACTTGTTTCAACACATTTGTTAATCTTAAGGAAAACTTTTTGATATATCACACTAAAATTAACAACTTTAAGGATCAAGCATAAAATCAGTTAAAACTGTGCATTAAATAAGTTAATTTTGATCATCAAGTTCTTTAAACAAATTACATTAGCTTTTGATAAATATATTTCAAACTTTGGAACTTCAAATAATGAATAAATTAATTCTCAGTTAATATTATGTTAAAGATTATGCAATAATTATATTTATTTTCATTACAGATTTAATTTAACATTAAGAAAATTTCTGCTGATTTCCATTTGTTTTTTATTTTCCATTTCCTGTAAGCAAATCCCCTCAAAATGTTTCCCAACTACGTCTATTGTTAGAATGTCATCAGACTGAAATTATTTTACTAACCAAAAATTGTCAAAGTATTTGTTGTGCGTTAGTTGTGTTTGTTCTGGCCTGAAACAGGACTTGCATTAGGGATCAGATGCAAGGGAACACGGGGGAACCAGAGAGGACCAATTTGTACTGTGTTTGGTTTGTGAATAAATGTATAACATTTTATAACTATACATGCTCGTAAATTGAAGATTATTTTGTGGTGTATTTAAATTTAGCCACACACACACACAGAGGCACACACACACACATGCATTTGCCTGCAAATTGGATTAATTTGAGTTTAGTGGTTTGACTGCCAGCGATGGAAAGCACTTGAAAATGGCCGGAAAATGCAAGTCGAAAGACAGCAGCCTTTCAACTTGAAAGTAATTAGAAAGTAAACGGCGACTACAAATTGTCTAAAATACTCGAGGGGGCATTGATTGATTTCCAAGGAAAGCGACGCGCCACTCGAGTGCCACTAAACGCAGCGAAGTGCAACCAAAAATAGATGCAAGTTGAATGCATTTTTCGTGCTGCAACCAAAATGAAAGCAAAAAAAAAACATGTGTAGAAACCAAATAAGAATGCTCCTAATGACTGCGGTGACACTTTTGTGGAACTGAACGCACACAAGGGATAGTCAGAGAGAGAGAGAGGGAGATGGAGATGGAGTGTGTGTGTGTGTGTGTGAGCTGCTGCATACCTGTGCATGTTGTGCTGATAAAATTAGAACGTGCAACGTTTCGCTGCAGTTGACAGCGTGAAAATTTGTGAACTTAGAACAGGAAAAGGCGGCGGGATGCCGTCAGCTCAGCTGCGAAAGCGGACAGCTTAATACACACACACACACATGCACACACACACGCACACACACACACACACAAATGCAAATGCACAGCTAAAGATACAGATACAAATATTCAACATCTACAGTTTCAAGCATATATATATATATATATATATATATATATATGTATATATATATATATATCTGTATCACATAAACCAAAATAGCAGCCTTGTTATATTTGTTGTTTTGGCATTTGGCCTGTCGTGTTCGAGTGATTGAAGTTGCCATAATAAACAAGTAAAAAAGAAGTCAAAAAGTCAGCTCTGCTGCCGTCTCAGATACCCTGTGTATAAGCAGATAAGGGTTGAAAGAGAATGTTATATAATTACTCTAAAAACTGGGAATGCACTAAAAAAAAACAAAGATAATCTTTTATATGCATAACTAATAATAAAATGTTAAAACTGGCAATCCACTCAAAAAAAAACAGTAAAAATTTGATCTTTTCTTAAATGTGTTTGAGTTAGAAATGGTATACTATCAATAAGAGGTGCCGTTAGGACCCATCTTCGGAGATAACAAATATTTAAATAACGTGCTACACTCAGAGAAAATTTGTTTATTTTTTGCACATAATTTTTCTGCATTATATCCATTCTAAATATATAAAACTTACTTTAAATTGAAAAAGTTCTATCACAAAATTCACATTGAATGTGGCTTGACTTAAAATATATATTAAACTTATTGTGATATATATACATAAAATAGATTTATTTATAGACGTCTTTGAAGTATGTATATAGCTGTATATATATTAAATGTTTCCTAGTTAATAATATATATTAAATATTTCCTAGTTAATGAAAAAGATTAAATGTTAATTAAAGCTTTATTTAGCCATAAGAATTTCAAGACTGATTTAAAGACGATATACACCTTAAGCCCTCTCCTACAGGGTATAGTCAAAAGCTGTCCCATTACAGAACTTTACAGGCGGCCCCACTGCTTGGGCATTTTTCCTCAGCGACTCTCTCTATTTCCCTCTCTCTCTCTCTATCACTCTCTCTTTCTTTCTCTTTCTTTCCAAATGACGCACACTGAACTTTTTCTCCTGCTTAAAAAATTGCTTAAAATTGCAACTGCCAAATAAAACATATGTTAATATAAGTATAAGTAAATTTGCTACGTTTGGCATTGCAAGTAATTATTTAAAGTAATTAATGAAAATATTAATTATATTTTACAAGACTGTTGAATGTTTTTAATACAAAAGACTAAGAATTATTCACAGTTTTGTGTGTGAAGAACAAGGCATCAGCACATACTTAAATGCATGTGCGTGTGTGTGTGTGGGGGGGTGTGTATGTGTGTGTTTGTGTGTGTGTGCGATCATTTGTCTCGCTCTATGGCAAACTCTGCCAGTCAGCCGAAGCAATGAAGTCGACGTCGACGTCGACGCCGACGTCATCGTTGGTCTGCTGGGTTGGGTAGCTGGGACTCAAACTGGGGACTCGACTCTGAGGCCTTTGCCGGTGCTGTCGCTGCGATCAGTTGAGTTTTGTGCGTTGTGCGGTTCAGTTGTAGCGCGTTCTGTTTGTTCTGCTCCGGCCCCCCTTCTCAAGACTCACACAAGTGAGATCAATCAGTGCAACACACACAATACACACACACACAAAACACAAGCTCACAGAACACACGAAACAAGCACAGTTTCCAGAGAGCATCCAGGTTCTGGTTGAGGTTCAGTTTCCATTCAGTCAGAATTGAATTTTAGTTGAGCTAAGGAACAACGCCTGCAACGACTTTTGCCGTCCCACGCATTCAGAATTGTTAAATTGTTACATCCAAGCCCATAAATCAAAATGAGAGAAATTGTGCATCTGCAGGCTGGACAGTGTGGCAACCAGATTGGCGCTAAGGTAAGTCTCCTTCACTCTTTTGATTTAAGTTTTATTTTTTTCTTATTTTTCTTGATTCGCTTTTGGTTTTGGCTGAGTTTTTGGCAAGCGCAGCTAATTTATGCACATTGCCCGTAAACGTTTTTCAATGAGTTTCCAAATTAATCACAATTCAGAGTCAACGTTGAAGCCGCCGCCTTTTACAGCGCATTCAGCGCAATTAAAGCAAAAGAAAATTAACGCAAAAAAATAAGCAAAAAAAAAAAACACATTAAAAAAAACCGGCCAACGAATAAACATAAAGAAAAGAATAAGAAAAAAAACTTACTTAGCTAAAAAAAAGTTTAAATCAAATAAAATGCCAAGTGCAAAAAAAAAAACGAGTAAAAAACGAATAAACCTAACCGATTCGACGTAGCGAAGAAAATGAAATTTGATTGGGTTTGTCAGGCACTCGAAATGCCCTTTGTTAAAACCCCAACTTCCAACTTCCAACTGTGATTATAGTGCAGAGGCCCAGAGACAGCCCCCTTAATAAATGAGACGGAATTCAACTGATTTAATATGGGGCATTACTACAATTGTTTCGACGTGTTTTTTGTATCTCTGCTGCATTTTACGGATGCCAAAAAAAAAAAATACCTCATGAAATTATCATTGCGGTTGTATCTTTTCGCTTTGCTGGGTTTCCTTTCGAGGGAGAAGCAACCGCAAAAGGTGCTCAAAAATATATATATGCCACACAAGGGGGCAACCTTAATTTATGAGCAACAAAGCAAAGGAACAATTTAAGCTTACTTAATTACAATTACTCGGAAAAAGAATATGCCATAATATAAGTTAGCTTTTAGAGTTTGCGCAAATATAAAATAAAAATTATTATTTATTTCGTAGATAAAAAAAAATAATTGAAGAAGCTAAGAATTTTTTAAACAGAATAAAAAAAATGCGAAAGTAAATCAATTGCAATTGAAACTAGTTTAAAAACTAAAAAATTACCAATAATTAAATTCAAATCGAGGTTGTTTAATTTATTATGTGACTACTGTATTAAAGTACCATATGTGACTATCCTTGTTAATCAGTGTCGATCAACCAGTTACTAGTTAATCAATTGTAATGTCTGCAATTAAAACTATGTGCAACAATTAGTGTTGCCCTGCCAACAATTATATACAATGGGTTCGCATGGTGCATGGTGCATGGTGCAGCAACGTCAGCCAGTTAATCAATATAGCCAACCAATTAATATATAGGCAACCAAACAGCAGTCATCGAAACAAACAACGAACGTGCCACAAAGCTACACCCAAAAAAAAAAACCTGCCTGCCTGCAACTTGATTTGCTGCATCTTTTTATTTATTTTTTTTTGTTGTTTAATTTTTTGGCAACATGTAACCGGTTTGTGTTTAAGACATTGACATGTGTAGCAGGGGCGATTTGTGATCGAAAATCAATGTCAATGCTTGACTTGAAAATGTTGCGGCAAGCAGAAAGTGTGTCACGTTGCACGAGTGCTGATAAAAGCCAATTAAGCGATGATTAAACTATGACTATTATTAAATTAAAGTAAACCCGAGCAAAAGATAAGCAAACGTCTCTGATTTTTGTTGCTTTATTTACTTTTTCTTCATCTATATAAATGATGTGTGACTCAATTGTGGCTTTTGTGGCTCCAACGCCTGTGGGGATACGGGCGGCGGGGCGTTTAGTGTCGCTTAATTTAGCGCAAACAGTTTGTAGTTCCCAGAAATTTGGCATAGTAATGGTTTTATGGAGCGGCACACAAACTTAATACGAATATATATATATATCTGTTTATATATCTGTTTATATATATATCTGCTTACTTTTCGCTCTGTCCATGAATGGAAAATGCTCAAAGTGTTTATCCAAAGCAGACGGCGACGCCGAAGCCGACTTGGTAATTTGAGCGAACCGTTGGTTTCACATTACCCATCAGATTTTAGAGACACATAGAAGCAACAACAACAACAAAAAAAGAAGAAATAAGTACATAATAAAAAGTAGAAACAGCTGAGTGGACAAACTTCAAATGTGTGGCAAGAACCCAGCAACTGGACAGAGCTGACTGGCTGAGTGGCTGCCACATGTTTAATTACGTATCGGAATCGCAATTGAAAACCGCACAAGTGCAACAAAGGAAGTGACTCAGTGAATCAATATGGCAACAGACGCGACTTGAAGGATTGACTGCGGCTTCAACGTCTCCAGTTACAGGATAGGGGCATGCAACGCATATGATTTTGATATTTCCGCATTATCTTCTCTTTTTTTTTTGACGACGATAAATGAATTTTAAGTAATCAGCATTGTTTTCATATATATTCTATATATATATACATGAATTATAATTTCATATATATATATATATATATTGTGGAGTCAACAAACTTGTGGTCGGCTTTTTTTAAGTTGTTTTTGTTTTTGTTGTGAAAGATTTATTATCGCCCTCGTCTGACTTGGAGAACAAACAAAAAACACACAAACAGCAAACAGCTGCTGAGCCAAAGACAAATGATTTTGATAGGCTCGGGCGGGGCGGGGGAGGAGCAGATGAGTGTTTGATGCACAAATGGCAGGCATCATGTGAAAATGCATTTTTGCATATTTTTCAAGGGCTGCCGGAAAAGCTAAAAAAAAAAAAAAAAAAGAAGAAAAATCTACAGGCGATCAGTGCACCAGAAGCAGACGCTGTGCTGGACTTGTTGAAGAATTTTCAAGACTTTTGTGCTTCAGACACTGCTCCGGCTGTGCTCCGGCTCCAAAGTTTATGCCCGAGTGATTTTTGAAGAGGCACCAAGACTGCAGCGTTGGTGCAGCTACAGACATGCAACACTTAATGAGGGCGTCGGCAGCTGATCGCATGCTTTAAAAAGGGGGGGGGGGGTAGGGTGGTGACGAAGGCGTGGCATTTACAACTAATTGGAAGTCTCTAAAGTTTCTAGCTGCCAGCAGACAGTGGCAAGTGGCAGCCAGAAGAGGCAGCCAACAATAAATTACGATTTATTTACTACAGTTTTCATTTTGGGCGCTCAAAAAATTCAATTTACCAGACAGCAACTGAATGCAGTAAATATATATAGCTTTCTATATATGTATATATGTATTTCTTGTATTTATTTATGTATTACTTTTTCTAATAATTTATCGAGAAATATTATTAAGTCGTGCGGAGAAAAAGTGTTTTTTTCTGAATCATGCAGCGAAATCATTTGCAAAACTTTTCCTGACTCATTTTTATGTGAATCTAAAAGCAAATATTTTGTATCACAAAATATATAAATTTTCAGTTAATTTGTAAGCAAATTAAACAATGCATTTTTAAATACAATTAATAGAAATATTGCTGCGAAAATGTGCGCTAAATATTTGTGTTTAAATTTTATTATTGAAATAAATATTTTACTACAGATTTTTATTAATTGAAATATGATTTTTCACGCCTATCTAAAGTAGACTTTTCGGTTAGTATTAAGTAGCATGACCAAGAAAATTGATTTATAAACGTAATATCAAATCTGATTAAATTTTTAATTTATCAATATTTAGTTTACGCCGTATTAAAAGATCATTTATTACTTTTAACACCGTTGAATTTTTAGCATTTTCTTTTCGACGTTTTTTATGAGCGGTTTATAATTGGTTTTCCCATTCTTCTCGACAGATCGTGCTGCTGATAATTCCATGTTCCAACTATTTTTATTGGCTCACTTCACGATCTCAGCGCTTTTAGGATGAAAACTTCAGCATTCCGTTTCAGATATCGCTGGAAAATGACGCAGCTAAAACCAATTTACTCAGCTGGACTTGGTTAATATAGCGCCGCCCCCCTGCCACTGTTGCTCCCTCTCTCTCTTTCGCCTGTCAACTGACCATTTCCCCAAGCAATCACAGCAGTTAGCCGAAAAAAAAAACAAAAAAAAAATAGAAGCAATTTCCCGTAACTATCAAAAGCTGAAAAATAAAAAAAAGAGACAAGAAAAATTAGTTGAAAGTAAAGCGATCGCTTTGGATGGAAAGATGGAAGATGAAAAGAGTAGAAGCAACATGAAAAACGACTTTTCACTTCAACAGTTTTGTGTGCTAATTTATTTTTGTTGCTGCCCCAAGTCGGTTGCATGATTTCGTTGTTCATTGTGTGCCTCTAAGCGCTCTCGTCCGGCATATAAACTGCGCTTTATTGTTGCTGCTGCTGCTGCTGTTGCTGCTGCTGCAAGCTTCATAATTGCAACGGCCACACTCCAATTAAATTTGATGATCTTGCGGAGATTGTACATAAATACAATTACAAGTTGAGCTGCCTTTCAAATAAACAAAAGCAAACACAAAACGTTGGCCCAAACTGAGGCAGCAACTGTTTCTCCTTTTTAACACACACACAACAACACACATACACAACCACACACACACACCTCAAGTTCAAGTGCCAAAGGGAAATGCGACAGACAACAATGTGAAGAATTGAGAATCTCGAAATGGGAACTGGGAATGTGGCATGGGGATGGGGCAGTGGCAACTAAGAACAGCAGAGGCACTTCAAGCGATAACATTTTTATTATTTCCTCGCTGCTCGTTTTTTTTTTTTGTTTATTTCGTTTAGAATCGAATTGAAATTTTGGAAATTTCGGGACGATTTATGCGTCTCGCTTGAATGCCATCATTTTTGGGGGGGGCTAAATCGCTCGATTTGTTGTTAATGAAAAACTAATGGTTTCCATTTTTGGTCAACAATTGGATTCGTTGGCTTGTTAAACGCAGCAAAACATTTGCAGCGCGCTTCCGCAATAAATAAGGCAACATCAATGAATATTTCGTATCTAAGAGATACGAAAGTATCTTTCTTGATTTGCTTCAGCTGCGATCGGAATGTGTGTAATTGTTTCTGTATTTGTGTGTGTTTGTGTGTGTGTGTGGCTGCCTCCTAATGATGTTGTCGATGTCTACAACTGGCGTCTGCTGGTTTAATTTAGTAGCTGCGAGCTGTGCCGGGCCTGGGTCGTTGGCCTGCAGTTCAGCTATGACTCAGCAGTGCATGCAACGTGCAACGTGCAACAGCGCGCCACAAGGCAGTGCTATTTTTAACACTTTCGCCTGCCTAAGGTTGCACATTGCACCCCAGGAGCGTATAGGAATGAAGACTCAACTTGGAAATGTCCCATGCCGCGACACGCTGCACTGAAAATATATATTCAACTGAGAAAATCAGAATATATATAAATATATATAGATATATGTATGATCAAAAAGCAAAGAAAAAGCCAAACCAAAAGCGGAAAAACTATTTTGGATTGCGTGCGGTTGTCGACGTTGTTTCTCTTTAAATTTAGCACTAAATCAGGGCATGTTGGAGCAGAGATCCACCAAACTCTGACGGCTAAACTAAACATAAATTGCCAGCCTCAACAACGTACATCTCTCTTTTCATGCTCTTTGTTTTTTTTTGTTGCAAGCCAAAAAAAAAAACATTAAAAAAAACAACCATTTTATGGCGCTGCGACTGCGCCTACTTCGTTGTCGCATTGTCAGCTTGCTGTCACAATGCTGCCACACAGAGGCAAAAAGCGAGAATAAAAGAAATTTTCTAATAATTTTTATATATGTTTTTTCTCTTTTTGTTGTTGTTGCTGTGAACAGTTTCTGCGGCTGGCAACATGAACTCTGACATGGCTGGCTGGGCACATAGCTCGTAATTCTATTTGACAAACGTTAAAAGTCGAGAAGATGCGGCCAAGAGGTTGACAGATGACTGACCCCCCCAGAGAGAGATATTTATATTGAAATTGGCCAACAGTTTAACGGTTTAAGAATTTGCATTTGCCACTATCTCGAGTTGAGTTGACCCCCCTCTTATCAAGTCATTAATTATATGAAAACATTTATACAAAAAAAAAATGTCTTTGAAAAATATGCGTTGCATTTTTATCGCCAAGCGACGTTTTTTTATTTATTTATCATCAGTACAAATTCTGTGCTAATTCGGATATATTTTATATATATAATTATCACATTTGAATAATTAAAAATTGCTTTGCATTTATATATAAAAATATATATGCCCAATTGCTGGCTCTGATGTCGCCTCGAAGATGCCACAAAAATAGACACTCGAATCTTCTCTCAACTTCTCTGAGTTTTCCCCCCCTTTGTGCAATCAAATCTGAGCCCCTCACAACTATCATAAAAATAGCTGCAGTTGCTCTTATATCTTTTTTATGGTGTCACCCGCCAAAGTCATTAAATTCTCTTAAACATGATCATTATTATTTTGCCTCGTAAAAAGTGAAAAAAGGTGTTGTATAAGCTATAAAAATTTAGTTTGTTGTCTCTCTGTTTATTTATGACGACAGCTAAAATTCAAGTTTCCCTTAACAAATCTCTACTAAGTAGATAAAACAATGACTAATCCTGATTTAATTCTACACAATTCTTTTGCAGTTCTGGGAGATCATATCGGAGGAGCATGGCATCGACAACCAAGGCATTTATGTGGGCGACAGCGATCTGCAGCTGGAACGTGTCAGCGTCTACTATAATGAAGCAGCTGGTAAGTGCTCCCAAAAGCAATGCATCCATTTATCCATCCATCCATCCAACTGTCTGCCATCTTTGCTGCTGACTCATGTCCCTTTTGTTCAATTGCATTCCAATAGCTGTGAGTCATTCGTCTGGTGGCAAGTATGTGCCACGCGCCATTCTGCTCGATCTGGAGCCCGGCACCATGGAGTCGGTGCGTTCGGGTCCATATGGCCAGCTGTTCCGTCCCGATAACTTTGTCTTTGGGCAATCGGGCGCCGGCAACAACTGGGCCAAGGGTCACTACACGGAGGGTGCCGAGCTGGTTGACAATGTCCTCGATGTGGTGCGCAAGGAGTGCGAGAATTGCGACTGTCTGCAGGTAAGATCTTTAGCCTATTAATCTCTGCGATTGAGGACTGCTTGGAAATGCTGCTCAAGGAATCTGAGAAATAGCTTCAATTTGAAGGGATGATCAGAATATTAATAGATTATATTTTAATATAAAATATTCCACAGTCAATTTAGATAACATTGAACTGATTGGTTTGAAACCAAATTTGGTTTGGAAAGAAGATTTGGTTCTTGAATCAAAAATTCCATACGAAAAACCTCTGACTAAAACCATTTTATCAATATTTAATAGATTTTTAAGAACTCAAATTTTTGGAAAATTTTTACACTTTAAAAAAATACTAGATTTAAAGTTGGAAAAGCGCGTCTGCCTAGAAAATCATGTGATAATGTTAAACCAACAAAATAAGTTTGTAATTGTTTTTGAAGTTTAATAATCATAAAATTCTTAAAACTAAATCGGTTTTCAAAAAGTGCTGTTCCTTAATAATGACATCTGAAGCAAAATCAGATTAAACTAAATTTGAAACCAAGTTTCTCAATTTGAAAATGACTTTCTGAATCGAAGCTTTTGTACAAATCCTTGAGCAAGTTAGAATATAACAATCGAGACAGCTCGACTAGAAGATGTTCTGGCCACTACTGGAAATCAAAGTTTTTATAAAGAAAAAGGCTAAATTTAATCGACTTTTAATGCTGATCGAATAGATATATATATTATATATGTAATCATAACTCCGATTTTTATAAATAAAAATGGAAACTAGACTTATTCCGATTTCTTATTCTGATTATAATTGCTTATTTCAGGGCTTCCAGCTGACTCACTCGCTGGGCGGTGGAACTGGCTCTGGCATGGGCACGCTGCTCATATCGAAGATACGCGAGGAGTATCCGGATCGCATAATGAACACGTATTCGGTGGTGCCATCGCCCAAGGTGTCCGATACGGTTGTGGAGCCGTACAATGCCACGCTGTCGATCCACCAGCTGGTGGAGAACACAGACGAGACGTACTGCATCGACAATGAGGCGCTGTACGATATCTGTTTCCGCACACTGAAGGTATCGAATCCGAGCTATGGCGATCTCAACCATCTCGTCTCGCTGACCATGTCCGGTGTGACCACCTGCCTGCGCTTCCCCGGCCAGCTGAACGCCGATCTGCGCAAGCTGGCTGTGAATATGGTTCCATTCCCGCGTCTGCATTTCTTCATGCCTGGCTTTGCCCCACTCACATCGCGTGGATCGCAGCAGTATCGTGCCCTCACCGTTCCGGAGCTAACCCAACAGATGTTCGATGCCAAGAACATGATGGCCGCCTGTGATCCGCGTCATGGTCGCTATCTGACTGTGGCCGCCGTCTTCCGCGGTCGCATGTCCATGAAGGAGGTGGACGAGCAGATGCTGGCGGTGCAGAACAAGAACAGCTCCTACTTTGTCGAATGGATACCCAACAATGTGAAGACGGCTGTTTGCGATATACCGCCAAAGGGGCTGAAGATGTCGTCGACATTCATTGGGAATACCACCGCTATACAGGAGCTGTTCAAGCGCATCTCCGAGCAATTCTCGGCCATGTTCCGTCGCAAGGCTTTCCTCCATTGGTACACCGGCGAGGGCATGGACGAGATGGAGTTCACCGAGGCGGAGAGCAACATGAACGATCTGGTTTCGGAGTATCAACAGTATCAGGAGGCCACCGCCGACGACGAGTTCGATCCGGATGTTAACCAGGAGGAGGTCGAAGGCGATTGTATTTAATGGTGTGGCCAGAGGAATGAGGTGCGTGCGTGAGCGTCTCGTCTTTGGCAGTAGTGGTGCCGGTGGTGCCGGCGGTGCTGGTGGTGCACGGAATGTGTTTCTGCGTGGCATGCGGCATCAGCTACGCGCCAAACACTGCAACATCCTCTAAAGACGCAAGCGATTACAATAAACACACACACACAGAAATACACTCACACACACACTCACTCACATACTCTCACACACACACACACACAGAGATACAGTTACAGGAAATGTCAAGCGTAGTTTGACAGCAATCGAAACATCATCAGCCGGAAATGGTCCAAAGCTCTCATTTCACTTCATTTCAATTCACTTTTCACTCCACTCACTATTCACTTCTATTCACTATTCACTACTCACTACTCACTTCTATTCATTATTCATCTATCGATTCATCTCTTTTAAATCTCATTCGCATTCTTCTTCTTCTTCATTCTACGCTACACTTTACACGGAGGCACGTCTATCGCATTTCTCGCAGCCATTTTTCTGCAAATCTTTTTAACTGCTTACCCAACCACCCACCCCCTCAAAAGCAAGCCCCCTCTCATTGCCCCTCTAGCATCTGCTCTCTCACTTTAAGTTTAAGTCTCAATTTTATAACATTTTTAATATACATCATTATTTATATGCAAAACATGAAGCAAACGTTTAAAAACGTTTCACTATTTCAAATATTCAATCAACCACAACAACAACAACAGAAGAATTCTGCACAATTCTTAGGAAAAAAAAATACTTCATCGATAATTCAAATTGCACCGAAGACTGATGGACAGGCATAAGTTTGGACTCAATGGCAATATTACGATTACTTTGTACGATGAGCGCACCCAAAGATCGATCCTATTGAAAACAAAATAAAACATAACAAAAAAAAAGAAACAAAAAAATGAAAACAATTTGAATATTATTATTGTATTATTCTTAAGCACAACACACATGTTTTTGTATTCCTGTGCATAATCCTCGAGTAGTCTTTAAAATTACCCAAGTATTTAACTAAACTTGATTATTAATAATAATATGCTGCAAAAACTTTTTCAATAAAATGCAAAAAAAAAAATTATTTCATTCGTTTTGTGTTTTTACTTCAAATTGGTAGATGTTTCAGGAGAAATATTCTTAAAGATTCTGCTCAAATACTTCTGATCTCTTAGAAGAAAATGGCCTTAAAATTACTGGTTTCCCTTCGATTTTAAATTGATATATTTTACTTTAAAAAATGTGCCAAATATACTTAGCCAAGTTTCAAACCAATTTCGTATTATTTTAGTATCTGTGGCTGCAGCTAAAATTATTGCCGCCAGGTGTCGCCAGCTAATGAAGCGAAATAGTGTGGCAACAAATACACACAGTGTAAGCTCTTGAGTGAAAGCTTTAGAGTGACCAGCTGATTATGTAACAGTTATTTAAAATCACAACAAATTTAATTGAGGTGAAATTATGTTAAATAAATTTGACTTTTATTTTATACTCTAAAAAGCAAAAATTCTTTATCCGCTTAAGTTTTAAAAGCCAAATCTCAATTTATTGCTTATTTGGTATAATTTAATAAATAATCTAAATTTCCCAACAAGCTGTAAGACTTTAAAATTGTAATGCTTCTATCATATTTATTATATATTTCAACAATTTGTTTAATCATTCCTGTTATCTGCATAATTTCTTATCTTACCAAAAACAAGTTGTGAAGACTTTTAAGCTAACCGCTTTTAATATCTTGCGTAGATCTTAGAGTCGTACAAACTTTTCCATTCAACAGCTCTCAGGCATATGCCACAAATTCAGCAGAACTCAAAGACATTAAAGTTTGGCCCTAAACCACCCCCCGCGTTTGCGGTCTCGTGACACAATAGAAAAACCCCTCAAAAATAAAAAGAAAAAAAAACAACTGTCGAATGATACTTTTAAGAATCTAACAGAACAGGGCACAAGCCGACAGTAAGAAGTAGTAGAAGAACAAGAAGAAGAAGAAGAAGAACCACAACAACCAGAAGAAACGAGAAACCAGTTTTGGCAGAAAGAGCCGGCCGGCATTCTGAATGAGTGTTGACGGCAACCGAGTTCTTCCGTCTAGACTCGAGCCTCGCGACTCGCAACTTGCAACGTGCAACTCATGTCTCTTGTTTTGAGATGCCAAAGTGCGTTGAACAGTTATGTCACTGGCAATTAAACGAAACGAACGAAAGAACGAGAGAAAACCAAACATTGAGCGGGTCACTAAGGTCAACCGGGGAACGGAAGTCGAGCTGAGAGAATCACTCTGAGAATTCCCAGTTTCTACAGTTAAATTCATTTATAGTGTTGTTTTTTGGCTATTTGTAGCTGTAGTTGTTTGTAGTTGGGCTTAACTAAGCCTAGCTGTCAACCAGTTAGTCGCGCACAAAGAAATATAGGCAAATGAAAAGGCAATAAATAGTTCGCAATTTACACTCTTTGACGCTGTACTCCCTACGGCAACCCCCCAATCCACCTCAACATGCCCCTAACCAGTTGTCCATCCAAATCCAGTCGAACCAGGCAACGAGATGCAAGAGACAAAAAAAAAAATAAGCGAAATAAATACGTAGACAACAACAGACCAAGCAGCGATTGACCCAGTTTTCAAGACGACAACAACGACGACGACGACGACGACGACGACGGCGACGACGACGACGACGGCGACGACGACGACGACGACAGCAACGGCAACGAACGACCGGCGAGCCAACAACCTACGTGGTGCCAAAACGGAGACGGACGAGGCACAGTGTGGCAGTTAACACTAAATATATATATGTATATATAACTGAACATTTCAACGATTCCCTTAGCCCTTAACCAGCCTTAGATTTACAGTCAGCAAACTGAGATTTCTAACAAGTATCTGTTAAAATCATTTTCACTCTTAAAATTTACTAACGAGGCAAAGAAAAATAGTCAAAGGAATAGTTTTTAAAAAAATAAAATAAGTAAAAATTCAATATAATAAATTTTATAGCTTAATTTGTAATATAATTTAAACTAATAACAGAGATACATAAAATAATACTAAATAAATTCGCTAATAATTCCAAAAACTGAAACTCGACTGTTAAAACTACTTTCATGCTAAATTTTTAAAAATATTTAGAATTTAACTAATTCAAATCTATTTCTTTTAATATGAAACTAACTGATTCTAGCTTTATTTCTTGCTTTATTTTTAGCTTTAGTTTCACCTTTATTTCTTGCTTTATTTTTAACTTTATTTCTAGCTTAATTTTTAGCTTTATTTCTTGCCTTATTTCTAGCTTTATTTCTTACTTATTTCTGGCTTTTTCTTGCTGTATTTCGATCTTTATTTCTAGCTTAATTTCCAGCTTTATTTCTTGCTTTATTCCTAGCTTTGTTTCCAGCTTTATTTCTAGCTTTATATCTAGCTTTATTTCTAGCTTTATTTCTTGTTTTATTTCAAGCTCTATTTCTTGCTTTAGTTATTGCTTTATTTTTAACTTTATTTCTAGCTTTATTTCATGATATATTTCTAGCTTTATTTCTTGCTTTATTTCTAGCTTTATTTCTTTATTTTCTTTATTTAGAATTTATTCAAGATAAATATTGAACTGGTTGCACTGTGCAACATCGTCGTGGCTCTATGAAGCGTACCTGTATGCGGCACCGATCCTCAGCTTGACTACACCAACACTCTGACGGAATCCAGCTGGAAACTGTAGCTGCAGCTTTAGCTGTAACTGTGCCTGCAGAAGTGCAATGTACTCGACGCCAGCCAAATAGCAAACAGCATAAAAAAAAAATCTCGTTTTCTGCAATTTGCCGATTCTTCAGAAATAAAAAAAAAACAAACACACAAAAATGAAAAACGAAACTTGCTTGGCTAGAAGAGTTAGGTGAGGTATGCATGTGTGTAGTGTGTGTGGAGCTGGGGGAGTAGGTGGAGTATGGGGCAGTTGAAGGGGGCATGAATAGAGCCAACAGAGATGGGCTGAGCTTTAACTGCGGCTGCTGTTGCTGCTGTTGTTGTTGTTGTTGTTGCTGCTGCAGACACATGCAAACAACACGTCAATGCACTCTGATGTTGCTAGTTGCTTGTTGCTTTTGGCCTGTTGCTAGTTGCTGTTTGCTGTTGCTGCTTGGCCACAACGACCGCAACGCCTCGACTAGTTTAGATCGGACCGAGACTAGCGGCAAACGCTGACTAGACTTGATCTGGGCGCTGTATATTTTTTATTATTATTCATTATTTTTTTTTTGGTTTTTTTATTTTGCCATCAATTTTTTGTAGCGATACTTGTATTAATGCTGGCTTGCGGTTTTATGCATTTGTTTTCTTGTTGTTTTTTGGTAGTAGAACAGCAGCAAAAATACACATTCATTTCATATGTACTAAATGTAATTGCAGTGGCAGGAAAACACAGAGAGCTCTGGTCATTGATGCGACCGCACAGTGTGCCCAAACTTGTGCACACACACACGAAAACACACACACATGTGTGTATTACATATGTACATATTGTTCAGTTATTTGATTTGACTGTTGGCTTGGAGCCACGCCAAGGCAGACGTTCACTTGCAACGTTGCCAAGTTTCTTTTTGGCAGCAAGTGCTTCACAAAGTGCAGCGGAAGTGACTCAAGCGCAGTTTTCTGCTGCGCTGTTGCCAATTTGCATAGACAGTCACATTAAGTTAAGAGCTGTTTGCCTGTCATAGATAAATGATATATGGGCTGCTTTTTGGCATTATTCTGCTAGCCACCAAAAAATGAAACTAACGCCAAGGCTACATTTTTCTAAGTAGCAGCAAATTGTTGACCAATTTTATGTTCCACAACCAATTTCAGCCATTTAATGAGCTGCATCAAATCAATATGACTAAGTGTTCTCTAAACTTTTTAAAAGAATCAATTGCGAATAACAAGAAATTAAAAGTGATTATTAATGACAATTTTTAATTAAAATTCTTTATCTGAAAACTCTTAAAAATTCAGCAAATTTTTTTATTATTTTGTGCCAAAATTTGTGTCACTGATTTGTGGAACATTCTCAAACAATTATTGTGTGGCATAAAGTTCAATGCGTGCCGCTTCATAAAAAGATGTTAAACTATTCATTCGATTAGATATTTGTGGCTGGTGTTGCAGCTAATCTCTGCCGCTGCGGAGCGCTCATAAATATGCGACAAATGTTATTTTTTTCTCTGATTGTTTTGATTTTGATCAGTTGGAAGAGTTCAAACTATGCCGCCAACTTTGCCTTCGATTTGGTTACATTTTGTGAGGGTGTCGATTTCATCTAAATGCGCATTTATTGATACCACGCTAAATACATATCGATATCTATATATATATATATATCTACATCTATTTAATCAATCAGCAAACTGAGGGAGTGCATTGTGCCGCTGCTGCTGTTGCTGCTGCTGTGGATGTTGCTGCTGTGCATGTTGCTGCTGCTGTTGTTGCTGTTGCTGCTGCATTAGCATTTGCAGCAAATTGCATTACAAATGCGACGCATTGCAGCAGTTCGAGCAATTCATTCAATTGATTGGATGTTATTAGCACCTCAGTTACCAGTTGGCCACTTGACAACCTGTGGCAACAGCTCATTAGACAAATTGACTCGCATTCGAATATAATTTGATTGATTTTGCAGCAACAAACAGTTGCCAACAGTAGGCACTCTGTGCGCGCCATTTTAGCCTGGCTTAAAAGATGGTTGTTATTTTGTAATTGCCCCATGCTGGAAAATTGGAGCACACGGGCTAGTCGCCGCTCCGTCCATCCGTCCGTCCGTCCGTCCGTCCGTCCGTCTGGTTACTTGGCTTTCTTGGGAATCGCAGCTCGTATAAAACATGAAAATGTGCCATAACGGCACAAGCAATGCTTTCAAATTAATTAGAGCTAACTGTAAGCGACGTGCGTTAAACAAATGTCAACGGTTAATAAGCCCAAAACAACAAAACAGGCAACTCCAGTTGACATTATGACCGACGGCTACTGCCTGAATTCCACGAATCGACAAGTGATAAACTGCTGTACCCCGCCTCTTAACAAAATAATAAAAAATATTAAAGACCAGTAGATGTTCTCAGACTGGCAAAAAAAGCAAAAAACCAGCAACTGACTGATGCCAAAGTTAATTAACACACAATAAAAAGACACAAAAAAAAATAACATGCTCAACTGTGTGTCTGTCAGAGCCAGGCCTAAAGCCTGCACCTCAGCCACAACGGTGGCAAAAAAGAAATAGGAAAAAAACAACAACAACAGCAACAACAAGTGGCAATCTAAGCATGCAATAATAACAAAACATACGAAATTAGCCGCATGGCGAGAATGCACCAAAAATCTGCTAAAGAAAAAAAATAAACCAACAACAAAAATAAAAACAAAAATTAAAGTTTGTAAGATTACAAAAGTTTCGCTGACGACGGCAGAGCAGACCCCCCACCACCCAGTAGCACCATCCGACCATCAGTCGCTCAGTTTGACTTGCTGCAGAGTCATGCCATGTGAACCAATTTGTGGCATCAATCTCAGGCATCATGCGAAATTGGCCAAGCAGTCAAAACAGTCTCACCAATCGCACCAGTTCCAGTCAAAACACTCGCCTCGAAATACTCTCATTAGTCAATATGCCCCACTCGGAAACAGCGCCGAGTGTATAGCTGGAAAATGCATTTTTTTAATTTAATACATATATTTTATCTGTTAAATAATTAAATATAATATGGCCAACTAGCTTAAAAATTTTAAAATGTTTGAAGGATAATTGGCCATTTATTTTGGCACTCTTTCATATTTTAATTTAGACTTAACATACAGAAAATGCTATCTGTAAAAGCCTGTTAAATTCCACACATTTTTGCAATTATTCTTAAAATAAAACGACATATATAAAATATTTTCTAGACAACTTGATAAGGCGAGGAAATTGCTTCAACTTAGGAGAACTTAAGCATGAATTAAATTTTTTAGTAAGAATTAGAATTTATGAGATATGATATAAAAATCTGAACTTCTTTCAGGATTTAATTTATTTAAAAAATTCCACATAGCAAAATATATTAAAGTATTTATTCAAAATATGAGCTTGTTTCAGGATTTTATTTATTTAAAAAATTCCACATAGCAAAATATTTTAAAGTATTTATTTGTATATTACACATCCATTTTCCTTTCCAATGTGTTCAAATCTTTTGGCATATATTTTATTTTTTATTATGATTTTTTTGCTGCATTATTGTATGCTATGAAAACTATAACAACAAATTTACAGCAACCACATGGAGCAAATGACATAAAAAAAAGCGCTGTGATCGTGCCCAACATATTTGGTTAAATGTATTGTTGTTATTGTTGTTGCTGTTGTTTTTATATCACATTAAATCATGAAAGGAGAGCGCTTGAGCTGAGCTGTTTACATGTGTGTAAAACTTGATGAAAATGTCAAATGTTTTTAGCTTAAGACAAAGGCCAAAACCGTAAACAAACAGCAAAAAAAAAACCCATATACATATATAATAATAATAAAAAAAAAGGGAAAAAAGAGACAACAACAATAACAACAACAATAACGCGGCATAATCCAAAACGGAGATACGTGCAACGATGAACGTGATTATGAGTGCCCCAAACGTTGGGGCACTTACAAGCTTCCAGTTCCCGAATAGCCAAAAAAAAAAACAACCGAATACCAGAGTACAGTTCCAAAAGAGCCCTCAAATGCTGCACGATGAATCAGCAGACGTTAAGCAGCGGATGTATATATATATATATATATATATATGTATATAAATATATTTATATGGAATGTGCTCAAACTATGAATAAGGCATAAATCAAAGGCTAAATGGTCAGATTATGTAGCAGTAAAATTAAATTCATATTATGCAAAATGACAATGAATTTTGGTTAGTTCCCAATTGATTATGTAACATGAAAATAGACATAAATAAAATAAAAGGAGAAAGGGCTAATTAATGGGGAGAAGTGGGCAACTCAAAACCTGAAGTTGTGCAACATGCAGAAAGGAATTAGTTGCCATTCCATAAGGTATATATAAAGTATATCCTTGATCAGGATTAAAAGGTTACTCGATTTATACTTTTATCTTTTATTACTATTATATTTTAGTCAAACTCACTTTTACATATCAAAATATATAGAAAGTGAAATAAATACTTACGCAACTCTGAAACTCTGATTTAATATTTTCTTCTTTTTTGATTACTAAATAAATATAAATATTTAATCGCAGCAGTCCTCAAGGACACTTTGATGCTTCAACGCTGAGTCATTTTGTATTTATATTTATATACTTTCAATAAATTCATTAAAAATTCAAAATCCCCAAAATCCTACTCTGAATCACTGTGGCACTGCAAAAGAAAAGAAAAATAAATGAAAGATACGCCCTTTGTATTTGGTTGACTGATAAAGTGATAAAATGGATAGCATGAGACATTAAAACCTGGTCAAAACTGACGCAGCTTATTTTACAATTATTTGCTTTTCAATTGTTTTTTATCTGTAGCCGTTGGATACAAAGCAAATTTGAATGCGCGAAACGCTCAAACAAAATGATTTTTGACAGCTTTTCACACGCAGAAAAATGCCATTTAGACGGCAACAAATAAAATATCTGTACAAAGAGTGAACAAAATTGAAAAAAATAAAAGTATTATAGCAACAAAGAAAGAAATAAAGAAAGAAAAAAACAGCAAGGGGCATTGTTGACTTTTCAGCTGGGCTTTTTGTTAGTAACTAACTCTTTCTTGTCGGCCAAAAAATTGAAAACAAAAAAAGAAACAACACCAAAAAGAAAAATAAAAAGCGCGCGCACAAAATTCGAATTTAGGTCAAACATTATTCAAATGCGGCGAGCGGGCAGCGGGAGAGGTGAGGAGCTGCATGGAATGAATGAACAGTGAGAGTGAGAGTGAGACGGCAAAAGCGAAGACGACGACGACGACGACGACGACGACGACGACGACGAAGTCCAAGTCGAAGACTCGTTGACTGACCAAGCAGCCAAATAGCCAAAACGCCAAGTCAAATAGCCAACCAGTTGGCCAGTCGAGCATTTAGCGCTGCTGCTGCTGTTGTTGTTGTTGTTGTTGTTGCTGGTGTCCCGCTTTGAAAATGCATAAAACGCGCACGCGGTCTCCTAAGTCGGTCGCTCCAGCCCCGCCGCTGCTGACCATTTGGCTGGCACGTAAGAGCGCCGCTGATGATATAACCAGGCCCAGCGCGCTAAACAAAACAAAACTCAGCTACTAGCAAAAATAGTATGTGTGTCGTTGCAGCTAGCAAGAGGGGAGTGTAGTGGTGGGGGAGGGGGGGTAGATAGGCCGACTGACTGAGTGACTGACTGACTGACTTAGTGACTTGATGGCAGCAGCAACTTGGCTTAGCTTGAGTCGGCGCTGCGCTGCCTGGCTCCACTTGGCTTTGCTTGTCTTGGCCTGGCCTGGCTTGGCTTGGCTTGGCTTGTCTTAACTTGGCTTGGAGTATCTTCGTTTGGCTTTCGTAATAGCAGTTTTTTCTTTTTCTTTTTCGTTTTTTTTTTTGCAGCGCTTCGTTGATTTTAGCAGCTTGACGGCTAGTCCAGCGCTATATTGGCTTCGAGCTGCTTCTCTGGCAGCCGTTCTGCCCACACACACACACACTCACACACACACTCACACACACACTCACACACACACATTGCATAGCTAATCGCCGCTTGTAAATCTGCTAAACGCGCTTTCTTGTTTTGGGTGTGGCTGCTCCTTGAACCGGTTCGCTTCACTCTGGCAGCTCTGAAGAGCGCCTTTGAGCCTTCTTTTGCTATTTGTTACCCCCATTGAATTTTATTCCATTTTTTTCTATTTTTTTCTAATGTTTTTTTGTGTGTTTTTTTTACAGGCGCCTTTCAAATGCTGCCAACTGGTAATTGCCTGATCACGTTTTGGAGCCTGGGGCTGGCTTTATTTATATTTTGCTATCGCCGCATCTCGTTAAACGGGGGTCTCTTTGTTAGCCTCAATTGTTGACACATTTATTTATATATCGTCGGGCATCATCAATTGATGAGCATCTCAAATGCAATTGTGTCTCAAATCGATAAACGTGCGCCAATTTTCACATTGAAAACGATTTTATTTTGTTTTGTTTTCTGTTTTTTGTTTTACCCCCTGGTATTATATGTTATGCAATTGGCCACCATGGCGTATTAGTTATTTCATAGGAATCTTCTACAGAGAATGCCCCATGTTGGTTTTTGTTTTTTGTTACCATTTTTTCAACTGTTTTGTTTGGATTATTGTTTGGTATGTGGAAATTAGTTACGAGCGAATCTTATTCATTAATTATCCTATATAAAAAAAAAGAGTTTCTGTTGCAGTTTTATTTAATATTTTAGGTTGTAATTTATAATAAGAGCGAATATTAATCATTATTTATCCTATATAAATGAGAGTATTTGTTGCAGTTTTAATTAATAGTTTAAGTTGTATTTTATAATTTCTAATAATACCTGTTTTAATTAATAATATTATTATTCCTTAATGTGTTCTCATAATATTGAAAGTGCTACAATCTGCCTTCTCCCAAAATATATGGTATATTATCCTCTGGCTAAATGGACTTATTTTACCAAGAGATCGTCAAACTATCTTCCAACTCTCCTGTAGCGTATCGTCACATTAACTCCCCATTAACTGTATATTATAAACAATTTTAACATATGGCTGCTTAATTTTTCAAAAGTGCCCAAAAAGCTGTAATTTTTTTTTTTTTAGAAATTGTTGGTTGCCTAAAAAATAAAGAAAGAAAGAAAAAAATTCGACGTGTGCTTAAATTGTGCCTCGATTTTTTATTATCATTCATTTATTTATATTTACAGTGCTGCGTGCATAATTTTCCCTAAATTATAATTCAGTTGCTGTTGCTGTTGCTGCTGTTGTTGCTGCTGCTGTTGTCGCCAGCAGCGTTGCTGTTGGTGCTTTTGCTGCTGCTGTCGACGGCGATTATGTGATTTTTCTTGCCGTACATTCGTCATAGTCTCATAGCCATTTTGTTGTCGTAGTCGCTGTCGTTGTAGCTGCTTTTAATGTTGCTGTTGTTGTTGTTGTTGCTTCGTTTTCACTTTCTATCGCGCGCCGGCAGCAGCAGCAGCAAACAACAACAACAGCAGCAACAACTTACATGTGTGCATATATTTGTTGTGCTTGTGTTTGTGTGTGTTTGTGTGTGTAAGCACAAACGACACGCTGACCCAGTTTCTCACACAACTACAAGCGAACGTGGAAGCACACACTGGAATTAATATTATTATGGTTTGCTGTTGCTGTTGTTGCTTGTTGGTTGTTGGTTGTTGGCTGCTGATCGTTGTTGTTGTTGTCGATTTGGTTTGCTTGATTTTCTTGCTGGGCTTCGTGCCTGGTCGGCCTCTGCCTGATTCGGTTTCTTATGCAGTTTACACACATACACACAAACACACACACATTACAGATACCCCAAAATAATCGCGTCGAGTGCTCACATGGCATACACTGAGCGACTCACACACACACACACATGCCACACATGCCACACATATCTCCATTATCAATTATCGTTCGCTGATCATTCGATATTATGCAGGCGCTCCATGTGGGCCCTGTGCCTGACAAATTTATGGAAAATTCAAAAATTGAAGTTCGACTGTTTCTGCCTCTCTTTTTTTACTTGGACTCTAATTGACCAGCCCCAAAAAAAAAGCGAAAAATCAAAGAGGCTCAAAAAACAACAAACGGCACATAACAAACAAGGGAGAGGGGATTGCCGGGGGTTGCAGGGCTGTCAGAGGAGCATTTTATGTTTCTGCTTCGTTGATTATGTCTGCAACAAAAGCTCTATTAACTATAGACTCTATAAAGACGACGCTCACTGCCGCTGGCTGACTGTCTGTCTGTCTGTCTGTCTCTCTGTCTGTCTGCCTGGCTGCCTGGCGATATCGATCAGAATCACGAAAATGTAATGCACATTAACTAAGCATTTTGATACGCTTCATGAAGAGCATTTAACAATTGGCATTAAGCTTGTGACGCTCATCAGTTCAACTTAGACATATGTCTGCCCCTCATTATTATTATTATTAGTATTATTAACTCAAACTCAAATATGCATATCATTTCATATAATTTTCTTAACATTTTATTATGATTACCAGTAAAAGTAAAAATACATTTGCAATAAATATATAAATTTCATTACTCTAATATTTTTTTGATTAGTCTAAGATTTTTTTAAAATTCATTTTAGTTCCGTTGCATAATCTATTAAATGAGTGTACTTAAAATTCTAACAATAATTATTAACCTGCTCATCAAGTTGCTGCTTTTTTGATATTTGTTGCTTGTTTGATTGTTGTTGCAAGTGTTGCTTTTTTTCATGTTATTTGTTGTTGTTGTTGTGCTGCATACGATTCCTGCCCTATGCTGAGGCACTTCACGCGTCAATGAAAGCGAAAGGAAAACTGTTGCTGCTGTTGCTGCTGCTGTTGCTGCTGCTGCTGTTGCTGTTGCTGCTGTTGCTGCTGCCTCAGCTCTGGGGGAGACTACGAAAAAGTGACGCTTGGTGAGGAAATGGAAAATATTGGGCAAATACTTAGTAAAGATTTTGCAAGCCACAAGAACCATGGCAGCGTGACTAGTCAAAAACTATGAAGCTAGCCTGCAGCGCTCCCCCCTAGATGGAGAGAGAGAGAGAGAGAGTGAGCGAGAGAGAGACACAAATAGCCAAAACTACCGCAAAGACAAAACTGATGATTAAAATATGAAATTAATTTCTGACTGACTCTTCGCATGCAAATTAATGTCAGACGCATAACGGTACAAGTGATGTAACTGCTTGACAACTAAGACTATAAATATATTTGCCGTTGCTGCTGCTGTTGTTGTTGTTGTTGTTGTTGTTGTTGTTTGTCGCTTTCTGTAAATTTAGGTAGGTTCATAATATTTATGCATATGCTTATAAAGTGTTAGCTGTGCCAGATGACTGTGGTCTAAAGTGTGTGTGAGTGTGTGTGTGAGAGTGTGTGCTAGTGTGTGTGAGTGTGTGTTATACATATATGCAAACAACATTAAACTCGTTTGTGTGTTTGTTGTTGTTGCTGTCGCGCTGTTTAATAAATAAATAAATATACACTTTAGTTTTTTTTTTGTTTTTCAATTTATGGAAAACATGTTAGTTACAAGTTGCAAGTGTGTACACCAAACCACTCCCACCCCTCCCCCCTCCCAGGTCGTCTCCCGCTTGAAGTACCCCTTCGCAGTTCCAGTCTCCTTGTCACCCACTCCCCTCCGTCTTCCTGTTTGTCGCTCGCCCCTGTTGGTTTGTCGGCATCGTTGCTGTTGCTGCAGTTGTTTGTTTGTTTGTTTGTTTGTTTGTTCAAGACAAAACTTCAACACTTCAGTTCAGTTCAGGTTTTGTTTTTTCTTATTTTCTTTTCAATTTCCTTTCTACATTTTTCCCCATCGCCCACTCCACTCCAGCACTTTGCACATTTCAGCGTTGCAGTTGCACCTTTTTGTGGCGCCCCCCAGGCGCTATTCGAGCAAGTATATAATTTTTTTTCTCAAATAATTTATATGCATAATTGGGCTGCAAATGAACTGAGAATGTTTAAAAATTTAATTGTAAAGAAATTCCTATTTTACTTACAAAATTCCATACAAAAATAAATTGTTTGTTATTGTTTTTTGAAAATGAAAAGCATGTAAAAATAAGTGTTTTCATTATGTAAGCTGTGGATAAGAAATATCAGACTTGTAGATAAATACTTTGTAACCCTTAATTTAGTAAAAAAAAAAATGGTAAGATAAATATTAAAAAAAACTGAAGAAACAAGCTTTAAAATAAAAGACTATTACATAAAATACAGTAATCTACCGTTCAACTTAAAGATAATCTAACGGTTATGTAATCAACTTTCCGATCTCAAAGTCTACTTTGATAGTGATATACATATATATATATATAGATATATATTTAAAGTATTACTAAGTCAGTGGATCGTATGAGTAATATGTTTATTTATTTAGAGTAACTCAAAATCCACAACTTCTGTAATATAATTTATATAGTTGATGTTAGATTTGTTATAATTTATTTTAAAAAATTATTTAAATTTATTTGAATTTTTTGTTTATTGAAAGGAAATATTCTTAATAACTATTAATTCAATGTTTTGTATGACCAATATTTTTTTATTGAGAGAGACTACTTCAAAGCTCATTATTAAAATAATATTAAATACATTTTTCTATATTTAAAATTTGTCTATGATAAATAGATAAATAAAGAATATATATATATAAAAATATATAAATTATATATAAATAATAAATATATATAACCGATTTATATACATCCCATTTTCACACGCGTGTAATTTGGTTAACTGGATTAGTTTCACATTGGCCATGATTTGCATGGCTGTCACTTTCGCTGACCTAGACAAGAAAGTCTCTTAGCCAAAATGATTTTTGCCGCATCATGCTGTATCTAAACCATGCCACCACATTTTGGCGCCAAAAGCAGCAACAGCAGCAGCAGCAAAAGCAGCAAAAGCAGCAACAGCAGCAGTAGGCAGCGGGCCAAGAGCAGGCCAAGCCAGTTGGCCAGGCCTGAGCTGACATTGCCTCATTTTGCCGGCTGAGCTTGAAAGTAAAAGTGGTTTGGCTTTCTTTTGTGGCACACGCTTTTGGCGCTGCTTTCCACGACGGCGACAAGTTATCGTCAGTTGTTGCTGCTGCTGTTGTTGTTGCTGTTGTTGCTGCTGCTGTTGTTGCCGTGTTGAGTCCAAGGTCAAGAGGAAGACTTTGAAAATGCCTCAATGCGGATGAATAATGCAAAAGCAAAAGCCAGGCAAACACAATCAGCGCCAACTCTGGGCTGTGCGTGGAGAGTGAAAGAGAGAGTGAAAGAGAGAGAGAGAGAGAGTAAGAGTGAGAGTGAGAGTGAGAGTTGAGCATAGCAGAGATCTGCAAAGTAAACTCAATTGCTGTCTCTGCTCTGCCTTGCTGTTCGTTGTACCGTTATGCGCGACAGTTCCGGTTTATAACTGGTTGGAGCATCTCCAGAAATGTAGTTCATGTATGTAACTGGCACACACCAGCCAGCTGTGTGTGCGTGTGTGTGTGTGTGTGTGTATTGTTGTTGCTGTTTTCAGTTTATGATTACGCGAAAAATGATTTGACGTGGGTCGCTTTTGTCCCGTATCCGTATTTATAAACAGTTATTTGTATTTGTATCTACGCGCTTTAAGATACATTTGTATCTGCTGGAACTTTTTATGGCTTTTGCTTAGAGATGCATAACTGTTTCGACTCTTATTTTGGCCTATGCATAATTAAGCACCGTTAACGGAACTATTTTTTTTTCTTTTTATTATATATTCATCTTTTTTGGACTGCTTGGAAAAAGGAGCCTAATGAAATGACTTAGTTTTTGGTTTTGAAAATATTTTGCAATACTCGCAGTAAACGAAAAACAGTAAAACCAAAACCAAAATAAAGCGAAAAAAAAAATAAAAAAAAACATGTAATACTTAATACTGGATAGTTAAAACAATTAAATGTGCGCTTACGTGCCGCCTTATATAATGGACCGCCCAGTTATTTAATTGCCACAAAATGTTTGGCTGCAACTGCTTATGAAATGAGGTTGCCCATGTTGCCAGCAGTTGCCAGTTGGCCAGCCATTTGGCTGCTTTTCGACAATTAACTTGCTGCATTTAAGCATCTCATTAAAATGAGCTAAGACAACAAATGAGACAATCCTCCAAACAAATCTAAAGACTCCTTCAACTTGTGGCTGCCACGCAGCCCATGTGGGCGATGCCTGACATTTGATGTGACTGACTTGAAAAAGACGGCAAGAAGTGTCAGAATTGGCGCGCCATTAAATTGTTTGTTTAAAGTTGCACTTTAAGCTTAGCTACAAAGTTGTCTTAAAGCCCACACACACACACACACATACAGTTATACACACACACACATGTGCACACAAAGCCAGAAAAGCGAAAGTTCCGCGTTCGACACATTTTCACTTTCAAGGCCGCATAATCGACGCACGATTGTCACTGCTAAACACACACACACACTCACAGTAGCACACACACACTAATAGAAATGCATAAGAGCAACCACAAATCTGAAACCAACACACCCAAACCCAATCAAAAGGCGGACAAGACAAACCACACAAATGTGACCCGAAAATGCGGAAGACGCACCAAAAAAAAAAACACAACAAAAACGGCAGAAACAAAGTCGATACAAAAATACCCTAACTTTGCCCTTTACTCATGGATTTATTTGAAGCTTAATTAAGAAAAATTAATCTGTTCAGTTTTGATATGTCAGAAGCAACAAAAAGAATCTGCTTTAAGAATTTATAAATAAATAAAATGTAAATTGCAATAAAGCTTGTAGAATAAATATATTCTCCAGCTAGATTTATTAGATCATATAAAATCAGATAAGAAATACAATAAAATTCGAAACATATGAACAAAATAATCTTTAAATTATATGTTTACATGAAGATAAACGAGTTTTAGTACTTGTGAATTGCTTATTGTTAAAATAAATTAATTTGATATAAAAATAGATAAAATAAAATATATCAGATGCCAAAAGTTGTCCAATAGTCAGGTTAGCTCGTCACTTATAGGGTATCAAGAAAAGTGATACGAAAAAAAAGTAGAGGCAAATAGAAAATGGTATTGAATCCATTTGTTTGTCTATTCGATCAATGAGTGGGCAACGTTTGGTTGATAGACACTCACTGATAATGCCACATTCGGCTGCACATTAGAATCATGAATGGGATTCGGCTGGGAGATGGTGTTTTTGTCAGGGTTGCCTTAAATAGACAATCGGCCAGCGGATTGCGCAACGGACGTTAAACTGGCTGCTTACGTAGCCAAAAAACTTAGGTCAGTTACGTAAAACGTGTTAACTTCAAATTGGATTGGAGTTCAAACTAATATTTACATTTGTGGGCAGACACCAAATTGACTGGCATACATAAATACCTAATAATTAATATATATATATAACAAATTAGACTATTTAGTGTAGATTAAATGAGCTTTGCACTTTGAGATTCATCAACATTCAAACGAGTGAAATGTGCTGAACCATTTTAATGTAGCAAGTGCCAAATTAAATGTTATTGGCATCATTATACGATTTATATTATATTTAACAAGCAGACAGCTCGAAGTAATTAATCTAATCTAGCGTATTAAATTTGGGACAGTTTGTTCTTGGTCGACCAAGAAAAAAAATGTTTTCAGAATGATTATGCCTCTAGTTTAATACTACATTAAAATCAGAAAAATAAATACTTAAATACAAATTCTACCAAGAAATATTAAACTTGCTAAAACTGAATAATATTTTTAAACAACAATACCTAAATTCTCTTGACTTGGCTTTTAGTTTAATACTGCATTTATTTTTTGAAAAATATGATTTGAAGTCCAGTTTGCAGCTAACTCAAAAGTTCCTCAACCATAAAAACCATTAAAATCAATGAAATTTTATTTGCAGTTTAATAATTAGTTTAATTACAAACTTTAAAACATTTTTTTCCCAATGCAACTTTTAATTATTAAAGCTAAACACAACTGTACTTTTTAGCTATAAAATATAGTTTTGCAATGCTTGAAAAAAAGCTAAGTGAAGAGTTTTGTTCCATTTGCTGCACTGCATTAATGTGATAATGAAAACTTTTGATCAGTGAACACTAAAAATGCTGTTAGCTGTTTGCTGTTGCCTGTTTGCTGTTGCCTGTTTTGCTGTTTGCTGTTGCTGACCTATTTAACAGGCAGTGTCTGGCCCTTTGAAGAGTTCGAGACAGCAGAAATGCCTCAAGCAATGATTGCTGTTAGACTACATGTAAACGCATTCAGACACACACACATACACACACACACACACACAAACACACACATACACACAATTATTACAGCCATTATCAATTCGAAACCCAATTCGATTCCCTAGATGCACATGCTACTTTGGCAGTTCTCCCCCAGAAATATAAAAAAAAATATATATATATATATATTTGTTAGTTTTAATTGTTGCTGTTGCTGCTGCTGCTGCTTCTTCTTGTTTTAGATCTTTTCGTCTATTTTACAGCTGCTGACCTACTTAGCCCAAAGTCAAGCGAACTCTATTCTGATATTATTCTGGTGTTCGCTGCAGACATTTCTTTCTTTCAATGCGTCCAAATTGAAAGTGGATTCTGCTGCAGCAACACAGAGATATCACCCCTCCCATTCCCCTTCCCTTACCAACCCTGTAAGAGCAACAACTGCAAACAACTCAACAATGCCGCAAAGCAAACAAAAATTAACAACAATTTCAATTTCAGTTCTTTAAGGGAACTTTTTTCTTTATGGTTTGGGCATATTTAGGTTTGTTTGTGTTTCATATATGTGTGCGTGTGTGTGCGTGTATGTGCAGTAAAAAAATATGTTTTTTGTTGTTGTTTCGAAAATTGGGTCAATTTTTTTGTTGTTTGTGCTTGCAACAAGTGTCTGGGTCCCAACTCGTGCCCGGGCCTGGGCCCTACGCCCATCTCTTTCCGTTGCGTGTCGGGTCTTGCCCTAAGATAAGTTGCCCACGCACCTCCCTGCCCGCACCCGCCCTGCGCGCTACACTACCCCCCACAATCCGGGCGCGAAGCAGATTGATAAAGCAGCGACGGCGACGCCAACGCGCAGCTGAAAAATGAAAATAGCAGCGACTTTTTGGAAAGAAGTTTTTCAAAAGGGCGCGTTGTAAATTTTGCCCCACCAACACAAACACAAACAAAACACACGCATTTCTGGTTGATTAGCGGCACACACACACACACACACTTATACTTGTTGTGTGTGTGTTGGCGTTGAGATTATTTTCTAGCATATTTTTGTTTTTATTGTAGTGTTTCCTATATTTTTGTTGTTGGTCTGTAAGAAAAGTAGGCCAATGGGTCTTTGGGTGAGTGGTTTAGATTTAGTTTTCTTTACACAAATACACACACACACACGCACACACACACACACATATTTATAAGTGTGTGTGTTGGTGCATGCCCTTGCCAATAAGGAAGTATTTGGGCTACATTATAAAGTTTGCTTGAACAAAAAAATATATCAATTATAAAATTTGTTCTATCAAAAATGAATATTTTAATTATTTAACAAAATTCACATTTACAAACTGAAGTTCCTTGGAATCATAGCCCATTTCCCAAAGCTGCTGGCAACCTAAATAGAAAATTCGTAATAAATCAAAGTGTATTGAAAATGTCGTTTCAGATTAGTGTCTTAAATCAAAAACTATTTTGAAGAACTAGTAAAAAAAAAAAAATTAGAAAATCTATGCAAGCGATTTTTGCACCTCAGCTCGTGTGGATCTCATAAAGACATAAATTTTGTATAGATAGTTTAGGTTGTGTATCTGAAAGATACTCGTTGTAAATGATTTTCCCTTTCTTTACAAATAATTGTTGTGCACAGCCAGATTTATATGTTTTTAATTGTGCTTGCTGTTTTTTGTTTTTCTTTTTGTTATTGTTGTAGCAACTAAATTTAAGTTGCTGCTGCTGTTTACTATTTATTGTTTACTGTTTGCTGATTGTTATTGTTATTAACATTTGTGCCGCCTGAGTGAGCCACGAATAAACTCAATCCAGGCGATTGCATTTGATGCCAAAATTGCGTAACCTCGCCCATTGGGGAATGGAAAGGGAAAGGGAAAGAAAAAGGTGGTGAATGGGGAGGCAGAAAGATGTCTTTATTTTTGCGTTGACGCTTGATTTATAACGGTGGAAAAATCGTTTAAACAACATCAACAAAAAAAAAAAGAGTAAAATAAAATTTTTGTAGGCCACGTTAATAAGCGCAACATAACGAACATAATATCTTAACTTGGTCATCAGCTGCACAACAAAAGAAAAGGCATCTTTTACAACTACAACAACAACAATAAAAACAGCTAGCCTATTACATAAGAGGCCCACACTCAGATGCACACTCAGAGACGCAGCAGCAGAAAAGCAGCAGCAGCTCTTTGGGGCCGTCCAAAAGAAAATAGTCAAAGCATTGTTGGATACAACAACAACAACAACAACAACAGTAGCAACAAAAAGAGGTGAACAGAGCAACGCCGTTAACGTCTTATATACCCTCTGCTCATAAAAATCACTAAAGTGGGTATATTATTTAATGCGAAAAGGAAAAGCAGTGAGACTTGTTGGCATTTTTAATATTCACATTTAATGTGTAAAATTTGGATATTAAAAATGCCATCAATATATTATTAATTATATTATTATTAATTTTATTATAATTTTTGCGATTTAAATAATAAAATATGACTTCTTTTCTGCAAACAACCCAATGAATAATAACCAAAATTTACAAATGATTGAGATTTATTTATTAATTTGCTACCAGCAGTTATAAATCATGAATGAATAAATGATATTAATAAATTTATAATTGTATTTTAAATATTAGCTGCTGTTGCAAATTTCTAAAGTTTGCAAATGTTTAAAGTATGGTAAAATGGTACGGCTTACTTTTTTCTAGTTTTTGAGACACTTTGCATTTTGAGACATTCGAGAATGTTAATAATTTTAATAATGAATAATGCTCTTTAATTTTAAGTACTAAGTTAATCTCTAAACTTTTCAAGCATAGTTAAAATTATCACGTAAATATCACACTTTGTAGCAAAAGAATAATTTTCTACTAAGAGTTTTATTTTAAGAAAGTACAAATTTTTAAATTTGTTGTTTGATCACTTTTGTGACCACTTCTTATAATTTAAATATATATTTCGCTGACTATTTTATATATATATTCCAATAGATATTGAATTCCGTTGTGATCCGTCTTCAGGGATAGTTTGCCATTCATCATTTGTTTGCTGAGAATGCTGTAGTCGTGATTACTCGACTAGAGCACTATTTACTAGTTAATAGTTGTTGTTGTTGTTGTTGCTAGATGCTTGACGGCCCCAATATTGTTTAAGTTATTGTTGTTGTTGTTGTTGCCTTTTGCTAGTTGCTGCTGCTGTTGCTGCTGTTTGGTAGATAGCAAAAGTCAGCGGCATAGAAAGTGAAACCGCGTTTGCCGCAGCAGTTGGCCACACGATCAGCGACGCTGCTGCTGCTGCTGCCAAGTTGAGTGAGTGGAGAATAGGGGAGAAGTGTAAGACAGAGTTGGCTTTAAATATAAGCCAAACAGCAGCAGCGCCAGCAACAACAACAACAACAAACTATTACTCAATCTGTGCTAAAAAAAAGATAGACCGATAGATGCATAGATGTAAAGCTGGCTTTAGTTGTTGTTATTGTTGTTGTTATTGTTATTGTTGTTATTGTTGCTATTGGTATTGGTAGCTTGAAAAGCAAGAAAATAAAAGTGAAGTAACCCACTTTTTTCCGTTACAGTTTTTATTGTTGTTGCTGCTGTGGCATAAAAAGCAGGCAACAATGCTAAAAAAAATATGTAACAATCAAAAACCAAAACTGAAACTTCAACTGAAGTGTGAAAGATGGAAGAAATTGCTGCTTGAAAAACAGTGAATGATGCTGTTAACCGAAACTAAAGCATTAAGCGATTCAATCGAGAAAAAAGTAAATTATTTGAGGAAAATATAAATAGTCATTGTAATAATCGTAGTCTTAGAAATGCTATATTTATCAATTATTTAAAGTACCAATTATTCTTTAGAAAATAAAGAAATAATTATCAGAAATATAAAAAATTTCTGGTATTCCTAAAATTTTTATATTTAATTTAATTGAAACTAATGAATAAAAAAATTAGCAATTCACGCCAGCAATAATCCACCAAATCCGTAGGATTCAGTTCCGTATATCTGAATTATAGTGTGCCATTACCAGATTGATCATAAGCTAATTAATTGCCATAGATTACATCCCCTTCCGCTTGCCCTGCTTTCTGACTAAACCGTTAATAAAGTCAACTGAAAGCTTTATAAATTAGCCATTGGCATTTTATATTTTCTTCTGTGACTAACAAATTTAATTATTTTTTTATTACTAAGCTCCAAAATATCCGTGATAAGAATTATAATTTATAGAATAATCAGCTGGTTGTCGCACGCTAAAATCACAAATTTAACTAATTCCACAGAATTTGAATAAAAACCAAAAATAATATTTTACGATGCCTACAAAAATCGGAATAGGTCTCAGCCAAATATTTAATACATATATATATACATAAATAAAAAAGATTAATACTTAATATCTAAATATATATAATAATAATATTATATTGTTTATTGTCTGTGTATATTCTTCGTCGAGTGTTAAGCTATTTATTTGCGTCAAAACAACTAGCAAATTCTGTTTATTTATCACTTCATATTCTGTGTGTGATCTTTAATCATTTTGTGTCGCTCTTCAATCTGATTCTTGCAACCTTCTTGCCTTTGTTGCACCGCACACAGCACATAATTAAAAGTGAATACCAAAAATAAAAACCAAAAAAAATAAAATCCCAAAAACAAAAAAAAAATCAAAACAACAAGAATTATGCATATTTACGATGCAAACTGAATTAATGCGCCGCTTGTTGCAAATTTATCACTTGCCGCTCATAACTCATACGCCGGGTGTGGTGGTGTGGGGGGTGTGGGGCAAGTGCGCTTGGCGCTTAGTTGAGCAGTAATTGTGCGTCAATTTGTTGGCACCAGGACGCAGCCAGATGGGAGCTGCCAGACACAGATACAAATGAGAAAACAATCGATACTTGTTAGACTCTTCAGGGAGTCTTTTAATATTTATTATTTGTTTTTTTTTTTTTTTTTTTGATTTTTGTGTTTTTTGGTTGATTTGACACGGATGCCGCTTTCACCTTTTGTAAGCGGCTTAGAACCCTTTTCAAAGTCGCACTTCAATTGGAAATTGTACACCAACAAATTGTGGCATGCAGCTTCCGTTGCACTTGGGAGAGGGGGGGAGGGGGTACGCAGAGACACCCACACTAACAATTTCACTTTTTTGGAGGCTGCAATTAGCTGTCATCAATCAAAGTGCCCAACAATGCAGCGCTTTAAGAGCGGCACATGAGGCAGGGAAAGGGTGCAGCGGGGCAGCGGGGCAGTGTGGCTTAGACAAATTGAACGCACGCAGCTCAAATGAAAGTTGAAGTAGTTTATTTTTTTTTTAATTTCTTATTTACCGCCTGAGGTCTCCAAAAAGGGCTTAGCCCGAAAAGTTTTTAAGTGATTATCTGCCCCGTGGTAGCAAAGGCAATGCAGTTGCCACTGTTGTTGCCCCGCTGATGTTGTTGTTGTTGTTGTTGTTGTGGCTGCTGCTGCTTGTTTGGCTTTCTCTGTGCGTTAATTTGTCTTTTTAGTTGCATTAATTTTGCTGCTTGTCGTTTATAAATTTGCTTTTCGTTTCGGGTTTGTCTTACTGTCAAATTGTGTCAACAATTGTCTGGGGTCCGTTCTCTGCACACACACACACACAAACACACGTGTGCAACGGCGAGGGCAACTTGTCGCGCATGCCACAGAGCCCACAGAGCCCATAGAGCCCATAGATTGCCCTGTCGCCTATCGTTCCGTCCCGATCAGCTGTCAGACAGACAGAGAGACAACCCGTAGTGGCATCTTTTGTGTGTACTTGCCTCCTAAATATGGCAGACATTTAATTCAACATTTTCTTTTTTGTTTTTGGCAACGCTTTTGTGCCTCTGTCGCCAGCCAAATGTGGCTCTAACCAATTGCAGCGCCCCATTTGTTGCATATACTACACACATGTAAACTTGAAATAGATCGCTAAATGGATCGCTCAACTTTTATAAACAAATATCATTTATTTACCATTAATGCTCTATATTTAAATTTGAAAATTATTTACTAAACTTTATAAAATGGTGTTATTAACTATGTGCATAATTTGCCACTCCAGAAATCCAAAACAAAATAATTATCTTTTATTTTTTATGATTATGCCTAACATTCTTATTTAAAATAAATTAAATCATTTGGATGGATGTTATTATAATTGGATTAATATGTAGCGCATTGAAGAAGAAGTCTCTAACACCATGAAAATATATATCATTGATCAGTGTTCCTAACCGAACCAATATAATCTATATCATCTATCACAATCTCTCACATTTTTCTCCGGCTTTCCAAGTCTCGGAAATTGCTGGATCGAACTACTAAAAATGCATAACTTTTCTGTTTACCAAGATATCCCAAGATATATACTCTTAATTATATATCTCACATTTGGGCAAAAAAAAACTTTTGTAAGGCTGCAAAAATTCAATTTAAATAATAACGAAATTCTTTGATTTTTCTATACAAATTTTATTAAAATTTATTTATGTTTGCTTTACAGTGTGTTTTGTTTCTTTGTCGTTTAAATTATAAATTAAAAATGAGAACATTGCGTTTGCCTTACAAATAAATAGCATTTTCATCAACTACGCTTCTAAGCAATAATCTTCAATTATTTTATGTGCTTGCTCTTCTGTATAATATTAATTAAATTTTGTTGTTGTTGTTGTGGTATTTGTATATTTGTATGCATTCTCATTAAATTTGCTAGGTAACAATAATTATACACCTATTATATTAATTCATTAATTAATTATTTTGGGTTTTTCTCTCTCTTTTTCGATTCCTGTGCAATGCAAAAAAAAAGCAATTGAAATTGTTTATTTATTGTTAAGCTTAAAGCTAAAGATTTGCTAATGAAAGGTTGATATTGTTGTGGTTGTTGTTGTTGGGGGACAACTAAAGCGGGGCGTGGCAGGGGCAATCAGAAGCATAGCGCGAGCTGCACACCAGTGTTGTTGTTGTTGTTGTTGTTGTTGTTGTTATTGTTCTTAGTATATTTAAATAGATTTACATAAATAGGTTTTTGTGTTTGTTTTTTTGTATTTTATGTTTTCTTTCCTGCTTGCTTTATTTATTTATTTATTTATACATACATATACAGACATACATATACAGTGTATAGTTTTTATATAAATATTTTAACATTTTTTTTCTTTGGCTTAACTTATGCATACTATGTTATATAATTTGTATCAAAATGTGCAAAAGTATTTTACAATTCACTAAAATTAAGTACAAACAAATAAGAAGCAACACACAAACTATAAGAAACGCCCAGCCAAAAATGATAATGTACAAAATTAAGGAATGCCACAGGCAGCAGTAGAAGTCGAAGTAAAAGTAGTAGATAAATTAGAAGTACAAATAGAAGTAGAAGTAGAAGTAGAAGTAGACTAATGACTTATGCTAGTCATATTAATCGAAATCGAGTCTCGCATCTATTTGCTGTCTATATACAGATTATTTGGATGAAATTACATATATATATATATTGTATGTGATGCGCTTTTAACATCCTTTCGTTTTTTTCACTTAAAAGCTACCCAGACAGCTTTAATTGAATCAGTCACACAGACGCACACTCTCACATTCGCACACATACACACACATGCACACACACATTTACAGGCTCTCTCTCTATGCTCGTCGCATACGTTCATCACAGCGCATGATCGTTCGTGTTGAGAAAGCTCCGACAGACACGACTCACTTCGGGATTCGTATGATTCATGAGCTGCATATAAATCTGTTTATGCAGCGAAAGCTCATTGGTCATTTCGCTCAGCTGACGCAAGAGGGCGTCCTTTTCTTTGAGCAACGATTTCACACGCTCTTCCACCTCCTTGGAGCGCACCTTTGCCTTCTCGCGGCTCTTGCGCACCGCAATATTATTGCGCTCCCGCCTCCTGCGATACTCCTCGGTGCCCTTATCCACATGCTTGTTGCTGTGCTTGCGATGATGATGATGCTGCTGCTGTTGCTGTGCGTGTTGCTGCTGCTGCTGCGACTGCTGCAACTTGCTGTGATGTTTGAGCAACTGTTGTGCGTTCGCCGTTAGATGCGGCAAACTGTGATGGGCCAACACATTGGCCGTGGTCAAATTGGTGAATTGTGTTGAGTGTGTTGAGTTTGTCGAAGTGTTGTTGCTGCTGCTGCTGTTGTTGCTGTTATTGCTGCTGCTGTTGTTGTTGCTGCCGTTGCTCTGATAGGCAGTATACAATCCATTGGTCGTATTATTGATGAACGCTGCTGCCGCCTGGCTGCTGACCGACTCCTGCAGGTGGCGGCGATAATCGGGATCGATGGGCTCCTCTTTGATGGTGCTGCTCGAATCGCTGCCAACGGAACTGTTCTCGTCGCTCGAGTGATTGTTGTAGTTCGCATTCGAGTGCACCGCTTGTGGCATGTAGGCGAGTGCGGCACGGCCATAGGAGTGTTGCTGTTGCTGCTGCTGTTGCTGTTGTTGCTGCTGCTGCTGTTGGCGTGCATTGGCCAGGTTTTGTTGTTGCTGCTGCAACACTTTGGCCGCTGCACTCACCATGCCACTCGGTGGCAGTGTGGCAGAAAGTCCGCCCGGACTCGTCACCATATCACTGAAGATGCCCAATGTTTCCGTATCCCTGAACTGATCATCGATCAGATGTTGCAAGTCGAGTGTAATTTCCTGTGTGGTCAGCTCGTCGAGGTCCGTTTGTGTGCTATACTGTTGCAGCATTTGTTTTTGCAACAAGTTGCCGCCAATGTTGTTGTTGTTGGTGCTGTTGTTGTTGTTGTTACTCAACTGTTGCATTTGTTGCATAGCATGCTGTTTGACAAGCAGTGCCGCATCCTGCACACTTGCATTATTATTGTTCGCATCGGTTGTCACCTGTTGCTGCTGTTGTTGCTGTTGCTGCTGTTGTTGCTGCTGCTGCTGCTGTTGTTGTTGCTGTTGTGCCGTGGACATCGCCGTCAGCGTTATTTGGCCAATTGTTGCCTGCTGCGGCAGCGGTGGCTGCTGCTTCTTCAGGTCGAGCTGAGCGAGCGTTTGCACCGCATCCGCGTACATCTGGGGCGATTCCATGTTCAGCATTTTGAGTTGTGCGAATGAGGGTAAAATTTTGATGCCTTTTATTTATGATTATTATTTATTTATTTTATGTATTGCTTAATAATAATTATATTTTCGAATCGTTTTCGTTTTGAATTTGTCGCATTCCTTTTCTTTGCTAAAGCATTTTTTTTATTTGCTTTTGAGGTAAACTGTTCTTTGGAAATGTTTGCAATAATTTTTTTGTTGGAAAACAATTTGCGTTTCGTTATTCAAATATTGTAAATTGTTGATATTTATGATTAGCTTTTGTTTTTATGTTTTACATTTTTGGCGGCTGCACTTTGCGTTGTTTTTCTATTCTTATTATTTTGTTTGAAAACTGTGTTGCCAAAAGTCACTTTTCACATTTTACTTATGTTTATTTGAAGTTTTTTTTTTCTTAGATGCTGCTTTTATTTATTGTCACTGCAGCTGCGCGCACTGCTTCTTGTATGGTTGTTGGTGTTGTTTTTATTTGTAATTGTTGTTGTCGCGGTAAATGTGTTGCCTGCACGCACGCGATTCAACGACTGAAGTGTTTCAGCAATGATGCAACAGATTTTATACGCGAGTGTATTTCTTTATTTACAAGTCGCCAACGCTGGCGACGTCGCCGCTGACGTTGCCGTTGCCGTTGACGCCGACGCTTTGTATTAGAAGGCAGCTCCTGAAGAACCGTTATATGCGAACGAGTGAGCTTTTTGCTGTTTTTCTTCTTTTTCTTGTTTAGTGGTTGCGCGCTTCACGTCCGCTGCTTACAATTGGTAAATTGTAACTGTGACAAAAGTCTTTAGCGCAGCAGCAGCAGCAGTGCAAAGAAAATGAGACGCAAACGCAGCAGCGACGACAACAGCGACGGCGACGGCCGAAAAATAAAAAAGCAACAACAACAGCAACGGACAAGAAGCAACCCAAGCACACACACACAAACGCACATACATGCAAAGAGAGCAAAGCGCCATAAAAAGCCCCAAAATGACTTCGTAGTCGTCTGCGACGTTAACTGCGCTGCTTTTACAGCAACTACCTGTGGATGGTGGTCAGGCCAAAGCGCAGAGACAAACAGACAGCGCGAGCGAGAGAGAGAGGGAGAGAAAGAGAGAGCGCACAAGCCCAATTGAGAGCACAAGCAAACGATCGGCAGGCAAAAGCAAAAGTTTTTCCCAATCACTTTTACTCTCAACGGAACGCCAAAATCAACAGTAGCAGCAGCGGCGGCAGCAGCAGCAGCAACAACAACAACAGCAGTAGTGGCCAGGGCACTGCAAGGCAGTTTACTTAGCATGCAAGTTGTTGTTGTTGTGTTTAGTTTTGTATAATGAATAAAGTCAAAGTGCTGTGTTAAAAGCCTCGGCATTTCTTTAAAATATCAGTTGTTTAAATTTCTTCTATATAAATTACAGCAAATGATGAAATAAATAAATCTGTACTTTTTAAAAAAAATAAAGAAAAGCTGTTTTATGTACATATTTTGCATTCATTGATGATTTTATGTCTTCTTATTTTAATAAGGTGACTGTTGATCTAATCTTATCTGATTATTTACGCTCATCACTACTTCTTTTGATATGACACAGCGGTTTGCCTTTACTAATTCGTGACGTCACCAGAGCGCTGCACACAAAAGCACACACTAAAAGCTAAACAACGGCCGACAATGCGCTGTCGACGTCGCTGCTGCCGAAATGACTTCGGGTTTTTGCCTGTGCGCTCGCTTTCATTTTCGTTTGCTTCTTTTCGTTTTTTTTTTGTTGTTTTTTGGTTTTCTTGTGGGGTAGAAGAAAAGTCGGACAAGCAAGAAGAACGACAAGGCAGGCACCACGCCCGCAACACCACAGCCGGCAATGCACACACCCCACCACCTCCCCCACCAACCAGGCCCTGCCTTGCGCACTTTGATTTGTGTTTAGGCTGCTTGCTGCTTAGAAGTAAAATTTAGTTGAGCGCTTTGGCTGCTGTTGTTGTTGCTGCTGCTGCTGCTGCTGTTGCGCATGCGTGACTGAGCGCCAAAAAGCGTGAGAGCATTGTGTGAGCTTAAGCGCAAGCGGGAGCTTTCACGTACTATGCAGCGTGGTTGCTGTTGTTGTTGTTATCGCTTGCGTCTTATATTTAAATTAAAGCGTTGTTATGAAATACATTAAAATTAGCACGCTTTGTAGTTTTGTTGATTTAAATGCAGCGATTTGTAAAAGGCGTCGCTGCGTCTCTCTCTCTATCTCACACACACTCTCTCTCTTTCTCTTCCGCTCCCGCTTTCGTTCAATCTGACTATTTAGGTCAAGTTGTGTTGTTTTTAAGGTGTGCGCATTTGTCGTTTACCGTTTTCTTTTTTGCTTTTTATTTTTTTTTATACGTATACTCAACCCGTTACTCATACGCTGCATGTGCATGTGAACGATAAGCGTTCATTGTTGCCCGTCACTTATCAGTCAAAAGCATCAATGCAGAGAACATATCGAGAAGCAGATATCGATATCGATGACTGCATGCAGTGTTGCAATGTGCGCATCATGAAGTGATGCAAGTGTTGTTGCACAGTCGTGTTGCTTCCTTGTGCGTGGCATTGCACAAATGTAATGTTTTCATGTAACTGACAAAGGTGAGGCTCCTTTGTTGCTGTTCTTGTTGTTGTTGTTGCCCCAATTGACAAACTCGCGTTGACCAATCATCATTTTAGCTTATCAATCGATAAGCGCTTATCTTTATCACTCAGCGTGTTTAGCATTTAACCAGCAGCTGCTGTGGCAACCACAACAAACAAAACACACCCACAAATAACTACTAACAGTGCTTCACAATTATTATAAATCTTAACAAAAATCGCTATCCTTCTTCTTCTTCTTTTTCTGCAGTGTTTTTTTTCTTCTTTTTTTTTGGCCAGCGACTGATAAGAAAATCGTAAAAAAATTAAATAAAACGCATGCGTCGCTAAAATAAAAACAAATAACATTCACAGAAAAAAGTAAAGACAACAAATACAAATAAGAATCACACCGAAAACTGCGCGTTCATTGCACTCGGCCAATGAAACCAGACAAGCCAAGTTAACTTGGCTAAAATCTGGCAGACGGCAATAATTTAATTTAATCGTACAAAGTGCACAAAATGTAATTGTAAATTTTATAAACACGGATTGTATAAAAATAAAAGACACTAAGAAACTTTGAAGCAACTTTTTAAGTTGATAATAGAAACTGGAATGAAAAACTTCGATTTTGAAAGTGTAAAAAGAATTTTGTTAGCAAGACTAGTAAATTTTGTTAGTTGGTAATTTTATTATATTATTTTAATTATAAATATTATTTGAAAAAAGCGATAAATCTTATTGCATCTGCATATATTTTATATCAGATCGTAAAAGAATTTCTTAAGAATATACATATAATTTTTAATAAATATAAATCTAAAATAAAAAATTTAATATACATTTTTTTAATATAAAACTTATAACGAAACTTATCATACTAAAATGCAAAGTATGCTTTTTACAGGGTATCTATGCGTTAAGCACAATCTAATGTTATTTTAGTTACTTTTGAGCTGTGCTAGGCAAGTTCTTTGTCTTTGTTGGGTTCTTTGATTCTTCAGTTAGTCACCGATAAGCGATACGTTTTTCTACTTCCTCAAACTCAAACTGATCGCATTGAACCCGATACACAAATGTGTGTGTGTGTGTGTGCTGTGTGTGTTGTTGTTGTATATATATATCGCATATCTGGAGCTGTCAAAATTCTCACGGCACTGCAACTCGATGAGTTTCAATTGAAAAAAAATTGTTTTTCAATTTTTGATTTGCGTTTGGAACTTTTCGCCGAAGTGCATTCAACAATTCGGCAAACACAAAACTTTCATTGTAGAATCGCTTAGCATCAGCATTATAAATTTCCATCAGTCAGCAAATCGAGAATTACGGGAATGAGGAATGGGCTGCCCTTCTATGGAAGAAGAGCTCTCTGCCAAAAGCCAAAAAGGTAAATGCATAAAGAATAAAAGAGTTCGTTGAACTTTAGCATTTTAATTGTGTTAAATACACTTAAACTGACGCGAATTCAATTATATAATTATGCAGAAATATATAATATGTAATTGTGTATAATATGCATACTAGAGATGTGCTTAATTATATTGTTTAAAGAGTAGTAGATTTATTTTTAAATATATAAAGCTTATTTCGACATTTTTAAATATATTTAAAATGCCGCCAATTTACTAAACTGCTTGAAACACTGCTTGTGTCAAGCAGTACAAACACTGCTTTGTTTGCTAAGCGTCATCTATTGTTCACAGCAGCGCTGCTTAAGAAGCAGTATAAGTTGCACTGCTTGCTTGCACGGTTTGCGCGCGCAATTTAAAAAGTTTAACTTTATTTAATTAATATTGCTGAAATTTGAATCTAGAATATTATAAATCAAATTAAATGCTAAGCAGCTAACAATTTTATTAATTTTTAATTGGATTTGTGAGCTAAGCATAAATCGATTATTATTTTTTATTATTTTTTTTTTTAATGTATTTATATTGATTAACATGTTTTTCTTAATGTAGCTTTTTAAAGTTGTTAATTTACAGTAAAAAACATTTTTTAAATTTTAGAAATGTTTTTGCACAGAGTGTGCCACAAATGGAATTCAAGCGATAGCAGTCGAAAAATGTCACAAAAAATAACTTTTGGCATGTTTGAAGACAGAGAGAGAGGGAGGGAGGTGAAGCGAGGGAGAGGGCAAGGAACTGATCCCTGGACTCGCGCATTGATTGAAATAGTTTATTTGCAGCTTCGATCTGAGACTGAAACTGAAGACGACATCGAACTCTGTTTTCTGTCCGTCTTTCAACTCTTTTGCTTGCAATTGTTTTTATTTTTTTCTCGTTTATTTTTATTTTTCTTTATTTTTCTTTATTTTTTTTCATATTATTTGTGATGTTGGCAGCGCAGAGATAATGATGACGAGCTGCCAGCAGAGAAGAAGAAGAAGATGCTGGAGTAGGCGCTGGCGGAGACCTGAGCGAGGAGGTTGTCGCTGTGCCTTACCTGAAGAAACGCCATAGAGTGCCACAGACTGATTGGGATGCCTTGTGTAGCGACGTGCGCAGAATCACATTTTGAAGTCTCTCCACGGCGCACAGTGGGCGCGATAAGCGAGAACACACAATACCAGCCCCTCTTCCCAACCACCCTCCTCCCTTCCATCGCTTGAGGACTTTTGCTCTGATTTGAGGCACAAATTAAAAAATCGAGTTCAGAATCGAATCGTTCCGAATCGAATCGAATCGCATCGATCGCTGCTGGAATTTTCATATGAGCGCTTGATTTCAGCAAAATTACATACTTGTAATTTTAAAATGCTGCCGAGTGCCGACTTCCAGCGACAAGGAATTAAATAAAATATATCTGTATATAAAAAAAAAATAAATAAAAAAAAACAGCAGAGAAAAGAAGAAGAAAAAAAACTCGAAGAATTTTAAGCCCAACTCGCAAAACGTCTGCGTTGCTTTGGACGTCTTCCACTGATTACTTTACGCACATTTTATCACAGCCAAACTGGAGACATCGCCGAGTTGCAACTTGCGTCGCTGCAAACAGTAGCTGCAACAGAAGCTGTAGCTGAAGCTGATGCTGCCTCTTCTTGGCCTGGCAATAAGTGGAAAAAAATAAGTTACCGTTCTACGCGCTGAAATTTGTTGAGCGATCGTCGATCTGCAGTCTGCGCCACAGCCTGCCACAGCCTGCCTGCCCCACAGTGCTGCCCATTTAGCCAGCAGCAAGCTTCAGAAAAAAAGCTAAATATTTTATCAGAAGTAAAATTCAAAACATACAGCAGCAAATTGATTACAAATATCTTTCTATTGACTACATAAAAATTGCTATTTTCAGTAAAAAAAAAAATGCAGTAATAAATCTGTAGTCGATAAACTGAGAAACTATAGTTTTATATATAAAATTTAGTTTTAAAGTTTTGCACATTAAAATGAAAGGTTTGCTCTTTTTTTTTGTATGTTTATTTTTTTATGTTTCTATGTTTATTAATTAATATTTATCTTAATGAAACTTATATAGTCAATCATCATTTATTTTATTTATATGTATATTAAATATTAATTAGATGAATTCATATTGTGGTTTTTATTGATATTGGCAGTCGAAATATAACCGTATTTGAGAAACGATAAATATTCCTAAATTGAAGTTTGTCGCTCTTTTCATCTTTGAGATTCGCTCTTTCATACTGATAAAAATTAGTCTAATTTGGCTATATGGACTAGAAGCGTGTTGCAGAATAAGATAAGTATACATAATTTATATACCCATATATACAATTAAGATCAATATACATAAATATAAAATATATATACTAAATGGGCTCGAAGCCGTCGTCATAAATGCTTTAAGCAAAAGGCGACTAAAATAGAAACATTTAACTTTGGTTTTTCCAGGCATTTTCTTGGAGTGTATTAGGAAAATATATATTCAAGTTTTAATGCAGAATTAATATATATAAAAAAGCCTATATAACATTAAAAATAATTAGAATGTGGGAACATTTTTTTAAGTTGATATTTTAGCTTTCATAAAAAACGCTCAAATCTTTTCTTTTTCTTAATATTTATTAGAAAACTATATTGTTTATTATTTTTAATTTATAAAACTTTGTGTGTAGTTAGCTATACTTATAATTAATTTAACTAAAATTCTGAATTTTACTTCTAAATAAATAACCAAGCTTTGTGTGCTAAAAACAAAAATAGTTCAACTGCTGCTGTTGCAAAAAAACAGCCAAATCTAGCTAGAAAAAAAACTGTATAAATGGGTTAACACTGGCTGATTGCCTTGTGCCTTGCGTTGGCCTGTTGCCTGTCTGTTTGTCTGTCTGTTTGTCTGTTCTGACGATCGACGCTGTTGTCGTCGTCGTTGTCGTCTGCAAAGTTGTTGTCAGTTTTTGCTCGGGGCAAGGCAACAGTAGCAACAACAACAACAAACAGGAGAATACAACAAACAAACAACAACAACAACTATCGATCACTGGCAATCGATCAAGCATTTCGCGTACATTATCCGAGATGCGTGGGATAATTCTGTTCTAATTTGTAGCCGAAGCAGTCGAAACGGCAAAACTGACGTCAGTTGGCCAGAAGAGCTGAAGTGGAGTTGCCACAGTGGGAAGGGGGGAAGGGGAGGTAAGTTTTTCTTATCGTTATCATAAGCCATGCAAAGCACGCACACACACCCACACACACATATCAACACACACTTTTATAATTGACTACTTAAAATGCTGAAAGGAAATTCTAACTGGTCAGTCGGAAGGGAGTTGTGTGGAGTGGAGAGTGTGGAGGGGTGGGGGGAGTTGAACTTCCGTTTGCGGACTGTCACACTTGCTGTCGCTTGCACTTGTTGTAACCACAACGCCACCCCACCCCGCCTCCTCTCTTCCCACTCATAACTGACTTCGTCTGTGGGCCAACAACTTTTGCATGCAAATGAGTTTTTTTTGTTGTGTTTATTGTGGCTGAAATCAGGTGAAATGGTCACGACCTGTTAATCGTTTTATGATTGTAGCGGTGCTTTTGTTTCCTGTGCGACAAACGGTAAATTCAATGCAACACCAACACACACACACACACACTTAAACACTCGCTGCTTGCCACAAAATAAAAACCCTTTTCCTTTTGTTTATCTCATTTTATTTAAATTGTAACGCAACACGAGCAGCAGCAGCAGCCATTCCGAACCCAATCCCAATCCCGTATCCATATCCCAAAACCCAATTCCAATCCCAATCCTTATGTGTTATTCATGAGTTGCATAAAGCAAAAACCAAAGCAAAAACAAAAACATTTTGCGAGTTTTGCCTTCTGCCAATTGGCAATTGGCAACAAACGCGCTTTTTGACTTTGCCACAACGCGTTGGCGTTGCAAATGCACTGCGCAAAATTTGTAATAAATTTACACATTAATTAACATAAAATTGGAAATTAGCCTATTGATTTAAGGGGGAAAAAATATTATACAAATTAGCTGATAAATTTATTTATATATTATTACATTTATAAACAGAAAATTCCACTTTTAAAAGATTGAATTTTTTATATAAAATTACTGTTTTTTATGGCTTTTTTTTGAGTGTGCGGACAACTGACAACTTGAAACTTGCAACTGCCCGAAGTGACAAACTGGGCAACCGGTCAGTCAGTCAGCCAACTGGCCAACTGGTTAAGTGCTTCATTGTCACCCCCAGCGCCCAATTAGACACCTGAGCGAAGGAGTCGCCTCCTTATCGCATTCTGTTCGCATTTGTAAGTCGATTAGATGCGCATGTTGCATGCCACAACAACAGCAACAACTGCTAGCGAGCAATGCATGCAAATAATTTGCACAAATAAATGTTTTTTAATGTTAGTTAAATTTAATAATTTAAAAAGTATAATAATAAAAAATAAAAAAAGTACATTTAATTTTAAATCAATGTTTTTCTTTTTGTATGTAAGAAATTAGTCAACAAATAATTTAAAGTTGTAATTTCACTTTAATTATTATTCAGGATTACTTTTTATGCCTTTGCTTTTTGTGCTCACTTGGAATTGATAAATTTATCAATCAGGCAAAATTATAATATAATTTCAGATAACACAAGAATAATGTTTAAATTAAAATGAAGCTTTTAGTTTTTTAATTAAAAAAGTTTAATTGAAGTAAGTAATAAAAATCGTTTGAATTCGACTAGCTTCTATAGACAATAAAAACACCATGTTATAAAAATATATTACTATTTTATTAAGTACTTAACAACTGTGTAAAATATTAATCGAGTGATATATTAATTTTAAATTGTTACTATTCATACAGACAGATCAAGAATACATATTATAAATGGGATCAGATATGCTTTTTCGGGCTTTTTAATACATTTGCAGAGAATATAAAAATTTAAACAATATTTAGATATTATACAAATAGCAGCAGCTCTATTAATACTCCAGTATTCAGTGTATTCCATTTCATTTCGAATATATTTTAAGTGGCTGACAAACACAGCAAATCCAAAATGTTCGAAACGTAAATGGAACAAACATTTTCAAAAACATTTTCAGTCAACTAAAAATACAATAAAGTCCATTTGTATGTATGTAATTAATATACATATGTATATGGAAAATGTTGCGAGTGCAGTTTTGAAGGTGAACTTTTGATTGTTTGCGTTGTTTTTTTGCTATTGCATAAGTGGAGCAGGCGGAGAATCTTTACTGTTTGCGAATGCTTGCATAAACGCACGTAAAACGCTTGCGAAACGCGCACAAATAATTAAGTATTAGAAATGCTGAGAAATTCCAAGGAACAAGGAAAATGCAACACGCAGCAGCAGCCGAAGCAGCAGCAGCAGTCAGCAGAAGCCTGCAGAAGATCCGAGCAGCAAAAAGTTGTTCCCAGCTGAGATGCGTGCATGAAGAAGAGGAAGAAGAAGAAGCATAAGAACAACATAGAAGAAGAGAAAGGCGGTTAATCAGTAGGAGCGGGGGTAAGGAGAGCATGAAGTGGGGATTTCAGACCAGACTAACTGACGTTCAGTTAGAAATACAGCCGGAGTGGAGCCAGCTGCAAAAGCTTTTCCTGACTAACTGTCAACATGGGCGTAGTTCCTGTAAAAAGGATTTGCTGGCAGCAGCTACTGTTAGTGGTATGTTAACTCAAGGCAAACGTATGTTAATCTGTGCAAAGCTTTTGTCTGTTAACAGGCTGAAACAGTTTTGAGGCTGCACAGATTTTGGCGCCTATAAGTTGTTACATTTGAAATGTGTCATTTAATATGTTAGATGTTTAACAGATGCCTGCTAACCGACAGCGTTGGTTAAAGGATTTTCACTGCTTTTACATATATGTAAACAGGCAATTAATTTGGATAGTTAACGCTTAACAGATTCTTGCAATGTCTGTTAACATAATGAAAGCTTCTTAACAGCTAGTTGAAATTTTCAAATACAGTCAGAAGTATATTAAAATAAATTGAATTTAAATTAAACAAAAAGAAAGGAAATATTTTTAAGATAGGAAGAAGATATTAGAAGAATATTTGTTATGTTAGCTTGCAGGAGAAAGAATAGAAACTACGCCCATGGCTTGAGCGGCAGTCGATACCAATTAGTAAGCGCTGCACAGCGCACATCAATACAATTGTGAGAACCTTGTGGCCAGCGTGTGAGTATGATGAAATGTCAGATGAGGCAACAAACTCGAAGATGCAACTAGCTAATGTTGCAGTTGGAGCTGGTGCTGGTGCACCCGCTGCGGGGTCGAGCCATATAGAGCCTGGCCAGGCTAGCCAACTAGCCAGGCTGACTGGCTGGCTGACTGGATGGCTGGCTGACTGGCCGTCGCTGGCAGCTAGAAGCGAGCGTTCTATTTTGACAGTCATTATGATTAATTTAAATCATTAGACAGCCCAGGCAGGTAGACCGATCTCTACTGTGATTTTTAATTAAATGCAGACGTCTCTTGGCTGGTTGGCTGGTTGGCTGTGGACTATTCCTATTCCGCGAAAGAGAGACAAGCTGGCGACAACGGAGCCAAGGCAAGGCTGCTGCCGAAGTCTGGAAAAGGCAATGCTTGCCATTTGCAGCTGGGGAACGAGCCAGGAATGCGTCGATGTTGCAACTGATGTTGCCTGATGCTGCTACTGCTGCTGCTGTTGCCTCGTCTCGATTATCAACTGGGAGCAATAACTGGCCGCTTGGCTGGACAGTGTATCGATGGATCGATGGATGATTGTCGACTCTCGACTGTATCTGTTAGTCACTGCACGTGGCCAGGCGACCAGGCAGGCAGCGCTTCTTGCGAACGGCTATTTAAGGACATTGCGCAAATATTCGAGAAGCGAGCGCTGCGGCAAACGGGGAGGCAGGAGTAGAAACAACGCCACCACCGCCACCACCACCAGCACCACGCAAATCCTCTAGAGCATTTGCTTTGACCATATTGAACCTGACCAGCTGAAATTCCTGGCATAGTTTAAGTGTATCGCTTTTTGTGTGCGCCTAGGGGCAGTCTGCAGCGGTCTCTGCAGCTCAGTTGCAACATCGGACAACGGAGATGTTTATTTTTTATATATTTTTTTTTTTTTAGTAGAAATTAACTTAATCAGCGCTGATAAGCAACACAAACATCAACTCGAAAATGGCCGATAATTAAAAACTCAATCACGCATTTAAAATAACTGCAACAATAACAGCAACAACAACAACAACAACGATAACGACAAACGGACGCGTGACGCGCTCAACACAAGTGGGCGGAGTTCGTAGCCAATTGCGATCTATGCGTCGGCGCACAGCCAATCAAATGCACGCAAATGGCAGATGTTTTGCACAGTAAATTATGCATACACCTAAACGAGCGAGCGCACACACACACACACTAATACACATTATATACCTAGCCTATTGGTGGGCTTAATTAATTAAGCCATAAGGCAGCACCAGCAGCAACAATAACAACAGCAAAACTCTTATATATTAAGGCGCACGCTCTTAACAAAGAGAGCACCCTCTCTCTTGCACGCGCTCTCTCTCTCTCACGCTCAGTGACGGACCGGTTGTGTGGGCTCCAAGTTTGGAGCGCACTTTAAACGCCGCTGCGCCGTCGCTTGCCATACGCGTGCTTTGTTATTAGGTATTTGCACGCCATCTGAAGCACAACGAAGGCAACAATCGATCGCAAAGTTAGCTCGACACACCAAAAATAAAAAATAAAATAAAAAAAAAACAACAACATATGTATATATATATACAAAAGTAGCAGCAGCAACAACAGCAACAACAACAACAATAAGAACACACACCTAAACGCGCAACGTTCGCTAACGTTTTCGAATTTGGCAGTAGCCACATTAAAACAGCTTTTAAAGCAAAAAAGACCAAAACAAGTGCCAAACGCATCTCGACAAATAAGTCAATACAAAACAATACCAAATCGAAGCAAACAACCAACAGCAAGTACAGCAGCAACCAGCAACAACAACAACAAACATTTACATATTCACTGTGCAGTTTTTGTATTGCGCTTACGAACATTTTGCATAATTTTTCAAATTAGCGCGCGCACCACACACACCGCCGTCAACAACATCCAACCCTATGCAACTCTGCGCCCTGTTAAGCGACTGTTAGTTAAGCAGCCTGTTAGCTAGCAGCACAACTTGTCAGTTTTTTTGTGTGCTTGCGCCGCGTGTGTGTGTGCGTGTGTGTTGCGAATTGCAACTAAAAAAAATATAAAAAAAAAGCCTATTGGTGTTTATAATTGTTGTTAATAATAATACGCAAATATCTAAACGATATTAGACGCGCTCAATAACAGGCTGCAGCGAGTGCAGTACAACGCGTTTGGTGATTACAACAGCAAACGGCAAGCAGCGCACAGCAAGCAAAACAGCTGACGGCGACAGCGGCGCCTGCTTATTGTGCCTGTGCGTGTGTGTCTCAGTGTGTGTGTGCGCGCCTTTGCCTCTGTGTGTGTGTGTGTTATTTTTGTGTTTATTTTTGGAATTAAATAAGCTGAGCAAAACTAAAGCTAAAATCGAATAATCAAAAAAATAGAAAAACAAGCAAAGGCAAAAGAAAGAGCGAGTGGGAGAGCGAGAGGGAGAGAGAGAAGAAAAGTGTGCCGCAGCGGGCAATAATAGACGCGCGTGGTGCCTTGGATTTAGTGTACGGCTCCACGGTGGAGAACTTTTACCTGAGAATGGATCCGACGCGCGGCGATTCGCGCTATAACCTAAACTACTCGATGAGTAGCATTGGGTTAAGTCTCGCCGATCAGGCCGACATGTATGGCAATCCCGCCGTTGCGGCACTGGGCGCCCGCCCGCCCAGCGGCGGTCTGCTACAGAGCATGGGCGGCGGCGGCGGCGGTGGAGGCGGAGTCACCATGCAGCGACCCGTTCCATCAGTAGCGGCACAACAACAGCAGCAGCAACAGTGCCAAACACTAAGTCCACAACACCAGCAACAGCAACAACAACAGCAACAACAACAGCAGCAACAACAGCAACAACAGCAGCAACAGCAGCAGCAACAACAGCAGCAGCAGCAGCAACAATCGCGCGGTTTGAAACGCAGCGGCAGTGATTGCTACGAGGATCATCGTCCCAGCGGTGGTGGGGGTGGGATGACGCTGCAGGGCTTGGAGAGTTGCGCCGCCGTTGGCAGCGTTGTCGCCGGCAGCGTGGCCGGCGTCGATGTGGATGGTGTTGATGGCTATAATGCGTTGCCCAATAAGAAATCACCGCCCGCCAATGGCAAAAAAACAAAAGGCCGCGTCAAAATCAAAATGGAGTACATCGACAATAAGCTGCGACGATATACAACGTTCTCCAAGCGCAAAACGGGCATCATGAAGAAGGTAAATAATTATAATAAAAAAACAAAAGAAAAAAAAAACAATGAGAAAGTCGAAAAGAAAGTCAATCCGAGGAAGTAGCATATAATTCCTAAAGCTATAAATTATGCTGGCAATTTATTTATATAGATTTCTCTTGGTATGTGTGGAAAATGCTTTAATTCCCATTGAAATGCGTCAAGATCAAGGCCAAAAACTATAGCAGCAAACTAATTTGTATATAAGTTTACTATTTTCATAAGAGATCACGCTAAAATATTTTGGGATATGTATATTGGGATATAAACCTCAAATAGTATAAATTTAATTTTACAAAGTGTTATTTTTAAAGATTTGTTTATTATCTTAACTATTAATTGCTAGACACATTATTTTCTTATGGTGAATCATAAATTTGATCAGTGTTTGACATTTCCCATTGTTGTTTATATATATATATCTATATACATATATTTATAAATATATATGTATTATTTTGGAATTTAAAAATTTATAAATATTTTGTGCGTAGCAAACAATTTTTTTGCCTTTGAAGAACTTGGTTATTTTGATATTATTTATTTATTTGCTAATGCAAATCTCATTTCCGATTCTAATTGCTTAACAATTTTGAGGGGTTGGGTGAGGGGGTAGATTTTGTGGAGTGTGTAGCACGTTTTGAGCGCATGTGCAATTAATAAATGCTACCGAATGCCCAATTCTTTGTCGTATCAATTCCAAGTGTCCCTGCGCGCCTCTCTTGTGGCATTGTTTTCGTTGCTTTATCGTTGTGTTGTCATCGTGCTATACCTGAGCTCCTTAAAGGCCCCCACACAACCACCACCCCCACTCCACACACACAAACACACACAGAGATACACACACGCCCTGTGTCAATCGTAACATGGCCAACTGTTGCCGTTTCGCTTCTGCTTCTGCTGCTGTCGCTGCTGCTACTTCTGCTTCTGCTGCTGCTTCTGCATTTGCTTTGGCGGCGGCGGCGCTGTGTAAGCGCGGTAGCCACGATTCCGATTCCGAATTTCCCTTTGTTTTCGGCTTCATAAAATGTTAATTTGCCGGCCCCGCAATTGCATTCAAAGAGCAAACAGCCAATACCCCTATACCTTATAGCTATGGTTATACGTACACTAAGAAAAATTAAATCAAACTCTTGCAAAATTCCATTTAAAAAAGAAGATCAAAATGTGTTCTTTTTTAAATATTTATTTAAAGAACATATTTGATTCAAGTTGGAGTATAAAAAAGTATTTTATTTTATTTACTTTTATTCATAATTATAAACATTTTGAAGTTTTTGTAGCGCATTCATAAATACTTTTTTCATTCAACGATTTTTATTACACTTCTAAATTTAAAGCTAGCAATTAAAGTTTTAAATTTAACATTGATAAGTCTGTTATTTTTTTTTTTAGAGTGTATACACATGTGCATTATATATGTATGGGCAAACCAATCTCATTTCGCGTCCTTTGCAGCAGTTGCGTGCCGCTTGGCCTCATTGTCATGCGAAGATGCTACTGCAACTGCAACTTCAATTGCAACAACTGCCACTGTCTTTGGCTCCTTCTTCTTGGCCTGCTTTGGTGCTGCTGCTGCGGCTGCTGCTGCTGTTCGAGCAACTTGGCCTTTTTTTCAAATGACCAATTTTCACACGCAAACTTACATAATGCGCCTGCTTGGCTCGCATATGAAATGCTTAACATTTTTAAATAGACTTCTTGGCCTCAAAGTCGCTACGATCAAAATAAAACAACAACAACAACACAAACAACAAAACCGAAAAATCGCCAGCGCCAAATCACGATCTCAGCACGATCTTAACAGCAAAAAATCTTATGAAATATTTTTGGCTAAAAAAAACGAGACAAAATGTTCAAAAAGGAAAAAGCTCTAAAGTTGGCCTCGAAGCGATCTATACCCTTTTTGTCAAAAGTGGGTGTGTCTCTCTCTCTGTGTGTGGGTGGGTGTGGTTTGCAAATAGATCTGCTGATTGAAGTACTATATAAAAAATAATATTCTCAACTTCTTACGTACTTTTTTGTGTAGTCAAATTCATAGGGGAATTGCAATTAAAAAACATGAATTTTAATATTTGTCTTACAACTTTTTGAGTAATTAATATAACTTTTGTATTATATGCTATATATATATATATATTATATATAATTTTAATCGTCGTTAAAAGTTGTATTAAAACTGCGCAACTTTTTCATTTAGTTTTTTGTAGAATTCACTTTGAGCGCATTGCAAAAATATTTGACCCCAGAGACATAAGTTTCTGTCTCGTTTTTAACTGCTGACTTCTGTTGCTGCTGTTGTTGTTGTTGCTGTTTTTGTTGTTGTTGTTGTTGTCTGGCTGACTTTGGGGGCCCTACTTATGACAGGCGCGCGCCTGTTGACAGGGACAAAACTTTTGTTATATATTTTTAGTGACTTTGATGTGGCCCTCATCGATGTCCACGCCGTGGACAGTTGACAGGCACACAATGGATACGCTTGGCGCTACACACACACACACATACACACAGTACGGCACACACACACACGCACCGTCCTGGACAACAAATTGCGGTTATTGAACTTGATCAGTTTAGTTGTGTGTTTGGCAGACGCCACAGATTTCAAAAGGCAACCTGTGCGTTTGCTTTCTTGGCCAACGCGTTCTTCTTTCACTGTCTCCATAGCCAATTTTGGTCATTTCGCAAAAGCTACTAACCAATAATATTAAAATATATATACAATATATATATACATATAAATATACAGCTGGCGTGGGCGCATTCGCATCTTGGCCCAAAAAGGCCAAAAGTGAAAAGTGAGCTAATGTCAAAGCAATGATCTCATTTGTAGGCCTGGCCTAATTGCGTAGGCTGCAAGGCGTTGCTTCTTCACCAAATGTCTGCAACAATCGCAGCAGCAGTGTGTGTGTAATGTACGTGTGCTGTTTGTGCCACAATGCACCATGGGCAGAATAAATATTTGGCATAAAATAAGTAAATAGTCACTAAATTGATAAGTGCAACATTTAAAATACATTTGTTTTTTTTTTCAAGGAGACTAAATTAAATACAAGATTTTTATTAGTGTTTCGGTAATTTCAGTATTTTACTTGGCATCAGTTAAAAAAAAACAATAAATTAATAAGCCATATTTAAATAATAGATTATTAATATTCATCACATTGCTCAAAACATAGAAAACAAATTGAAAAACGTTTTAATAAAAATTGCATTTTCTGCATTGATTAAATTAAAAAAAAAAAATTAAAAAAAAAATAGTAAAAATTTTCGAAGACAGCTTAACAATTTAAATTTAAATATATTTTCACATACATTTTTTTTAAATATAAATTCTTTAATTTTAGTAGCTAAAATATGTTTAAAATTGATGTTGTAAGCAATTACTTTGTGGCAGCAAAAGTATGTTTATGTGCTATGGTGGCAATGTCTCTCCGTCTGTCTGTCTGTCTGTCTGTTGTCCTACTGCCTGTCGTTTGCCATGTAAAACGTTTGCAACAATGGGGCACCGCCGCAGGCCGGCAGCCAGGCAGGCAGGCAGTGAGGCAGGCGCAAAATGCCGCCAAAAGGTGTTAAATTGAAATCACGAGGCTACGCGAGACACAGAGAAAGAGAGAGAGAGAGAGAGGGAGAGAGAGTGTGTGTGTGTGTGAGTGTGAGAGATGGGACGAGTGCTGAGGGCAAACTGGGGGCCAAGCGCATTTTGGCTTTGGCTTGGGAATTGTTTGCGCGTCTTGTGGCCAAGCACGGAAGCGTATTGATACCAAGTAGCAGCGGCAGATTGCGCACAGATAAGACACAAGCAGGAGCTGCAGCTGGAGCTGGAGCTCTAACTTGGCCGACAGTTTGGCTGCGTCGGCTCGCCTTTTGGCCACATGCAACAGGCAACAGGCAACAGCAAGGAACAACAATCGCCTTCTAACAAATGACTCGGCTTCTCTCGCGCTGCTTTCTGCGGTCTCTTGGGCTTGTCCTGTCAATAGCCCCTAGCCCTGTGTATGTGTGTGTGTGTGTTGTGTCCTTTTGTCTTTGTGTTCGAAATTCAAATTGACATGAATTGTTGGCAGCCTAGCCACCAGTTGCAATCGTATTCCCAGCCACAGCAGACACCTACTCACTGAGTTGGCCCGGGCCGTGTCAATTGTTTGCATTTACACATGTTACACATAAAATTGGCAGCCACAGTGGCAACAACAACAACAACAACAGCAACAATATCAACAACAACAACAACAATAACAATCTGGCAGGCTGGCAGGCAGTCTCAGTCTGCCAACAATGTGTGTACAACAATTTCATTAATATTAATAAATGCTATGCAATCGAGGCGCGCGCGCGTTTTGTGCGCGTTTCTCGCGCGTTTCCTTGCCACAGCTTGTTTATTTATGCGCTGAGCCGCCGGCTGCTGCTCTGCTCGGCTGCTGCTCAGCGCAGCTCTGCTCTGCTGTGCTCTGCTCTGCGCACGGCTCACGAGCAACTTTATCGCTTTGGAGTAATTACGAGCTGTTGATAGGCAGCTTAGGCTACCGTCTCGCTGCCTCGAGCAGCAGGCGCTTTCAATAATCTGCATTAGAGATGAGCGCGTGTTTTGAATCACAAAAGAAAGATGTAAAAAGCAAGATTTAATGTTGATTTCGCTAGAGCCAAAGAGAAGCTTGTTTTCACTGATTACTTTTGATTATAATTTTGCAGTAAATGTTTACTGCTACTAATTGAAAAATATTTCAATTCAACAATGATTAAAAAGATACTTTCTGATCATAATTTAGTCTTAAATGCTTAATGGGGAATAACTGAAAAGTTTTTCTATTCAACAATGATTAAAAAAGATACTTCTTATCATACTTTACTTAACTGAGAAGTTTTTCAAATGAACAAACTACATCTTTTTTTTTTATAAAGAACTTACTTTTTGATTATAATTTAGTATGTTTACTGGTAATGATAGAAAAGTATTTACAATAATTATAATTATTTTAAAGTACTTATTTATTATATATATATTTATTACAATGCAAACTGAACAAGTACCTAAAACTGGGCAAATCTTTAAGTAATACATTTTTAAATTCAAGCCTGTGTATGCCAAATTTACTCAAAAATAGATTCATAGACAACAATTATACGAAGAATATGTTGTTTATATTTAATTATTTTCATTTTCAATACTTCTTTCCAACTAGACTAGTTTATTGCAAGTTTAGGTAACACAATTATATAAATATATATATATTTTAGTACTAGTTTCTCTTTTTAAGTCATGTTACATATTTTTCTACAGGTTTTGCACAATTTGGCCAAATTTGCTTATGTCTCACGCGGCCATCTCAAAACCGTTTTCATAGTTTTCATAGGTTGCAGCCGCATTTGGCTGATCTGTTATCGGTGCAACATAATCGCATAGTTTAACTGAAAATTTATGTGCCGCTTTCAGCAAAAGCGCAGACTTCGCGTTGTAGTTAACACAACTTTTAACCACACTTCTTCCACTCTCTCTCTCCCCTCTCTCTCTCTCTCTCTCTCTCTCTCTGCAGGCCTACGAGCTGTCGACGCTGACTGGAACTCAGGTGATGCTGCTGGTTGCCAGCGAGACGGGACACGTTTACACATTTGCAACGCGCAAGCTGCAGCCGATGATAACGTCGGAGGCGGGCAAACAACTGATACAGACATGCCTCAATTCACCGGATCCGCCAAGTGTTGGCGGCGGGGATCAGCGCATGTCCGCCACCGGGTTTGAGGAGACGGAGCTCAGCTACAACATCGCCGACGAGGACTCCAAAGTAAGACAATTGATTTACGGCCATCACGGGCACGCTCATCTCGCCCATCCCCAGGCGCCGCCCACCCACTACAGCCTCGAGCAGAGTCTCATGCAGTCCGGCTACAGTGGCGGCCAGGCATCGCCCCTATCGCACGCCCAGGCCTACGGCGGCCATGCGCACCATGCGCACGTGCCCCACGTGCCACCGCCGCACTCCACACACTCGCACATGTCGCACACGCATGCGCAACGCTAAAGATTAGCCCCTTCTCAAACATAGACATAGAAATATACCTTTCAGTTAGCTCTATGCAAATTACAGTCAAACTTCTTTCAATGTGCAATACCAAGAAAATCAGAGGAGCTTTAGAAAGATTCAGTTTTTGTACTTAAATTAAATACTTCCTACATAAATCAATCTGAAATGTTAAAAAATTTATCATAGCAAAAAGTAATACTTTTTAAAATTTCATATAGCATATTAATTCTCGAATTCAGCATCAATTGTAGAATTGAGCATCTTTTTTTAATCTATAAATTTTTAAAGCAGCACAAAGTCTGTTTCAGAACATTATATCATAAAACTATCTAGGGATGAGCCAAAAACTCTTTATAAAAATATCTTAAACAAGTTTTCTAGCCAAAAGTCTTATTCTGTTTTAATTATTTCAGTAATTCCCTTGAAAGACAAATGACTTATTTTTTCAAAAATACCCTAAACAAACTTATTAAATTTTGATTAACTAACTTATATTAAAAATTTAATTGACTCAAAGTTGTATAAAAAAAATAATCAGTTAAAGAATGGATTCATAAATAAAAATGAATAAAGTTTTATGTGGGTTTTTGAAGGAATTCCAAATATTTATAGACACAAAATTCAGCTGAAATTCATAATTTCGAGAGAAGTTTGACTGTATATGTAGATTAGTATACTTCGTGTGCGTGTGTGTGTGTTAGTGTGTGTATAGGCAGCAAGTTGCAAGTTTTCACATAAGCAGTTCCCAAAGTGCAGCATTTGGCCATGATTTTGTCACTGCAAATGTAATGGGTATAGATATATATATATATATATATATATTATGATCATGGCCATTCGACGATCTCGCCGCTCGTTTTGTTGTTTAGCGTTGTGGGCGTGGCAGCTCACACACATATATAAAAATAAATATATATTTGTTTAAACCAACATCATTTTGTTGATACTAGTCAAAACTCTTACTTAAAGGCAACTGTGCCATAGCAAAGCTACAGCTCTCATACATATATATATATATATATACAATTATATATATATATTTATATTTGTTTACCCATATAGCAATATCCATATAGCCATATACTTATATAACTATCGTACCGTATCGAACCCAGTGCCATCATTCTACAGCGTATCGACCAGAAAGAAAGCAAAAAACAAAAAACAAATCTTGAAGAGACACACCGAATAAAAAACAAACACATAGCCGAGACTGCTTTAGTTAGTCCTTAAGCATAAGTGCAATAAAAAACAGATGAACTTGTAGAAGTAGGGGGGGTTGGGGATTGTGGCTGGTGTTATTAGCCACTCTATAAAGTTTTGCTGCGCAGAGTCTACATATATGTAAACTAAACTACATTTCATTAGTTACGATCTTAACTGTGTTTATTATATACTATATACATACATACATATATATATATAGATATATATATATTCGTTTAGCAAATGTTGTTTTTCTTTAGGGGGATGCGGCGTCGGGTGCGATGAGCGTGCTCAAAAAAATAAATCTTATTTATATATATACAGATATATCAATATATATATAGATATATCTATTTACATGTTGTAGTTGCAAACTATTTTTTGTCTATTGTTTTTTGTGTGAAAAAGCAATCATCATCGTTTTTAGCTTAATCTTAGCGCTATTTATAATTTATAGTTATTTTTATTTGATTTCACTTTATTGGCTTATTTATCGATTTGCTAACTGGAATTACGCATCCAAAATTAAAACGATCAATTTGCATTTCAATACATAATTTGAGTTTATGCGTGGCAGAAATTATCATAAATAAATATCGAAATCTATCAAAGTATTGTGCGTGATAGATACAATAAAAAAAAACCCCCCAATAAAATATTAAAGAAAAAGTGTTAATATTAAAATACTTCTAAATATCATAAATAATTAATTTCCACCACACATAAACTCTCGAAAATTCTAAAATTTCCAAATAGCAAATCGAGCAAAAAAAAAAATTTGTACTTACCCTTTGAGCTGCTGCCTGCTGCTCTCTACTAATATTCATTGTATATTTTTTAATTAAAGAAAAAAACAAAAAACGTAAAAAAAACCAAATTACAAAAGCAGCTCAAAGCATATAATTCATATGTGGCATGAAAATAGAACTTAGAAAAAAGCAAAATACGTAATTTGCAAGCAATTTATTATAATTTATTAATTACAACTTAATTAAACAATAATTTCAATTTAATTTAGTGCAGATTGCAGATTTCTGTCAAACAGAAGAAACAAAATATAATGAAAAACGCAATTCGCTAAAAAAATATTCGTAGTTAAATTTATGTTTAATGCTTGTGCAATTAGCTAAACAAAAAAACAAAAACAAAAAACACAAATTACTTTAAAAAAGACACAAAAAATAACACGAAATTTGCCTAGGCTAAGCGAAAGACATATTAAATTTAAACAACTATATAAATGCATATATATACATATATAAATATTTTATTTAGCGCAATATTATAAATTAATAAAAAAAAAAAATGAAACAAGAATGAAAACGTACAGTAAAAAAAAAAACTCTTCACTCGAGAGTATCCTGAAAACAAATTGCAACAGCGAAAATTGAAGTGCTGTTAACTAGTTTTGAGAGACTTTTCAGACTTTGCAGCTTTTTTTTCAAGAGCAAGGTTAAAAGCTTTACATAACCAGCCACACGAGCTGCCAGTTTCTTGTTAACCTACACGCCAAAAAAAAACAGAAAAAAAACAGAAAAAAAAGAAAAGGAAAATATTATCCAAGAGGCGAGTGGGCAGCCTCTGAACTGAATGAATTTGTATCTGTATCTGTATCTGCATATATTTGTATCTTTATCTTTATCTGCTCAGTTTCATCATTGCGTTGTAAAAGCTTCCGCTTTGGCTATGTGAATTGAAGAGCGATTTCTTGGCCTTTTCTTCTTCTTCTTTTATGAACAATAGACTGTGATAACTGCATGTGGGTTTTGCGTGACGCTTGTGACGTCATAAGCGATCGCTGCTCGCTCAACGAGTTCATAAATCGATCAACAACAATTGGCTCGTCCAAAGTGCCCCCCATCCAAGTTGTCCAAGTCATGCATCAGCAGTTAGCCACACGCCTCTCCACCATTTGGCCCCAGCTCACATCTTGGCATGCAAATCGCTGAGCGCGGCATTTTCAATGCCAGGCGGCGGCCAGCTGCCAGTTGTCGTCGTCGCGTAGGCTTCATCGCATCTCTTGGCAGCGACAGAAACGACGACGTCGACTGCGACGGCGACGGCGACTGCGATGACGTGTGCCACCGACTGAGCCACTCTTTTCGGTGGGTCCAAAAGCAGCTGTCGTTTCATTCAGCTCCAACTGGAGACGATGAATGAACGCAAATGTTGTGGGTGTGACACCAACGCCGCTTCAGGTCACAACAAACATAAAATACACACACACACACACACATACACACACACGTGCAGCAAAGAAGTAGGTGTGCTGCAGACCAACTGATAGACCAATTGTTGCCCTATAAATTTGCTGAAGCTGCTGACTTTTATTCGCTTTTACTTTGGCCTAAACTTTGCATTATTTTGTATTTGTTCAGATTCCATATTTTATAGCAGCAGCTGTAAAAAAATGAATTTAATTCTAACTGCAACTTTTATTGTTTTATGAGTCTTTTTTTGGGCATTTAAAATTAATTTTTCTTATCGTTTGGCATAAGAAAAGATTTAATACAAATTCTGTGACTGTTGAAGTATTTCTAGCTAGATTTTTATTTAATTTTTTAGGGCTTATAAGGGTTTAATAAAATAATAATAGTAATAAAATATTAAAACTTACCACAGCAACTTATTTGGAAACTTAAATTTATTTATATCGATTCTTCTGTTCTCGCTAAGCATTTCTTAGAGTCATAGCTAAAAAATTTCTTAAATTTTTTCTACTTTCTTTAATATTAACTCCAAAAAATAATTAATATAAATAAAGTCATATAAAAGCTATTGAAATTGCTTTCTCTTAATAAGTATTTATTGTGCAGCAGTTTGGCATACCCACTTTTGGTTTATTTATGTTTATAGAGTATTTGGCAGGCACGTCATCAGCATTTGTTGTTATTACTGTTGCTAATGTTGCCATTGCTGTTGCTGTTGCTGTTGCTGTTGCTGGTTGATGTTTTGTTGGCCAGCTGACTGATAAACTTCATTTCATAGCTTGTTATTATTGCCTGGAGCTGCTGTAGGTCGTTCTATGACACTGCCGCCAACTCCGAGTCCAGCCAAGGTTAATTGTCTGCATGCAGTGGGTTGCTGCTACTTTTGTTGTTGTTGTTGTTGTTGCTGTTGTTGTTGGGCAACTTTGCGCCACTTTATACAATACTTATGTATAGCAACACACAAATTCGTAGCTTTTATCTGCGCGGGTGTTGCTTTTTTTCTGCTTCTTTTTACTATAGATCATTACCTTCTTTGGTCGCTCACCTGCGCATCTCAAACGCCTTAAACGCCCCCGTTTCAAATAATAATAAAAAAACACACACACAACATGTTGTAAGTTTATTGGCTTTAGCTCAGTTTTATTTGCTTTTAAATGTCGTTTTTATTTTCATTTTTTATTTACTGCTTACCGCTTAAAAAGTGACCCTTTTGACTTTCATTTTTTGCTCTTTGGTACAGTTTTTGCTTATGTTTTACATATATTTTTAGCTATCTTTTATGACTTTATTAACTTAACAGTTTGTTAAATGCATATTTTGGTAGAGTTTCTTACTTAAATTAATAATGAGTTGACTTAAGCAGTTTAAACTTTCATAAAGCTTTTTTTACCATAAGATTTTTTTGTGTAGTTTTCATATTTCTGGTGGTTTTTTAAAGGTTTTGTTAGACTGGTTTTTAAACATTTACTTTCTTTTAAGGATTTCGTAATGTTACTTAAGATGTATTCCAAAAAATGATTAACATGGTTTTTTGACAGGTTTTTTTTTGAATGATTAGCTAAAATTTACATTATTTTTGTTGCCATTGTGTTAATTTATTTTTTCAAGTTTGCAATTCTATTTCACTAATATGCAGAGTATCCCAGGACTTGGTCTATTTTCTAAATTGAACTTGCAGCGTTGTTTTCTTTGCTACATTTTTATATTTTTTTTTATTTATTTTTTATTTAGTATTTAGCATAAGCTGTATGCAAATACTGTAAAAATAATTGAACTCATTTGAACAATGCGAACTCCTTGAACTATTTGATGGCTCCTGGGGCTGCACACCTAAAACTAGTCTGCATTGTTGCCACCGACAACTGTTGCTGCGCGACTGTGTTGCACACACACACACACACACTCCGTCTGCTTGCAACCCCCCTCCCTCTGAGCTGGCAATACTTGACTCTCGCACTAAGTACATATCAGTTTGAGAAATTAAAAGCATTTTGCGGTTCGGCTGACTATCGCAGCCGCGTGCCGCTCGAGCCTCTAACGACATTTCAATGATTTGCTGCTTGCTGCTTGCAACTTGTTGTTGTTGTTGTTGCTGTTGTTTTTTTTTTGGGGCCAAGCGTCACCAAGTTGGCCACGTGCGCAGCACAAGGCAACAGACAGAGGCAGCAGACAGAAGGACGGACAGACAGACGGACAGACGGCACACAAAAGCAATGCATTTGCAATGCTCTACGACGATTACGTTCAAGGGGCGACCTCTGTCAGCGGTTGTGGCAGCGTTTGCCGTCGCGCCACCAACAACGCAACAACGCAAAGAATCTTGCGTGGCCCCTGGACAACGAATTTTGGGACGGGTCTCTCTCTCTTGGCTGGCTGGAGCTCAACCTGGAATCGAACCTGGATGCCATGTGTGTGTGTTTGTGTGTGTGTATGTGTGTGTGTGTGTGTTAAGCCGCCGTTAAGTTCTAACCGCATGCCGCCACAATGTCCTCTTAATTTCCTAGGCCGCGCAGCTGCGCGCGATGATATCGTCGTTGTCCTGCTCACTCCATCTCCATCTCTCTCTCCCACTCACACACACACTCTCCATCTCTGTCTCTGTCGCTTGTGTGTGTTGTTGCTGTTTTTTTTTTGTTTTTAATTCAACTGATTGTACTGTGCAGCTTCTGGAATTCGGCATTTCTTAAAGCCCCGCACACATTGTGCGGCGTCGGCGTCGGCAACATCTTGGGGCAGTATAGTTGTAGCTGGGCAGAAGGTACCTGAACTCAGCGGCCACCGCTTCTTGTCTTCGCCGCCTTCGCAATCTGCAATACACTGGAGAAGAGGAAGAAGAGTAGCATAAGAAAAAAAAAATAAAACAAAAAACTTTAAGAAATGACAATTTGTGAGCTGCTTTTTGTTGTTGTTGTTGCTGTTGTTGTTGTTGTTGTTGTTGCTGCTGTGTATTGTTTTTTAGCTTTGACTTGTCTCGTTGCTGGTTGGGTTTTGTTTGGCTCTTGCTTTCATTGTGATTATTTAAAGGCCAAAACCCGCAGCTGAAGCTGGAGCTGGAGGAGCCTTAACGAGGCGCTTGTGCCTCCTTCAGGACTCGTCGCATTTAGTTAAGCAATTATTGTTGGCAATGGCAAACAAATAATGCGTACATTGTATGCAACTGTCTAAGCAGCAATTGTGCAACTGTGCAACACACTCACACACACGCCTCACCCCCTCCGCACCGCTGTCTGGTTAGACTTACTCCAATGATTTTCCAAGTTAATCAAAATTCTTTGCTATCGACTATGAAAATCTCAACGATCTTACCCCCCAGGCGTGCCCCTGTCTGGCTCTCTCTCTCTTTTTTTTTTACCTTTTTGCTACTAGCGCCATGTGGCAGCATGCCACGCCCAAAATGTGTTGCCACTGAAGCGTGGCAGAGGCGGCAGCAAACTAACAGTCGCAGTTCTTTTTTTTCTATATCTTTATTCGCTTCACTGCGCTTTTTATGGCTGAGAATTAGCCTTTTTTTGGTGTGTTCCTCCAGATTAGATTTATTAAGTTGTCGTTTTTTTTTTGTTTTTTTTTTGTTGTCTTATGCAATCTTGGAAACTCTTCTTCATATTAAGCGCAACAAGTCTGCTGATTATCATTTTTTATTTAATGATTATATCTGTCCCTGAAGCGTTTGCTTAGATATGGGTTTTTTTTTTGGATATGACAAATAGAAAATCTGATTTGGAGACTTGTTTTTCTTATTCTTGCAACTTAGCTAAAATTATAAAATTTTGTTTAAGTTTTGCTAATAAATATTAATAATAATTTTGAGGCTCTTTTTTTATTTTTTTTTATTACAGTTAGTCAGATTTTTAGCATTTAAAGCTAAATAAAACTTGTTGTTTCTCTTTAAAATTATTAAAATAATAATACTTAAAACATATTAAAGTAGTTTCAACTTTTTTTTCTTCTCTCTCTCAGTTTATTTATTGCTACACTTTAATTAAGTTAATAGATTTATTGTTTCTCAACTATTTACTTTAGCTATTTGTTAAGTATATAAAAACATTTTGTGTTGATTTCAACATTTCTTTCGATTGTGGGCAGGAAATGAGTTGAGTTGAGTTGAGCTGAGCTATTTTTTTTTTATTATATTGTTGCTACTTTTTACTGTGGGGAACTGTTTGAAACTGTGTTGAACTGTTGGCAGCAACTGTGGGCAGCAGTTCGGATTGGCTGTGTGTGTGGGAAGTCCGCGCGCTTCATTATATAATGGAAATGAATGAAATAAATGGATGGATGGGACAAGTGTGCGGCGTTGGTGCGCTTAGAATTTATTACCGAAGATGTTTTGTCACTGTTGCTAATACTAATGCCAATATACAATACACTCAACACGAGTCGTTAACTTGTCTCAATTGGTTTGGGGAAACGTGCGAGGGGAAATCACAACAAGTTGCTAGGGTTTTTATATTGTGAAAAAAACTTAATTCAGTTGTTAACTTAATGTTTGATAATATCATTATTCGAGAAGTGCTCGTTTTGGTTAAGCAGACTTCAACGACCAAAGTTGATTATCACATTTTTGCGAGTCCTAAAAGCAAGTTTATTTAATTTTATTTTTTAAATTATTTTTTTAGTGTTAGCAAATATAAAATTTGAGACGAATAAACTCGACTTTATAAGAGTTACTTAATACACGCGTTTTTTATTTATTAAATAAAACATTCTTTTTAATAAGCTGAAAAATATTGGATTTTTAATTAAAAAAATCATTTAATAAGTTTCATAGAAAATATGCATTTCTTATTAAAAAAAAAACATTTATTTTAATAAGCTTGAAAAAAATAGCTTGATAAAATAATTTAATTTTTAATAAAACAAATCATTTAATAAGTTTCATAGAAAACTAGAATTTTTTCCATTCAAAAAAAAACTTTATTTAAATTAGCTTCAAAAGAAATGGCTTGAAAAAATAATTAAATTTTTGTTCAAATAAATCATTTGATAAATTTCAGAAGAATTCCTTAATTCCTTAATGTTTTTTTTTATTAAAAAAAGCACTCAGTTAAATAAGCTTAAGAAATTTAATTTTTTTTTAAGTAAAACATTTCACATAATTTGTAAATAAACTCAGGCATAAAAATACTTCTCTTAACTGATCAATTTAATAAATAAATGTTAAATAAATCATTCATTTAAATAAGCTTAAGAAATGTTATTTTTTATTAAATAAAACATTTCACATAATAAGTAAATAAACTCAGGCATAAAAAAAGAATTCAGTAAACTGCTCAATTTAAATGTGTCTGCCACAAGTAAAGCCAAAGTTAAATCAGGCAAATGCTTCTACTACTTCCAATCAAAACTAACTTCAGCTCATTGTTATAATGACATATATATAAATCATGGACTTCTTTTAGACTTGATGAAAATGCCATAAATTTTCAATTAAACCCTCTGCTTCTGCACAACGAACGAAGACTTATGCAATTTCTTGATTTATCTAGACAAAGATGAAGATGATGATGATGATGGTGTGGTTTATGATGATGACGATGATGATGATGTGGTTGATGTAGATGGCTGTGCAAGAACCCAAACCCAAAACTTAGTTTGGGTTTCAGCCAGCTCATCATCGCTGTAATTAGTGCCGAATAAGAAAAATCCAGGAAGCAAAAAAAAAAAAAAAAATATTATGCATAATGTTGCAAGCAATTATTTGTGAATTAACATTTATAACACTTGATCCTGTGTTGAGTGCTTGTTTGTTGTTGTTGTTGTTGCTGTTGTTGTTGGTAGAAGGTAGAAAGCGTTGCGCTTGACGCTTCGTTGCATTTAAAAAGTATTTTTCGTGCCTTGCTGTTGCTGCAACTGCCACAGCAAGCAGCAAGAAATATTTGCAGCAAAACAGAGAAACGGCGTCTGTCCAATTGGACATTTGTCCATTTGGTTGTGTATGTCTGTTATGCGGATTCATTGCAACCGCAGCCACTTGTTCAAGTTGCCACATGCTGCAAGCTACTGTTGCTGTTGTTACTGTTGCTGTTGTTGTTGTGCTAAATTTCACACCAACAATGAGCGCGCGCCACAATGAATGAAAAATGAGTGACGCGCCGCATTGCGTTGCAAGGCACTTTAGTCTCTGGACTCTAAATCGATACCTTAATTCAAAGGCACGCCAGACCGCATTTTTTGATAATCAACACAGACGGTGCAGCAGCAGCAGCAGCAGCTCGAGACTTCATCCGCTGCGGCGACTTGTGGCACGCGTGAGATTTCCTGTCAGCAGCTCTCAAGTTGCAAGTAGCCAAAAAAAAGAAGCACAAAACAATAAAAACAAAGTTCGGCTTATATATCTATATATATATATATATATAAATATATATATGTATTTTTTTTTTGGCGCTTCCGATGGCTTATCTGCCACTTGGGCCTGGGAATTGTGGCAAAGTGAGAAGCGTGTGTTGTTGTTGTGCAATTGCCTTTTAAAAGCTGTTAACATGCGTTGTCATCGCTGCCATATGTTGCACGACGCGACGCGCCGTCGACAGCGAACTCAACTCCTGCCGCGACATATCTGTTTGCCAAGCGAGAGAGAGAGTGAGGCAGAGAGAGAGAGAGAGAGAGAGAGAGCGAGCGAGACACAATTGTTGCCACCTGGCACAACTGAACCCATTTTGCTCGGCTTCAATCAACTTGCGAGGCTGCAGTTTGTCAGCATGCGTTGATTTCCATTGAAATCTATGCGAAAGTGCAAAGCCCACAGATTTGCGTAGCTCACAGCACTAGTTATAGCTTCCTCAACTCACATGTGCCGTCCCTTATTTGGAAGCTTGTGTGTGGTGCGCAAAACAGCAAACAAAAAAAAAATAAAATAAAAATTGAAAAAAAAAAAAATACATATATAAAACAAAACCAGCACAACGCAGCCAACAACAGCTCAGCGTCGGCGGCGGCGGCAGCAGCAGTCAAGCCGAGTCAGCACAACATAGGTTTGCTGAGAGGGGGTGCGGGCGCTTGAACGGCGGCAATGAAGCCGAGCCGAGGCATAAACTGAGCCGAGTGCAACGTGGTCGCCACATTGGCTGACTTATGACGAAAATAATTGCGGCTATCGTTGCTGGCGATCGCGTCATCCACATCGACATCGCCGTCGTCAGCTTCAGCTTCAGCAGCGCTTGTAGAAAGCTCATCGAGGCTATTTTTTTTGTCATCGCTGCTGTCCCTGTTTTCGCATATACCCTGTAAAATGCGTGCAATGTTTTTACAGCTGACAATTTGCAACTGCTGCTCAAAATAATGTCTTCCTTGAAAAAGCTAGCAAGTTTTAAGAAATTAAGCTTGAATTTGTATAGTATAAATTTACAGTATAAATTTATAGTATAAATTTACATAAATACATAAATTTACAAACATTTTAAGTACCACTACTAAAGGAAAAAAAATATGCAAATATTTCATAATTGTTCGCTTTAAAAATATCTTGAATGAAAGTGGAACTGTTATACTTAAGCGAAAAAGAATATAAATTTGATTTGATATAATTTTTGCCAGACTTCTTCTGAAAATTAACTTAAACTTATTTCCCCATTTCTTAAGCTTTCTTGCTTTCTTTTTATTTTCCATATTTTGCTTAACTCACTAATTTAATACTACTTTAAAAGAGCTTAAGTAAACCCTATACAATCTTTGCTGCAAGACTTCTTTTAATAAAACTAAGCTTACATTCCAAATTTTCTTAAAACAAATGTTTTTTTAAATCTGCTAACCACTTTTTGACTCTAATTGAACTATGCTATTTTTTTTTAAATTTCTTGGAAATGCTTAAGAAATATTTAACACTTACAAAAGGCTTAAAAAATGCTGACAGTTTAACAACTTAGAAGAAGCCATAATCTAATTTAACAAAAATATTTGAATGAACAAAAATTTGAATATATGAATTAATTTACTTATTTTCAAATTTACTAAATGAATTAATCCATACAAATTCTAAAAAAAAACTATAAAAAATTTATGATTGAATAAATGTGAATTGAGCTACAGAGCAACATTTTAGTCATGCACTTTGCACTTTTTGCGTAGACTTTGCCAATTTTTATATGCAATTCGTTGCTTCCTTTTGGCCGTTACACGCTGCGTATGAGTAATCAATAATAATTTTATCGCCCGTTTTTCTAGACAGCCTGTGTGGTCGGTCGGTCGGCGCATTTAATTTTCATAAATGTTTTTAAGACGCACAATCGATTGCCATAATAATTTCACGCAAATATAGCACAAATTGTCCAAGACTCAAGGAGTGGGAGGGGGAGGGGGCGGGGTGTGTAAGAACAGCAGAAGGGGGGGGGGGGGGGAAACGTTGGCGGATTCAACGACAATTTCACATATTGTAATTTAGTTAATTCGCATCGTTCGACGTACGCAAATTCGCCAACATTGTCTATGCATTAGCTACATGTCGCAAATGTTGTTGTTGTTGTTGTTGTTATTGTTGTTGTTATTGTTGTTACTGTTCTTGTTGTTTTTGTTGTTGTTGTTGTTTGGTATCGAAGGCGACTGTGCGGCGTCTGTTGTTGACTGCGTTTGATATGCAAATTTTGTGTTTGCCATTTGCTTCAGCAGGCCACAAATACAGATACAAAGCACAACAGATACAGCTACAGTTAAAGCTATAGATACAGATACAAATACAGATACAAAAAAAAAGATTCAGATACATGCAAATGTAAATATCGTTTGCAGTCTTTGGGTTAAATCGCCAAACAGCATCGACAACGAAGCAAAAATTATAGTTTTTCTTTACATTTTTTTTTTGTTTTTTTTTTTTTGTCACTCGCTGCAAATTGCGTTTATATTGACTGAATTGAGGGTTGTAAAAAACACATAGGTTATCCTTAAAGCATCCTGATTATTGCATCTGCTGCTGCTGCTGCTGCTGCGTGGGTGTCAAACTCAGCTCAAGACATGAGTCAGTAACCTGAATATGCTAATTTAGGTGCAATGCAAATTGATTTATGATATAAAATACAGATTATTATAGAGTATTTTAAATTAAATTAACATGGAAAATGTATAAGCATTTTTGGTAATTAAAGAGAACATCAGAAATATTGACAGCAAAATGAATTTTATAAGTTGAAAACATACATTAACTAAATGAGATGACTGCATTTTGAGGATGGATAGAAATGGATAATAATTATAATTATTGTTTTTTTGAAACAAATTAACCTGGAAATTTTATAAATCTTAACGCTAATTAAAGAGAACGTCAGAAATATTGACTGCAAATTTAATTTTATAGGATGAAGAACTGAATTAACTAAATGAGCTGATTTCATTTTGAGGATGGATAGAAAAGGATGATAAATATAATTATTATTATTTTAAATGAGATTAATATGGAAAATTTATAAACAATTTCGCTAATTAAAGAGAACGTCAGAAATATTGATTGCAAATTTAATTTTAAAATAACTAAATTAACTAATTGAGATGGCTGCATTTTAAAGATAGATAGAAAAGGATATCAACTTGTGCTGAAGTTGAATATTCTGTAATTGTCAGCTACATTTTTTTGTGATACTATAGAAACTATAGAAATGCTATTTACAACGCAACCAATTCACATCTGCTGGCAGATGTACAGTGAATATTCAGTTCATGGCTACTTTTCGCATTGCATTTCCTTTTTGATAAACAGCTGCATTTGTGGGGGGCCAATCCAATCGACAAAAAGCGATTCGCAAAGAGAAAAAGAGAAATAAGAGAGAAAAAAATAGCTATGCAATGATCAGCAGCAAATAAACGGTTTGATCGCGTTCTCAGCATTTTCGGCGCTTCATTTGTCGCATTTCATTTGGCCATTTGCAGCTGATTGACTGTGAACAACTGCGGCCACGCGGCGTATGCGCAATATTTGCAAGCAGCAGCAGTGGCAGTGGCAGCAACAGTGGTAGCAGCATCAGCAGCGTCGCTGACTGCCACTTACGCGACGCCTTGACATGCCCACACGTAGCAACAACAGCAGCAGCAGCAGCAACAACACCCCAACAACTTTGCAACATGCCACGAAACTTTTTGGAATTTATGTTGCGCCGCTATTTTTTTTTGTTAACTTTTTCTTGCTGTTTGTTTTTTGTGCTCTCTCGTTTTTTTGTTTTTTTTGTTTTAGTTTTTTGTTGAACGGGCGGCGTGTGAGAATTTCTTTTGAAATGCAGCAGCAGCGTGTGCAACGCGTGTTTTAGAAAGACAGGCATCGAAAACCTTTAATAAGCCACGTTAAATTTATAATGTGGCACGCAATTAATTCACTGCCAAAGCTGCCACGGGTGCAAAAATTATCGCCACCATTCAAATGACGCTCAAAATGTTTGTCGCCCAGTTCTCTGTGTGTGTGTGTGTGTTGTGTGTGTTTGTTTTGCTTTGGCGGCAAAACATTTAACAAGCTCAGCGCGCTGTCCAGTTAGCCCGAGTTGGGCCGACTTTAGCCATGACACCAGATGCGGCATGCCACCTAGAAAGCGCACGCTAGGCGTCCAATTGGCTGACCAAACGTTCAACAATGGCCGGTGGTCCTTTGTCAGTGCGAGTCAGAGCTGCGCTGTCAACGCTAATTTGTGGCCAACAAAATTGTTTTGCTGCTGGCTGCCACTACTGGTATTGCCAGCTTGTTTGCTTTTGGCCAGTCACAAAAATATAGCCATAAATGTTTAGCACTTTTTACAATAAAAATCTGCATCTGCAACGTGCGAGTTGTACAAATTACAAAATACTGAACCAAAAAAAAAAAAAAGCATTTCGAGAACGCGGCTATTTTCCCACGTCTCATTAAAATTGCAGTTAAAGTTGCTGCTGCTGTTGCAACCAGCAGAGGAGGCAACAACAAATTGAAGCCTCAACTCGAATTCTGTTCTTCTTTTACTTTCTATCGCTGCATTGCATCGTCCCAATGTCCTCATCGTCATTATTGTCAACTCAGTCAACCTGGTTGCCAATCGTCTGTCCAACTGTCTCTGTCTCTCCGTCTGTCCCTCTGTCCGTCCGTCAGCCTTCTGCCTGCCGTTCTAGATTGATGTCTGCAAACTCAGGCAGTCAGCCAGGCATCCAGTCAGAGCCAGTAGCCAGCATGCCATCAACTGAGATTCTCAGATTCTCAGATTCGCAGCAAACTTGGCACAGTTTGCGCACTTTGGCATCTTTTTTTTTTTTTTTTTTTTTTTTTGTGTTTTATTTTTTTTGTACTTCCACGAAAAGTTATTTTTGCCTTGGAGTTAATGCAACTTGGCAACTAAAGTTTGTCCTTCGCAGGACTCTTGAGTTCAAAAGTAAATTGTCAAACTTTTTAAATAATACAATTATTTATGTACTTTACTCTATAATTCACTAGAAATATGCTCAACTATCTTTTCGCTTCACATTTTCTGACATCTTTTCTTCAATAAAATTGTTTTTTATTTAAGGCTTAACACTTAGATTAAAACAAAATTTAACTTGTCTAAACTTTCCTCAGCTGTAGTTTTGTCAAAAGTGATACTATTTAAAAAAAAACCACAGTTTTTTTTATGACCTGCTTTGATTTTTAAATAAATTTTGGCTTTCTAGTTGGCAACGAAATTTCGACTAGAAAATTATATTTAAAAAATGCTTGTTGGACAGTTCAAAAACTTTTCATCGCCCTAACTTTGTCAAAAGTTATATTTTATTCAAAAAATATAATAAAACTAGACTAAAAGTGGATTATGATTCTGGCTCGAAAGTCGTGTAAAAAATATTACCCAACAAAATCCACATGGCATGAGTCAAATCTTTCCAAAGCCATAACTTTTTCAAAATTGATCGGATTTTCATAAACTATGGTTTTTTAATAATGATTTTAGCTCTTTCTTAAGTCAGCGTTTAAATTTGAGAATGAAAATCTGACTTGATTTTTATGTTGAAAATACTTCCTCAAAAATGAAGCTAGGAACGATTTCATATTTATTAGCACTGAATAGATTTTCAAGTCTGATCACATATTCAAAAAACATGGAATTCAAATTATGATTTTTACTCCAGTTCATTATTACATTTAAAGTTTAAAACACTAATTTTTTGAACCAACATGTTCTCATTTTTTATTGCTGCTCTAATTGTAATATTCTAAGTTATTGAATTGAGATCGTTTACTTTTAAATTTTCTACTACTACTCTATATATATATATATACTGATAAATAGAAAGATTTTGAGTCGATTTTCATGTTAAAATTCCTCCCCCAAATATGAAAGTAGAATCAGTTCAACTGTTGAACTTCTCATAGCCATCAGAACTGAAGAGATTTTCAGCACTGTTTAGATTTTCAAGTCTGATAACATTTTCAAAAATCAGAGCATTTAGAATATGATCTGTCCCCTAGTTTATTATTACATTTAAAGTTAAAACTCTCTTCAACCAATGCGTTCTAATTTTGTAGTGCTGCTCTAATTGCAATTTTCTAAGTTTTTGAGTTGAGATCGTTTAGTTTTCAATTTTGTACTACTTCTCTAATCGTCATATTTTAAGTAATTGAGCTGAGATTATTTGGTTTTAAATTTTCTACTTTTAGATTTTCTACTTTAATTGTAATATTCTAAGCAATTCAGTTAAGATCGTTTTTAATTCTTGCAGTTATTATTTTTTTTTTTACTTTTGTAGCTGTTTGCTTTTTATCCGAATGCTGCCCACTCTCGAAACTTGTCAACTTGATTGTTTTGCTGCCGCTGTTAATATACATTTGATTCGTGTATATTATATACTCAATACATATATATATATATATATATGTGTGTGTGTGTGTTTAAACATAAGCATTTGCGCCTTAATTAAAACTTGTGTATGTGTTTTGGCTCGTAGGAGTTAATTAGACTGCGGAGGTGTACAGCCCCCAGTTTCTTAGGCATCGCTTAGCGGTTTGGGGACGTGGACGGGGTCGGGGTCGGGGATCGGGGTCTTTGAATGTGTCTCCGTCTGAGAGTCGTTGGCCATTTCGTTCGCTTTCAAGTCAAGTTTCAGCTATTAGTCGCTCAATATTACGCGTTTTGCTGCTGTGTACAAACATTTATATTGTTGCTGTTGTTGTTGTTGTTGCTGTTGCTGTTGTTGTTGCAGTGTGATCTTGAGTTCTTGGGGCCTTCTGGTCTCTCCACAGTAGTTGGGGCCCCGTTCGGTCTGCTGCTCTGTTCACACGCTGCTCATCAACAATTGCTGTCACGAATTTTCCACTCGGCGCTTTTTGCGCGCGCTACTTGTTTGTATTTTAAAATTTATTTATTTGTGCAGCATCCACACACACACACACACACACGCAGACACACATACTATCGATGAGGCAGAGTCGTCCTCCTGGAGCGCACCAAAGAATGCATTTGATCAGATAATGTAATTCGCATTTTAAATTGAGGCGCATTCCCAGTTAGACTTCTTCTCACATGCATTTACCGTGCGCGCGCTCACTGCTCGCTCCTTTGGCCAATCCACTCAGTGGACTCCCCGGCCTGACCGGGACTCAGTGTATCTGTGGACTGTCCGTCCGTCCGTCCTATTCTTCTTGGCCGTTCCAGCGTTGCGGGCGTTGCATTATTACGCACAAGTAAATCATCGCAGACGACTGACTCTGCCTCGTTGTGTTGTCTTGCCACAGCCAGAGTCGCCTCAACGGCTTGTTAAGTAATTTAGTTGGCTTCTTTTTTCTTCTCTCTCTCTCTTTTTTCTATATCATTTTATGTATTATTTGTTTTTTACCTCTTCTTCTTTTTTTGGTGCATTTGTTATTCTTTATATGCATTAAATTGGCATTCAATTAGGAAAAAAAAAGGTGTTTTCTAATTTGTGCTCAAAAAATATTGCATTGATTGTGGGCTGTTCTCGTCACTTTCTTCAAGGAACTCTTTTATTACGAGTTTTTAGCAACTCTATAATTATTTACTACAGTGCCGACTATTTCACCTTTTAAGGCAATTTTCAATTAATCAATCATTTTATACTATATTTTTCTTAACATTTGCCGCCCCGCATGAATCAAGTCAGCTTTTAATTTATTCAATTTCATTTTGCTTTGCGATCAGTGACTTTTTCAAGCAGGTCTGGAAATAACACTAATTCCAAACACTGATTTCTGTAACGTTTTCTATACCTTTTTAAGTCATGTTCAGTACATAAAATTTGAGATTTATATAAATCTGTCTAAATTGCTTGTCATTTGTTAACTACTTATTTTCTGTAAGCTGAAACGAATTTGTTTTGTTATATTTTCCCGCAAATTTAAATATTGATTTCAATTCAGTTTCAGGAAATACATTTTCTTCTTGTCATTTTATTTCTTTGACTTCAATTGAAGTTCAGGAAATAAACAGTTGTTGATAAATGGAAAGTTTTGCTGCTTTTTGGCTACTTTCTTTCTTGCCTGATTAAAGGCTGTTTATTATAAACGCAAAACGCAACTTTTCTCTTACTTTTTCTCTTTCTCCCAACCGGCGAATCAGTGGAGGATCATATGCACAACTGTGGATCAGCATTAGCATATCGCTGTTGGGATCTATAACTGGGGGGAACTCAGCGACGGCAACAGAATTTGAATGTCAAAGTTTTTGGAGCTGGAGCTGAAGCTGAAGCTGGAGTTGAAGTTGAGGTTTGATCAGACGGATCGGTTTTCATAGTTTAACGATTGAATTTTGATATTTGTGACACGCAGATTTTCCATCAGTGTCAACAAGGCATTGTTTGGCCACATCAACGTGGTTGGTCTGCCAGCTCAGTAGGCTGACAGGACAGGACTGACTGACTGCCAGACTGGCTGACTGACTGCCAGACTGAAGTTGATCTCGTCGATTTTTCAACATCGGCCCGAAAAATGCAAAAACCAAACACAACGCGTACATTTGCATAGACACAAAATTACGAGCCAGATCGATAAAAAAAAAATAAAAAAAAATAACGTTAGGCAAAAAAAACGCATGCTTCCTGGTGTACCGTTTTTCTCTTCTTTTTTTTTGTTGAATTTATGTACCCACACAATGGCCAAGAGAGGTTGAGACCCGGCCCGATCTGGCCAAGTGTTGGCTAAAACACCATTCTAGCGGTTGTAAAGTCTTTGCTTGGTTTATTGGCATGAAAATCTATCAAAAATGCATCATGCATTTATATTTATTATACGTTAACATAAAAATAATGTGCTTGACATTTGACCCGCGCCCCAAAACAACGACAAACGCTTTGTTGGCCACATGTTGCCACGTCTTTTAGGCTGATTATGAAACGGCTTTCCGTTTGTCTGTTTGTTTGTTTGTCTGTTTGTTTGTCTTTCTGCCAGCTTTGTCGGTCTGTGTCTTGCACCCCAACCAGCGTCCCCCCTCGCTCCTTATTAGCCATTGTCTTTGGGCCTGTTTCGGTGTGCGCAGCGTGGCTCGCTGTATTTTGCATTCTAACACAAATCAAACGCTTGCCCCACTCCGCTACCCACTAACCAATACCCCCAATAGCCAATACTCGATACTCGATTCTTGCCACTTAAACGCTCGTTTATAATGTTGTTAAAATACAATAAATAGCCAGGATTCGCAGCAGGCGGTTTTCAACGCACCGCCAGCGAGCTGCTTTGTCTCTATCTCACTCCCATGGCTGGAGAAACATGCTGATTTATGAAATGTGGACGACGACTTGGCGGCCAACCAAAGGCCAAATCTCAAATCCCCCCCACCTGCACTCTAAATCTTAAAGACTGCTGCTGCTGCTGCTTTGGAGATTGTGTGTAATTGAAATTCTTTGATTGAGTTGTCCGTTTTGTTGGGCTACTGTTTGTATACGGCTTCTTAGGATTTTATTAAATCTTACTCATTTTTCTTTATTTAGAGCTTGACAAATATAAGCCTATAAGCCAAAAAGCGTATTTAGATTTTGAGCTCAGAAATAAAATGCTTTATCAAACTATATTTTCAATTAGGTGCAAGATTAATTAAAGAAGTAAATTTATTAATTAACTTCGAACTAAAATCAGATCGGCATTGATTAGATTTTAAATTAAAACCAATTCAAAGAAGTTCGATAAGAATTTTCATACAATCCAATTCAAGATTATTTTTTATGTACTTTCAAAACTAGCCAAAAATAATACGCATTAAAGTAACAACTGATTGTTTAAATCATAAATTGTAAATAATAAAATTCAGACTTTTTTTAAAAAAGAATTTATCAATTTGCTAACATAAATTGTAAAAGCTGCTAGTCAAACAAAAAACCTTAAATTTCTCACTTTAAGCACAACAAATAATATTTTGCTACTTGCACAAGTTATAAAAATATCACATAAATAATACACATTTATTTAAAACGAATTGCGAAATTAAGAAAACTGCAATAAAGCAGCTAATTTAATTATAAGCGTAGTTAAATTAATGTTTTTTTCTATACTTAAGTTTAGTTTTGTAATACTCACCAATTTATTTACTGATCTTTAGTTAACTTTAGTCTTTAAAAGTCTTTAAAACTTTCAACTTTAAAACTTTTCACACACTTGCCGAACATTTTGTTCGTCGGTCACTTTTTTTGCTGTTGACTGTTGACGTCTTTCGCTTTGGAGTGGGTTGCACTGTGCACGAGATCAACGCACGATCGTTCGCTGATTCGTGGATTGTCGTCGTGCGACTCACGCAGTTGCTCACAGACTGACAACGCAATCGCAGCTGCTGCAGCTCTCAAGCCACAATGCGTCGCGATCTCTGAGCAAACAAGTTTCAACGTGTTCCTTCCGTTTTAAGAGCACGTTGCCCATTTGCTTGCGTGCGTATAAGTGGGATGGTGGATATTGTGCGCTCTCTCATACCTGGCTCAATTTCTGTGCTCTTTGCCGGCGCTCTTAAGCTGGGCTTTTTTTGCTTCTCCTTTTTTATTAGGCACTTATCTGCTGCTGGTTTATATTGTGTGAAGTAAATAGCCAGTTGAGCTGTGGGCGTGACTTGTGGTTGGCTGTGCGCTGTGTTGTTGGCCGTGTGTGTGTGTGTGTGTGTGTGCGTATTAGATTTTATAGACTCGCTTTTGACTTGCTTACATGTCCATTTTGGGCCGGGCCTTATGTACATTGGCCACGTTTGGGGGCTGACGCGACAAATGAGCAAACAAATGAGCGCCAATTTATTAGTTTCTTTGCAGTCGATGTTGTTGCATATGAGCATTTAATTTACACGAATTTTTTATAAGATCACGTATATATATATATATATATATATACAGATTTTATATACGTTGGGTGTAACCAGTTTTTTTTTTTTGTGAAATTCGCCGTGCACAAAATATGAAATCAGCTTTGATTTTTGTGGGCGTGAGCACGAGACGCGATTTTCTGTTTTAGCTTATTACTTCTTTTTTTTTTGTTTGTTTGTTCATTTTTGTCGAATGACACAATTCGATGAAATCTTTCAAGATTACTGCGAGCCTTGTCTAATGATCAGCAACAGCAACAGTTGCCAAGCCATGAAATCAAATGTGTTTTTTTGTTTGTTAACAATTCATTAGTTGGCCTCTCTAATGTTTTTAATGAAGTCGTTTTCAAGCTACATTTGCAGCATTTATTGAATAAATAGCTATTAAATATCACAATCTTATCAACATTAATTTTAGCTTCTTTTTTTTGTTCTTTATTTGCCAGTATTCAATTAAAATAGTTAATCAGTTGAAAACATATAAGTAAAGATTATTAAATCTTTTTACTGTGCAATTACTTTGCCTTTGTAATTTCACACATTTTAATAATATTTTTATGTTCATTTGTTGTTTTAAAAAAAATTTATTATGTTAATTTATCAGTTATTTTTATTTAACATTATTTGCATTTGTTTTAATAGGGTTTTCTAGTGCATGAATAACACTTTTTTCTGTGAATCATTTTTTCCTTATAATTTTTGTAAAGAATAAAAGCGCTTAAAATAAGATTTATTTATTTAAGTAAATATTTTCTTTACTTTTGTTATGCAAGAGATATTTTTAGAAATTGTTCAGCATTATTCAAATATAAATAAGTTTGTTAAAATAAATATATACATTTATATATCCAGCTTTAACCATCCCTTTTCTACTTATATTTAAAACAGATCCAACTATAAATTGCTCCATTTCATAGCCAAATGTTTTATTATTAATCATTAACTTGGATTATATATAAACATCAGTGAATTGTCGGCTTTAATCTGGTTGTAATTGTGAACTTCTTTTGTATTGCAACTGACAATTGCCTTTGGCTTATTCGAAGAGTCGAAAACCTTTTGCAGATCGAACTGATTCGCAACTGAATTGGCCTGGCCGCAACTGTTCTAATCGCTGTCAGTGTGTGTGTTTTTGCGCTCTTCAGATTGTAAAGGCCAGTTACGCCGCTTTGGCCAGAACGCAGCAGTTAAAGTGCACCCACATCAGGGCCAATAGCTGGTTGGTCTGTTGGCTAGGTTAAATGCAAAACAGATACTCGATACTCTTCCGATGCGATGTGGTATAATTGCCATGTCCATTCAACTGTTTGTTTGCGGCCAAGTTCATTTCATTTTGTTTCGTTTCGTTTCGCGTCGTTTTAGCTTTTTGGCTTTTAGGCCGTTGTTAGTGCCCATCATAAATTTGCGGAAAGCGGGCGCCTGGCCAAACGCCAGGCTAATCGGTGGCGTTTCATCTGACTGCGCCTGACCAGCGTTTGCGTCCGCCTACCCCTACCCTCCTCCCCCGCCCAATCTTTGTGTCTGTCCTGCTGTTCCAGTTCCTTGTTATACCCCTTAAATAAATGATATGTAAGAGGTCGATTGAGAAGTCTGCAGCATTAAAATTCATAAAAAAAAACTGGCTTTTTTTGCTAATCTCAAAAATTTTAAGTGCTCAAAAATTCTCTGATTTATGTGTAAATTTCATAATTTTGATAATTGCAATTTATCAATTTGCAAGTCTGAAAAAATCCTTGTTTTTCTACAGGACATCTGCAAGTTGAGCACTTTTAAGCTGAGCACATTTATGTGATCGTTGTTGTTGTTGTCATTGTTGTTGTTGCTGTCGTTGTTGTTGTCATTGTCGTTGTCGCTGTCTGTGTTGTTGCTGTTGCTGCTGTTGTTCTGTTGTCGGCGCACGCATAATTAGGCCTGGGGGCCTAGTCTCTAGTTGCTGCAGGTTGCTATCGCGGCAGCCATACAATTTGGCCAAATAATTGCTGGCGGAGAACAATAAGGCAGCCAAGGCAGTTGGGGGCCAAGATCGTTGCTCTTAGCTCTTAGCTCTTGTGCCGCTGCCCAATCGTGGCATCTTAATGCCATCTGTGCCTGACATTTAAATAGATGCTAATTCCCATCATCATCATCATAACTGTAAGGAACTTAAGACTTAAGAGTTGGTCTAATAAATGGATTTTCGCCTCACGATGTGCACTTTCTTGCTGGGATTTGGGATGCAACTATTTGAGCCACTTCCCGCTGGCGCGCTTTCTTTGCGCGTGAATCCGTGTAACCGCAAACTGTGATTTGACCAAAAACAGAAAGCCGACGACGAGGCTTGCGGATATAAACGCTTTCAAAGTGCATGTTTTGCTCGCCCGGATGCGACCGAATGACAAACCCCACAAACCGACCAAACCGACCAAACCAAACCAAAACCAAACCGAACCAAACTGCAACTCCAACTCCAACTCTGACAATGTCTCTCTCTACGCAGTGTTTGTTGTTGTTGTTGTTGTTGCTTTTGCTGTTTCGTGTCAACTGGCTTTGGCTTTGGCTTTGTTCACCAGCCGCCCCATTTTGCCCCGACTCGACTCGAGTCGTCCCGGCCTGGCCATAACATTTGCTTAACGTTTCCTGTTGAACTCATCGCTTTGCCTCACTTGGCATCGTTTCGGTTTGGTTTGGTTTAGGTTTGGGTTTGGATTGGGCTTTGGGCTTTGGATTTGAGGCTTGAGTTGTGATTCTGCCTATTTACACACAGTGGGTCCTCTCGCCTCAAATATATCAAATGTCTGAAGCTTTTAGTGCCTGACAAACACCAGCAAATTTTCATCCCTTATTTTCATGATTGTTATTTATTTAACGGCAATTGATTTTATGTCCTTGATTTGCTTATTTACCATTTGCTACAGTCCCAAAAGCCTATAACAATTTTTCTCTTATGAATTTTTCTTTTTTGACTTTTGCAAAAAAAAAACATAGTTTATATTTTTGCCTCAATTTTGGCACTTTGCAAAGAGCAACAAATCGAAATTTTTGAATAGAAAAAGTTATTTAATTTGCTTGTTTGTTTTGAATATAGAAAAATTCGAAAATATCACTTATTAAAATCTATAAACATAAAAGAATTAACTAGAAATTTCTTATAATTTTTTAGCTATAAAAAGGGAATATTTTACGTATATTTGGAAAGGGAATATAAAGATGAGAACACAAATTTCTGGCAGGCATAAATATTGCTCGTGCTTAATAAAGGACTTTTAAATATCAAAAATATATATTTATTTAACAGTTAAGATCTTGAAATCAATGATTCTATCAATGCTTTGATTTTGTGCACCACTGTGGATGATGGGTTTTGCACTGTTGGAATTGTGCGTTAGATTTAAGTGCTTTCGTTGTGGGGCTTAATTTGCATTTTTATTTTTATGTTTTCATTGAAAGCGCCAGCATCAATGGAGCCCGCAAACTGGGGGCACAAACACACACACACACACAACAGGAGAGACGGACCCACACATTTGGCTATTCCTTTGTTTTTTTTTGCGGCGACTCCTATCAGTGTCGGTAGATGCACACGCCATCAACGGTAGCTGCAACAGCAGCAACAACAGAAACATGCAAATGCAAATGTTTATTGCCCAAAATGCTGTGAGAGAGGTAGTTGGTAGAGGGACGGGGGAGGGAGAGGGGGATGATGCAGAAGTGCATAGAGCTGAAATTGAAGTTGAAGTTAAGCGGGTGCTGACTGTCAACAGCGAGGCAGCTGGTGGCCAACAACGTGCAACATGCAACATGGGAGCAGGCAAGCAGGCAGGCAGTCAGGCTGGCTCACAACTGTTGTCGCCAACATCCAAGTGGCCATTTTGGTAAAAACAACTAATCAATCGGCAAATGTGCCATCCGTCAATCATTGACTTGTGGTGTAGGTCACACGACACCAACAGAATCGAATTGAATCGCATTCACTTTGGCTCAACCAAACAAAATGCCACCTTGGCTGTGAATGTCAGTTGGCCAATTTGGTTGCAGCTTGTGGCAGCCAGGCAGCCGGGCAGCCAGGCAGCTAGGCAGGCATTCATTCGGGCATTCATTGAGGCACTCATTCATTCAGTCATATCATACCGAGTACTGACGAACTGACTCGCACTGACTGACTGAGTGACGGATCGGCATTTATTATTAGCCTTTCCCAAATTGACTATTTTTGGCGCTGTCGATGGCCACACAACAACAATTACAATTGCAACTGCAGCAGCAGCAACAGTAGCAACAGCAGCAGTAGAAACAGCAGCAGCAGCAACAGCAGCAACATGCCGCACATATCACAGCAAGACAAATTTCTATATAATTGCATTTGTTGCAGGCTCCACTCGAGGCCAGCGGCCCCACAATAAAATAAAATAAAAAAAAAAATAAAAAAAAAATAAGTAAAATGAAAAGCAAAACGCAAACAAAACACAATACAAAACAATGCAGCATTATTTTTATAAATTGCATGCCACTGGCCCCGCTGCATTCCACGCAGCTACTTGCCACACTCGTCTCACATATGGGCTGGGTCCGCTCTCCACACACAGTTCTCCACACAGCTCCACAGCTCAACTCTAATTGTCATTTAATGAGACACGCTCGGCATTTGCGCACGACACACGACTATCAATTTGGCGAGGCTGCTCCTCCTCCTCCTCCTCCTCCTCCTCCTCGTATCGATGGCTATTTTGCCACTGGATCGCATCGCTCGTCTCTCTGCTGAAGCGTGTCCTTCTCCTCACCACCGTCCCCGCCCACTTACCCACTACTCCTTGCAACATGCTGCTGCTGTCTTTACATTTAAAGTGATTTTTATAAATTGATTTGTTCAGCAAAAAGGGTATGCATTAAAAAAGCGAAATATTCCATTAAATTTCCCACTCGATTTCTATAGAAAATAAGCCTTAAACCGATTTTGATTGCTATTTTTAAAATATAGCATTTTTTTTAATTATCTGCTTTAATTTAAATTATAATAGTTTTTTACAGTAATTTTATTATTTGTACAATTTATAGACCTCCTACCAACAGCTGATTGACACAACATGACAGCTAATTAATTAAACTGTAAATGTTTATTTCCTGGTATTATTTTTCTTGTTTTGCTTGTTTTTTATTGGCTAATCATTGGCTTATCATTGTTCTATAAATAGCATCAAGTGTTATGCGTCACCTGTTCTTGTAAAACAACCCTGTTTATTAGTCACTCTACAAGCATAAGTTGTGTTTTTTTTCGGCAGGTTGCCAACTGCCTCCGTGGCGCAATTGGTTAGCGCGTTCGGCTGTTAACCGAAAGGTTGGTGGTTCGAGTCCACCCGGGGGCGCATTACTTTTTTCTAATTTTATTATATTTTTCATAATTTAAGATTAATATTTAACAAGTGTTAAGTGAATCAGCGCATACATATTACACCTAATTATTTTAATTGTTATTGAAACAAATGGTTTTTTGTGTATGTGTTAATTGTTAATTTTATTACTGAAAAATGGGTAGTAGAATATTTAAATATATAAATATTAGTAATTTAAATGCTGTATTCATCTGTCAAGTCGTAATTAAAAAGTCATTGCACTTAAAATTGAATTAGACTTGGAAAGTCTTCAAAAGTTGAATTTAAAATATTTAATAATTTTTCAACTTTATTTTATTGCATTTTATTGGCCTTTTGTATTAAGTTACCAACAATTTGCACGTGTTAAGTAAGAAAAGCTTATTCGCTTTTTAAACACATTAAGACGAGTAGTAAAATGCATATAGGTCTTTTGGCTTTGTTGCACCTGCAACATGCGTATCTTCTTTTGTTTTTGGTTGCCAGCGTAACAGTGAGCGTTGCAGGCGTTGCTGCAGTTGCAACAGTTAGTTACTGCTGCCAAAAGTCAAGTTGCGCGACTTAAGAGACAATTTGTCAGCGTTGTTGTTGCGATTGTTGTTGATGTTGTTGTTGTTGTTGCTGTTATTGTAGTTGTTGTTGCTTCTGTGCTGTTTGCTAATTAAAATGTCTTGATGCTGTCACTCAAAAGGCAGTCGCTCGAAGCCGGCAGACGTCCACAGCAACAGCAACAACAACAGCAGCAGCAGACGACGCCCATTTTGGTCAGCTGTGTGTTGCAGTGGCAACAATGCAATTTAACCATACGCGTCACTGCTACAATTTCATTGGAAGTTGGCTGGCATGACGCAGAGTGCAGCTTGCAGTGGCAGTGGCAGTGGTCGTTTGCACGTCGCACGTTGCACGAGACGTATGCGCAATGGACGGACAAAATGGCGAACGCATTGTTACAGTTCGCAATTATATTTATTTTTTTTTTGTTTTGTTTTTTGCAACCAGAGACACTAATCAAAATTAAAATGATGCGACGACAATGTTGCTTTTTGCTGTGGATGTCAATGTTGATGATGAGCTGTGTGTGTGGAGCTGTCCCTGCACAGGTTCGCTTACCAAGCCAGAAATCAATATTCTAAATTCTTTAACGCGTGTGCACATTTAAGGCAACAAGTTGGCTCATTGAAATGCGCGCCGGCGTGCAACGCGGCCAGCACTTATACGCAATTTCGCGCCATATTTGGTGCAAGCATATTGCTTTTTTCTTATTTTTCTTATTCTTTTTTTTCAGTGTGTGTGCCAGTCCACACACACACACACACACACATTCACATTACTTACTTGTCCCGCATACAGAACAGTTGGCTGGCTCATCTTTGGCTTAAGATCAGGCCAGACTGTTTGGCTGCAACAGCTTCTAATCTGCCCCCGTCTCACATCTCTCTCTTTCTCTCTGTGTCTCTTTCAGGATGAACGCTCGCCAACATCGTCGGGCAATGAATCGGATGATTCGTCCGATGTCGAAATGCCCATGCCAACGGATGGAGTCGATGATGCCAAGCCAACGCCTCAGGATTTGAAAGCTGAGGCAGCTGCCGCAGCAACAGCAGCAGCAGCATTAACAGCTACTGCTTCAGTGTCTGCCACATGCCCCAAGCAAACAGCATTGAGCTATCAGACTGAATCGGGACCCTCAACATCGATGGCATCAGCCGGGGCACTAACAGCCGTGGCAGCCACAGCACCGGATAGCAAATATGTTTATCCGGCTACCTCGTTTGCCAATATACCGCCGGATATGCTGCGTCAACTAATACAATCGGGACAGCTGCAGCTCCATGCCGAGGAGGGTGAGTAATCTCTAGTAATCCCTAGCATAGCTAAAATACAAATGGACAAACGAGAAATGCCATCAATCAGTGAATCAATCAAACATTCGATTTTGATAAATCCGAATTTGATTGACAAAATTTAATAATATTTATTGATTTATCAAATTTGATTTTACTTTGCTTTCCAGATGGCAATCAGTATGTGACCATCCCGCTGAGCTCCACTGTAGCCAGCTACATAAAGGGTAAATCAACGGCTGCTGCAACTGTGACCAGCTCCAGCTCCAACCAGAAGTCTGAGAAGAGTGCCGAAAGGATCTTATCAATTAAACAGGAATACGATTAACCGTTCTTCAATGGCATATGGAGATTGCTTTTATGACAACATTTGAATAAATACTGTAATACTGTAAATCCATATCCAAACACAACAACACACAACATATAAACACACTCACACACACACACACACACAAGTCTATCCATAGTATAAATGCAAATTTTTTATCATAATATTGATGCATTGCTGATCAGCCCCACACAGTCACATATATATATATATATATATATATCTATATACGCATAAATACATATTTATATAGACTATTTTTATACCTATATAAAAGCTGGAGCTGACTGCAGACCCAGTTGGCCTGGCATCTGTCTCAGTCAGAGGCAGATAATCAAATAAGTTATAAAGTTTACAAGTTCTATGAGATTTAATACCAGAATATCATAATGAAGATGATAATGATGATTATAATGATGATGATGATAATTATGATGAAGCTGATGATGTTCCTAAGCTGCCGACATAAAAGTTGCTTTGTTAATAGTTTATATTATTTTATTATATTATACACATATAAACCAACAATATTTTTTTTTTGCCAACAACCAAGGAAATGTTTCTAAATTGTATTTTCTAAATAAACCGAAAACAAATGGAATTCAAGCAAAAACATTTTTTTATATGTTTTTTAAATAAATGTGGAAAATATAATTTTTAAGTAAGTATTTCGATAAGTTCAAAAATATTTCGATTCAGCAAATAAGATTTATTTTATTAGTTTGTTTAATTTGTGCTAAGAAAGTAGGCGTGATCAGTATATATATATATATATATATATATATATATATATATATATATCTTTCTTTTCAGAAAGCACTATTAATATTTATAGATAATAAAGGTATCAAAGTCTAAAAGGAATAAACAAGGCTAAAATGTCTTTTAGTATTCAGCTACTTGATTGATATGTGTGCTTTCAGCGTGTGTAAATGTGTGTGTATGTGTGTGTATGTTTGTGTATGTGTGTGTAAATGTGTGTGTGTGTGTGTGTGTGTGTGTTTGTACTGTTGATTGATTGACGACACAATCTTATTGACACTTAAACTAATTAAACGTCGCTCATTACTTAGTGGCCATCTCAAAGTGGGACTTGGAAGGTGGTCTGGTCTCCTCCATGGAGGGCAGCACCTGTTGTGGTCCCATATTCTGCGTCGGCTCACTTGTTAACCGTTTCGACAATACTCATTTCTTGGGGGCAGTCGCCGACGCTTCCGCTTTCAGGCCATTTGCATGCCAAGTGGCAGCCACTTGACCACAGAAGAAACAGAAGAAGAAGAAGAAGAAGAACAGAAACGTGTGGCACATGCATAATGCATAGTTATGGGAACGCTTTGGGCGGTGCTTGGCACGCGCCTGTGCTTCCTCATGGTTCCGTATGGTGCCGCAGGGGGCGGACATGGTGCTCTTGGTACTTGGCCAGCTTTCAAGCCGGAAGCCGTTAGTGTCTCGGCCCCCACACTGCCACTTTTATGGCCAAGCGCGTTGACAGCGTTGACAATGGCCAACTGTAAAAATCGAATAAAAACCCTTTGGTCAAAGTTGAGTGGGTCACTAAACTTAGTTGGCCAATGCTGACTGGATTTGTGTACTGCCTACTTGTTAACTCGAGTGTGTGCATGTCTCTGTGTGTGTGTGTGTGTGTGTGTTTGTTTTGTTGTGTGTGTGTAAATGCAACCGCAATTAGCGTTGATTATGCCCACGAGCTGGAGTTGATTGACATTGGTCACAGTGGCCACAGTGTCTATTCAGTGGGTGTGTCACTGCCTCTGTTTATTTAGCTCACTTTTATTAGCCACATCCACGCAACTGCACGCTAAAAAAAAAATACTTACCACATGTTGCACAACACTTTGTTTTCAACTAGTACAAATTTTAAATTTTCATTTGCATTTTAAAAGATTAATAATAATTCCAAGTTACTAAGCCAATTTATTAATTTATTATTTATATATTAAGTAGACATAGATGAAATATTTTTTTTTTAATATTTCAGCATGTAGTTAGTTAAATTAAATTAAATTAAAAAAAATCATATTGTTGCTTTAGGTCAGCATTCGTTTTCAGTGTAGTCAAAGTGCGAAACAGAAAGAAAAAAGTTATATATATAATATATGTAGACAGCTCAGACATATGAGTATTGATCCTGCTGGCGGACAGTTGTCCTCGCTGCGCCCTTCCACGATTATTATTAATGACCAGCGCAAAACCTGTGTATTGCAATTCCAATTTCAGTTCCCATTGCGACGCGTTGACAAACGGCCGCATTTTTTTATACATTTAAAAAAGTGTCTACTGCACAAAAAAAAAAACGACTAAAAAAATAGTCAAACTTACACAAAATCAATATTATAATGATTCACATTAAGAGCAGCTGCTAATGACTAAAGTGAGCGGAAATTAAATAGGTAAAGCGTTGAAGGAATCAGAGACTGCGAATCGGATGCAGCGAGTACAGTGCCAGAAGCAGGAAATCGCATCAGCATCAGTTCCAGCAACGGCATCAGCAAGCAGCTCAACTGATTCAGGTTAAAAAGGACCCAAGATAGAAGCGGAAGTTTTATCCTAATGCCTTGCGCCTGATGGGCTGCTCCACTTCAAAGATGACGACAGCAATTGACGAGACAACGACAAAAACAAGGCCCAACAGCAACATGGCCAACTTGCCCCAACCGGAATACCGTAAGTAGCTCATTAAATATTTGCCATAACCTGCATAAATAATTACCCATTAAATGTAGCTGCCTCGGAGGCATTCACAATTCCCCTTAATGATGACGCGGCCAGTTCAACGGATCAATTAAATGACACTCTTCGTCAGCCGCCGAAGCGACTGCAGCAACTGTTGCAAGAGGCAGCCCAAAAGGAGCCAATCACCTTCGAGGAGCTGGAGGATAAACAGCAGCGTGCCGAGCAGCGACGCGAGGAGCTTTTGGAGCAGAAGGTCGAAAATATACAGAAGAACACACAGATGTTGATGCGGGGTGAGGAAATGCCAGAGCGGACTACAGAGGGAGCAGAGGTGGAGGAGGAGCAACAAAAACAACAAACATCTACATAGATTTAAAGCCACAATTTGCTAACCAAACTGTTGGCTGTGGAGGGGGCAGAGGTGCAACTAAAACAAACACAGAATTAAAGCCACAATTTACTGACTAAATTATGGGCATTAATTATTAATATTCATTCCATGCAGAAATGTGCACACAGAACTGGAATGAATAATTACACTAAAATACTTGTATTATTTAAAATTATAATTTAGTTTTGACAAAATTAAAACGCTTTTAGCACTATGAATTTAATGAATTATGCATAAGCAATAAAATTGGGAAACAAAAACTAAATATAATAAATTATTTAGTTACGCACAATTGCAGCAAATACCTATTTAATATGTCACTCAATTAAAACACTAATTAATAAGATAACAAATTAAGCAAAACTATATAAATATCATATTATATATATATATATAATTGTGTTATATACACAAATCACATAGCTACAGAATATAAATAAAATAATCGAAATACTTTTCATTCACATTGTTTTTATTGTTAGCTTTAATTCATATATGTATTTTTAAATTGTAGTATTATTATTATTATTATTATTATTATTATTTCATATATCGTAGTATATTTCCAAACAATTAGATTGTATGCAATTAAATGTTCAATTCTTGTTCAACTGCTTTGGGGAAGCATTACATTAATTGTTGTCAAACTGTGATCTATATATATATATATAGTTAGTTCGGGATTGATTGCAGAGATATATGTGTGTATTTATATATATATAAATATACAGTTCTTATATGCTTCATTCTGGATGTGCGCCTTGTGGTTTGTAAATCATGTCTTTTGGGTTGTAGTTTTGGTTTTGGTTTCGCATTGTTTTTTAACTGGTTTTACTTTACGTTTAAATATCTTAAGTTTACACAAATATGCTCGAATTGTGCCATTGAGACTACAAATGTTGGTTTGATTTCAGCTTTGGAGAATATCCAATTTTTTAACTGGTTGTAATTAGTTAACAACAATTTGATAAAATGGATTTTCATTCTTATTCATTGTTCATTATATATTCTTATATGTATTTAGTTATGTATGTATTTTTTGTTTGTGTCTGTATTCTGTATTCTGCTTATGCTTATTGTATTTTGTAATTTATTTCTCATATGCATTTAATATATATGTATGTAATTTCATAATTTGTTTTTGTTTTATTTTGGTGCAGTTTGGAAAATTGTTTATTTAATCATTAAATGGAATTCAAATCGAGGACAGTCGATGGAGCATTTCATTTGATATATATTTATCCCGCTAAAACCTATATAACTGAAACCCATTCACCTAACCAATCGCTTGACAAGCTCGTCTTGTGATATATGTGGTACATTTGAATACCCTACCTTTAAAACGGCACAACCTTTATGTTAAATATTGCTAACTATTTTGGCATCAACCTGATCTATTTTTTTTAAGGTCTTTCTATTGTGCAGGTCTCTTTGTTAACTTCACTCAAACTAAAATATTGAAGTTTACCAAAGAATCTTATCGGATTTGCGACAGCTTCTGTCTTTTTCTATACCCTATCGATTCTGTTCCCCCATCGACCATTGTCCCCCCCTCTCTCGTTTGAGTGTGATGCGTGCCTGATTTTCTATTGCTTTTTGTTCAATAAACTTTAGGTTTCTTCTCTCTATTTTTTTCTTCTTCAGTTTTGCGTTTTTTTGGTTTCGTTTTTTTACAAAGTTTTAATCAACAGTTACAAAAGTTTTGTTCTTAGTAGTTGAACTATGGTGGGTTACGTTCTTATTAGATACAAATACTTTGTGTTTTCTATTCTTTTCTTTTGTTTCGTTTTTTTCATATATAATAATAATATTATAAATTTTCTTGGTTTACGCATAGTTGATGTTTTTTTTTTTTGTGGGCTTCTGAACTTTTTTTATATTCTGCTTTTCACTTCTCTGGTTTATCTAAAATTGAAACAATGCAAAAATGTAAAAAAAAAATGCAAAAAACAACACTTGCAACACAATCACATTTTTGTCCACATTCTGTGCCTGCGATTTGACTCTCCAAAATGTTGCAAATCCCAAAACCCCTTTCCCCCCTATTAACCGTAACACAATCTGGAAAACGTGCACTTTTCGCGATTCGTTGCCCGCCGTACAATATCTCTGTAAGTTTGAACTGTATTAAAGCTTTTTCATTCGGGTTTTGCGTACGCCAACAACTTAAGATTAACCATATACATATATATATATATTTGATTTTTGTATAATATAATATAATATAATATAATATATATAATTATAAATATACATATATACGCATATATATACATATATTCATATAATGTATTCCAAATAATCATATCATTTATATTTGTATTAAATTCTTGTTGCATGGAGCAATGTGCCTACCTAAAAGTAAACGCCTAACAAAATTGGGTTTTTTTCCATATGATGTGGTTGCTCTTAACTAGAAGCTACTATTCCTGCTCAATAAGTTTCCATATGCCAGATGTGTTCGAAAAGTTTGCCAAAATCTTGATGTTTTTTGTTTTTTTAGTCAGTTCTTTAAAATGCAAATATTATTTTGATTATAATTCATTTCTTGAGACTTCTCTGCGTATTCGAAACATATTTCATATGGAAGAACATTTTTATCAATTTTTATACTAATGAGAATTATATTGGTATTTTTCTTTGCTTTATCGACACATCACTTTGAAATGTGTCTTTCTATTTTTTGCTTAAAAATAATAATACAAATAAATATATAATTATATATTTGGATTTCCAAACTTAATATATAAATTATCATATATGGATTTTATTGTACTTTTGGTATATACCAAAATATTTGCAGAAATTCAACAATATTTGTGACAGATCTCTGGCAATATCAAGGTGCATCTATAACTTTCTAATACTGAAAAATTGTTAGTAAAAATACAAAATTCATTCTTAAATTATACATATTTTGGTAGCACAAATCTGTAATATCGGCTTTGTAATTCTTGAAATTCTCCAAGCATTGTTTATGACAAATTTTTAACTTTCAAACTTTTGGCATATAGGAAACTTATTAAGCAGCGTTATTATTTAATAATTACATATATGCATGTATATATATTTATATATGTATGTATATATATATATATACCTTTTTGGGGGCTAGACATCAAAAATCAGTACTGCTTGTCAAAGTGTTTAACCTAAGCCTAGTTTTGGTTTTTGCTTTTTTTTACCAACAATTTTATTACTTTTTGCCTTTTACTTTTGCACACAACATTTATTGCAACTATTTATGAACAGAATTTGTGTTTTTATTTAATGGGGCAGGGGCAGGTGTCTCTCTAGTTATATACGCCCCTGACCATGCCCTCGCGATTACGCGTATGCCACTTGCAGGTGAGTATCCGTATGTAGGTGCGCCGGAAGGATGCATTGCACAGAGCATAGCACATGGGATTTATGGTGGAATTGATGTAGCACAACGCATAGAAGAAGTCCCACAGTTCGGTGGGTATGCAATCCGAACAGGTGGTCAGCGGCTTGATCAGCACGAGAATGTTATATGGCGTCCAGGTGATGATGAAGCTCAGCAGGATGGCTGACAATGTTTTGGCCGCCTTCGATTCCTGTCGTTTCTCCTGCGATTTCTTCTTCTTCTTTGCCGCATTGCGTGCATTCAGAAGTGCGTGTTGTCCCGTTACAACACCCGCCTTGCCCAGCTGCTTGGGTATAACTTTCGCGTTGAGCAATCGCATATCCTGCGGTGCATGCGACATGCGCCTGCCCAGCGGCAAACTGAACTCCGAGTCACGCGACGGCAATGGGCGACGTGTGGGCGGCGGCGGATTGTTGACCATGCCCACGCCAACACCACCAACACTCGGGCCACCAGTGGCAGCGGCGCCAGCAACCACATCCTCGTGTATCATTTTGATGGAGGGCGCATTATCCGTTTGGGTTGCAGCGTTGCCCACAGTCGGAGCACTGTTGCCGCCATTCGCCGCACTGGCGCCATCTGGCGGCAGTCGTATGAGTATTGTATAGACAGAATCCTGGCTAACGGAACGCGATCCAATCCGGTTGCTAGAGGGCAGCGAACGTGAGTTGGCGGCTGAAATGCTGGCAACACCATTTAGATTAGCATTGATGGCACCACCACCACCACCAACACCTCCACCAGGGACGCCACCACCACTGACATTGCTGCTGCCGCTGTTGATGCTGATGTTAATGTTGCCGTTGCCATTGTTGTTCACCGCATTCATATCCTGCATTTGCAGCTGCGAAATTGAATTGAGCGGCGGACGCAGCGGTGTCGGCGAAACATCCGCCAGCATTATGCTCGGTGGCCGGACACCACTGACACTGCCGCCCAACGAATAGGTGTCCCGCATCACGTTCATCGAGGTGCATCTGCAAAGGAATAATACAAAAAAAAAAACAAAAAAGAAATGGACACAAAGGCATGTCTCCACTTTAGTATCGCCAGAAGCTTCGACACGACACCTGACATCCGGAGGCATCAGGTGTCGGGCGTCAGGACATTGACAGGCCTTACAAACTGTGACAAGCTACGACAACAACAAAAACAACGGCATGGCACGGCATGGATCAGCTTGGAGCAGCGCAGGCAAACTGCTCCATGTCCAAGCACACACACACACACACGTACTCAATTACACAGGAATGAGTAAACCAGGGGGGTGCAACTGAAATTGGTTTTCATTTGGGAGTAAATCTCCCTTGAATTCAACTGAAATGTAATCAATTTTTAAGTTCAAAGTTTTCCCACTCAATCAAAGCGCAATTTATCAATGTTAAACCGACAAACCAATAATATTTTTAGCTAAACTATCAGTTTTATAAGTTGATTTTTAAAGGAGAGTGGAATAGGTGTGCAGAATTGTCAGAGTGTAAATTCTATTTTTCAGCTAGAGGGAAAATCATTAATAACTTATTGCATTTAAAAATCAGTTCCGTTTTGACAGAGTTATGGCTTTATCCTAAGATGTAAGACTGGAACAGGTCTGCAGAACTTAACTCGATGTCAGATCGAAAATTATATTACCAAGTTGAGATGCAATTTTAAACTAGAGTTAAAATCCTGATTAAAAACTTATTGCATTTAAAAATAGGTCCAGTTTTGACAGAGCTATGGTTTTTGGCTCACCCCAAATTGTTAAGTGTTATGAATAAATTTTTAAAGGAAACTGGAACAGATTTTCCGAACTTGATCTCAATACGAAAATTATGTTACCAAGTTGAGATGCATTTGTAAACTAGAGTTAAAATCACGATTAACAAGTTATTCCATTTAAAAATCGGTTCAGTTATGACAGAGTTATAGCTCTCTAAAAATATATATTCTTTAGTTCGTATTTGTACATGAATTTCAAATTTAAAATCCCAACGAAAGTGGTTTATTTTTTTGAATGTGACCTCGTTTTTGTAGGTGGCCTTGGTGAATTTGAGCCCATATGGATTAATGGGAGAACAAAAGTGAAATGAAAATCCAATTACAAAAAAAAGGAAAAACTCTGACTCAATGGCAGCTTCAAAAGTTGCCACAAATTAAGCATGCAGAGGAGAGGGGGGGGGGGACGGGGCGTGGTTGCGCTACCACTTTTCTCCGACTGAGTTTGGCGCATTGCTGTGCATTCGGCTGTGTAACTGAAGTACGATGTGCGAGTACTTTTCGGTTGCACTGTGCGTCTATTGATGACTGTGCTGTGCTGTGCTGTGCTGTGCATGGTGCATGGTACATGGTGCAAAATGAGACCATTTTGTGTGGGTGGGGGTGTGTGGCAAGTGAATTTATTTTCAGTTTGTTTTTCCCTTGGGACAAGCATCGATTCGACTTTTTGTGTTGTTCTTTATTGTGTATGAAGTGCTCTAAGTGCATTTGCGATTCAACACACACACACACACACAGTATGTGTGTTTACTTGTGTGTGTGTGTGTGTGTGTGTGCCTTTGGGTGCGGTGTTTGCTTACACATTATTAGACGATTAAAAGAATGAGAGCTGCTTTTTTTGTACTACCTGGAGACGGAGCTTTGTAAAGGAGTTTCAATTGTTACTGGTGTTGCATACCCTAAATCAGATGGCTCCTCCTGCTCATACGCAAAATCATCGGAATCCTCGCGACCCGAATGCCACCACGCGATGCACCACTCCTTAATATTGCCAAAGCATGAATATGGCTTTTTGATTGTATTTGTGCTCTTTATCTGCATATCACACAAAAACCCAAAAGAAACATCAGAAAAATAATTAGGAAAAAAATGCATTTTACACTTGCAACTTACGCTTGACTTGCGCGAGTGCATTCCATGATAACCCGAATCGATGACCATGTTGGTCATGTAAACGCTTTCCGCATCCGCCGAACTCTCGGAGCGCGGTCGACGCCAATTATCGTGATCATTGCCACCCAGCTGGGCAAATCCCAGCAAGCCGCCACCAGTGTGATTAACCACGGTGTTTTCATCGCTAAAAAAAAAGGGTAAGCAATATAAAAGTTTAGCAAAGTTGTAATTTTATTATAAATTTGTTGAGCTCATAAAAGTATGCAACAGAAAATTTAACTATTTATTTTCTCATTCAATTTGAATTGAACAAAATTATGTTTCCTTTTTTTGTGTTAATTAATAATAAATTGGCAGAATTATAAAGAAAGGAATTCCAATTTTTCACTCATACAAACATCGTTGAAAGTGGCTGAATTCTAGAATATTTGAAAAACAATTTTATGAAAAGCAAAGTAAGTTGCTACATTTAATGATATCGAAAACAAAAAATTTGAATTATAATATTTCAAAAATCTTGTGATGAAGTAAATAAGTTATATTTTCAAAATCTAAAATTGTTTTATTCATTTGTTTTATCCGAAGTCGACAAAAACAATTTGAAGTCATTTTCTGCTTCAACTTGGCCTACATTAAAAATAAAATAAAATTCTAAACCAAATTAAGTTGCAATAAAAATAATTGGAAAAGTACTAAAAGTTTTATTAAAAGTAAAAACATTTAATTTCATTGCTCACCTGCTATTGGAACGCTTGCTGGAATCCTTTTTGCCTGCCTGCAAATTGGGCAAATCCTTTTGACGCTTCTTCGTTTCACGCCAGATGCGAAAGTAGAGAAAACACATAATCGTCACGGGAAAATAGAATGCAGCCAGAGCAGTGCCAAATGTAATATACTGATTTGTCTCTATAAACTGAATGTAGCACTCGTATTTGGGCACGGTGCGTTTGCCCTCGATATAGGGCCAACTGTAGATCCAGGGTGGCCAGAGGAGCAGGCTAACACCCCAGGCGGCGCCAATCATTACCGCCGCCTTATTTGTCGTTCTTTTGGCCCGATAAGTCAAGGGTCGCGTTACGCTAAAATAGCGATCAAAGCTGATGATCAACAGATTCAAAACGGATGCATTCGAGGCCAAATAGTCGAGGGCCAGCCACGTGTCACAGACACGTGGCCCCAATGGCCAATAGCCCAAAATAGTAGTCACCGCAAACAGTGGCATCGAAATCGCACCAATCGCAAAATCGGCAATTGCCAGCGAGAATAAAAAATAATTGCTAATCGTCTGCAGTTGTTTATCGATCTTGAATGAGATCATCACCATTACGTTGCCAGCAACTGTTACCGCGCTCAAAATCGCCGCTACGAAACCCATGACCACCATTGAAGCCAACGAGTAGCGGGGTCCCTTCGTCTCAAAGCCCAAAGTGCCGTTCGTTTGATTCCCATACGGATCATAGAAATTGCTTGCCGCCGTCGTTGTTAGATTCTCCAAGAGGGCCGTCAGCAATGTGGTGCTGGTTGTGGGGCTGATGGTGGGGCTGCTGCTGCTGCTGCTTGTGCTTGGTGCAGTTGTTGTTGTTGTTGTGGTTGTGCTCGTAGTAACGGTTTTAAACAACGGCTCCAGTATGCTGGGCGGCCCGTGAGCGGCCAATGCCAAGCTCATCACCGGCTCCATGGCGTATGCGTGATATTATTATTATTATTATTATTCTGATTATATTTTATAATTCTTTCTTATTTTGTTTGCTTATTTTTGCTCGCTAATTGGATTTTGATTTGATTTCGCTTTACGACTGACAGCGATTTGCCGTTTTCTAATTTGTGGTACGCTTTATTTGAGTGGTGACTTCTAAATGGCATTCGATGCAAGGCGTTTGTCCTGCTGCTGCTTCTGCTGCTCCTTGAGCTGCTCTTGCTCTTGCTGTTGCTCTTGCTGCTTATCCTTGTTGCACCCACGCGCTGGCGCTGGCGCCTTCCTTGTGCGCATTTTCGCACTGGCCCTGCAATAATAATACATATACACACACGCACAACTATATATATAACACATATATATATATATATATTTATATATAATACAGAGAGAATTATGAGCTGTCGCAGGCCTTTGATACAAGCCCCCTACATCACCCACTTTACCCCCGCACCAAGCCGCCTGCGGCTGCAAGTCCGCTTTGTCCTTTTTGCAAATGACATTTTCTGTGTGATTTGTTTTAATGAAAATGTAAATGAAAAACTGCTTGAATGCGTTTCCTTGGCAAGTCACACACACACTCACACACACAGTTGCAGATAAACATGCCACGCCTACGCCTTGCTTGTATTTATTGTTGCTGTTGTTGGTATTGTGCCAACAATGGGCTCGAACATGCAACAGTCAGTGTAGGCAACAACAGCAGCAGTAAAAAAAAAACTACAAAAAAAATACAAGTACAACAAAAAATATAAACTTGGCTGGCAACCCACAAAACACACCCGTTTCCCGCTCGTGCGGAACACTTTGGCACGGAAATGTTCAAGACGGCTTCCTCTGACACTTTTCAAAAACTATTGATGTTGTCATTGGCTATATATATATGTATATATATGTGTATATGTGCAATATTAGACATGGTCTTCCCATTGTGTTTTGATTTGGAAAGTTTTTTAATAAGTTACGCATACGGCGTGGCTTTGGAGGAGTCCTTTCTGCTGATGCTTTTGACATGATATGCGACATGATTGATTTGTATTGAGTCCTTTGGCAGTTCATTCTCTGCTCCCCTCTCTCTCTCTCTCTCTCTTTAGACTCATCTGGCATTGACAGCATTCAGGACATTGTTTGAATGCCACTCAATGCTCATCGTGCATTGTCCTGTGCGTTATGTATTTTTCCGCAGCACAAATCACTGGCTCGCAGTACGTGTCAAAAGGCTTTGCGTATGAGCATGAAAATGAAAAATGGCAAATAACAAAAATAACAAAAATAACAAAAATAACACAAGTTTTATAATTGAATTATAGGATTTGAAGCTTTGAGAGCTGTGACCAAAATAGATTTCAATGTGCACAATTCAAATACAATTCAATTATTTGATAATGGAAAGCTTTTAGCCAGCCAATAATCAATGCACGTACTTAGCAAAGGACATTTTCCCAAATAAATTGAATTTTCAATGTATTGAATGGAAATTATGCTGGCAAGGATTAAATTAGTAACTCACTTTTTCTGCATCACGGAAAATATATTCATTGTTTTGATAATATAAATGCCTTTGTTATATTTATAAATTAAACTAGAATAATCCAGCTAATGCCGCTAATCAGCTCTCAGTTTAATTACTTTGACTATTTTGCTTTGAAGCTATTTTAAATAATTTATTATATGCAAAGTACTTTTGAACATATTAAATGCCAATTAGAGAAGCAGTACAAATATTTGGAGCAGCCTTTTAATTGATTCTGCTAATTGCGTTGAATAATTTATATTTTGTATATATGAATATTAATATCATGTTAATGAGCTATTTTAATTACTATAAAATCCTCTATTAATTGATGTATAAACTCAAGTTTTATGTTGAATACAAATGCAATGCATAGTTTGAAAACATTAAGGGCGTAAATACTTGAAGAGCCTTTAAGTTGTGTTAAGCCTTTGGAAAGCCACATTTCAGTGAGTAAATTGGAATTAAATATTGTATTTGACATGTGACAGCCAACTAAGTGGAATTGTGTGTTGTTTTCTTGTTTATATTTTGAATGTAAAGAGTTAAGCCGCCAATCCACTTTAGAAGCTTTCAATTAACTAACACAATCTGCTACTCGCTCAACACAATTTCCAACTTATGGGAAATGCAAATGGAAATGTTGGATATGCGACAATTTAAACGGTAATTGAAAGAATAATTGCATAAATTCAACCCACTTTCTGATAGCAATTTCTGGCATTTCAATGGGTAGCTAAAAAAAAAATGCATGTTAAAAAGTATGTTTTAAAATTGTGTACACTTTATCCAACAAAATATTTTCAAGTGTGTGCTGAACTTTTTGGCATTTCCCAGAAGCCAATGTCGGGCCATGCACAAAATGTGACAGATAAAGTATTTATCAAGTATGCAGAGGGTTAAAAGCCATTTTAATAACTTGACATAACGAGCACATAATTAAATCAAGACCAACTTGTGCAGAAAATAAAAAATTTAAATGAAATATGGAGCATGCAGATGTGAAATGGGGGAAGCTGCTGCTTTTTTAGTCACTGACAACTTGTGCTTAACTTGTAGCTTTTAGCAAGTCCATCAAATTGTTGGCGAACTTCAAAATCTACACAAAATGTGGCAAGCAAATACAAATCGCTGGCCAATTAAACGCGGCGCTAGTCAATAAATCAATCACAAATCTGAATATTTATCTCAATTGGCGTCTGGCAGACAAACACACGCATAAATCAAAGCCGTTGGCGGTGGCCAAAAAACAAGCGGCCATAAATGAAGGGCGCCAATAAATTTGGAGGCAAATGACAACAACAGCAATAATTGGCCAAAATACCAGAAAAAAGAGAAGAACTAAACCAATAAAAAAAAAGCAACTTTTAGTTGCTGCTCCTTAAAGCGTGTGTGTTTGTGTGTGTGTGTGTATAAGTGTATAAGCCTGGCTAAACTGGCAAACCAAACCTTTGGCCACGTCAGCTTATGTTGGGCCAGGCCCGTTAGCCGGGCAATCTTGGCCAACTGTCGGCTTAGCGTTACATTCAAATTTGTTAGTGTCGATTCTGAGCAAATAATCGAATTGCCTGCCGCACCCGTAAAAAAGGATTTATGGATTTATTATGAAAACGCGACAATGAACGCAACAACATACACACAAAACACTCGACCAACCTGCGGCTTTCATTTGCCAATTTATTAGGCTATTTTTATGACACACACACACACACTTGTCCTGATCAGCTCATCAGCAGCTGCCTTAATTTTATATATGAATTTTTCGTATTCTATTTTCCTCAATTTTTTTGTTGTTTTTTTTTTAAGCGCCTAATGCGGGCGCTGTCAGCTCAACACACACACATAGATGAGAGATAAAATTTATACACATACACATACAGCAACGCCCACTGGGATCTTAAGCTTTTATCAAATTGTACAACACACATACAATAAAAATAAATAATACAAAATTACTAGATGCCAACTTTTGTGCGTTGCGTTTGCGTCTGCTTAGCTTTTATGTTAATTTCTTAAGCGTGAGTTTAATTACTGGGCTAGCTGGCTGCTGGGCTCGCTGCCCTTTGCTTGTTGGCGGAAATTGAATTGCTGCTAGGCGGCTGCTGGTGCTGCTGCTGCTGCTGATGCTTGCTGGTTGCTGCTAACACCTTATGCTGGTGGGCTGGTCCTCAATGCTAAGCATATTGCGAACATACACACACACACACCCGCAGTTGCCGCGCCCCACCGACCCGATGCGAGCGACCTAGTCGTTGGTTTAATCAAAACGAGAGCACTGGAAACAGCAATGGCAAAAACGCCGTTGCTACGCACTCACTCACATGCCTGCCATGGGCAAGCAGCGCTCTCTCTACCATCATATTTACATCTTACTTACGTTACAGCGCAAGCTCTCGCGCTCTCTCCACAAATGTAGCACTCTCTCTCGGGTGTTTGTTGGTGTGTATGTTTGCGTGCGTGTGAGTTTGTATGTGTGTGTAGCTTATTTATGCACGCTCAGCGTTGACATTGTTGTTGCTGCTGCTGATGCTGATGCTGCTGGCTTCTGCTGATGCTGCTGCTGCTGCTGCTGTTGCTGCTGCTTCTGCTGTTGATTTTGGCCATTTGCCGCTCCCAAAAGTATGCTTTGTAATTTGTTGTATTGTGCGCGCACATCTTTACTTTACATCAGCATTAGCGTCGGCGTCTGCGTCAGCGTCGCTGCGTGACTCAATTCATTTCTTCTTTTTTATTTTTGCAAAATTGTATTATACATAATGCGGGCGGCTGTGTAACGCCGACGTTGATGTTAGCTTTAGTGTTAGCGTCGACGGCGACGGCGACGTCAACGCTCTAACGCGCTTCGCGTGTGCTGCGCTGCCCAAAAGTTTTACATTCGGCCTGCGCTTAACATTGTAATCAAATTTATGCTTTTGTGTTATAGATACAAATATATAAACCGATTTTGCATTTACTATGCCTGCCCAATTATCTTATAATATGTCCGATTTACACAACAGCCGCTTCACTTAATTGTTTGCGCTCATTATAAAAAATTATTTCTGTTATAGCGTGTGTGTTTTTGATGTATTTTTGTTTATTGCAAATATTTATCCGTTGTCCGCCCATATAAAAATCGTTGCTTTTTTCACATTGCACGCGTTTACTGTCAGCCTAAGCACGAGCTGGAGAGCTGGTGATGAAGCCAAGCGCACGTTGCTAAATCTCGTCCGGGACTGAAGCTGAAAAGCTTCAAACATATACCTTAACGGTACCTTTCGCTGCGAGAGCAACCCGAACTTAATAATCTCTCTTCGTGTGTGCGCGCTCTCTCTCCTCTCTCTCTCTCATCGCATGCTGGACAGTTTGGAGGCTGTATGTGTGTGTGTGTCAATGCTGTTATCTTTCGCATTGTGCTGGAATTTGTGTTTGTTGGGCAACACGGCGAGCATCCTCAGCAACACCCTCAATAATGGCCCCACAGCCTAGCTAATATGTGTGTGGGTGAGCGAAAGCGGAAAAACTTTTACAATGTGTGTGTATGTGCGAATATGTGTATGTGTGTCAGCGCGTGTGTGCATAGCCAGTGCGTTTTTTTTTACACTTAGCTTCTTTTTTTTGCAAATGCTCTTGCGAAAAATCCTTGAGCTACAACATTTTAGATGATTTGCTTATAATTTATGAGTTACAGTTCATATGAACCCAAAAAATAAATACATTTAAACCAGGTAAGCAAATTATAATTTAATTGTTGTTTTCATAGTCAATGTGAACCAAATTACGTTAATAACACTATCAATTATTCATTGCTAAATCATAGAAACAATAACTTGTAAAAGGTTGTGTCAACTATAATTAGTTAACAACAAAAAAATACAACTAAAATACGAGAAACTATTTATAATGAATTAATCTGATTGTATTCTTTTTACAGCATTTAAACTTTAATTAATTTAGTTTAAGTTACAGTCAATTTTGCAAAGTGTATTTTGCGCATTAAGCTGCAATAGAAATGACAGAATACGACAAGTAAAAATACATTAGTTGAGAGAACCAGACACGGAGATACCCTGAACTCAAGCATTTACCTATGAAAAGTTGTATACATTTTAGATATTCGAAGCAACACATTGAAAATTTGCATTTATTAAAAAAGATAAAAATTAAATAAAGTTTTGTTTATCTTTTGATATTGAGAAGGAGTATATAGTTCACATGTCGAAAATGCTTTCCCACTGCCTGTTACAAACACAGGCAGCACTTCGGTATACCCTGGTCAACAATTTTGAATGGGTTCAGGATATAAACAGACAAAACAACAGAACACTAAACTAAATGGATGAATATGAATGAAAGAGCCGCAAAGCAGGCAAGTGCAGAGTCCAAATGCTCAACGTCTGAACGGGCTGGCAAACAGTCAGACTAGGCTAACAGTGTGGATGAGCCTGTGCCCCAAGGGGACATTGGCTCAAGCATGCTTCTGTGTAACTGTAGCACAGTTGCTGTTTGTGCTCTTCATCAGCCCGAACTGGCAACAGCGGCAGCAACTTGTGTCTCTGAATGGGTCTCGCAGGATTTTGATGGAATGGCGAGCACGATGATGATGGGTGGTATAGCGGGGGCGTGGTGGCTCTGCGCTTAGGTTTTGCTGCGTATGTCCACCCAATTGGCATCGGTGGTGTGAACTAGGCGCTGGAAAAGCGCATTCTCACATTTCAATTAAATATTACCACGAGAGTATTTTAATTTTTTATTTCTTTTGCTTGTCGCTCTTTCTTATGTTACTTCGCATTTATTAATAGCAACTCGTGCTGCGCTCGAACATGGCAACAATGGTCATATCGAGAGCCGGCAGCTGACACGGCTAGTGGCCTTCAAGTGCCCATGGGCGCTATCCTACGGGCTCTGCACAAGCAATTCCATTATCATCGTGTGTGTGCTCCCATCATAATGCTTAAATTCGGCACAAATGGATAAAGGGCTTTAAGGTACAAGTGCAAAATGTAACTTGACAATAAAATAAAACACTGCCGATAAATTTTATGACCTCTGGTTATCCATTTCTGCTTGTGATACTGTTTAATATTTGAATCTATGCTTATAATAAATTTATTGTAGCTTGTGAAAAATATTATTAAATTCTAGTTTTTGCTTGTTCAAATGTGCAAGAAAATTGCAATCTTTACAATTTTGATGAAAATTCATGGCATACTTTTCGGCTTTTTAATAATTTTATTCTCAGTAGTTTTGTAGCTGGGAGCAGTTTTTTGTTGCATACTTTAAGGGATCGGAGAAAATTACAATTTATTTCGGCTGTTTGAAGATATTTCGTCCTTGTCGGCAGTACATCCAGATAGTTTTCGATATGGCAAGTTTATGCCAGACTTTATAAGTCTTATATATTTACAGAAGTGGGTAGCTACCCCTATGACATTTTTGCATGGTTTTTTTTTGTCGAAATCCTTAAATCCATTTGAGCTCCAATATGTAAGTATTTCGAGATACCTGCGAATGTCTTAGGTATGACTCAAAAAGTTGTTTCAACCGCAACAAATAATTCGTTAGAATCCCAAATAAAAGTTGAAAAAATCACGCGTCTGATGTTTTTTGGAAGTATTTTTTTGATATATTTTTTTGTTTTTATATTAAATTTAGGTTTATATATGTATATATAAAATATATAAGCATAAACGTTTACAAATATAAATATCTTTTATCATTCTCCAGCGACATGCAAGGCCGGTCTCTCTCTCTTTTTTCTTTCATTCTCAATTCTCATCTCTCACACACTCGATTTTGGAGTTTAAATCCCCGTTTGAGTCTAACATACAACTACATTCAGATGTGCCACAATAACTTTTGCTAAACCCTCATATACCATATATACCATTACATTATAGACTTAACTGTGTATGTCTGTTTATATTGTAAGTTAATAGTTGTTTGCCTGCCTACACTCAACAGTTATGCATAATACATATGTGTGTGTGTGTGTGTAAGTATATATTTACAATAGCGATAAGAACAACAAAAGATCTTTGTGTTGTGTTTTACTTTTTGTCTATTTGTGTGTGTGTTGTTGTTGGGCAACAATTAATATATATATATATATATACAAATGCCAATATATATATATATATATTAATTGTTGCCCAACAACACACACACACACACAAATATATATATATATATATATATTTAATTATCTTTATATTTTAAGTAGAATATTTGTTTGCTGCTCTGAATAATTTTTCTTCTGCTTGCATATTACGATATCGACATACATTTTTGTATGTGTGTATATAGAAATAAAGATATAGAATATGTGTAGAGTTAGTTATGGGGATAGGACATGTACATATTTGCATATATATGATAAGTATGAGTAATTGAATAATAAGTAGGCTAAAATACAATGCAAAAAAAAGTAAAATTACGTCTTATGCTTAAAGTTTGACGACACAAATTTTTGCTTTACAAAACACGCGCTGCTTGGCATTTGCTATATAGTATATATATATATATACCTATGCATATATATATTCATATATATATATATTATGTATGTACGTATTTATTAGATAAGTGGAGGGGGGGAAAAGGGGTACGCCTTTTTATAGCATCAGCCTTTTTATAGATGGCTGCGAATTGTTACATAGCTGCTGCTGCTCCTTCTGCTGCTACTGTTTCTCATCCCTCGGAATACGAGCTGAGGCTGCTACGTGTGGAGCCCGTGAAATGATCGCGCTGCAGTGTATCTGTGGGCACCGAGACTATCAATGCGCCGCCATACAGCGTTTCCATCTCATCCAGCTGCTGGGCAAACGTCTCCTCCAAACGCTGTCAGCCGCAAAGGTAAAAAATATAAAATTGAATTAATAAAGTTTTCAATTTGTAAACATTTCAAATCATACAAAATAACATTTTGAAGCACACAACATCCAATAAGTGTCTACAAAAGCAACTAGTTAAGTATAAGTAGATATTTATAAATATTTTATAGTTTGAGCATGCAATTTAAAAATAACAAGTAGAGTCTACAAGAGAGAGTTTAGATAGTTATAGATAGATAGATAGATAGTATAGAGTTAAGAGCTTTTTGGCCCATAGACTAACCTCTTGTTGCAGCTGCTGTTGTAGTTGCTTTACGAATAGTAGAAGAGAAGTGCCGGCAAGAAAAGGTTTTGTTTTTGAACATAATTTTGATTGTGTTTTGGTTTTTGTTTTGTTTTTTGTTTTGTTTTTTATAAATATATTAATAGCAGCGCGTTGTTTGTTGTTGCGGATGTATTTGTTGTTTGAGTGTGTGTGTGTGTGTGTGTACAGTGAAGCATCATGAATATGAATATCAATGTATACATAGACATTTATTTAGTAGGATTATATTAGTTAAGTGTAGTATGCTTGGCATCCGGATAAGTATTATATATATCTTTTATTTTTTAGATTTATTATTATTAATTTTTTTTTCTTGATAGCTAAGTACTTTTTTTTTTGTTTTTGTAATACTGCTAAAATGGAATGCAACGGTTGCAGGGGACGATCTTAAAGAATGTTATAACTGGCATAATAAATAATCGAACAATTTATTATCATTATTTTCAGTTAACAACAAAAAAATATAAAAGGATTAATAATAAAGAACTTTGGCAAATAATTGTTGTAAATGGCAATTTTGCAGCGTTTCGAAAGAAGTAGGGGAAAGCTGTAGTTAGAAGTAGTAAAGCGGGCAAAAGAGTTAAGATTGATTGTTAGTTCATATGATAGTTGTTGTCCTTGAGCACCATAAGCAAGCAGTAAGGATGAAGGATATGAAGCGCAGTTCGTGCTGGTAAAGTGTGTGTGTGTTTTTTAAGGAGTCGCTGCTAACATGAGGCGAGTGCGAAGAGTAACATTTGTTTCTTGTTTTCGTTTGGTTGTTGCTTTTGTATTTGTTTTTCTCTGTTTTTTTTCCTGGTTTTATGTATTGCGTGGAAGCACTTGAAGGGAAGCTGCTCAGGCAGCTTTATTATTCTCCTCTTGGCTGAGCTGGCGCTGAGTAATGCGCGGCAGCCTGTATTTGGCCGCGTACAAATCTTGGTAAAAATCATCTGTGGCACTGCCACCATTCGGGGTCGGCTTTAGCGTGGAGCGCAGCTGCGGCTGCACCTCATCCAGCAAGGCGGCCGCCTTGACTCCCGCATCGAATATCAGCTCCGCATCGCTGCAGTAGCGCGTCGAGCTGCTCAGCTCGTGCATATTGTACATGGACTGGGCGCTGCTTAGCGAGGAGCGACCGCTGCTGTTGCGACTGGCGAGCGAGGGTCGCTTGATGGCAAACGAGGTGGAGTGCAGCAGTCGCTGTGTGCGTATCGTCACCACGGGACCCTCGTGTATGCGCAGCTCCACGGGATCTGCGGTACGACCAAAGCGATGCGCCACCAGTCCCAGGTCATCGGGCGTCTTCGATGGCGATGTTGTGCTGCTCTGCTTGAAGGTGCTCATTGCTGGCTTGCTGTTTGACTCGTCGGCGCTGTTCAGCTGCGGGGTGCTGGTGATCACCTTGACCAGCTCATTGCTGGGCGGCTGTTGTTGGATGGCCAAACACAGCTCATTCGATGCCGGCAAGGTGGCAACACTGGCACGCTTAAAACTCTGCTCCGTCTCGTCATCCTCCTCCTCCAGCACCAGGTCGCTGCGCATCTGGGCCCGTTGCTGTTTATGCAAGATCGGAGTGCTTGGCACACTGCGGCTCAAATCGGGTGCCGATCCACGGAAATTAGCGCGACCAGCGGCGCCGCCAAGGATTAGAAGCGAGGAACGCGACCTGGGCACCTGTTGCACCTCAATGAACGTGTTGCGTGACAGCAAACGAGCAGATCGCTCATTAAAGATGCCACGCAAACGGACGGGCAGCTCCACCTCAAGATTCTCGAATTCGGTGCGATTGGAGACGATACCGTATCGCCGCTCATGTTCATCAATAGCAGTGCTAACCAGCAGATTCAGTCGCTGGTTCGGTTTGGGGTTCAGTTTGTTTGTTTGTTTGTTAGCAACACATGCAAACCCGAGAGTCGTTTTATTTTTATTGGTTAGTAGAGTTTGGAAAGCACAGCGGTGGTAAGCGTTTGTTTTTTTTTGTTTTTTAAAAAAACATATTTAAATCATTATTATTATTATTATAATTATGTTTTTGTAGTTTTGTAGTAGGTAGTAGGTAGAGTAGTAGACCACCAAAGTGTATGCATTTGCGTGGAGGGGTGTAAAAAGAGAGAGAAAAGTTGATCAAAATATATATAATTTGATTTAGTTTTGGGCGCTTTGCAGTTTCATCTTGTTCTACGATTCCGCAAATTGAAAACGTTTTCAACATTGAGCAATAATCGCAACTTACTGATATTTAAATATTATTTATAAATATAATAGCAATATATTGAGAGAATTATTGTAATATGCGCTTTAATATCATTGTTTGTTTTCATTGTTTTAACTTATCAGTTTCAATTGTGGACTCATTCATTTTTAGAAGTAATTTCAATTAGCATTTATTTGATATCTTTACGACAAAAAAAACAAAAATTATGTCATTTAAAGAGGTGTGTTTATAATACAATTGTTATCGTTATCTTTACTGCACCTGCTAGATATGGTGCATAACTAATAAAAGCCATAAAATGTCCGATGATTGCTCAATTTTTTACTGCAAGCGTTGTTACGTTTGGCAGAATGGATGTGGGGCAGGGGCAGGGGCAGAGGGGTTATGGGTGGGAGCACAAGACACCACAATAATATACCACCGTAAACCAAGAAATAAGCGTAATATTTACAACAATATTAAAAACTAAAACTTAGAATCAATTCAAATAAACTACGCACAACTGTACAAAAACACAAAACACCAACAAAAATGATGCGAAAAGCTTCGTTTTTCTTCATCTTTTTTTTTGGACAAACTAGCCTTGCTCTGTGTTTGGGCTTGCGGGTTTGGGATGGTTTCTTTTATATGAGGGGAGGTGAGAGGGAGGCAGGAAGGAGAGGAGGGAAGAGAGAGTAAAAGCGGGATTAAACACCATTGGGGTTACACACCTGTTTGCGTGGCACCAACTGCTCGCGCCAATCGCGCAGCTCGGCCTTGAGGCGCTCATCGATCTCTGAGAGCTTGGCATGCTCATGCTCCACGAGCGCCTTGCGCTTCTCATTCTGCAGCTGTTCCAGTTCTCTGTGGAGGCGAAAATACAGGTTAGCTTAAGCAATCCTTTTGATATGCAACTGTTCAACTCACCTAATGGCGCTTTCACGTGTGGCGCGCAGCTCCTCCAATTGCTTCTGATGCTTGACCTCGAAGCGACGCTCTTCCTGCATGTAGCGTTTCTTCTCCTGCTCCTGGAACTGTAAAGCACAACGCAATTAATACAAATCAAACGTGCGAAACAAGAACTCAAACTTACTTTCTTCAAGCGATCACGCTCCACGTCTGGATCCATGCTCATGGATATGCGCAATGATTCGCGGAACATGAGATCACGTGCCTTGCGCTCGGCTCGAATGCGCTTGGGCAAGGCGCGCTTCTCGAGGGTTTGCTTCTTGAGGAGATCCTCCTCCTTGCGCTGCAGCATGCGCTTGACTTGATCGAGCTCCTTCTCGTGCCGAATTATCATCTGGTGGCGCTGCATGAAGCACAACTCCTTTACATGCCGTTTGGACAATTGATGGCGTTCGTGCAACTGCTTCTCCTCCAGCTCCCAGAGCAGAGCCTCGCGCGTACGCATCGCATTCTGTTTCTGCTGCAGGAAATTGCGATTGATGGTGGCCAAATGATCGCGATGCTTCTCGCTGAGCCGACGCAGCAGCAGCTCGTGTCGCTCCTTGAGCGAGTCGAGAAATGAGCGCTCCTTCTCCTCGTGGTCCAGTTCCATGGCGGTGCGCCGTTGCTTGAACTCATCCTTGCGCTTGTCTTTGGGAAACAGATCAACCTCCTGCTTGAGTAGACGGATCTCCTGCTTAAGATTCTCGCGGAAAATCTTTAGCTCCTGCTCCTGCTCGGACCGAATGCGTTTCGACGAGCTGCGCAACTCATTCTCCTGCGTCTGTTCGGTCTTCTCGATCTGCTGCTTGTGCTGACGCGCCAGCGTATCCATATCCGCTTCGTATGTCTTTTCCAGTGAGACGCGCTCCTGGTCGAAGCGACGATCCTGCTGCTCCTTGGCCAGCTGCTCCTTGAGATGCAGCTCCGTCTGCTGTTTCTTCTCCTGCTTCTGCAGCATTTTCAGTTCGCGCAGCTCCTGCTTACGGAAATCATGATCATCATAGATGCGCCCGTTCTCCTCATCCCCGTAAATCACACGACTGGTCGTTGTGGTCATTTGTACGCCATCGATTTCAAATTTGCGCGTACGCTTTCGCGTCTTCTTACGCAGATTACGCAGCTCGATCTCCTCCTTGGTGAGCCCGGCCGACTTGGCCGAGGCGGGCACACGTTTCGTCCTAATGACCACTACATCTGTCGCCTCCTCCTCCTCGTCAACGGCGAGCGCAAGACGATTGTTTGTCACCGATGGCGGTGGTGGTGGCATCATGGAGCGCAGCCGCAGCTTGTTGTCCACCTCGGTGGGACTGTCCTGACTAGTGTTGGTGCCAATGCTGTCCGCGTCTCCGCCTCCGTGGGTTATCTGCACCTCAACTCCCCGGCTGCCGCGCACCGAGCCATTGTCACTGGACCCAGAGCCCAGGCTGCTGTCCGGTGAGATGCGTTTCTCATGCTCCTGGCCGGGCTTAAAGCGATTCACTATAATATTAACGTCCTCCGGCACAATGCCATTCGGCTGCGACTGCGGTTGCTGCTGGCGCTTGTTTGGCTGCAGATTGCTGCTATCCTTGACCCGGATCACCTCATCGCCAACTGTCACAACAGACACATGGCTGGTGTCCAACAGCTGATCACTGTGATCATGACTGCCCGACGCGGTATTATATGCCGAATCATCGTCCGCATACGAGGGACTAACAATTAGTACCTCGCTCTCATCCAGCTTGCGTGCATGGACAGCTGTTGCGGCGGCGGCAGCAGCTGCTGATCCTCCTATATCTTGACGCTCATTGACGCTTAGTATCATGGATGATTGCTTCACATGATCCCCGAGGCTATCGTCCAGCGAGGGGAAGTCATCATCGGTGGATGACTCGTGCAGATGTGTGCTCTTATTTAAATCATTCGACACAATGACTACCTCATTCTGTGCCGTATTATCGATGATCACCGGCGGATGCGTGCTGGTCACAACTGTGATTTGACTAACCGATTCCAGGCTATTTGGCAGCACCAGGTGCTGTTCAGGCGGCGGTGGCGGTGGTGGCGGCACCGATTGCTGTTGACGCGTAGACGGCGATGCATCGCTGCTATTGATGGTTATCAGAGATGTGCTGGAGCTTAAAAAGGCTCCCGATACGCTGCCCGAGCTGCTGGATGCCACCGAATGCACCGATATTGTGGACGAGGCGGTAGGCGATGGGGGCTGCGGCTTGGACTCCGTGGCATCCTGGCCAAGGGTCACTTCAATGGCTGTTATCGGCTCCGTCTGTCGCTTGGGCGATGCACCTCTGTCACCTGTTTGTGGCTGCTTAGCACTGGCAGCAGCAGCAGCGGCAGCAACAGCAGCGGCAGCGGCAGCTGTGGCAGCAGCAACTGCTGATGGCGGTGGTGGCGCTTTGCCCTTCTCCTTTTTGACAAAGTGCTGATGTAAGTGGACAAAACATATGGACGCAATTAGAAAGGCAGGCGCAATTAGAGAACATAAATTTGAAGATTAATTAAAAGTGGGAGACTCACCTTTTTGTCTGCATCAGACTTTTCATTTGTTTCGGCCACATCTTCAGATGATTTTTGTAGCACAGCTGCAGCTGTTTGGGGCGCTTGTTGTTGTTGTTGTGGTGGCTGTTGTGGCGATGGCGGCGCTGGTGCTGGCACTTTGGTATGCGGCGCTGCTGTTTCGACCACTCCTCCAGGCACTTGGTCCTGTGGCTTGCTCTGGTTTGGTTTGTCTGGTGTTGTTGCTTTAGTTGTTGCTGTTGTTGTTGTTGTTGTTGTAATTGTAGCTGCTGCTGCTGCTGTTGTTGGTAGACTGCTACTTGGTTGGGATTGCTCTTTGGAATCCCGCGATATGGATGTAGGTGTACCTGGAACTGCATGCATATCGTGTTAAATAAAACCTAATCTTAACACATCAATTGCAACTTACGTTTGTCAATGTCTTGGCTCTGCAGCGAAGCAGAGTCATCGTCCAGGTCGAGCTGGAGCGCCGAGTTGCGGGGTTCCTGTGCAAAATAGTAAATTACAATTATTAGCAAATACTTTAACAGCTTGCACTGAATTTCCTAGCCTTGTTTACTTCTACTGTTAATTACTTTTAGGTGATTGCTAAAATATTTACAGTTATATTTATGTTTACATAGATATTTATTTATTTTCAGAAGTAGTGTTGATTTCCATTGAAGTCTGTTACGCATTTACTAATGTTCCGTGACTAACGGTTTATTGTTCCATTTATTTACTTGAAAGAAGGTCAACAAGTGTTAAAGTAGCGTGAATGCGTAAATCGTAATAAAAGTCAACATAATCAGTGGTTTTTAAAAGAATTTAAATTCGTTATCAATGTCTAAAAATATAAAAAAAATAGTCTTTGATAACTAAGTCGATAACTCATAAATGAATTGTATATATAAATGAATGAAATCTCTTCTAGATTGGTTACTAATAAATCAAACTCAATTAAAAGACAGCTCGCTGAAATAACATTGATTCGATAGTTAAAGAAAATTATCTGTTAACCTATTAATATAAATCAGTTTAGTTATTGTCGATAAGAAATGAGCTATAAGTTTGATAAGCAAAAATACATAAAACATAATGATAACATAAGAATTTATAAACATATATATATATATATATATGCATGTATACAATATCTAAAGAATGCTACGATGTTTTTGTGACTTCTGAACAAAAGCAAACCAATAATGCAGAACTTGCAACTTGACTACGTGGAAATGAAGCAAAGATAAACATATTTGGCAATGCTGATAAAAAATAAATAAGTAAAATAACTTGAATAAAGTGGAGCGTGCGATGGAGGAGGCGGTCACTGACGGGGCAGGAGGGACTGCTGACTGACTGGGCTAACTGGGTTTTTGGCTGCAGAACGACTTACCAACCCTCTGATAGAGCGAACGCCGCTTCACCTGGCGCTTAAGCTTCTAAATCAATTGCAGACAAAGATACACACACAAAATAATAAATGAGTGACGAAGAAAACAAATTTTACAAATAACGATAAGAACTCAACATTCCCGACAATTGCCGGAGAGTAATATGTATATAAATGAAAAGATTTATCGCAAAGTGCAGAAATTTCCGTTTTTTTTTTGGGTTTTTTTTTTGTTTTGGTTTGTTCAATTTTTGTATTAATTTTTTTTTTTGGAGCGAGGAGGCAGCGTGTAAGAGAAAATTGTACAAAGAGAGAGAGTTAGTATCATCTCTAGCTCTGGCTGAATTACAGGTGCATATAGTGTGCTGGCAACAACAGGTGGATTATATGAATTTAAACGACTACTAACCTCAGCCTCATCATCGACGACCTCCTCGACAACCTCGGCCTTGTACTCGAGCAGCAGATCCTTAATGGGTTTGGCATCCAAATTGCGGCTAATAAAACCATGTTGCAGCAACACTTCCGTTGCAGGACGCAGCTGTGGATCCTACAAAACAAACAAAATACAGCATTAGTTATTTATTATTGGGTATAATTCAAATATCGCACCTTGACTAAAGATTTTTTAAGAAAATCGTTGAACTCTTTGCTCCATCGGCTTGGCTGCTCCAATTTGGGTGGTTCGCTCTTTTGTATTTTGAGCAGGACGCGCATTGGCGACATTTCGCTATTCGGTGGCTCCATTTGTGCCAGCTCAATAAGTGTTATGCCCAGGGACCAAATGTCCACCTTGTGATCATACGGATTATCGCGAAACGTTTCGCACAGCACCAGCTCGGGTGCCATCCAATAAGGCGTACCGATGAACGTGTCGTGCTTTTGCATCGTGTGCTTATTTTTGGCCGACACACCGAAATCAGCTGCAAAACAACAACATAGCATAAAGGTCAATTAGTTTGGATTACGACTTAATTAATTTAGAGCTGCGTACCCAGCTTGACGCCACCCTCCATGGTGAGCAGCACATTGCCAGCCTTCAAATCTCGATGTATGACCTTGTTCTTGTGTAGAAATGTCAGGCCCTCAGTCATATGCTTGCACACATAGGCAATTTGTGGCTCGGTTAGGGGCTTTTCCAGCTCCACCATAATGCTGTCCAAGGCGCCGCCGTCACAATATTCAATAAGCATCTAATATAACAAATTCAAAGTAAATATTTATAAACATTTTCAGGGAAAACCTGCTAAAAGCTAAATTAATTTTAACTTGAGTTTGTAGTAATGTTTATATTCGAAGTAAATAAAATAAAGTAAATATTTTGATAATCTACTACTTATGTAAAATAATATACTATTTATATCATTTTGTGTTTTATTTATATAAATTATTTGTTTATATGAAGTGCATTTGAGAACATAGGCGAATACTCGACTGATTCACTTGCACTTCAAATATACAAGCATAGTTACTGGAAAGTGAAATATGATGTGACAAATGACTCACCCACAGCTTGTCGTCAATCGAGAATGCCTCGTACAGCTCGACAATATTCGGATGTTTGATTTCCGAGAGTATGTCGATTTCGACCATGTGATCACTGAGATTTTCCTCATCCTCTAACGTACACATTTTGGCAGCCGCAAAGCGTCTGTGTTCCTTGTGCTGGGCCTTGTAGACCTTGCCAAAGGCGCCGTCACCCAATTCACCGACCATTTCCCACACTTCCGCCGGATCCGTTTCCATTTTGATGTTGTTGTAGAGACGTTTCTTTTTGGCATCGCCACCCCCGCCCAGGTGGAAGACCTTCTTCAAATTCGTTATAAAGGACATTTTGAGGCTTTGTTTAACTTTCGGTTGCCGCTCTCTTGCTCACTGCGGTTGCTTCTTGCACAAATTGAATTTATTTAATTTGTTATAGTTGTGGCGCCTTCTGTTCTACATGCTGCAAGGAGCTCAGTGGCAACCAGCCAGGTTTTAAACTCGATTTGAATTTGGTGAAAGCTGCGTAACAACGACAATGACAACGCCAAGAAGAAAAGCAAACACATGCATCATTGATTGAGCTTGAGTTTCATTGATTGATTCGAGCTTTGCTAACTGCTCTTTTTTCATCTTTTTTTATTATCTTAATTTAAAACTCTCTCGATGCTCACCTGCTTCTTTTCCTTCTGTTCTGTGTGCTTCTTCTTTGCCGCAATAGTTCGAATGGAAATGGGCCAAAGCAGCGCTGCTTAGTTTGGGGTCGTGGGTTTGGCTTTGGCTCTTGTATCGCGACTCTCGTCTCCTGTCTCTTTTCGCTTCTGTATGTTTATAATTTAATTAGCAGCTCGCGAGCTCTAATATTTGTACACCACATAGAAAGAAACACATACGAATGGCTGGAAAATGATTACAAACGAGAAAAGTAAAAGACGTAGACAAAAAAAGAGCGTAAAACGACTGTCTGTGTGTATTGTGTGTACAAGTGTGCGTATGTGTTGGTGTGAGCATTTGCATGTGTATGCGTATATGTCTACCGAGCTGAGGCTGAGTCTCTGCTACTTGCTTTGCTCTTCTTCTTCTTGTTGGCTTTGGCTTTGGTCTTCGCCTGATTTTCAGACGCATTGACAGTTTTTTGGCACAGGCATCAGCAAGCCGATACGATAAGCACTTGAATTTAAACAATGCAAACACAATTTGTAAACAACACGCGCGCACTCTGAAGCTAAAGTCTCAGCTTCAGTCTGAGTCTCAGCCTCGTTTTACAGTTGCTCATTGATGATTACGCCGCGGCCGCCCATCAAACTGGGCGTGTGTATTGGTGTATGTGTGTGCGTGTGTAAAACTGTAGACGAACGCAGCAAGCGACGGCTAAAAACAATTACCTCATCGTCGCATCACACTCATTTTATCATATCAGTTAGTTTGACACAACAACGCACGACTAACGCGCCCAACGAATTTTATGGCATTACTAAACTTTTCGCTTAGATAAAAAACGTTTTGCACTCAGATTGCTAATTGCTTTGGATATTTTGTGAATTTCTCTCGCACAACGCCAATCAGTGTGACCAGTTTTTGCAGTATAGCCAGCGACGATATGGCAACGCGCAATTTCTTATTCTGCTGACAAAAATGGCGATTAGCGTGTGAGAGACGAACACAACCGATGTGCGTGTGCGTAGTGCCGCCAAGGCAAAACAGAAACAGCAATTCACAACAACTACACATGCACGCAAGGTAAATAAGGAAAGCGGTCTAACAATTAACATTAAACTACTAATATCAACCGCTTTATTGTTGTCATAGCGCATTAGTAATAATTAATAATAAGTTGACAAATAAAATTTGTAATTCATATTCAAATATATCGATATATTGCCGTAATTTTAGCTGTTTGGTTGCGAGTATAAAAATGCTTAATTATTGTTGCATAAGGCATATATATATCGATAGGTGATGGAAGTAGTTGAATTTTTATCGAATCATCGTACTATGCAATGACATAGCCATCGCAAGCCACACGTCAAAAGAAGAAGAATTTGCTTGTCATTTCGGTGTTTCGCTCAAATTGTTTCTCGTAAGAAATAACATTTTGTTGCAAAATTGTCGCAAGTACATTTTAAAAATAAGACACAAGCATAGCACGCTGTGCGTAGCAAATTTGCCCCAACAAGCACAACAACAATAAACAAAAATACAAAATGCCGTCGCTGGAGGTAAGCGTAAACAAAGTGATTGTCCATCCGCTGGTTCTGTTATCGGTTGTGGACCATTTCAATCGCATGGGCAAAATTGGCAACCAGAAGCGCGTCGTTGGCGTGCTTCTGGGCTGCTGGCGCTCCAAGGGTGTTCTCGATGTGTCCAACAGTTTTGCAGGTGAGTAACAAGCATTTAAAAAAATATATATAATTAATACTCATTTACTATTTTTTGCAGTGCCATTTGATGAGGATGACAAGGATAAATCGGTGTGGTTCTTGGATCATGATTATCTGGAGAATATGTATGGCATGTTCAAGAAGGTCAATGCACGTGAACGCGTTGTGGGCTGGTATCACACCGGGCCGAAACTGCATCAAAATGATATAGCCATAAATGAGCTGGTTCGCCGCTATTGTCCGAATTCAGTGCTGGTCATCATCGATGCCAAGCCCAAGGATCTGGGTCTGCCCACAGAGGCATATATATCCGTTGAGGAGGTGCACGACGATGGATCGCCGACCAGCAAAACTTTCGAGCATGTTCCCAGCGAAATTGGCGCCGAGGAGGCGGAAGAAGTGGGCGTGGAGCATCTGTTGCGCGATATTAAGGACACCACGGTGGGCAGCCTGTCGCAAAAGATCACAAATCAGCTGATGGGTCTCAAGGGCCTCAATGCCCAACTGCGCGACATTAAACAGTATCTGCAGCGTGTCGGCGATGGCAAAATGCCCATCAACCATCAGATTGTATACCAGCTGCAGGATATATTCAATCTGCTACCCGACATTACCAGCGATCAGTTCACAGGCACAATGTATGTGAAGACCAACGATCAGATGCTCGTCGTCTATTTGGCTTCGATGGTGCGTTCGATAATTGCCTTGCATAATCTGATCAACAATAAGCTGGCGAATCGTGATGCTGAGGAGGGCAAGAAGGTTGTCGAGGGTGCTGATAAGGATGGCAAAGATAAGAATAAGGATAGCAAGGATAAGGAGAACAAGGATACTAAGGATAAGGATGCCAGCAAGGACAAGAAGTCCGATGAGAAGTCCGACAAGAGCAAGGACGATGGCGGCAAGAGTTCCAAAAAATAGGAACGAAAGAAAAAACGCAAATCACGTCGCAAACGCAAAAAGCATCAGCACTAACAACAACAACAACAACGACTGCAACGAGAACAACATCATCAGCAGCAGGCGACATAAACAGCAAAAACAACAGCAAATCATTTTTGGGCCACCTCAGCGGCCAGTGTTTCACTTGTCAACAGAAATCGTGGCGCATAAATAGCTTACATTATATCTCTTCATAACATATGATTCATACTTCAATATTGTACATGGCTATATGCATATATATATATGTATGTATACACGCAGCGAGATCATATTTTAACTATTTTTTGTAGCTATTAGTACGCTAAAAAACAAAGTAACCAGCAAGTTGATGTAATTAAAACTTAAAACTAATTTAAAACTTACCTGCAAATGTTTCATTTATAGAAAAATTACAGAAAATTTTGCTCAAACTAGAATTGAAACAAATAAATTAAACGGTAGGTGGATTCTGAACATCGTATTTGAGTTAATTATTCAAGAATAATAATCAACGCAGAGGGAAGCCTAAAGTTATAAATTTAGACCAGTGCAGATCTCCGCAAAATAAAACGTGTGTTTCTTATCGGTTTTTGGTAATACCAAAATTATATTCAAATCAAAAAGATTACAAATCGGGAAAACAATTGTAAATGGCTGTTCTACAATTGTTTTGATATAAATATATATATTGGCTTACATATGCATTGTACAGGGTGTTCCTAACATGTTGAGCTAATTATTATTTATCTCGCGATATTGCTATTTAAAAAGCATTTGTTACCAATTTACTTTCATAAATATACAATTATTTAACTTAATGCTAATATCAAATAAACGAGCTTGAACTATTTAATTTTCGACAATACTTAATACATATTTGTTTTTGCAACGAGCAGCAATTAAACATGATATTATTGTATGTATTGTAATTGTAATTTATGGTAAATTTTAGTTAGTGGATTATACGAGTATTTAGGCTAGTTCAAACAATGAGTTCTTCTATGCAAATTGTGCACTAACAACTATAATTAAGATAACTTCATGCGATAAATACTTGCAGTAAAAAAAACTTAAGCTTTCTCAAGAAAAATGAGAAACGAAAATTCCGCAAATGGCTGTTTGCAGAACTTTCGAATGGAACGATTATTCTTATCTTCTCATTTAATGCATTTTGGCTTGGCTTAAAGTAGAGTTTTTAGTAAAAATTTAAACCAACCACTCACTGGCAAGTGGAAACTTGAGCGGCTTGCAGCGGCTGATCATTCGGGCGCAGTTATTGTCCTCGGCAGCAGTTGTTGGATTGCTTTGGTAGCTTTTCTCGTTGACCGAGCCGAGACTTAAACTATGGCTAAGACTAGCACTAGCACTATATGTAATAATATCATTGCTATTCCGTAAGTTTGTGTGTGGCCGATTAGCCTCCTTCTCCTTCTCCGCATCATCATCCAATCCATCTGTCTCCATATAGCTAAGATTATTTGTGTGATAAGCGTAGTAACTGTTGAAATCTAGCAGTTCATTATTGCTGCCGTCAACGTAGGTTTTTTGTTTAGTTTTAGCAGATATTGCTGTTGGTATAGTTGGTGTTAAGCTTTTACAATTTAAATTATAGACATTTATGTTCGTTTTGTTGGTGTGTATATTCAAATGGACTGCATTGTCATGTCACACCGAAGTGCCCTGCTGGCCCGGCACCACCGAGCCACAGCTCTCGTCCGGCTTAAACGTTTCCTGCAGCCGCTGCTTACAATTTCCCTTGGATGCGAAGAAGAACTTGTATATCATATACAAGGGTATGCACATCACCGATGAGCACGTGACAGCCCAGCCCACCTGGGTGCTCCATGGTGGATAGTAAAATTCCTCGCCCAGCATTTCCTTGTAGCTCAATATCGAGAATATAAAGATGGTCTGAAAAAGCATATAATATTTAATTTATATCGTTTGACATTTCTCATTTGAACTTACCAGCAAAAACACTGGACTAATGTACGTCCAGCAGATGCGCCAGAAGAGACCCGGTCTGGAGCCCAACATTTGCTCCACATCGTCACTGAAGCGATCGACGCCATAAAACCAAAATACGCCGGCAGCTTCCACAAACACCACAAAGAGTATGGCCAGACCGGGTCCATAAACATTCAAAAAGTTGACCAAAACAACTCCGCCCTGAAAAACGTTATTAAATCAGTAAATTAAGTTAGTATTTTTTTTTCATAGATGGGTTATAATATGTTTAGTTGTTTATCAAATGGAAAGAAACACAAGTCAAAAACTTCTTCCTTACGTGTTGTAAATTAGTTGAGATAAATTGCAATATAAACATCAATATATAAATAATATATTCAGTCAGTTGCGTCTTATCTACACAAAACAAATATTCCATCATAACGAAACCCAAATGCTGCTTATCACGCAACAGCAAGAGGAAAAAAGCAGAAGGATGCTAAGAAATGGATGCAGTTGTGTTTGATTAATGGATGCAGGTGGAGTTGCCGGTTAAGATATGCATAGAAATGGAATAGCTTGATCCATTTGACCGATACGGCAAGGCAAGTGGCCAAGACATAATATATATATGTATATATATACATGTGGAGATACTAAATTACAATTTCAAATGTAATCAGACAAAGTGGCAAACGTTCGGACAAGTGTTTGGCCAATAGCGAATACCAACAACAACTGCTTAGCCCAGCCAAAAGCAAACAAGTGAGCTGACAGGTGATAAAAATGCAGGAGCAGCAAGGATATGGAGGGGAGGAGGAGGAGGATGTGGAGTTGAGAGGAAGCCACTTGACTGGAGACTAAGTAAGTATGTGAGATTAACTGAAGGTACGATAAAAAGCACTTAACATGGCAATCCATCGTTTTTTGCCTCAACAAAACTGGCATATTTAAACAGTTATCCGACTGACTAACTGCCTAACTGACTGACTGGATGACAGACTCATAGACAATCGCCAGTCATCGCAGTAGCTGCGTTTAATGAGCCATGTGTGCTGTTCATGGCGGAGGGTTGCTAACCCATGCACATGGAGCAGTTTCAGTGCCCGCACTTAACAGTTAATTAAGCGAATCACTTCGACTGATAAATGGATAGATAGTTGGCATTAGCCTAGTTACTTACATAGGTCATTGTGGGCAATGCGCACAGGAAAATGAAGGCGAGCAGGAGCAGCACAAACAGCTCTCGGCGTCTTCCAATCACACGTGGATACTCGTCGCAGAGAGCCGTTATCATCGCCTCCAGTCCACCAAAGGTGCTGTCCAATCCCAGCGTGATGAGCATTAAAAAGAATATAATGCTCCAAAAGACAGAGCCACTCATCGTTGCGATGGCCTCGGGATAGACAATAAAGACCAGACCAGGACCTTCTAGGCCCACCTTATCAATAGATGTTTTCTGCACAAATGCCATGTAGCTAAATGAATTTTATTAGAAATATTGTTTTAATTATTACAAGGAAAAGACTGAGATAATATATTATAAATAATTTGTTATTTCTTATTAATTTTGATGTATGTATTTAAAATAAAAAACTTACCCCAGCACGGAGAAGATAACAAATCCAGCCAGAAAACTAGTCAGGCAATTAATGCTGCTGGTTATAAGCGCATCCCTGTAGCAATTGTTATTAAATTTGTTGTAGCTGGACAAAGCTAGAAGGGTGCCAAAGCCAGGACCCAGGGAGAAAAATATCTGCGAGGCGGCATCAATCCAAACTTTGGAGTTCTTCAACTTATGCCACTCCGGAGTTAAGTAATACTTGATGCCCTCATCGGCGCCGGGCAAAGAGACGCCGCGAATCAACAAAATGATGAGCACTACGTAGGGCGCCAGGGCGGTAACCCAGACGACCTTTCCCGCACTACGTACACCCTTCCAGAGCGAGAAATAAACGAGAACAAAGACGCCAAAAACACAGAGCGCCAATGTGGGCTTAACTGGGCCCATGAAATCCAAACCGTTGCTCTTATAGCTCTCCAATACTTGACGCCTGTATGATCGAGTAATATATATATATATATATATATATATAGCTATATTGGTATGTGTATATAGGAGTTTAGTGGAACTTACTCAAAAAACTCCTTTGCTGGCGAAGTGGCCAGTTCAGTGAAATTCTCATTGGTCACTGGCATGCAGTTTTGTGTGTTCCATGGATTATCGCATGACGTCCATGGCAACTTGGAGGTAAATGAGGCAAACAGATAATAAACCGCCCATCCAATAATTGTATTGTAGTACATCCCCATATAGATGTCTATCAAACAAATCGCATAGCCAACACCTGTACATAGATAAGGAAGTATCTTTTTATATATATTTGATGGTTAACCAATTTTAACTTATTAATTAATTATTTAAAAATCATGTTAAATTTTATTCATGACAAAATTTAAATGCTTACAACAACAGGTATCTATTGTGTGTGTGTGTGTGTGTGTGTGTGCATCCTGGGAATGCCAATCTCTGATTGATAACGATGAGAAAAATCATCAAGTTGAAATATTCCCACGTGACATTTTACACATTTCTGCTTATTGGGTCGAACAGAGAAACGAACAAATGGATAACTAAGATGTCTTTATGGATTCAGCTACCAGGTCTACCCAACACAATACGCCCCCCCCCCCCCCCCGCTTCACACCACTAACAGTTCACTTGATGATGCCAATAAGACACGTCACGTGATTTTAAGTTGGTTTTGTGCTCTGATTTCCTTTATTCAAACATTGCCACAAGCACAAGTTAAGTGGGATATTTTCAAGTTGACTTCAAGGGATGCATAGCAAATATATTCGCTTGCTTTTAAAAATAGGTTTAGTTTTTAATGTACAAATTTGGAGGCTTTTATTTAGAGTAAAGACTACTTAGAGAGCTGGCTACTGGGCATCTACGAGTCAACCACTCGTCACTTAAACGCTCCTAGTTGCTTCTCTATTTTTTTCCTCTTGCATCGTTTCTTTTCAGTTTTAATCGCCTGGCAGAAAGTTGGCGCAAAGGTTTCGTTGGGCAAACACTTGTTGAGCAAATGATGGGCGGCCACAAAGTAGTGTTTGCCGTTCGGCTCTGGGTGCCCAGGAAGCGTGAACAGAAAGCGATTCAAACGGTTCCAAGTGTGTGGCACACAGTGAGTCAGCAGAATGAAAGTTGATGCAAGTTTAAAGCGCCAGTTAGCCGCAGAATAAATCAACTTATTCATGTAGGGCGTATATAGTCATCAAGCAAGAAGCAATATCCATTTAAGAGCAGAGAGCTGTGCCCATTTTGTTTTCGCCATTTAATGGAATTATCAACTTGATATGCAAAAAGTTTTGAGTGTCTTCGTGTTTATCCAGATAAGTCAATTTCCGGAAGGCGACGCCTTCGTCAACAATTTAATTACGCGGCTCCGAATACGACTGATTTGTGCTCTATTCAAATATAAATTTCGCTTGAATGCGGCATTAATTGTTGCAACCATATTCAGTCAGTCCGTCTGCCCGTCTGTTTGTCTCTCTGCCTTATCAGTTTGAAAAGCTGAAAGCGTGTCCTTTTCAGATTTCAGCTGATAATGTTGTCAGCAGCAGCTTGGAGGCAAAAAACAATGAGAGACATGTGTTGCCAGCAGGCTGCGGGTGCCCCAAAAGCCCGAGAATACCAGTAACTCGGCCTACCACCAGCAACATCATACAACATTTTGTGACATAATTTTTTTCCTGGCATATATCTAAAGAATTTATTAAATGTGCGTAACATTAAAGCTATTAAAATGATATATTAATATTTATATATATTTGGCTGGCGGCATTTGACTGTGTAAACACTCAATTTTGAACGTTTATTGGCAGCTTAATAGATTCCAATAAGCAATTTCACTTTTATATTTTATTTTTTTTACTACCCTTAATTCAATGTTTGTGATTCATGTATATGATGGAGCCATAATAATAAGCTACAGGTAGCAAAAATACTTTGCCTGAGGGTGTGCCAAAAAAATTGACGGATTAAAAAGAATATTAGATATATAATATAAAAATCGAAATATTCGGAGCAAAAAAAAAATTGACACGTTTTGGTTTTAGCCTGAGCTTAAAATTATTAAAAAAATGTTTGGCACTTTTAAATATATTAATATTTATATTCCTTAACTTAACTTTTGTTTACACTTACCCTTAAGAGCTGGACAGATGCGCTTCCAGATGCTAATACAACCGCAACGATGAAACTGGCCCAGAGCCAGTTCCATGTAAAACAAAGGTAGACCACCAAATATGAGAAAGACGCAGTAGGGCACCAGAAAGGCACCTCCGCCATTCTGATAGCAGATGTAGGGAAATCGCCAAACGTTGCCCAAATCGACAGCAAAACCGATGACGGCCAACAGAAACTCGGCCTTTTGACCCCAAGTCTCGCGTGGACGCTCCGTCACAGAAACGACCAAAACGCGCTGCCAAAGAAAAATGAAATGAAAATGAAGAAAATTTTAAAGTGAAAAGATTTTTAGGGATTTGTGGGAAAGTACGGGAAATGTTCTTCGAATGTACCTCGTTGTTGGTGAGACGCGGAGCCAGGGGATCGGTGACCTTGGCTGGTGTTGCATTGTCGCCATCATCTTCGTTGGAGTCATCCTCATTGTTTGGCGACTCCTTGTTGTTGCCCCATGGTGAAGTTGCGGTTGCACTCGTTGCCGCCGCATTGGGAGCGAACTCGGTGCTGTTGCTGTTGCTCTTGCTGCTGCGATCCATGTTGAGCTTGATTATCTCTATTTCTGCCCTGGTGGGCGTTGGCTTTGGCATGGGCGTGGCCGAATACGCCGATCGGGGCACTAGCGTCGCCAGCCGGACTGAAGGACTGCCCTGCGCCACGGGATTCGTTTGCGGCTGTGCCAGAGCCGAAACCCAGAGCCAAGGTGAGGCTCCTCTCTCTCTCTCACTCTCACTGCCTCTCTCTCCCCCTCACTCTCTCTCTCTCCCGCTATATGTGTCTCTCCACACCTGTTTCGTCTGATTCTCAGCCAACCTTTAGCGTAAGCAGTGCATCGAAAATTGCATTTCGCCTTTTTGTGTTTTTACATGCTGGTCAACGCATCGCCCATGGACGGTGGGAGTAGAGGCGGTGGCGGTGACCTTGAGACTGCAATTGCGATTGCCATTAACTGCAAGCGGTTAAAGGATTACATGTTACTTCCATGGATTCGCAACTAATGAGGCTCCACCCAATTGCTGTTCACAACACACACGCACACACACAAGCACTTATTTCAATGGCATTGCAGCATGTGTGTGTATATGTGATGTCCTCAAAAATTCATATCGAAAGGAATGAGCTAATATTAGGGTGCATCAGGCTGGTCAAAAATTTAAAATAAAATATATGTAAAACGAACAAATGAGAAATTCTTCCATATTGGTTTTTTTTAGTTTTTATAAAAGAAAAATAAAAAATTATGATTCTATTGACTTTAAAGAATTTATAAAAATTGTATTTATAGTTTTCTTCTTCATATAAAATGTATTTTTTCCGCTAACTAAAAAATACAAATCATATTTGAATAATTTTGACTGGCTGCATTTTTGGGTAATTATTTTAACTTTTACTAGCTGCCCCTGCGGACATTGAAATACATATTCTGTCGGACGCATCGCGTTCCCTGAGGTGTCCTTTGTGTGGTAATCTATGGCTCAGTGATTGGGCCGATTTACGTTCTGAGGCCATTGCCTGGCTTCGTTGGCCAAAAGGGTCGCATCGTTGACCAAATTGACGATGTTCAATGTCAATGTTGTAAATACAGATGGATTCTCATGTGTGTGTGTGTGTGAATATTGCTTGGCTTTATTTTAATCGTTATCAGTTACAGTTGCGATACGTGCACAGCAGCCGCCGGGGCTTGAAACTGTTCAAATATTGACATTTAATATGTGCAGCGATTGAAATTGCCTCAGGCAAATACCTGTTGGATTATTTGCAAAGGATAAGCCTGCAGTTTTGGCTGATTTGCTTTTATTCATTTTTTTTATACAAGTAATATCTGATATTATTTTCTTGTTACCAAGCATTGCCTTCGTTGCACAGTAAATGTAAGACGTATGCCTTTAAATTAAAAATTTTAATTACCATTTCATGATAATGATATTTTTGCAGCTGTCACACTTTCAACACATTTCTTAAGAAAAAAAAACAAATAAAAAATGCTTCGTGTGAAGCTGCTTCATTCGAAATTCTGATAAGACAAAACAGCACAGCGCAAATTGAAAATCATTAAAAGGCAATCAAAGATAGGGGAAAAGGAAACAAACGGTTCATGTGAATTGTAAATTAATTTCGTATGGTAATTCCAAACATAAAAGCAATTTTAAAAAAATAACTCATTGGAGTGGATAATTTTCGCATTGAAATCCATTTACAAATTATATACAAATGTTATACAAAAGACGAATTAAATAATCTGATAATCTTTACTAATATTTCATTAAGACTAAAAAATTCATCAAATTCAAACGAATCTCATATATAAAATATAGCGTATTTAATGTAGTTTTCAAATGTTGGTATGAATAAGAGTTAATAAACATAAATTTAATAGCTAATTTAAACACTTTAATTATAGAAAAATGGCACTCAACGAAATATCTAAGAAATAACAATTTAATGCACTGTGTGTGTTTTTTCTTAACAGTTTTAAATGTTAAATAAACGAATAAATCATCAACCACAAAATCTATTGAAATTATTATTTAAGTAAAATCATTTCAAACACTTACATTTGACAACAAAAATCTTTGCTATTTATTTTTTTTTTTACAAAATATGTTTATTATTTTACATTTATTTATTTTAAATAATTCACTGGCACTCCACTTGAACAAAGAGAATTTTACAATTTTGAGTGGCGCGCGCCGCTTCTTGTTGGCGACTGCTGCCAATGCGAGCAAGGCACTTCCTTTTATAGGTGGACATGCGACTCGTGTTCAGGACAACAGCCGAGCCGAACTGTCCTTCGTGTGTCGGTTAATTGCATGCGCGCTATGTGCTGGGAAGAACGGGTTTTGGGGCGGTTTCTTGGTCGACCGTTTCCTGAGCCGGACAGGTGGCAACTGTAACTTTAATTGCGACAAACTGTTGCTTGCGAAAGTTGATTGAAGGGCAGCAGCAGGGGAAGGGCAGGGGTGCGTATATAAACGCAAGTTGCCATTAAATGCTTGATTTTAGCAGAGTCTCCTTAAGCATGGAGTTGGCTTCTTTTGAAGTGTTAATGTTAAATGGCAATGCAACAAAATTTATTCGTTGTTAAGTCTTTTATTTGTTTGCAATTTGCTAATGATAATAAATTCACTTTCTAAAAACTTAATACTTACTTATGATTGATTTATGTTCATCCACTTTCGCTTATAAGCATTTTAGAGTGCTTTTTCCTCGTTTCAATTGAGAGGCAGACAAACATCTTCAGCAATATACAGTTTAATCAAAGCACTTCACATCTCATCCGAAGAAAAAAACAAAAAACACTTGTTTGTTTCTATTGAGTGGCTATTTTTAATTATTTTTGCACAGTTTTGATTTTGATGTTGATGCAAATTTTTATTTATCGCGCAATTATTCGTAGTCTAATTTATAGACGTTCAATAAAGAAATGCACTCGTTGTGCAGATGCAGTTGCTCTAAATTATTCAAGTCAAACAAATCAGTTTAATTACAATTGTCTTGTGACGACGGAAAAGGCAACTGATGACGGCAGCGACGACCCATCATCAGTTGAATACTGATTGTGCGCGCCTTGTGCTGCTCACGTTTTATATGGTTGAGGTAGGTGAGATTCGCAATTTCAGCGATCGCTCTCCCTCTTACGCTCTCAACAGCTAAGTGGACTGGCAAAGAATGGCATGCACCCTTAAGCTGTGACGTCACGCAAATGAGCGCCTCGGATGAAACCTTGCAATCAGTGCTCTATGATTAAGAACGACGTTGAGGACTTTGTTATTATTGTTGTTGCTGTTACTGTTTCTTGGTGTGGGCGCGTCTTTCAATGAGCATGTTGAAGTGGCTTAAAGTCTACACGCTTATTCTACAAATGCCAATCGGTGCCGCGTCATCGTGTCTCAGTACCTTTATGGGCTATTACACGCCCCGAAACTTATATAAATGAAATCGGATATTTGAATTTCCTAGCCAGCGCGCCCACGACCACAAACTGCTCACATACGTCATCGGCTTGAAGGTGGCTCATGCAAAGACGCTGCACCACCAACAAAAACAAAAACATCCGCAACAACAATAACAGTGTCTGCTTAAATTGTTGTAATTGGATGCAAACGCAATTTGCATGCCACTCGCTAATTGCCTCGTAAGCAAATAAGTCGATTCATATTCAAACTTTAACTTTCAATTGAAGATAATGCAGATAAAGCAATATAAAAGGTTAGGTTATTTTCTTTCTGCTTTGTATAATTAATTTATAAGCCTCCTTATGTCTAAAACCGTTATTCGCTTTGGCGCCGCTGCAATTCAGTGACACTCAAACTTTAACTTTACAGTGCCATTTGAGTATAACATACTGACAGCTGACTATTAGTACATAAGCGAACTCTTATTCAACGAAGAAGCAATATATTTTCAATACTAGCTATTTTTTGTTGTTGCTAGATGCTGGTTTATTTATATAATCACCGTTTTTCCAGAATTATTAGTTAACTTACAAAAAAATAAGTTTTTAAATTATTTGTAAAAGTGCGCGCCCTATTCCTCTGCAGTATTCATAAAACTGTTTACTGACAGTGCTAGTAAGAGTATTATTGCCAAACGAAATATTGATCGATATATCGCTGTGCAGCGTTGCCAGACTTTGAAACTTATGTACTTGTATTTTGTAAACAAATTAAGTCGAAATAGTTTTCTTAGTTTAGTTTGAATTTGATTAATTGCAAAAATGCGCATTACGCGACATTTTTCGCAACTGTGGGAGAATCGCAGCCCCACCGCTGCCTATCTGAGCACTTATTATTTCTTCGCGGGACTGCGCCTGGTGCTAGTATTTGTGCCCCAATTGGGCTACGTGCATCCCGATGAGTTTTTCCAGAGCGTCGAGGTGATGACGGGTGAGTAGCAATGCTTGGCGTGACTCACAATTAATTACTCGTGTCTCTACTAGGTGATCATTTTCGCTTGGAGCACACACGCACCTGGGAGTTCAACAATACGATGCCGGTGCGGAGCATAACGTTGCCTTGGGCTTTGCTCCGCGTGCCGTGGAGCTTCTATGAATTTGTGGCAATGTATGTGCGTGAATTCTGGCATCTAGAGCTGATCAATAGCTATTCCTATCTGGTATTCCCACGCCTTATCTACACGCTGATCTCGTACAGCAACGACTATTGCCTGTATCGCATTTGCCGCTTGTATGGATTGCGTTATGAGATTCGTCTGCTGGCGCTGGGCAGCTGTTGGGTGGTGCTTGTCTTTGGCACACGCACCTTCTCAAACACCCTCGAGCTAGCCATGTGCGCCTGGCTACTCTGTCTGGTGGCCGAATGCATGCTGATGACAAATACGGTTATCTTCAAAAAGGAGTTTCTGGAGGAGAAGTACGATAAGGCGGAATCGATAAGTGAACGCGTCAAGATCTGGAAGTTGAAGAATGCGCTGCCGGCGCATAACTTGCAGCATATGTTCGCCATGTCCAGTATTTGTGTCGCAGGCATCTTCAATCGGCCCACTTTCCTAGTCTTTGGAGCACCAATGGTCTTCTATTGGCTGCTGCGTGGCATGGGGACGAGGAGCGTTACCTTTCGGGACTTCAATCTGCGCATTGCACTCTTCTGCTTGTGTGCCCTGCCAGCTTTGCTGCTGTTCATATTCTGTGATTCTCTATACTATCAGCACTTGACGGTTGGTGAGCTGCACATGCTCCAATTGGGCATCGATAATTTCGTCTTTACGCCGTGGAACTTTATTAAATACAATCTGGACTCGGCGCAGACAGCGTCGCACGGCGTGCATCCGTGCTATGTGCATCTGCTGATCAATGTGCCGCTGCTATTCAACGTTCTGGGTCTGGCCTCGTTGGGTGCATTTGCTCAACTCCTGCTGCGCTTCTTTTGCGCCGAGTATCAACTGCTGCCCAAGTTCCAGAGCATTGTCTCACTGATGTCGGGCGCAATCTTTGTGCCATTGTTCTTCCTATCACTGATCAATCATCAGGAGCCGCGTTTTTTGCTGCCACTCACATTTCCACTGCTGCTGCTGCATGCTCCGAAGTTGATAACAGGATTTACACCCTTCTATCCGTTTCAGACGCAACATCCCCTGCTAATTTGGTTCTACAAGCGAGTGCTGTGCAACAGAGTGTCGGCGCCGCATCTGCTCCGCATTTGGTATGTTTGCAACGTGCTGTTGACGCTCTTCTTCGGCTTCATCCATCAGGCGGGCATGTTTCCTCTGGCACAGCGCATGTCGCATGTGGTGGCCACTAAGCCGACGGCTACCCATGTCCATCTACTTACTTCGCACACGTACAGCCTGCCGCTGCATCTGGTAAATGTGCCCAGCTCGAGTCTGCAGCATTTTAATCCGCGGACACATCAACGCTATCGACGCCAGCGGGACTTTTATCTGTATGAATATGGTGGACTCGCATTGGACAATCTAATGTACAAGGTGAAGCTCATCTCGGCCAATTGTGAACTCAAGCGGAATGGTGTGAATCGATTGCGTTACAAGATCTATTTGGCCATCCCAGCTGCACTGAGCGGTGAACTACATGAGGCACTGCAGCGCTCCAATGCCAGCAGCTACCTGAACTTTGAGCTCGTCTCCGTCTTTTATCCACATCTGTCAACTGAGGCGTTTCCACGTCTGCAGGGGCGGCATCCCTGCGATGTCGATGCACCGCATTGGACGCACGATGATCTGCGCGGCACTTGCGCTGTGGAGCAGCCGCCGACGCTGAGTTTTGCTTACCTGAGCCGCCAGTTCAGCTCGTTTGTGCATCAGTTCGGACTGGCGCTCTACGAGATCGATGTGCGCCGGAAACAGTCGAAGACAACGCCTACTCACACACTAGATCTGGACACGGCACCAGCAACGCCGCTGTCCGAATCATCGGCGTAATAGTTTGCCTTTTTCTTTCGGCTTCAGATTCCTGTCCAAGTGTGTCTTATACCAAAGATTAAGCTAAGCATTAGATGAGTTCTCAGTTCTAGTCACACAATCACCTCACGTAATTGTAACAATTATTAATCACAAAAAATGTAAACTGCAACATTCCTGCTTAAAATGAGTAGCAAAATATAAACACATGTTTAATGCTCAAAATTCAATTATTAACTAACTTAATTAGCGAAATCCGTGTATTTTGAACGTAAATTAAGCAAACTAATTTATGTATATTTAACATATTAATTTTAAAGCATATAATATAATGTATTTTAAATTATCTCGCAAATCCATTGTTTTTCTTAATGCATTTGAATTGATACAAAATAGAAGATTTAATTTTTAGATTATTTTATTTTAAATAGAGCGGATTTATATATGGGCAGCTTAGAAACCGATTCGTGTCCGTCAAAAGTGAGCATTAAGCTTATAAATATAAAAAGCGATGTAAAAGTTTTGCCCAAGAACTTGAATATGTCCAAATCTCTTTTAGTGTTTTTGAATAAGCTGTTTATCAACTCTTTACTTTGATGCTGTCAAACAAGCGCTGATATAATTGAATTATACATTTTGGCCAACATGAAATGGAAAATACAATTTAATCCATTTGACACGCCGCGACAAACATTTGGCTCTTGGCTGAGATTGGTTCTTTGGCTACGAGGTGCGGCATCCGCGTTCATTGAACGTTACCAAGCAAAATAATTGGGGACACAAACAATTTCTCATTGCGGAAGCATTGTGTTCTAATTCAGCTACAAAATATATTTTTTTCTTATTTACCATTTCTTTGTTTTGGCCACAGACCTAAGCCGTAAACTCGTTTGCGGGCGTTGTAGGCTGTGACGGCAGACTGGCTATAAAACCGTTTGGATAATTGGTCAAAAGCATCAGTCTCTGACAACTCAAACCAAAATCAACAACATGAAAGTAAGTCCAAGGATCACTAATGCTGTTTTGGTCTACAAGTTCTAATCCTTGTCCTTACTTGCAGTTCTTCATCTGCTTCGTCGCTATGTGCCTTGCCGTGGCTCAGGCTGGCTTTGTGGCTTCACCTCTTACCTATGCTGCTGCCCCCGGATTTGCTGCCACCACCTATGCTGCTGCTCCCGGATTTGCTGCCACCTATGCCGCAGCACCCGCCTATGCCGCAGCACCCGCCTATGCCGCAGCACCTGCCTATGCCGCTGCCACCTATGCCGCTGCACCCACCTATGCAGCTGCCACCTATGCCGCTGCTCCAGTGACCACCTACTCGGCTCATGCTGTGCCTGCTGCTTACTCCACTTATGCAGCTGCTGCTCCCGCCGTGTACAGTGCACCTGTGACAACCTATGCTGCCGCTCCAGCCTATACATCCCCAATTGCCACCTATGCTGCACCAGCTGTCATCAGCCCCTTCTTGAAGAAGAAGTAAACTGTTTGACAAACAAAAATATTCTCCTCTTTCCGACATCATTGCGAACCAATAAATACTGCATTAACCGTGAGAACTAAACAAATTATTGTCTTGAAATTATTGGCTAGGGGATTTTTTATGGATGAAAAACTATCAGAGCTGATATATCTATTAGAAAAGGACCTGAATCCGAGCTGGTAAACATTTAAGTTTACGGCACATTATTCTACTCAGACTTGAAAGGGGATTCAAAGATCGGGATACAAATTTTTGGCATGGTTTTCGGCAGTTTGATTTCTTATAACCAAATTATGATTCTGCATAGTTTGGACCACTCTTTATAAATAATATTTAAAAGCATATTTTTCATGCCCAAAAAGCCTTGGTTTTATCACAGTTATAGTTTGTCACAAGTTTGAAACTTCTTGGCCAACTGCCAACAGATTATTCCACTCCCAACGACAATGCTCTCATTTGCGTTTTATTGAGCTCTCCAATTTTTAAATTAAAAAAGTCCAATATTATATTTATTGTATTTATGTTGCTCTATTATTTATTATTTGATTGCTTGCAACCGTAAATGCTTAATAGATATTGAATCGTTGATGCTACAAACTTGTAACTAGACTACAAATTAACTTAGAAGCTGTTAAATATTTATTATAAGCCAAATACAAAACAAATAACACTAAGGGTTAGCTAAATGGGGGAGACATTTGGTTGTTAATGGATATTATGGCTCAAGTACATGGGATTCCGCGTTGGTGAGTCAACATCCTCGAAGACAAAGTCCTCCTCAGCGTTCCAACGCACACTTCGCTCTCGATTTAGACTGCATTTTTTTTTTCAGATTATCGTGCCATTTTTTGTGGGTTGTCGGATGGCGGTACGAGAAAAAAAGGTAAGGTTCAGAATATATAGACTTTGTCGCTGTGAACACATAAGAATTTGTGTGTGTTTCGATTGGTACTCGTTGTCAAGTATTCGATTACAAAAACAAACAATAATAATCAATATCAAATGGAACAAAAAACAAAAGCGCATTCGATAAATGTTCAATAACGTTGATAGAACCTGTTCATCCCAGCCGCTGGCGGTGGCGGAGGAGGCGGTGCTCCGCGTGGCGGAATGCGACGCGCGCTAAAACAAAATTAATTAGAATTGGAATTGGATTGAAAAATGTTTCCATTAATGTTGTTGAAATCTTACGCCGCTACAGCGTCAGCGTCCGGATGTGCTCCAGTACCGTACATATCGCTCTCATCCAAATCGAACTCATCGGTACCAGTGCGTTGGCTGTGAAAAATATATAGGGTATCCAAATAAAAAAACATTTGGAATGGAAAAATCAATCTTTAGGCTTTAAGATGACAGCGCTTGAAATGGCTTAGGTGATATGAAGAAAGAACTGGAATTGATTTTAATTATAGCTTGTTCGATTAGTGAGTTTTTGGCGGGTCCTTCAAAATCAGATAAGGGGCACTTTTGGGGCACATTGGTTTCCTAATGCAAATTGATGCGGGAAGGGAAGCAAGGAGCTGTCATCTGTAAAAGAGTTTCTACGGGCTGGGTGCCAACTCACAGACGCTGACTCCGCTTGTTGATAATGTCCTGCACGGCTCGGGCAGTCAATGTGACTTTGTTCCGCAAACGCATCGGCGTTCGGGGCATGGGCACCGCAGCGGGTATATCCGGATTGACACTAAGAACGGGCGTGACCGGACGACGATTCAGCTCACTGCCAGATCTATCCACATTGCTACCACGTCTTCAATGGAGAAATGGAGTCACTCAAAAACGAAACAAGGGGGCGTGTCACACTTACAGCTTTGGTTTAATGCGCATTTGGGTGCGATTATCCGACTGCAGTCGGCGATTATCCGGCTGACGTTGCTGCTCGGGACTGGCGCTATTCTTGGAGCGCCACCCATTATCCTGCTGTGTATCCTCAAAGTCAAACTCCTCAGTGCCCTGACGGCGACTGGGTAGCAAACAACAATAACAGAGGGAAATCAGGAGGGGCGTAATCTGTGAGGGGCGGGTGGGCTGAGTCAGCTTAGGGTCAACTTACAGCGGTGGCTTGATCTTATTGCGGGACTGCCAAATGTTGATAATCTTTCTAGACTGACTGCTGTCGCGGTCATTGGAGTTGGCACGACTGGGCGCACTGGACGAGCCCCAGTTGTCATCGTCGCGTTGCCTGCTCAGCATTTTTCCAAATGTGATGAGTGAAAAAGCTGGTGAAGATGTGTGGCTTGCAAGCAAATGTTTCATCAATCTACTCACAGCTGCGGGCGACTTCGCACCGGCGTATTGATGGTCACCATTTCGCGTCCGCGGCTCAGCTCACGCTCTCGACTCCGCGGCTCACGCTCCCGATCCCGATCTCGATCTCGATCACGCATCCGCTCACGCTCCAGCTCCCGCTGCTCTGACTCCTGACGTCTCAGTTGGTGCTGCGACTGTGATTGCTGCTGCTGCTGCTGCTGAGTTTCCCTTGAGGGCGTCGAGTCGTCATCGGCAATGTCCAGTGTCTCCTCGGTGGCAGTGCGTCGTCTGTGGACAAGTTTCATATTATTTACCACACCTTCCGTGCTACCCTAACAAAGTGAATACTTTAAAGCTATCTAAAATGATTTTTTTAAGTCAACTCATTAATCCAAAATTATTTCTTGGAAAAGCTGATTGCTAAATTTTAAATTGTCTCCAAATATTTTTTTATGGTTAAATATCGATTAAAAATTCTGCTAAAAAATTTAATTTTAGTATTAATCTAGACGCAAAAATAATCAGGCTTAATATGAATATTTAGCTATTTTTTTTTAGCCAATTTATGGCTGTAAAAAACTTTAAAAATATTGAAAAATATTTTTAAATACTTCTGTTGAACCCATTTAAGCCATTTTTGACTCATGGAGCAAACGCTTCATTCTTTACCGCCTTAACTTTTCCTACTCCTTCGCTAAATAAAAGATTTAAGGCATCCTCAGCTGAACTCTTTCTTCTATTTATGACTTTTTTCTTTCAGTGTACACTCAACTCTGCTGTCTACTCACAGTGGTGGTCTGGTTGCTCTTGCTCTCGCTGTGCTGCTGGTGCTGCGCTCCCGCTGCTGTTCCCGCTTCGCCGAGCTGGTCGTGCGCTGCTTCTGGCGTCCACGACTATCTCCTCGTCGGCCCCGATCGTCATCTCGGTCACTTCGGTCACTTCGATCGCTGCGTCGATGCTTGTTCTTGTTGCGTGCTTGGGCCCGCTGCATGGCATTGAGCCGCGTCTGTATGGTGATCAGATTGAGGCCCACTGGCGTCCCGATTGCCCAGAGCAGTAGCGTCAGAAAGATGAAGAACCACAGACCATTGATGAAGTCAACCAGATTGCGGCACAGAAATATGCGGCTGGCATCGAAAGTATCGTAGAATGGACGACACTTAGTGGTGGTATCACCCAGCTGGGATTCCATGGTGGCGCGACTGCTCGTCAAATAGGTCTTCAGACTGTCAGGGTAAACATTATAATTAATGTGTTTATATATTTTCTATCTGCGTAAACATAAATATTCAGACTGGTTTCTCATTCAATTTGAACTCGAAAGTCAATTTTGAAAAGTCATCGTTGAACAATGCAATTTAAATTGTCTGTTGTACTTCGAGTTGTACTTCAATTTGGAGTTGTCCTTCAGAAAAAGACCGAAATACAATCATGACACTTGGCAAACTTAATCAAACGATTACGACTTTCAATTATCTGATAAAACAAGGACAACCATGTGCAATGCCCCTGGTGGAGTTGAGGATGTTTGCTCGATGTGTCGTTTGTTTATGTTTGCCAGCTGCTGTTGCTTGTCTGAAAAGAGCAACATGGCAAAAGAACAACAATAAAACACACACACACAAACACACACACACACACACACTGATATAACGACAAGAAGGATTCTGGTCAGCCACAGGCGAGACAAAACGAGTGTTGATGCAAGGATGCGATTGCCCCGTAGAAAATCACTCAGCTTTCAGTGCAATTAAACCCGGTAATTTGTTGCCTGTCTCCCCTTATACACACACACATGTGTGTGAGTGACTGTATGTGCGTGTTGCATGCAGCATGTTGCGTGTAATTGGATTAGTATGCGCATTCACTCCACTCACCGCTCTGTGTAGACACGCGTCAGATTGTGACAGATCTCGCCAGCCTTATTCTCCAGATAGCCCTGAATGCTCTTCAAATGATTGAGCGTCTGATTGACCTGCTTTGCCCAGGGATCTCGCTGCAGCTCCAACGCTGTCAGATGGTAAAGTATCTCATTCTGTAAATTCTCCAGCGGCTGCAAAATGGCCGCCTGCAATCGTTTCGATCGACTGCCCAACGTTGTCATGCGAGACGAAGTGGCCACATCCTGAATCTAAATGGGATTAGCGATGGGCAACAGAGTGAAGAAATGTGTATAAGATTTACAAGCAGTGCAATTTCTGCTTCTGTTATAATTGGATTAATTTTGGTTATCTGCAATTTAAGTGAATTTATTGGTTGTATGCGCAAAATGTTGCCGATTTGTTGTTGCATTCAACTAATGAGGTGTGTGTTGCTTGCCGCTAACCTGGAGTGCAACGCGTTGCATTTGATCGATGAATGTGGCCAAATCCTTTTCGGGTGTGGGTGCGCCGACGCTATTACGGTATGTGGTCAAATTGAATGCGGATGTTTGCAGCATATTCTCCAAAATGTGCTGAATCGACTGGGTCAGCGAGAGCAGGGTGCGTTCCGATACGGAAATTGCATCGATGGCCGTTGAGACTTTTGGGAATTGTTTTAAATCGGCTATTTTTGTGGTATTAACGAACGCATCCAATTGAAAGACATTGTACGATGCTTGATTTTGTTCGCAGCCCCTAAATTGCGTATACGCCATGTGTAAGTGTGTGTGTTAAATTTGTTAACGTTGTGCACAGTATTATAAAGTGGCGAAGAAATTTCAAAAGATTTTCGGTTTAATGCATGCAAACTTTGTCAGCTTGCAATATTCGTTCAGTTCGGGTGCTACTTTTGGGCAAAAATCAGACACACACACAGACAGCCAGACAGACGGGCGGAGTGTATTTGTGGTGTGCGGGGTGGGGGGTGCATACAGTGGTATGCGGTCGGTCATGCATATTCTGCATCGGTGGCATGCATGCGCATTTGGATCCGTGCAGATAATTGGAATTGGGCTTAAAATTTGTGGCTACATGGGTTTGTGGGTGTTACACGATGTGTATGTAGTAGCATGTGCAGTGGTATTTCTGCGTAAAATTAAGTGGCATCCGGCAGCTCGCAAAATTTCACTGGGCTTTCAAAACTTTGCGGCTTACGTACGGGTCTTACCAAACGTTTCTAAATTTCAGGGTGTAGTCCGGTTGACTGTGCACTGCGGTTGGAATATTAAGTGTTCTGGATAGTGACGAGCATTTGATTGCTGGCCAGCTCTACTACTTTGCGGCCAAGGAGTTCAAACCAAGTGCAAACTTGGGTTATTGCACTCGTATGGAGGGATTTAGGCCCAAGCAACTTTTGGGTAATCAAGTAAAAGGGCTAGAATCAATAGACACGATTCGGGGTGGCAGGCATTTGGTGTTGTTGCAAGTTGGCTAAGAGCTCTGTTGAACTATTAACTAACTTTGCTTGGATTAGCTTCCTGTAACTTTAAGCTGACATTTCTATATCATAGAAATATGCAAAATAAATTATAGGTTATTAAAAATAATAAAAAATAAATAAAATGATTTTTTATAATAAAAGTAATATTAAAATTATTAAATGCACATAAAAAATGCGATTTTTAAATTTTAAATTCCTTTGCAATTTGTGTAGAATTTATTCCAAGCCATTTAAATTTTAGGGAATAGTTTGTGCAAATTGCAGGAAATCCTTTTAGAACTCAAAATTAATCAAAAACATTCAACAGCAATTTTGCCACCTCTGCAAAAACCAAAATTGCCCGAGTTAAAGCTTTATTGACTATATTGAGTCAAAAAAGCGTACAAAAATTGACAGCTGATTAAAGCTGGCCAAAAAGAGAAAAAAATACAGTTAGATTGAGCGCTGGTTCGATGGGTTTGAGGGCTATCAAAATTACAGGCACGTACAGTATCAAAGTAATTGGATAACAAAATTCGTTACTTGTTGGACTTTAGTAGGTTATACTTCTAGGTGCTAATTGGGTTATATCTGTCTCTCTCTCTCTCTCTCTTTCTCTCTCTCTCTCTCGGTGGGATGTCTAGGTTAACGCATACATATTAGTGGGCAACAGGTATAGAAGTTTCTCATGTGTTTAGCTCACCTGAGCGCTGTGCCCAGACTGACATTGACCACAGAACGATTGACGCCAGCGGGACGCATTAGTTCGCCAATGATGCCCGTCTGTGGCTCCTTGGCATAGACATAGCCCGGCTTATCGAATAGCTTACCCAGCATCTCATAATTGTTGCCGTTGAGGGAGCGACAGAGGAAGACTTCAGTGTTGCCGCCAACGGCCAGGGATGCAACGCCATAGAAGGTCAAACAGATGCTGCCCACGCAAATGATCATCACTGCAATGAGAAAGACGACGCCGGATTTCACATTTGACTCGCAGAGGAAACAGCAGTAGGACATCAACATGAAGAGCAGGACCCAAACGATCAGCATGGCTGCTATCCAACCGGTGCTCCAATATGTGTTCGCCCACTCCTTGAGCTCGTTGTAAGCCGGCTCCAGGGCTGGCCACATACGCTGCAGTCGCTCAAGCAACGCGTTTATTGCCGATGTGAGCATCTGGGCATTTGCCGTTGTCCGGTGCCTGATGCTGGCCAACTGTTCCAGCGTATCTGTGCGGACAGGTTTGGCAATTCAATTAGTGTATTCAATTGTGTTTGCCCAAATGACAGTAATTAATATTGTGTTAAATCTGCACAAGTCATGCCACACCCCCCTTCCCCACAATAAGTCGCCCCTAATCCCAACCGTGTTCCCATGAGCCAAACATGTTTCCCACTACAACTCTCAGGTGACATGTGTTATTGATTGAATTGTACATTTAAAGTGAGACAATAATTGAGTTTTGGCCCTTATGCATTTTGTTCTATTAAATCGATTTATCTATGCGAAAATGGAAATCTAATTTACTAAGAAGTTTTAACTTAAACAAAGACAAAATTGTCAAAACAGTTTAGCCACTGCTTAAAGCTTTTAATTTTTATACATTTTTGTTAAACTGAAAAACAAATTACATTTTATAATATTATATGTAGAACAATCAGCTGAAAGTTGAGTTATAGACATATATCAAGTTATCTGTATATTAAACCAGATGTTAAACTGGTATCATTAAAATAAAACTTGTTTAAAGTAATTTTTTTTTTAAACAATAAAAAAAAGTCAATTAACACATTGATCATCAGACACTTTTGCCCTTTATATTTTGGAGGTTTTGGAGGGTATTATAGGGTCGTAATGTTTTTACTGCATTAAAGCAAACCCCTTAGAGTATATATATATATATATACATTATCGATTAGCACCACTAACAAGAGAGTTGATGTGACAATTTTCATTCTAATAAAACTTAAAAAAATTCATATATATTTTTAGATTTAAACGTTGTCAGAATCCGGTATTCAAGGGTATTTTATCTTCGGCATGTCTAATATGGCCGTGTTTAAATACAAGTTTACTGGTCATAAAATGTGACATAATACTCGTTGCTAAACAATCGACGTTATTAAACAACAAAATTAGCTAAATATATAAATAATGTCTCAAAATGTCATCAAGCAGAAAGCCTGAGAAATTTGTATAAAAGCCAGTGCCAATCTGGAGTGGAGCATCAGTAAATTTTCGAGCTACATTCGATCACCTCACACTAATCAAAATGTTTAAAATTGTAAGTATTTTGGTGCTAACTAAATTGGTGGCAACTAATAATGAATCCTTTCCAGCTTATGATCTGCGCGCTTGTCGGCCTGGTCGCCGCCTTCCCAAATGGACCTTCAGGCGATGATGTCCATGCTGAACAACTCAGCCGCAGTGATGAAGTTCGCGTCGATGGCTTTGACACAGAAGTAAAGATCAGCAATGGAATTGAGCAATCTGCTAGTGGCGATGTGCACGGCAACATCCACGGCAGTTACGGCTGGACCTCACCCGAGGGTCAGCACGTCTATGTCAAATATGTCGCTGATGAGCATGGTTATCAGCCACAGAGTGACCTTCTGCCCACATCTCCACCCATTCCAGATGCAATTCTGCGCTCTATTGAGTGGAATATTGCCCATGCCCCCAAAGAACAGAATGAACATCATTAAGTGTCTCTTGATAAAACCTGGATTTGAATCATGAACAATAGTTTTTAAGTTTGCAACGCATGGCTACTGGCAAATAAAAGAATCCTTTTTGTCTTAGCAATTATTATGTTTATAAATTGGACATCTTTGGGTGGGTTTATGGACTAACTGGGTGGTCTGGTTTCTATTGATCAGAAAAATTGATATTTCAGCAGTTTGCAGTCAGTCGTTAAACAGAATAAATATAAGTAAAATTTGCTTAAAACTTACGAAAATATATTCAAATTATTTGACTATGGTCCACAGGGTATGTAATTATTGACATGAATAAAATTAAATTTTTTTTTATTGATTTTATTTAATATTTTAGACTTAGATATTTGTTTTATTCATTTTCCCTTCTTGACTATTCTTTAACGATGGCTACACACAAAATATAATTTTTGCCCAATTGTAACCACTTAAAATGTGCAATTTATTATTTTGAAAATTGCCATATTTTTCTTGGGTTATTTTCACTTGCAGTGCAATTTATTATATTATTCTGTGAACATTTATTGAGGGAGTGAAAACTTACAGTTGCGTTCATATGCCGTGTCGTGTTTAACTTGTTGCGGGAAATTGCTAAAAATGGAACGTGAGACGCCAACTTCCGATGTTAGATTTTTGACAGTGGCACCAAATTCAATTTCGCCCAAGTAGCGCATGCGAAAGATGCTCTGGTCCTCTTGCAGCTGACAGGGATCAGGGATGAGGGACAGACACACATACAAAATTATAGCAAAACAAAATCGACTAAGCCATAATTGACCAACTCACCGTTTTGAGGGCGTCGACCACGCCATTCTCCTCGAAGCTGCGTATACGCAATGTGTCGCATAGCGGGCGATCCCTGTACGTGCATTGGCGCTGCAGCACGGACAACTGTATCTGCAGCTCCTCCATGCGGGCGGCGGCCTCTTGCGATAACTTCAAGGCACGGCCAACGGTCTCCTGGAGCATGAGGACACGATAGATGAGCTCCGCGTTCGCTGTAACAAAATCCAATGAAAATATTATTGTAGCACATATATTTATTTGTGGTGCGGTGCCACAGTGTGGATACAACAATCGGGATGCGAGTCCCTCCTCTAAATTACACATTGTGTGCGATTGTAATGCAGTTGTCCTCTTGGCATTTGCTTTGTGCTTGTGTCAACTTGTCACCGGATGTGGATGCCGACTCCCAGCCTGACAAGGCTCAGACTGAGAGTCAAGCTTCACATTTCGGAACATCTTCTCCACTTTTTTATTTGCCCGTTTGCATTCCCATAATGAAATTGGTCACAAGCAATCGTTGCTTCCGCATTGCATTTCAACATACATTTTGTTGTCATATGATACCATATTTTAACCCTGCTTAACTTAAAACTGGCACAAATTTATTGAGAAATAGTTTTAAATTTATGCAGTAGAAATTTGTATTTAAAGTGCAGTTGGAAACTTTAATTGAAAATTAAAAAACTTAAAAGATATTAAAAAATCAACTAAAGAACTAAATCTGAAATTCTTGTCTCCTAATTTAATAAATGTTGGCTCCACACCATTATTTTAATTTATAAAAATCATATCCGATGTTGCAGCTTTAAGTAAATTTACGTCATTTAATATTAACTTGCTTAATTTACGACTTAAAAATTTGGCTGCATTTGAATTAAATTCAGGTGATAAAATAAATCACCTTTTGAGAGCGAAGAAATACCTAGTTAGGTTTGTCCTTCGTATAAAAGAAAAGGCGAATGGAATGGGAAATTGGGTCAAGTCTGAGTTGTAAGGCATTGAGGCAGACAGACAATCACAGTGGAGCACTTAACCAAAAGACTCACCCAGGCTAAGTGTTGTCAATGAATCATATGCGAGCTCGAGGCCAGTGTGTGCAGATATTTCCGCTTGAATTGGCTCGCCAAGGAGAATATCCACGTCTGTTGGGAATAGAAAGGAAATATACTGTAAATTAAGTTCACATGCGAGGAGACCCATCAATGGATAGGCAGGGAAGTGGCAAGGGCGGAGAGCTGAGTAAGTCACTGCAATAACTCACAATGCAATGCATAAAGTTTTAGCATAATACTACATGAATCGAAAACTATAAAATGTGCGCCATAAAGTTGGCAGTTGAAAAAGTTTTTTTTTTTTTTTTTTTTTATTTTTCGTTTGCCCACCCACTGACCTTCCAAGTCTTTGACGACCCTTTCAACGGAAACATGAAAGCCATTATCCAGTTTGTGTTTGATTTGTAGATGCGTGTCCTTAAGAAAGACCTCCACATCGTGCACGGCTGACTTGACCATCTCCGGCGTCATCTCAATGCCCGCCGAGAGGCGACTGTTTGCATAAAATATGCTAAAGTCGCTCAGCCTGCAAAGTGCCAACAAATTGATGTTGAAAACTTGTAAAATAAAACTTGCAACTTGCCAGCTTCTTCTGGTTTGAACTCACGTGAGCAATATAAAGACAATCCAGAGTGTGACCAGACCGGCACTCTTGCGACATCGCAAATTCTCCTCCAGCGTATCGTCCCGTATGTGCACAGATGCATTGCGTATAAGATCCACCTCATCCTGGGTGTTGCGACGACCACAGCACCACGCACATGTGGCAATCAATGGCACCAGCGCCAATATGGCCAATATGCTCATCAGCGCAATGAAACCCGATTCGATTTTAATGGCCTACACAATAGTACAATATTAAAGATATATATATTATATTTTTTTAATGAATTGAGAAAATTTATCCTTTACTTACATTGGCGGCAAAGTCGATAAGGCTGACATTATTGTGTAATACATCGCGTATGGAATCTGACAAAATGTTTGTAATTTAAATATTCTACTTTTACTTTTACTATAATTTAATATAATACAAATTATTTATATAAGTAAAGTTAATATAATAATAATAAAATAAATATTTACTGTTGTAAATATTTTAAATCAATAAAAGTAAAGTTGAAAAAGGCTTGCAAAATTCATAGAAAATTTATATTTAATAGAAATTTTAAGATGAGATAAATTTGGCTATAATTTTGAAAAACTGCAACTGAAACCGTCGAATTTACATCAAATACATTTCTCAAATTTAGTAAATTATTATTGAAAATCTCAGTCCGTTGATTGATCAACTTGTTGGGGATCCTCTCGCTCATTGATATGCTGAATGATGACCACGTTGAGTAGATTCGCTTCGGCCAGCGGACGTGGATCGCTCTCAATGAGATTGTTTCGTGGAAATGCTGTCATGAGCAGAAAGTTTTCACTGGCAAACTGTGGCCTTGCCAATCGCACAAATCTATAGAGATCACCCACATTGTGGGTGGTATTAAATTGAGCGGAAAGGCGGCTGCCATCTGCCAGACGAAACTGTATTGTTGTCATTGCAGTTCCTCTGTTAAGCTGGAGTGAATCTAGTGCACTCTGCTCCTGTCGCTGCTGCTGCTCCGCCGGTGACAACGCATCGTCGCCTGTTACCAGGCTGGACGGAGAACTGTCCAAGGAACGACCAAAGCCCATGAATTGCTTGCGCGATATTTCGCGATAAGAGGTGTTCGTCCGATCCCGCACAGTCAGCTCCATCCGCTGACCAAGCTCAAGCATCTCATTTGGAAAATCACCGCGCATAATTCGACGCAAAAGGCGGTCATTCTCTGGTACCTCATAGAGTCGTAATGGTCCCTCGCCCAGTGTGAATCCTTCGCTCCACAAATGCAAAATCACCACACTCTGCTCACTCTCTTTCTCATCTTGGCCCGAGGAGTCAGAGTCAGAGGCAGAGCCGCGTGGCTCCAGCGGAATAATTGGATGAGCGCTGCCCAAACTTACTCCATGTCCCCAAGCCCTCATGCTTCTGTCACTATCTGCTGTGGTCAGCGCAGGTGTGGAGTCATCAATGTGCACCCGCTTCAACTGTGGATGTTGTTGGGCCACGGAACTTTCAGAGACATCGCCGAGATAAGCCTCCCGGCTAGTCGCCCTGTCGAGCGCCTGGCGACTTAAAAGGCTCTGCAGCGAATTAAGGTCGGGCGCATTGTTTCCCCGTTCCTTGGCCCTGTCCGCCTCATATTCGAGGCTGGCCTGTTCCAGTGCCCAATTGTTGGTGGAGAGATAATGGCGTGCCACCGTCTCCTGTTCGCCATATTTTTCCATAAAGCTGGCCAGCTTTTGCTCATCCGACATTTGGCATTGGCTTCTTGTCGATCCTCCCACAACTTATTGATCAAATTTGTGAAAATATTTTACTTAACTTATTCAAATAGTTTTCTAAATCAGCTGAAGTCGTAGCCAACTTTGTTTCAATTTACAATGCCTAAAATTGTCGTTTTTTTTTTTACTTGCATATTTGGTAAGAAGGCGACAATAAGGTTAATTCGTGTAGTACACGGGGCTTAATGCATGGATAAAGTAATTGCCACAAAATTTACGAAAACTGAATTTAGTTTCATAATTTAATCCAATGGCGAGCAGCTTGCAGCATTCACAATGCGTTCAACCAGCGAAATCATTCACAATTTCGGAGAATATTGTGGGGATTTAAGCCTACTATCTGAAATTTGGCTTTTAAAGTACACTTAAAAAAATAATAGAAAACGTAAGTATTACTGAAAATATTTCGACAATGGTAAACGCTTTTCATATTTTTAATTAAAAAAAAAAAAAAATTATGATGTCTCTTTTAGGCTTGGCACTTCTTCGAATAATATAATAAGAAAATTATATGATATTTGATGATATTTGCTTAATCTCTCAAAATTAGAATAGATTTTGTTTTTTTTTTTTTTTGGTATTTTTCTTAATGTGTCTTTAACTTTTAGAGTTTAGTCTATAATTAAGAAGTTTCAATGCTTAAGTGTAATACCTTAATTGTCTTTCAGGCAAACCTGCACAAATTTCAAAGGACTCTTCAAAGCTGTTAACCTTTTTGTAAATGATATGAAAATGTGGACCAAGCCACAATTGCACATTTAATGCCACGGCTGTTTGGCAGCGAGACAAAACTAGACACCAAGCCACACACACACACACTCACACACACACAAAGTCACTTAAAAACACAAACACACGTACACATACACACATAAACATTTATATACATATATATGTATGTATTTATGGATAATCCTTGCGCTTCTCCTGGCAACTCATGCAACTTACCAAGCGGCAATTCTTCGGGCGTGATAAGCGATAAAAATTCACTAACGTAGGTGAATATAAATGGTCCTGGCGCAATGTCCATGCCTGGTATGCTGTATGTAAAAAATGTGGATGGTGTTGTTGTTGTTGCATCTGTTGTTGCTGGTGAAATGGTCGTTGCTGTGGCACTAGACATTGCTGCGGCACTAGACATTGCCGTTGTTGCCGTTGACGAGAACATAATTGTTGTTGCGCCTGGCGTTGGCAGTGTTAGATTACGTATACGTTGGTCCATCTTTGTGGCCAGTCACTGGCTGCGTCTTCCGAGTGTGTGTGTGTTGGTCTGGGTGTGAATAAATGTGTAGCTAAAATGAATAAATGGAAATAAGAGGACAATGAATTTATGTGGCAACACACCAAGAATACATAGACACGAGTGAGCAGGGATGTTGTAAAATATTTTCGGAATTTTATGTTCCAATTATGTATTCATATTTATAGGAGCATACATAGATTACATAAAACATACATATATATAAATTAATAATTATTGCCTTGGCTCGTGCCACATTTTCACATAATTTTGCTGGAAATTAATTTATTTTAAGGAAGAATATATTGTTTTATTTTTGTGAGGCTTTTATTTAAATATTAAAGCTGCATTTTGGTATATTTATTAAAGCTAAATCTTAAAGATTAATTTTGTTAAATGAGACAGAAAGAATATTTATTAATTTGTGTAACATTGAAAAATGCTAGAATGCAAAAATTTAAGTAATAATATTTACTTAACATACTCAACATTTTATACAATTGCTGGTATGCAAATACTTATCTCTATATGTATATCCAAATACACCCTGACCAAGTTCGTGTTGCATTCAACTTATAAACTGTTCTATTGTCTCACTGATGTTTCAAGGTGCTGCCCCAAATTGACAACACTTTTGTTTTACTCGTGTTGTCCCTGAATGTAAGTGGCGCCTTGAATTGAATTTGTTTTTACATACACGTTAATTCTATTAAATTCATTTTTCATTTATTTTCAATTGTTGTCTCTGGGCCCGTTTTCTGTTTTGTGTCTCTTTTTTTGTTGTTGTTGTTGTTGTTGTGTATTTGCTTCGCTGTCAACAGTTGAGAATTGCATTTCACCTCGTGGGTAATGACTTTCACTACCTGCAACATAATGTTGCATAGATATGTATGTATGTATATACATACATTTTCATTTCTTTTTCGTATTTTTTCTGCTGTTGCTATTTCTTTTGCTGCTGCTGTTGCTGCTGAGTGCGGCAACCCCAGTCGCTGGTGAAGCCCCTCAAGGAATCGGCAACTCTTTCGGTTCGGTTTCCTTGACAATATATACACATATGCTGGTGCTGGTGCTAATTGCTCTGCTCTGGGACTTGCACTCAGTTCAGAATTAGACCAAACCAATACGAGCGAAACTTAAATAGTCTTGGGCTCAAAAGTGGGCCATTAAAATGCGATACCCTATGGCAAAGCATTTGCTATCTCCACACAATTCTCTATCTCTATCTCTCTATCTCTGTCTCTGTCGGTGTCTGTGCGATTATTAGAGCTCAATGGACACAAGTCAAGGCGCCTCGAATTGCTCGCCAAGCTCTTTTGAAGGCAACTCGATATGCAACTTCTAGGAACATGTTGTTATTGTTGCTGTTGCTGTTGCTGTTGTGTATTGTTAGCAGCATATTAGTAAAAGCCGTTTTATGATAATTACTGGTTCTCTGACATAAGGCGGACAAAGTTCACAACACGGCTTAGATCTGGGAATATAACTTCAAATGCCATAAGCCATTGACTAAGTCCCACTGAATATGTTGTGAATATGCTTTCATAAATTATATAATTAGTTGAGCAAATACAAAACGTATTATTTATGCTCAAATAAATACATTCTCAATTAATGCTCACATAAATAATAATTACACAACTAATTGTGCAACTGTTTTTTATTTTTTTTTTTATTATTATATTACAATTTTAATATGTTTACATTTCCAGCATTGCTGCTTTTAATATGATAAGAGCCTCATGGCTTTGTTATCAAATGTGCAACTTTGATTGTTAAGATAAACCCATTGAAAATAATATAAAAAAATATGGGCCGACTTTTAACATTTATGACATTTTAATTGCTACACATTTCATATATTTTAAGTCATAAACATTTACAGATAATGAAAACGATGCGTATGCTTAATAAAAAGTGTAGTAACAAATATATATTTATATATATATATATATATATATATATTTATAACCAGCATTCATTAAGCTCCAAATGTAAATATGAATTAGAGTGGAGTCAGTGGGTTTCGCTGTTAATCTTGTTTATCGCTCCAATTCGTGCTAATGCGCAAAAATCTACTAATTAATAAATTCTGTATGCTAAATAAACTTACCTCGTTTGCTGTTTGGATTGATTGACTTGGTTTTGTCTCACTCTCAATTCTCTTGCTCCCTCTCCCTCTGTCTGTCTCTGTCTTGCTTTGGTTCACTGTATGTTTGCGTCTCTTTCACTGGTTATTTGCGTAATTGAAGTGCCTGATAAATGATGACTGACATTCCAAAAGCGATTTTTGAATTAAAACTCATTAAAATGCAAATTTCAGCAATTTGCTTTGACGATTTATTTAGTCGCACGTTTAGTTTAGTTCAGTTTATAGTAAAAATAAAGCAAATTAAATAAGTGCAACGACAACACTTATTTACTGACATATGCAGAATAAATATGCTGTTTGCTTTCACCAAATCGCATTTTTCTGCTGGTCTGTCATTTTTATTGATTTGACGAGAAAAATGTTTAATTTGTTTTAGATACACCAATTTACCGACCATCATCAATTGATGCATCCATTTGCACTTCCCAGGAACTGCTGCAGTATCCTGGGACTAGAATATATGTTTTATTCGCATATATGATTTATTTTTTAATTTATATATATATTTCGCTGAAAAAATAAATCGACACGTTATACAAATTCAAGCGCCCACAGAAGACTGAACGGAACAAATTGCTCGAAGCCCAAATAATCGCCGAAGAAAACTTAGAAATTCTCTTTAGTTTATTTTGTGGCAACAGGCGAGTAAAAACCGGCCGAAACGTATGGTATGATTGCCAGATAAACAGTGGTGAATTCTAAACTACCATTTGATTTTGTAACCAAAGCACGTGTTGGTTACCACAATATTGGCGGGAAGGTTTAGAGATGTCAACCAGAAAGGTGAAGCAATATTTTTGGACTGATGGTTTGGTAATTTTAATTATTAGAATTTGTAGCGATAAGATTGATAACTTGTATGATAGCTTTAAAAAATAATAACAAGTGATTGAAGTTTATATAAATATAGTCTGTACTAGAATATTATTTATATAAATATCTAAAAGTAATAAAAAAAATATCGCGTATACTTAATATATAGTATAAAAATTCTCTCAACGTTAACTCTATAATTGCCTTTATATTGCTCCACTTTAGGCAACTGTATTTTATGCAATAAGTTTAAAGAAAACTTTCCTTTTTTTTTTGTTTTTCATTTTATTTTCTTATAAACTACTTCGGTTTTGTCTTTGCATAAAACACTCGGCGACTTTATATTTCAAGTGGCATCAGCGCCAAGTCAGACAAACTTTTTGCCCGACCGTTGACTGGTGCTGCCTGTGGGGGGTCTGTCGATGGCAGGCGGAGTGGGTGGGTGTGTGGGTGGTTTGCTTGGACGGGTGGTATTTTTTTTTTTGTCTCCAAGTGGTGCTTCTAACATATTGTCACATTGCCTCCCAGCGTGTGTCGACTTCGACGACAACGTTGCGCCTCGCCGTATGCATGCTTTACATGGCTAAAATTCAATTTTTCTTTGATTTATGCATTTTGAACATCGGATTTGCACAGCAGCATGCCAAAATGCTTTTCGAAATTTTAAAACTAACAAGAAGGAAGATTCTATACCCTTGTGAACCTGTCGATATTTAAATTTCATTATTAATTTAACAAACTGTTCAATTTTTTATATGATATATTAATTTAATGTTGTTAATTATTGGTTCTAAATAAAAATGTTTATTTATGTTTGGAGAACAGAAAGTCAGACGAACATCCGCTCATTAATGGTGTCGGAGATGTCTTTTAGGAATTACAAACTTTAGCACAGCATTTAGATATCCTTTTATAGGGTATTCAAATTCTGAAATTGTATCAAATGAAACTTGACAACATCTGCAAATGTAGTTGCCATTTTCAGTTGTGGTTGCTACTCACGTCAGCTTCCTTAAATTACGAACATGATTTTGCTGAACGAAAATGGCCTTTTTGCTTTTCTAAAGTAAATAAAATAAAATAGACAAAAAACATGAACAAAATTCAAATATTTTAAAGAAGAGTTTAAAGTGTTGTCGTTTCTGGATATCAGTTATTACAGCACATTTCCAGCTAGTGCTGCACTCTTAAGCCAGCAATTAGACTAATTATATGGACATCGTGGCATACGGTTCCCCGGTGGCCAAGTGTCACATCCCCTAAAGAATGCTCTGCTGGTCGCACCCATTTTAAACCTGGCTATAAAACCACGGGTCGCACAACTGTAATGGCTTAGTTGAGGAAGCAACGTCAGTGTTTGTGCTGCATTTATGGGAACATGGCTGCCACATTAGTGCCAGATGAGAAACCGAAGAGCCTGCTGCCGGGACCGGAGCTGTTGACACTGCCAGGACTTGACTATCAACGTGCCAGCATTACTTCGGCAGCGTTAAGTGATGTGCCCAGTGATGTGATTATCAAATCCCGGATCAGATACGGCAGTCGTTTGTCCGCCTGCAAGGGTCTGCTTTTGGAGTACTCGAAGAGCACCACAATCCATGGCATTCGCTACATATTTGAAGTGCATCGACCCATCTATGAGAAGTGCGTGTGTCTCCAATTTTTGTTGCCGTTTCTCAAATGTGACTTGTGTCGTCTTTAGATTATATTGGCTGGTGCTGATTTGCATGTCGTTTTACTTTGCCGTCTCCCTAATCTGGGCCACCTATTTGAAGTGGCAGGACTCGCCAGTTATACTGGGCTTCGATGAGACGCTGGTGCCAGTGCACAAAATACCATTTCCCACCATAACCATTTGTCCGGAAATCAAAATGGAACGCGATGATTTCGACTATGCAAATGTCTCGCAAAGGGTTTGGCGGGAATTTAAGGAAAATAATGATATATCCAGCATTGATGAGGAAGAGTTGAGTATTGCCAAGTCATTAGAAATATGTTATTTTTATAATTGATATATATTGTATTTACAGTTTGAAACGCTTGGCCGCCACAATGCACATCTGTGACTCTGATGTGGCAGCCAAATTTGCGCCACTCTTATCAATGCTGAACAGTTCGCTAAGGGAGGACGTGACGGAAACATTGGTGGATTTGAGCATATCGAAGAATAAGACGGGTCCGTTTTGCAAATGGAATGGTCGCTTTTACTTTTGCAACTACTTGTTTGATTTTGTGGCCACGGATGAGGGAATTTGTTATCAGTTCAATGGACTGCGTCCCAAAGACATTTATCGCGATGAGCGCTTTATCAGCTACGTGGATCCAGATGTGGTTGATTTTCAGAACTACTTTGATAAAGATCTGCCCGCACTCAATAACATTACGGGCAATTGGTCATTGGGCTCTGGTTTTGTGAATCAGGGCCAGAATTCGTATCCGCAGCGCACTGTGTCCTCCTCCGTGCGCAACGGTTTCTTTTCCTTTTTGCAGGGAATGGAGCACAATTACGACTACGACTGTCGCAGCTTTAAACAGGGCTACAAGGTGAGTATGATATTTTAGAGTTTAAATTTTACTTATTTTTTTTTTGGGTGTGTGTTTACTGTATTTCTGCTGCAGGTATTCCTCAACTCTCCGGAGAGTGTACCGCTCACCTCGGGCAATTACATACTGGTGCCCCATGGCCATGAAGTCATGGTTAGCGTGCTGCCCAACTATGTCGTGTCCACGGATAATTTACACGAAGTTAGCGCTGAAAAGTGAGCACATCAGAGACACACCTATACCAAATACTATATTGAAAAGTTAATTACACTACATCCATTAAAGCTATTATTATTTATTTATTTTTTAAGTTTTTTATTTATTGCATTTCAAAACCTTCATAAAAATGACAACCTTTTAAATATTTACATATTCGATATTATTCACAATTGATTTCTATTGTCTTTTAAAATTCTACTTATGCTCAAATAATTCACAACCTTTGAAATATTTACTTTATATTTGATATTTTAAAATTGATTTCAATTGATTTAAAAATTTTATTATACGACTCAAAACATTACAAATACTTTTACTCAGAAAAAATCACAACCTTTAAATATTTACAACATATTTCATATTTTAAAATTGTTTTAAAAATTCTAAAATTTATAATATTTTGGGTCAAGTGTTTTTTTTAAAATGCTCTAATATATTTTGAATAAGTGGACGTTTTGAATCACTCCTTGAAGACGATTCAAAATAGTAGTATGAAAAAAAAAAGATTTTAATTAAAATATTTAAATTTTGATTATAAAATGCATTTGACATATAGCAATTCATTAAAGATTAACCAACTTTATTCCACAGACGTCAGTGCTACTTCGATGATGAGCGAGATCTGACCTTCTTCCGCACCTACTCGCAGAGTAATTGCCAGACCGAGTGCCTGGCCAACTATACCATGTCGAAATGTGGCTGCGTCAAGTTCTGGATGCCCAGTTAGTGAAGATTATCGATTACCGATTATCGATTATTTAATATTGTCAATAATTCAATTCAATAATTCAGAGCCGCTGGATGTGCCGGTGTGTGGTCTGGCCGATATTGCCTGCTATACGTCCGCCCAGGATGAGCTATATAGTCTGATGCAGAACCAGACCATAAGGCAGAGCACCGATGTGAATGCCAAGGCCATCTGCAATTGTATGCCCGCCTGCACCTCGCTGGAGTACAATTTTGAGATATCGCGTGCCTTCTACGATTTGGAGAAGACAATCACAGCCTTTCGAGAGGTCTACGAGCACACTGAGTAATCCGTTGCTTTCGCTTCTGCCTTCTTTGATAATCTACATGATTTTTCTTTCAGTGTCACTGGCTCTCGTCTGACCGTCTACTTCAAGGAGCATCAGTTTACGGCTATCAAGCGTACGATTCTCTTTGGTGTATCCACATTGATATCAAATTGTGGCGGCATCTTTGGCTTGTTCATGGGCATCTCCAGTTTGAGCTTCATTGAGCTGGTCTACTTCTTCTCGATGCGCATCTGTGGCAGTTGCAGTCAGCGACGCAAGCGGAAGGCAATGCGTCAGCTGTTGTCAGAGGATCAAAAGGAACCGGATGAGGTGACCCTCGAGTCATAAGTTTTTGCCAATCACATTTTATATTTATCGATGTAAAACATGAATGCAAAATTTAAATTATGTTTAAATAACAAAATGCAGACACATTTCATAAAACAAGAATCGAAATCATTAAAAAAAATAACAGCAAATGTAAAAAAGTCATTTTAAAGTTTTTTTTGGGGCTCCATTAATTCTAAAAAAAAGGCGTTATAATTTGCAGTTAATTTAAATAAAAAAATAAAATTTGTTATAAAAGGTAAATAAATTTGTAGATAACTTTTCAGATAAGCAAATGTTAAAGATAATAATTTGTAGAGCAAAACAATTGCTCTGCGTGAAAATGCCTTGGGCGATATTAAATATTTAAAAAATCAATATGTATTTACTAAACTGTCAACAAGCTGGGGCAGCAGGCAGAGGCAGATACAGAGGCAGAGGCAGATGCTGTGGCAAAATGCTAACCAGACATAGACCGAGAATTACATACGTATTTATTTGTTTTATTAAAATTCCAGTGACAATGTGCATATAGTAAATAGTTGACAGGCGTTGAAATTGCCGCGAGCAGGCAGAAATAATGCAATAAAACTGAAGTTGTTAGCTGGCAAATTTAGTGGAAATGCACAAACAGCGCGGCCAAAATGAGCAGCAGCAAAACTGAAAACCTCAGACGAGGCCACAACCAAAACCGAACATCAGGGAAGTGAAATTAAAGCCGCACTAATGAGCAGAGACAAAGCCGAAAGAGTGCATAAATGTGGCAACAGCACAGGTCCCAGACCGACATTCCGTGGGCGTGGCAGCCGCAGTCAAGCTGGCAACAGCCCCTCAGTGGCCAAAGGCGGGCAAAGTGATTTTGGCCAAAGTTATTTGGCCGTTGCCTGCAATGGACATTTCTGCATGACAGAAATGGACAGAAAAGTCACGTTCCGGATGGTCAGTTGGCAAAAGCAAGGGGGATTATAATGCCAAAAAGTCTGGTTACAAATGACGTCAACACACACACAAACACAAACACACTTATAAGGGCACATACCCTTAAGTGCCCATAAGTATGCGTATTTCAGCGTGACGAAAAACTGATGTGTAAATTAAGTACTTAAGCGGTGCCTAAAGGATAACGAATAAAAAAAAAACACACATTCCTGCAATTCACAAATTGACAAAACTTTTATATTTTTACATTGAATTCGATTTTGTGCAACAGAGTTTTATTTACAATTTTTTTTTAGTATGATTTAAGTAACTTTTGGGAAAGAGAGAGTGCGTGGCCCGGAAATTGATAGTTCGTTTTTTAAAGGATTTCATCAACAATATTTCACTTAAAAATGAATGTTTCCTCTTTAAAATAATGGAGCGCTTCTCAAAAAAGGCCATACTATAATTTAAATATCGAATATATGAAAAGATGCATATTTTGCGCACTTTTTGCATCTGATGCAAAATAGTTTCATTCGGATTTCGTAGTCTTGTTACGATGTAAGTTCATCGACGGACATGAAGCCGGAATCGCCGAGGCAACGGAGCGTCACATAGCCAGATGGCCAAATAGTCAGCCAGGTAATAGAGCCGTGATGCAAGCTGAAACGTGTCCATGCTTCCGGTGGGACCTGTAAGGCACGACAGACCAGATAGCGGATGACATTGGCGTGGCCAACGAGGAGCAAATAGGAGTCCTGCTTCTGTTCGGTCGAGGCGCGAAAGAAGTAGCGTCGGAAGGCGGCCTCGATGCGTGGTCCATCGCGGCGATAGGCTCGCTCCACGCTGGCTACACTGCGCTTCTGGGGCGGATCTGCCGGGCAGGGTGTGCCCTCGGGCAGCAGTTCGCAGCGCTTCATCTTGAGCGGATCAAAGTTAATTTGCTTCAGTATGATCATTGCCGTCTCCTGGGCCCGTGTCATGGTCGAGACGACCACATGATCCCACAACACGCCCATCTCACGCAGCCGCATACCGGCATGATGTGCCTGCAATCGTCCCAGATTTGTGAGATGCCCCCCTTCCGGCGAGGATTTGTACTTGCCATGCCGCACCAAGACAATGTGACGCAATACAACGGGTCGATGCGGATCATCCTGCCCATTCGACGTCTCCATCAGCTGTTTGCGCTGATCCCAGTCATGGCACCAGCTACCATTGCTCGCTTCTCCAGACTCCTTAATCTTGCTCTCATTCACCTGTCCACGTTCGAGCATCCTTATGCTACCATATGTCGCCAAGGAGCCGATGCTAAACGCACCCAGCGAATGCCAGAAGCTATTCAGTTTCATTGCTGGCAAAATGGGAAATCTTTAAAAAGCAGTTTTGACAAGCAAAACTTTTAAAAAGCCAGTTCGAATACTTATTCTAAAAATCGAAGATATAGAAACTATATACCTAAATGGCATATGGAAATTACATAAGTAGTTTTAGTTGTACTTTTATGGTTATAGCTTTGATCCTCCATTGTCTCAATTGAAATCCATTCAATATCAATTGTCAATCGATTTGTATACCCTTTAAAAATTGGTAAAAAGGCTATATTGGTTTTGTGCATAGGTTTGTGACAGGCAGAGGAAAGCATCTCCCAGCCCATGCGATATATAGATATACTTGATCTGAATCAACAGCTGACTTGATATAGCCAGCTGTCTGTCCGTCCGTGAATCTGTTGGAACAAGCGGATCTCAGAGACTATAAGAGATAGACAGAGGCTTCTAATTAATACATAACATAATAATAATTATCAGCTGGACTTTGGGTATATCGTAGTCGAGCTCACTGGACTACAGCATTCTTACTTGCTTAATTATTAAAATTGATGCTATTCAAAAGTATTTTTGACTTTTGCATTTCTGATGGAAGCTGGAAACTTTCTGCAGATTTGTCTATCTGTCTTCGATGTTTTGAGAAGAACTGTTGATTAGCATTGGAAAGTGGACTTGTGGATTGTGGGTTTGTTAAAATACTTTGCTTGCCAACTCGATGTCAAAGTTATATTTCCCCTTGGCGAAATACTTATGAGCAACTTTGAAGCGCAGAACTTTGCGCCTTGCACAATCAGCAAACCAAATCCCAGCAAGTTTTGAAAGGTATTCAGCGTAAGTTTAGGCGTGACCGACTATATAATACACTTAAAATAAAATACCGAATGTAAATAAATAATATATAAATAATATATAAATAATATATTTCTTTTTAATAAGCCTATCAAACATTAATTAAAATATCTAAGCTAATCTCATCAGTATTATTTTTATATGGTATTAAAATAAACAATATTTTCTTAAAGCAACAAATCTCTGTTTATCTTTTCTGAGGCTGTCACAAAGCGAGAAGCGTAGCTAAATATTCCCAAATTCCATATTGCTGCTGGCCATAAAATGTCAAAGGCCTATCAACTAAATTTTCACTGGTTAAAATACTTTAGGCCAAGTTTCCGGTTCATTTAATTTCGCCTGCCAGCACGCAAACCGTAAAGAATTTGAGCCAACGTCAAAGCCAGAGGAAAATCAGCACTTGGAGTGGGTTATGGAATACAGACATATCCACAAGTGGCTATCCTTGGAAGGGATTCACTTTTGCGCTCCGTTGCCTGTCAGATTTCGACTTAATGAAGTTCCAGCAACTTTGGCATCTTGTCCGGGTCACAGTTCCAGCGACTGGCAGACGTAAGAAAATTAAATTAAACGAATGAATTGACAGCACACTGGGAGAAATAAATGTGTGCGTTATAATATATAAAAAAAAAACAGTGCGAAAAACTAAAAATTCAGATAAACTTTACATTGAGTTGGATGTTTTAAATTGTAAGCGAGTGTGTTTTTTTTCTGAGTGTATTGAAGTGTGAACTCAATGTAAGATTGAGCTACAAAATATGCGCATAATGTGAGGCTTATAGATGCGCATAAGAGTCTCATCAATGGCCAGGTGTGGCACATATATAAAGTGTGGTTGCATTTGCCCTTGTGGCGCCTCTTACATGCACTTTTGTGAGTTACATGCATGCGACATTCACACACACACACACACACACACATTGGCGTGTTCACACATTCGCCAAGATACTTTCTCCGATAACTTTTTGTCGGGTTGTTAAAGTAAGCCACTTGCCGTAGTCATAAAATAGACCAGAGCACATTGTTAGTCCCTTTGTATGACCCAGAACCGTAAATCTTATAAGATACGACATCTATGTGCATTATATATATATATTTATATGTATATATATATATATATATATATGTGTGCCAGGCATGTCAATTTAAAGTTGTAATTCGACTTGAGAACTCGTTGAGCTGCCTGCCCAAGGCCAGTGCAAATTGCATAGAAATATTACTTTTAGATAATTGCATTTGGCTTTAAGTAAATGTGTAAAATAAATAAGTAGAAAACGCAAGAGATTTCAGTTAACTTATGAATTTATTAGCCAGCCTCTGTTGACTTTATTTTAGTATAAGTGAGTATAAAAAAAAACTTGAGCTTATTTTAAGAGAAGCGATTCGCTGACAAATAAATTCAATTAATGATTTATGAGTTGCCAGTAAGCACTTAATTTAATTACGACTCAATTCACTAATTATAATAAATGATTTATCTATTTGCATGGTTAGTTTTCATAATTGTTTGCCACTTGGGGCATGGGGCAAGTCCTTTGGTCGATAAGTCGACTGCCGTCGGAGAGCGCATTTTTATTGCTAATTTGGGTGTTAGTGTGTGGGCGTGTTGTGTGTGTGTATGTGTTTATGTATTTTGTGTTGTGGTGTAAACAAATGTGAAAGTTGGCAAAAGGGAAAAAGGCAATGAAAGTTAAACAATGTTTGCGGCGCTGTTTTCCTTTTCCGCAAATAATTTCTTGAATTTGCCTCCAAGTATGCCTTGGGGCGTTGTGTCCTTGACACAATTTCTCCCAACTGACGCCCACTAAAACACCCACTTGCCACAACTCCCACCCCACTGACCCTCTCCCATCCGATAGAGCCGCATAAAAGCGCAAAACTTTTGATTTTGCCAGCAGATAATTTCAGTGAGCCGCTTTGAAGCGGCAAGAGTCAAGTGCGGCCAAGCAAAGGGGAGTCGTCAGCGGAGGAGGGGTGGGGCGAGGTTTTTTTTTTTTGCCACTTAAAGTAATGCAACGTTGGAAGATAAAGTGCAGAAGGCAAATGAATGCAAACGCGACAAGGCAAATAAGGAAATCAAAATGGCAAAGCGAAATAAGAGGCAAGCGAAAATTGAACATCCTGCTGCAGGATGTGCCGGACGAAGGAGGAAGCATACGAAGGACATCGCTGCACCCACTCCCACTCCCACTCCTCACTATGGCTGCCACAAAGTGCGTCATAATTATGGGGTAACCGCGATAAGCGAGTAGATGGCAACAAGACGCACTGCTTCTATAGGGACTATACATTTCTGTTAGGTGGAAAGGCACAATTGATGCCAAGGACTGCTGTTCCAGCTGCTCGAGCAGCTGCATTTATGTGCAACACAGGGTGACCATAGTCATTACTCATCCAATCTCAATGCTCCTCGGCCACTTAGCTGGGCACCCAGTTTTCCTTTTTTGTGTCCTGCGCCACTTTGCGCAATGAGAAATTTCCGTTTGTCCAACTATATATTTTCTATTTCTCTTTTTCTGCAGTTGAGAGATGACATTTTTGCAAATTGCCATCATAATAATAATCAAATTCGTGTAAATTTTGCGCAAATTCAAGAGGGAAATGGTGCCACGCCCCAACAGCCTTCAAAGCCTCCAAGCCTCCAAGCCTCCCAGCCCTTGACTAGTGGCACATTCAGTGCCACCATCCTTATCCTCATCTCGGACGCATTTCCAGTTAATAGCTTTTTCGTTTTAGTTGATGTTGATGAAATTGAAAACATAAACTAAAACTTGCAACGCAATATTTGTACACTCTGCAAAGAGAGTGAGAAAAAGTGATAGAGAAAGAGAGAAATTGAGAGCGAGACAGAGAAGGAGTGCGAAAGATAGCGAAACGATTGTTGTAAATAAAACTGTTAACAAAAAACATTTGTTAGCCACGTTTTGTTAATCTATATTAATATTTCGCATTTCAAAGAGTAACTAAATATGCAAAAGACCAGAAACTAATTTAATTCGTAGCCATTTAGTCGGAAATTAAATATTTAATGTGCCTTTTAACAAGCATAAAACTAAATATTTGTTCAATTAAATGAAAATAATAAGTTATTTAACAGAAAAAGACTTACGTCTTTTGAATTTTTTATAACAATTTCCATTTCATCTAAATGTTTTTTTTTTATTTTTAAATATTTAAGTGTTGGTAATTTGTTTTAGCTTAGGTTTGTTTGCTTGTTTGACAAGTTGATCAATTGAGATATTCCATGCAGGCAATTTAACAGGGGATCTTTTTAAATGGAATACCATTTTCTGGGCATAATAAATCTGGCTGGTTTGCATATCTAAGGGGCAATACAATTAGAAATGGCAGCACAAAACTAACAACATTTTAAGGCAGGCTGGAAGCCCAAGATATACGACAAACACACACATAAACATATGACACACTTAATAGCTCATACGACATGTTGGCCCTTTGTTGACTGGCCTCGTTTGTTTACGGTTTACTGGATTAATGTTAGTGAAAAACTTAAAATTGCAACTGCCACAGGAACAGCAGCCAATTCTGTTCAGCTTGTTATTTCTTTTGAAGTTAAACAAATCTGCATAAGGTAGAGCCAAAAAGCCGTTAAAATTTATGTGCATAAATGTGGCACACACCCAGCTACACTTGCACAAAAAACATACCTATATATAAGGTTAAATATGTTATTTGTTTGTTAGTAATATTTTAAAAAATTAATGAATTTATTATTATTATAATTAATTGGGGAAAAAAACTTTTCTCTTATAATTTAATGGAATTTGTTAATATTATATTCTAAGTCAAGTGAGTTTTTCTGTGAGTGCAGCAGCAGCTGGAGTTGGAAGTAATAGTGAAATTGCCGGCCATTGGTCAGCAGCACTCGTTGACCATATCCGAAGGGCGAACACAAACTGTCGACTTATTTTGCATGTGCTTGCCATAAATTATTCATTTGTGTTTGCCATTTTGCGCATAGCCGTATTATATTTTATTTTATTTGAATATTTCCTCTTGGTGCTGTTCATTTTTTATTTGTTTGCCACACACAATATAAATGTATACATATATATATATTACTTATATATATATGTACATATATATTTTGAGAAAATTTTAATTGCATTACGCTTTTCTAACCAATTGCATTGTCAAAGCGAGTCGAGTTTGTTTGCTTTTCCGGTTTGCCAAAAACTTTTAGTTAAAAGACACTCAATTTAAATTAAATATTTTATTAAAAAATTTAACTTGTTTAATGCAATTATATTCAAAAAGGCAGCAGTGTATCAATTGCTAAATTGTTACAAATCAAATTTTCTTTGCAATATCATAAATTGAAAGTGCATTATGCTGAAGCACACGCATCAGCACCACCACCACCAACACCACCAATCCCTGCCCAGCCCTGAGCCACAGCAAAAACACATGCTAGCCCTGGTCATGAGCTGAATATCATAAAATATGTGGCACACATGTATTGCAAGTATAGCCAAAATGCGGCAACGATTGTCTAACTAAATGCAATAAATATTCATGTTGAACAATCATAATTTAAATATAGTGGTGCTTAAATCAAATAACAAAAGGCACAAGAACGAAACACACACACGCACACACACACACACACACATTTATGGTCTGTCGATTGAACAATTGTTTATAGTGCAGGGGTGGGTGGGGGGTAGGTGCAGCGGTGTGTTAGAGCGGGCACACCAGACTGCCACTTGTTGTGGTAAGCATGCAAATGCAATTTGGCAATGTATTTTAACTAACTCATCCATTAATATTTATGTTATTTTAAGTCTCTGTTTCTGAATTGACATTTTTAAAAATATTTTTAATTCTTGTATTTTAAAACTCTATTTTTCCAGGTAGCTTTTAATTGAATATGGTTTTATTTTAGACATCCATGAAAGAAGTTAAGTGATATATTTATAATAAAAGTAAGTTTCTATGCGTTGCAGCTCAGATAAGACCACAAATTTATAAGGTTTTGAACCGTAAAGGTCCAGCCCAAAAAATAGTTTTATACATAAAACCAAACTAAAAAAAAAACGAAAAAATAACACAAAAAACATGAAAATTCACAACCGCATTTTCCACATTTATAAAAACGGGCAGTTAAGCAATGTGTTCCATGTAGTTGAACTAGAAGTGTTGCACAGTTGCACAGTTGCATGTGTGTGGTTTTTTATTGCGGGTATTGCATAATCGATCGAAGATTGAAGTTGACTGCAAACCACATATTGGAATGGACATCATATCAGCTCGAGTCTGATATGCGCATAAATGGACCTTGATTTGAGCGATGCGGAAACATTTATAAAATGAGGCTTAAATTATGATTATGATAAAGTAGACGTGACATGTGAGCAATATTCAAAAGCTGAGCTGCAATTCAAATCGTGAACATATTCAGTAAAAAAAACAAGTTAACTCAATCTAATGTTTTGACTTAACCCATTTGCACAAACCGCATGATGTACTTAAGCTTAATTCGTGCAGATATAAAAGTTAAGTTTTGAAAAAAAAAAATATATATATATATAATATATTCGGAAATTGAACATCCGATGCAAAAGTACTAAAGTGCTCTGGAAGAGGCGGAGACAGACAGGCAAACGACACGGACGGAAGGCGCAACTATTACAAAACTAAACTCAACTAACCCAAAACTCAACTTGGCTCAGCTCAGCTCAGCTGAACTGAACTCAACTGAACTGAACTGAACTGCACTGGGAACTGGGAACAGCAACAGAAACAGGAATGAAAATAAAGTGCATCGCGTCACACACACACACATACATTCACACACACACAATGTGTTAGTTTAGAAAGCACATGGCGGAGCGGGATGGAGCACATTGGCTGATGATTCGCTGACTGCTTGGAGAAGATGTTCTCTTCTTATCCGCCAGCTTGGCCAACGATGCAGACGGCTGAGCAAGATGAAGTGGATAAAGAGCAAAGGGGGGAGGGGAGAGGATAATGGTTGGAGTTAGCCATGAATGAATGAATGGCGAATGTTTGGCAACGGTGGCAAAACTGGCACTAGTGCGATTACAAGAACAATTAGAAGCTGAGCTTGCCCCAAAAGCGAAGCCAGGCAAGCGAAAAGCAGACGGAGGATAACCAAAATAATGTGACAAGGCTAAATGGCGTAGCTGACATTGCAAGACTACCAAAAATCCCAGCAGCAGCAACGACCAGAAACATTAGGCTGCTGTGTGGCAACAGTCAGCAGGAGGCAGGCAGCAGGAGACAGGAGGCAGAATGCAGGAGGTGCTTTAGTGGGTCACCGCCTTGGTGAAGCATTCACGACCTGCAACTTTGAAAGTAAGCGAAACTTTTGTTACTTTTAATTACTTAAAAACCCAATTGTGTTGCATTTTGGCCATCTTTTAAAGCAAAACCATTGCATACAAAAAGAAGCCAAATAATCGAGAAACCTTTGCTTAGTCAACAATGAAACTATCATAAAAGATAAAACCTTCCTATATCCCTGCTGGAGAACCTTGTTCTAATCATATGTCACATTATTGAACAGTTGCCCATTTGTAATTTGTGTGGCAGTTGATAGCCTTAATTGCATTTAGGACGACTCTGCTGCTTTCCCAAGTTAATCCTCTGTCTTTGGGCCAAATACAGGAAAAATTCAAATGAACTTTTGCTGATGCTATGCAAATTTATGTAAAATGTCCGGGAAGAGACAGGCTCCTGTTCATATTGTGACCAATCTCGGAAGGTACTGTTCCATTTGCCAAGTCGTTGCGTTCCGTATAACAGTTATAACAATTTATTTGTTATACTCAGCGTTGCTGTAGAAAACTTCAACTTTAATTTCAGTTTTCTCCTGGCAAATGAATACAGCAGTTTGCATTTTTTTTTTATATTTTAGCATTTGTAAAATGTGTTTTTTTTTATGAATGTTCTTATATTTATTTTATATTAAGAATTCTGTTTTGCTTATTGACGCACATTCAAAATGAGCTTCAAATTGCTTTTAAATATTAAATTTGAGGTTTTTGTGTATTTTCTTATGCGAAAACTTACCCAATAAACTTCTACTTAATTTGAATAATACTTAATTACAATGAACTTAATTAACAATTGGTAGTGGGAGGTATTTGTACAGGGCTTGTTTATATTTAAATTAATTTTTGTTACTTTTCGCATTTTTTGGCACCTATTTTCTGTGCATTCTGCATTCTCATGCAAATACTTTACACCAACTTATCGCACTTGCAACGGCATCCGCAACATGCCTCTTCCATCCACACTTACTGTTGCCAGGTTTTGGGTGTGTTCCTCTTGCTTTTTGCATAATGCACTGCAAATAAAAATAATATAAAAAGAATACAAAAAATACGTCTGGGAACTTTTCTTTAAATCCACAACAGCGTCTCTCAGCTTTGCCTGCTGCTCCTTCGGCAAAGGATATCCATTTGTGAGGTGGAAGCACTTTTCGCTCAGCATATCCTCCCCCTCCCCCCTTTTACATCGTCCGCCTTATCTCTTGGTGGTCCCCAAACAATTTGTACGCCTCAGTGCGTCCGCATTTCTGGGCACTTAAGTTTCTATATAGGATCGTAGTAGTAGTATGTATATATGTGCAAATAGTCGCTCCATAACAAGTGCCAGCCTCGAGTCAACGCTAATTTTTGCCCTGCTCTGGCTCATTTTATTTTTATTTTTATTTTCATTTTTTATGCCATTGAACATTTTATAAATGGAGAGTGTTTTGCATTTCTCGTTAGAGAAGTAAATGCAAAAGGGACACGCCGCAACCCTTGATGAGTACAATTAGCAATTTGCATAGTAAAAACTAAAGAAATCTCCCAATTATACTGTACAATTTGTACAACAGGAGATTGCCAAAGAATGCTGCCTTTTTTGGTGTAGGGCCAAAGCCATTTTCATAACTAACAAGTAGCTCCCTTGGTGGTCAGCCATTCCCGTCTATCGGCGCTTCTATTTAATATAATCAGCTGACTTTCACCACCTATCTATAATATTCACTATTAAAAGTATCCTTTTTGGGCTCCCTCAAATAGCATAAATAAACATCAAATAAATGCTAAGATTTAAAAAAATAATAATAAAAAAATGTTCTGTTTAAAATTAAACATGTAATTTAATCTGATTTTTTTTTAACTTTACATACTATTTAAGTTAAAAATTAAATATTTTATAATGAATACAGTTTTTAGCTTCGTTGTGTTTTCTGAAATTTGTTAAAGAACTGCAGAAAAGCTGCTTAAAGTATCAATTATTGATGAGCCAATTCACAGAGAGCAGTTTAAGTACCGTAATACTGTAATTATAAGTACAAAAGCTATGCAACTTGCTCTCCTCTGCTCTGCTCTCCTTTGCACTCCTCTGCTCCCTTGCTCTGTTCACATGCAGATTGTGCGTTATTTTAATTTGGTAAGCGACACAAGTGTTCTCAGTATAATTAACCCTCGAAAACGGACATAATGCACAACAAGACAAACAGGTAAGAGAAAGAGAGAGAGAGAGAGAAAAAGAGATGTTGGAGAAGCCGCTTGAGCAACATCAGCGAAAGACATTAAGAATTTGCTGCATTTTAATTATTTATTCTTATTTGTGCTGCGAACAGAAGTCGTGGCACGTGGCACCTGCAGAAACGACAAGCAGACAGAGAGAGAGAGAGAGAGAGAGAGAATGAGAGAAAGAGAGAGAGTGAGAGAGAATCAGACACACAGAAAGGCAATCACTGTGTGTGGCTTAAATAGTTAAAATTATAGCCGCACTGGCAGTTTTTAATTTATAATAAACCACATTAATAATTGGGAAAATAAAGCAGATTTTAATTGCAAGAGAGCTCGAGTAGGATATATCCTGAACTAAGATCTTTAAAATACTACAAAGATTTTTGTGCCGTATTTCCCTTAAATCAAATCAAGTAATTCCAGCTAAAATGCTCTCTTTTTTATGTCTGACTCAGTTTTTGACCAATAAAAGTTAAGCGCAAAATTATACATCACAATTTACCTACTTTTTTTTTTAGCTTATAGAAATCATTTGCTAATAGATTTCGGAGTGCTGCGAAATACATTATTCTCACCTTACATAGGCAAGCATAATTGTAAATAAACAAAAACCGAAGCCAGCTAAGAATAATTGATAAAAAATGTCTTAATCCGCTCTTGATGAAATTTTGAAACATAAAAAAAGAACATATCTTCAAAATTGAGTCTTTTATATTCATCAGAAACTAATGAAAAAGTGAGAAGAAAAAAAGGAATCAATAATACAAATTTTAGCTAGACAAAGTAAAATCAATAAAATTGTAATTTCTTAATTGATGAAAGTCACAAAATTCATGTCAAACTTAAAATTGAGAATTTAAACAGCAGTTTTGGTTTGCTTGTTGCTGCCACACACAGCAGACAGCGCAGGCAGGTGGCATTTAATATGATTATCTGGCGGTGCCGCTGTGTTGCAGCAACTTCTAACTTTACAATTAACAATGGCATTAGAATGTCATCCACGTAGTAAGCAAAGGGCGCCAAAGATGGGATCCAAATGCTTGGAAGTGAGCCAAAGTGTTGTCGAAGTCAATTTGCATGAAGTGCACACAACTGACAGGTAATTTGCCCGGCGGCTCCGCTTAGCTCCGGAGTGGAGTGGCCAGCTAGGTCAAAGTTCAAATTTAATTATAACTACATATTAGTTGGGTGCATAAGCAAGTCTACTCAAAAAATAGAAGAAAAAAATGAGATAAAAATTGTGTTTGCAATTTTGCGGAAGCAGCCAAATTGTTATGGCTAAAATGACTGGGTGCCTGGATGCCTGGATGCCTGGCAGTCTCGTGGAATCCTCGAATCGTTGCCGTAGTCGAAGTGGTTTACGTTCACGTTTCCTATCTCGAACTGCTGTCAGCTGTGCTGCTAGCTGAAAAACTTGGCCAACAAAAAAACTGACGTTTATTACTTGCTCGCCTCGATGGGGCATGGCCATAAATTATTAAATTTTAGCAAGTTTTTGTACAACGGCAACTTACTGTCTTGTCTCCTGTCTCCTGTCTCCTGTCTGGCTTCCTGGCATCTTTGCATCTTGGCTTACATTGTCAGTACTTGGTCAGCAGCACGTGACCGACCCAAGCGAGGAGGAGACTCTTCCGCTTTGATGCGGCTGCTCTGATAGCAATAATTATATTATTAATGGGAAATTACAAGCAAAACAACAACAAAAACAACCTGCTTTTAAAACTTGATAGTTTTCGCTCTTCGTCTGGGCCAATTATTTATTTTTGAATTTTAGAATTTTAAACTTGAAAAAGCTTAAAACAATTTTCGCTTATGCTGTTTTCAAAACAAATCTCAAATCGCCATCCTCCCTCAAAGTTTCGCTCACAAAAAGTTAAATTTTTGGCCAAACAAACAAAATAGGAGCAGGAGAACCAAAAAAAATGGAAACTTTTGGCGTTTGTTTGGGGCTCAGCTATGAAAACAGAACTACCTGTGGAGTGAATCTAATTTGGGTTATTTTTAGTTTCAACTTGGTTATTCCACACACGTCCCAATCCAAAACTTTTTGATATTATGTGCAAAAAATAGAGAAAAATAACAGTTTTTTTTACGTGCAGATGTTAAACCAATTTATAAATAGAAATTTCATATGGGTTTCGTCGGGACACAGACTCCAAGAGTGTTATTCCTCCATGTTGGAAATAATATCACATACGGCTTTTGTGAACTCGGAGCACTTGGCCTTTCCACCAACGTCGGCGGTGCGTATATCGGTATCCTCATAGAGCTGCTCGACGGCACATTGAATCATATCCGCATGCTGGTTCAGTTCCATGGACCGCAACATCAGCGCTGCGGAGAGGAGCATGCCAGTGGGATTGACAATATCCTTGCCAGCGAGCTTGGGGTTGATCTTGTTCAGCGTATCGTAGATCAAGCCATGTTTGCTCACACCAAAGCCGGGACACAATGACTTGCCACCCATAATGCCGGAGGCCATCATGACCAGGACATCGCCATACATGCTGGAGGCGACGAGTATGTCGCTCAGGCCGGGCTCCATGACCAGATTCAAGCAGGCTGTGTCCATGTACCGCTCCTCGAACATCACCGAACCCAAATGCTTGGCGGCTTCTTGCCGCATGCTCTGCAGAAAGTTGCCGTCGGTCAGCTGCATAATGTTCGCCTTGTGCGCCACGGTGATCTTCTTGCGCTGATGCACCTTGGCGTACTTGAACACATAGCGTGCGATGCGGTCGGCATTCACCGACGTGGACACCTTGATGGACTGCAGGATGCCCGGCACCACGTTGTGTTCAATGCCCGAATATTCACCCTCAATCGCATCCCGGATGACGACACAGTCCAGTTTATCATACACCGATTTCTGCCCCTTCAGACTCCGACAGACTGCCACAAATGCGTACATTTCAAAGGCTTTGCGCAGCTGCTTGAGGAACACGGCATCCATGGGCCCCTTGATGCCCACCTTGTTGCGCTTGAGCGACTCCACCAGCTTTGTGCTAATCTTGTTGGTTTCACTATCCTTGTAGTCCTCAAACACTTCCCATTTAACTGGCACCTTGGCCGACTCGAAAACCTGCCTCAATGCGTTGGTCAAATCACAGCCGACACCATCTCCCTGGATAAGAGTGACATTTTTCAGATCCTTATTTTCTGGTTGCTTCTTCTTTTCGGGCACCTTCTTTTGTGGCTTCTTGGGCTTGCACACAGAAATTGACTTGAGACCGGTACACTTCTTGGACTCCCCCGTTCCTTTATTGGTGCAGTAATTCAGCAACTGATTTGCATTTATTTTTCTAATTGATTGCATTTTTCGAATTGTGTTCATTTTGAAATTTTGTTTGAGTTTCTAAACATAAATTAATGAATTCAATTTATTAGAGTAGTTTAGGAAGTAGACTGCTTTTCCTTTCAATTTCTAGTAATGATTTTTCGGATCAGATTTACCAACTTTATTTTTATCTTTTTAATGTGAATATTTTCCATACCTGCGCAATATGCAAAATAACACCTCCAGGGAGAGCGAGGAGGGGAGAGGTTGTGGGGCCAATGTTGTTGTGGTAGAGTGTGTGAATATGACAAATGAGATGTCAACAGTTTTATGTCCCCGACAGTACAAGACAAATGGCGTGTGGGCGTGGCATCATGTGCTTAACAGCCCCAGAGATTTTTCATACGAGACAGGGCACCAAGTGACCAAGTCATTAGCACTGATGACCATTATGAGCAGGCCAAGAGCAGCTATAAATATTTATATACCTCACAACAGCATCATGAACACATTTTTAGTGCTTAGATACGAGATGGGAGTTTAGGGCAGATGGGCGTGTCAATTGAGGTAAATTTATGTTTATTTGTTGCTTTTAAGTATTATTATTTGTATACAAATGTCAGATTTAAGCAGCAAATGATTTATTTGCCTGACTTGTGTCATTTATCTACTTTAATTTAGTAAGTCAAAGAGCGAATTTTATATGTTTATTTATCTGTTGAATTTGTACATTTTTCTAACTTAAATTTGCTTTCTTTCAGTTGGTGTTTTCATTTGTAAACTTGATTTCATTAATCCGAGACAGCTGAGTTCTTTGTCAAACTGTGCACCTATCAATAACTCCATTTAACTGCTCCACAAGACTTGGATTGATATGATGCAGCAGCAAACTTCTTAATGTCCTGCACCCACCTGACCCCCCATCGTCTACCACAGCAACATATTCCAGTTTATGATCAACTTTTGAACATTTGCTGCTTCTGCACGTACTCGTAAACCAAACAAAGTTCAGTTAACTGACAAAGTCTGGCCGTAAATATCCAAAAATTTCAAAATACTTTTCAAGCAGAAGCTAATGGCGAATATTCGCTAACAATGTTTTCACGACTTAAATTAAATTTGATTATTAAGTTGAGCTGTAGAAAAGTGAATGTTATTTCTTTAAAAAATAATAGTTGCACAACTTTTTCATTATTTCAAGTATAAAAACACTTTAAGCTGTGTCATCTTAACTTAATACGCAGAGAGCATTGAATAGCTCTTAACCAACTCTGAATACTTGTTGAAATCCATTGAAGTGTGATTGAGTATTATTGACAACAAGCTGCTATTCAAAGTTTACTTTCCTCTTTATAATAAACTGTTAACGTTATTATTTAGTTAAAAGTGAATTGCGAATGTGAATTGAATTTGTAGGCCAAGTCGTCTAAAAGTGTTGGTTTTGATTGTGGCCTAAATAAAAATTCATGATAAAATAAACTCTTTAAATGGCAACTTGTCTTTGCTGTTTGCTAAAAACACAAAACTTATGTGGCTTTGATTTGGGCTAAGGGTTTGCTGCTGCTCCTTTTCACAAATACACAAAATGTTTCTCGCATAATAAAATATAAATTTAAGGCAAGTTTATCATTTGTCTTTCAGTCTGCTGATTTAAAGCTTGCAATTGGAGAACCCAAAAAAAAAAAACTTACTACAACTTGCCGCATTTTAAATGCCCTTTGCCACAAATTATTAACGGGAAAATATGTTGTCAAAATGCGAGGAAAAAAGTCTTCAATTTATTTTTGTTATTTAGAATTTTAAATGTAAATTCATTTGGAAACAGTTTTGCTTACTTAGAAAGGGTATTCGAAAGCCTTTATTTTATTTAATTTTATTTTTGCCGCTCCCAGGCGACTTGCTTATGTAGTCTGGGGAGCAGAGCGACCCTTTGTCTCAATCCCTTGTGGCGGAATATAATGCCGGAGCATACAGTTGCCCCTCAGCGCGCTGATACAAAAAATTACTGTTGCATATTTGATTGTCTCGTTCAATATTTGCATATTTTCCCATTTCCCTTTTTTCTTTTATCCTTGTTTTTTTCTTGTTGATTTCTGACCCTTGCTACGCTATCAATTTTCCACATTTACCCGTCAATGGTTTTTGTTTGACAGCTGCTCCTGTGGCAGGTTGAGATCCAGCCAGACCCGACGAGTTATCGACTCCAATTTGAGGCTGGCTTGCCATGGCTTGCCATGACCATCATGAAGATGCGTTTGAGGAGTCTCTGCATTAATGAAACCAATGCAGGCCGCTGAGTTTCCATTTGCATTTCTATGGTCCTCTCGCTGGCATGTTGCTGCCATTGCAGACTGGGTTCTCTCCTTTACTGTTATTTCAGTTATTTCCATGCAGGAGCGTGTGAACGGCTGCACTTGTTCCTGGCTTGGTCGCCCGTCCAAGGAGTCTCTTCCAAAAAAAAGAGACCTCAATGCATACCCAGCTGGCGCACAAAAGGCTTGCTGACATAAAAATAACGAATAAGAATGTCAAATGTCGATTGGGATCAACTCCCAGATACCCTGTAAAACTGTGTGTGTGTGTGTTCATTAAAACCATTCAAAGTTAATAAATTCAGCGACCAAAAATGCTGCTTTCTTTACATTTTATTGTGGAATTGGGATTGCATCCATTTACGAAACTTTTACGATAACCTTTTGTTGTTAAAAATATCGCTTGCCACACTGCACACAAACAAAGACTCTGTGAACTGCCCGCTTCACACTCGGCGATTCCTCCTGCCCAATCCTTTATTATTTATAGCAATTTGTTCAACCCACGCCAACGTCACCAACAAAAAAAAAACATAACCAAAAAGGATTCAAATGGTCACCATCAGTGCAGCTGGCGATATCAGCTTTTATTTTCACTTGTTTTTTGGAACCGCATTTGAATGATTAATTACCCGCGATTTGGAGTGAATGGCAAAATGTTTACCGTTATTTACTCACTTGTTTGGTTGATGTGGCTTGTTTTCCAAAGTTCCATTTTTATATGAGAGAATAAACAAAGTATTTCCAGCATTTATAAGCGCATTTAATTCCCTTACTTATTTGCTTTTATCCAGCTTAAATATTTATTGCATAAATATGGGGATTAGACATGCTTGCCTGGCAAAGTATATTGTTATTAAGATAATACCTTGATTCAGCAACTAATCGGCTGCAACGAAGCTTGATAAACAAAAATAATTTTGTGGTTTTCATTCATCGCTTTAAATTCAGCAAAGCTTAAAAAAGACATTTGTCTATTTTCTGAAAAGTGATAAAGTTAATTAATTATTTTTGCTGCTTGTGGTTTCACTTGTTTTAAGCTTATTTTGCCTACATTTATATACAGTTATATATAGTATAATGATGCTGATTACTAGGATTTTATTTCGAAATGAATTTTACTCGTAATTAAGTACATAAAAAACGGTAGCTTAAACAGTGCATTTTTGCTGTCCTTGGCAGCAGTCAGCGGCGGACATTAAATGAGAAATATTACTCTAAATGGTTAATTTAAATGCTGTCGAAGTTGCCACATGGCAGACCAGTGCAGCCCGGCAAAACCATGCCACCGTTTTTTAACCGTATTCGAGTCACAATATTGAGAGCATTTTTGCAGAAGTCGACGACGCGCGGTTTGTTTATGTGTGTGTCGAAGCGTAAAAGGGCGCACAATGTGACAGTTAAATATGGTCGGATATTTTTTACGACTCTGACCAACGTGCGTTCGCACACAATAGCAACAACAACAACAACAACAACAACAATAACAACAACAAAAAACAAAAGTTAATTAAGTTCTTTAAGGACGTGTTGTGGCAGGCACAACAAAACGACGAGTGTTAAATGTGTTTTTATTTTATTTTATTCTTTGTTGTTGTCCTGTTGTCAGCCCTTACAGAAATAAGGAATTGCCACAGTACAGCTGTAGGCTGCCCCACAGATAAGTGGCATAGCAACAGGACTACCAAGTGCAAGTGGCAACACACACAAATTGATTTCGTACGAATCATAATTTATTTTCGTTTCACACGCACTGTTTGGGCCCCAAATGACATCGGCTTAACTCCGCATTTTGCTCCAAGCTGCGCTCGGTAATTGGGTCATATTTAATATGGAAATAATCTGCATTCTGCTTGCTTTATGCCAGTCACATACGCATAACTACATTATGCCATTTTTTAAAAAATATGCAACAACTTTAATTAACGCAATAAATATACAAAATTCAAGCTGTTTCTGCCAAGAAATTAACATTAAATGCGAAGTGAACACACTTAATTAAGTTGACGAGTCTTAATTAGTTTGTGATTCAAATTTATGCGGAATGCTTATTAATTCGTTTAGGAATAATGGCATTTAATTGACTTTAAACCGCTTTCGCAATAATAAGCTTGACGGGCATTCAAAGCCGAATCAATTGAAAACCCCTTTACAAGCAAAATGAATTATTCATTCGCCATTCACCCAGCCAAACATTAAAATCCAAACCCATTCCGAGTTCCATTCCGATTCATAGACCAACTCAATTTCACAACTCTCCTAATTTGGGGGCGCAATGGGGCAACTGTAACTGGCATCTCTCCGGTCTAATGAGCGTAAACTGACCGTTACTTCATTAGAAAAACTGACTCCATTTAAGGTGAATACACATCTAAGCGTTGGGGCTTAAAGGAGCAATACAGAATGGCGGCTGATATAATTTGTTGGCTGTCGAATACCCAATTCACGGTTCATATTTGCAATTCGTTGCGCTCCCATTGACAGGAAGCAAATAAGCTACGGGCAAACTGAGGTAAATGCGAAATTTTTGAACAAAGAAAAGGGTCAAAAGGTCGAATGCCAAGCAAACACCAAATATACAGCATATCAAAGTCTATATTCATTGAACATGATCAACGGTGTGGAGAAAGTGCTCGACTATTTTTGCACTCTGTTTTCGAATTGAATTGTTGTGATTATTAAAGAATATAGAAATTAAAAATATATTTTGTGAGAATTTGGCAAATATGTTGCTCAACTGTTAATTGCTTGGTACTTTAGCGAACGCTCTCTCAACTCAATCCCAACTATCTTGACAAGTTATTAATACAAAAGTCAAAGGGTGAAATGTGAATCATGCAACAAATTTGAAGACACATCTGCCACAGCGGATAGTAAAACAAAAACACACACACACACAATCAAAATAAAAGAATGCGAGGCAAGCAAGCGGAAACGGAAGTCAGCGTCGACAGACAGCAGTGTGAAAAGGGCGCCAGCAGAGGGATGCTCGTAAAGTCAAGGCGAACGGGGAGACAATGCCCAACAAAATTGTTAGCAGGAAAAGCGACAGCAACAACAACAACAACAACAACAACAATAATAATAATAACAACAACAACTGTTGACCTCTGTTGTTTTGGTATTTTGGTGCATGTCACGGCCTGTTGTCTTTCATTCTCCATTTCTTTTGGCATTAGACTTTTACGATTTTTTAAATAACCAAACTGAATTTTATGACATTCCAATTTCCAGCCAACAAAAGAGGTCATCAACTACTCGAAACCGAACAGGACAAATAGGCACGCCTGCAACAGCAGCAGGAGCAACAGGAGCTGAATGTGTTGACAGAATGACAGCTGCGAAATGGCATTGGCCATAAAAGGAGAATGTGCAAATGGCTTAAATGCCGCTAAAAATTGGACGGTAAACACGGCCAACACAGCAAACATGTTTCACATATAGCATATAGCAATGTGTGTCAACATGTGTTTTTATTATCAGGCAACTTGCAACTTGCATCATGCAATGCAGCACTCGCGCAGCTCCAAATGGCGCTCTTAATTAAGAGCACCCGCTCCTTGCACCCCCCCTCCCTGCAAAACGGCAAATGGAACCAAAAGGAAACGGAAATGGTAACTGCGCTCTGACTGCGGACTGCGGACTGGCGTTTAATGCCTGTGCCATAAATCTGTCGAAATTCGGGCTCCGGCTATATAAATATATACGAGAAGCGATAGCCGCCAGAATTGTGACTTTTATGGCCTTGAAGCCGGCCAAGTGAATTTAATGCCAGCTAATTACTTACTTATTATAAATTCGCTTAGTTTAAAGGAATATCTGACTTCTCCTACACTTTCAGCCAAGCGTCGATATTATTAAAAAAAATTATTTAATATAGTTTTTAGATAAAAATCAAAATTTATGTTGTGAACAGTTTTATGAATTTTTACATTATATTAATTAAGTTGATTTTTTCGAACAGAATTCTTACATTAAATCCAATCCAAAATTGCTAAAACAAGTAATTTTGAATTTAACATGAAATTCGAGTATTTTATTTGGAGAATGTGGTCCACAATTCAATTAGCGAGCACTTAGCAGTAGTTTCACTTGTGCCATCTGCCGTTGCCTGTTGGCTCTGCTAAATGTTGTAGACCACAAAACGAGGCAGCAGCAACTAGAGTTGGCTGTAAACATGTGGAATATAAGTAGCTATCAGCAATTTTACCTTGTTCGCCGATGATAAATTGCTGGGATGGCAATTAGGAATGCGACCGACAGACTTCACTGTTTGTCCCCATTGTTTTCGCCATATCATCCCACTTGGCCACACCATCCTTCCGGTTTACTTCTGGCTGGAATTGTGTACTCTCTCAGCTGGCTGGGGGCATGCAATAAACAATTGCGAATGGCGGTCGAGTTGACAGCGAGACACTAAAACGGTAATTGCATGTAAACATTTCTTTATGTGCGTCGCTGCATGGGAATTTTTTTTTTTTTTTTTTTTTTTGCCACTGCAAGCTGCATGCGGGTTAATTAGATGGGTGGCGCAGGGTGGCAGGTGGGTTGATTGAAGCCGCGGGCAATGCTCCGATCAAAGTTGACAGATGGCCAAATATTGTCCCAATATGTGGCAATGCAATTTCCTTTGTGTTATTCTAACGTTGAGCAGCTGCCAAGGATTGATTACTTGATTAAGATGAGATCATTTTAGCTTTTCAGCTGTGCGTCATAAAATTTTTGATAATATTCGCATAATTTTTATAGGAATATTGTTTTTAAATAATATAATAAATCACTGAGTCGTGAACTAATACAAAATTTAAAATTTGAAAAACAAACTAACACAACTGAATAATTGTCACTAAATTGATCACTCGAATTCAATATAGAAATCAGTTTTTTTGTTGGTAATTTGACATTTCCGATAAGTCAGCCAACGACTACCTTTACCGGTTCCGATAAATGTGTGGCGCCACTGGCAGCTGCAGTTGTTTTCACTGTAAACAATAACATAAACAGTTGATGGAGCTGCGATAGTAACAAATTTACAGTTATGAATACGATGCCAACACAATTGCAATAATTTAACTTCCGTTTCATGGCGGCATTTTGTGTATCCGTTTTTGTTTCGCTGCCATTGCCATTTCCGCTGTCCGCCGTTGGCCACAATATGTTCCTTACAGTTGAAGCTTGTTGTTGTTGTTGTTGTTGCCAGGCTATTGTTGCCATCGTTTTACGCTTCATTTCAAGCGAGCGCCTTGTCGCAGTGACCACACCCCCACCCCAACCCGCCCACTTTGCAACACAGCCTCAGCGCCAACGCAACTACAAATGGCCAGAACCAATTGCTTTGGCTCCGAAAATCCGATTCAATGTTTCATGTCCTATGCCATGTTTTCATGGCTTTGGCTTTGGAGGATTACTGTTCCAACTATCCAGCCGTCCGCTACGCAGTTGTTGGACTACACTCAAACAAAAATATGACTTTGAATTTTAAATCAATTGAAAATTACTCTACAAAAAATTGTTGTGCTTTGTGGCGAGTTTTTGAAAGAACAATTCTCTGAATTGAACAGTTTTTTTTTTATAGATTTATTGATAGTTTTTATCTAAGTTTTTAACAGTGTATTCTAACGTTTACACTCTTTAATATTCTTATGCACATTCAGTGGCCGGCGGACTGCATTCTTCGCCGGTCGACGACATCGTAATTTATTCAAATTTCAAGTCGTAAATAAACACGTATAAACATAAGCACAGCCGCTGCTGCTGCATCTGCTTCTGCCACTTGCCACGCCTACACAACATTTTTCAGCTCAAAAATGTTACGTTGCCCCCAACCCCCCACCCAACCACTTGCACCACATCGTCGAGTGAGGGTGCTGAACAGCTTCTGGTCTGTGGAGCAAATTGGCCTCCGACGCACTTGCTACATAGTTTTTAGATGCCTGCGTTTAATGTTTCGCTCACACAAAAGGACGAATTAACAGCAGCTTCAGGAGCAGCGCAGACAACCCGTCAGCTTCAAAGCTTCAAAGCTTCAAACTGTGTCCTGATTTTGATTGGCATTGCGAAAGAGCACGTGCCATTTAAGTCGCTGTGAATTACCCCTTCTGGGCGTTCGCATTGACATTGGCAATCAGCACTCAGGTGACTTTCAGTCGACTACATCCAACGATATATATATATATATATATGGCTATAGCTAAAGCCATAGTAAACACATTTGCCGTCCGTCTGACTCTCTGTCAGCTTGACGTGCTCAAGATTTTTGAATTGAACTAACTGGCATTTGATTGATTGATTGATGCTCGATTTATTTGTTATTTGTTATTGTTTTTTGCTTTTTGTTGTTGACTGACTACACACGCTCTTGGGCCATAAATTTACTTTATCGACAGCTCACATTTGTAAAACTTGCTATTTGAAGCGAGCAGCGAAATGGTTTTTACAGTTATTGTTTTATCTTCAGTATTAAAATTTGATTTCTTTTTAATTGAATGCAATTTTAATCTCTTCGAGTGCATGCATTTTAAATGTAGTTATTCTTCATTTAATTAAGGAATGTTCATTGCAGAGTATTTTAAATTGATTGGCATTTAAACATGCACAGAAAATGTACAAATCTTTGCTAAATATTGCACAATATTAAAAGAAAAAATATATTTTACTTAAAATATGTTATCAGTTTTTAGTTTAAAGTCAACTCAAAAGTAAATTATAAGCGGACTCTGAACCGTATCTTTATCTAAATGATATGAAAATGATAAATGAATTTCATTCATATTTAATTATTATTATTTTATGAGAGAGCATGAAATGATGAATGAATGAATGAAATAAGAAATTAACTAATACCTTCAACCGGACAAGGTTATCGACTAGATCAATCGAATTCTTCCAAAACTTCCAAGGTTTAGGCAGTTTTTTTTTTCTGCTTAAATCAAATATGAGCTGGTTTTTTTTTGGTTTTTCGAGCACATTTCTTTATCTGTTTTTTGATAAATAATTTCATTCATGCGATTCTTTCATCAATCGTTCTACTACGTCAGCTTTTCATCAAACACTTCTGACGTATTTCACGTGATTTTATTTTGACCCCTTTGTTATCATATAAGATAATAATTTCTTTTAAACAAATAAGAAATGTATATTCGAAAGAGCTCGAACACAAAATACTTTGAACTAATTTCTTAAATTCTTTAAATTGCTTAAAATTTTAATTAAAACTCAAACTTATTCAGTTAATAAATAATAAGAAGTCAGAGAATATCATATATTAGTTGGAAGAGTTCCAAGGTTCAAGGTTGCCAATTAGATATTGAAACCACTTTCTGAGTAATCAGTGAAACAAAGATATTATTTAGGCATACGATTATTATCTGACTTAATAAGTATATTTTATGGAATTAATTTAGCAAACAAGTGGAGAAAAACCTATATCATTATTTGGACTTCTGGGACTGCTGAGACACAATTAGTTCATGTTCGCCTCAAAGATCTGTCGGGCCTCACTTCTCAGAACTTTACCATTTGGATTCATGGGCAATGAATCCACAAATTGTGCTCCGGCATTCAGCTGCTTGTAACCGACAACAACTCGCTTGGCCACATGATCAATAACCTGCTGTGTGGTTAGGGCAGATCCTGGTTTCCTGATGATCAGAGCGCCGGCAGCATCACCATGCCTCTCATCCTGGGCACCCACAACGCAGACATTGAGAACGTCGGGCAGCTCGATGATGAATTGTTCGATTTCATTGGGCCAATAGTGCTTGGACTTGTATTTGAGCAGATCCTTCTTGCGATCGACTAAATACAGATTGTTGTCGTCGTCAAAGTAACCCAAATCACCCAAATTAATCCAACCATCCTGAAGGGTCGATTCCGTGTCCGCCACATTGTTCACATAACCCTGCCATTTAAAGCCAGGGTCGATCAGCACCTCACCAATCTGGTTGTGCGGCAAATTGATGCCCTCATCGTTAACAATCCGGATGCGCAGACCCGGAAAAATACGGCCCACCGAATTCTTTAGGTTTTGATCAATGTTGCACGTTATGCCGCCTGCCTCGGTGCTGCCATATGTGAAAAATATGTGGCCATTCTTTATCAGCTCCTGCCCACGTTGCAGCACCTTCAACGATATCCAGCCACCCGTAATTATGGCTATGGTGACACTAGCCAAAGACTGCTCGGTGGCCTGCGGATGGGTGAACAGATCATAGGCCTGCCATGGAGCCAACGACAAAACGGTTGCTTTATATTCCTGAATATATTGAATCATCTTCTCCGCATTGTATTCTCCCTTGAATATCAGGCATGGAGCGCAGTACATTAAACTGAGCGTTTTGCAGAGGAAACCAGTCGCCCAATCGATGGTTGCGTGAGTCAATATAAGATCTGTGCTATTGCAGAGTCTGTAAGGAATTTATGATTGAATAGTTTACTCAAATTACTTAAATAGCAAAACAACTTGACTTACGCCGTAGTCCTGGTGACATACTTGTGGGATATGTGCACCGCCTTGGGCAAACCAGAGGTGCCCGAGGAGCACAAAATTGCTGCTGTCTGATCGCCATCAGTATCCAAAGATGCGGGTCTGGAAATTCAAATAAAAATATTTGAATTTATTTATTTAAGCCTAACTAAAAATGTTGGTTACTCACTCAAATTTAATCTCTTCCAGTGAGGGTGCCAGTGGGGATTGGAGCAGATCCTCAATATGCGTCGCACCCTCAATGCGACCGCTGAGAAGTACAATTTTGGGTGCCCACTCCTTGGTGATTTCCTTGATGCGCTCATAGTCGAAGCCATCACAGAACATGACCTTTGGCTTGGTGACCTCGTAGAGACGCTGCACGGTCTTCGCGTCCCTAGACACATTTACCGCATGGAATGGTGTGGCATTCAAGAAACTTGCTACTACCACAGCCGTCACATAATTGTTATTCTCCGCAATGAGGCCAATCACATCCGTCTGCGTCAATTGCTCCTTTCTCAGATGGATGGCCACCCGTATTCCCCATTTACGTAACTCCGCAGTTGTTACTTTTTTCCCATCGTCAGCGTTGATCTACTTTGTTGCAAGTAATTTATTAGAGCTTCAGCAGATCTTCTCCATTTTTGTTATCCCTAATTACCTGAATAACTTGGTTTGGGCAATTCGCGAGGGTTGAGAAGATCACATCACCCACAGAGCATTGGGGATCGAAGAGGGGTCGCTTCCTAGCACCACTCCAGATTTTCGCCTCTGGATCGTAGAAAGTGGGAAACAATGCCTTGGTTGCCATTTAATCCGAATCAATGCGAACTGAATATTGAATGAACTTGGACAAACCATTGTCTTTATATATCATAAGATTAACGCATTATCGTATCGGTTCGATACACGCTTATTATTATTATTTTTATTTACTAATTAGATCCCACAAAAATAGATTAGGCAGTTTCCGCTTTCTCTCTGCTTAACTCAAATATCAGCAGATTTTTTTTGGTTTTTGGCACACGTTTCTTTATCTGTTTTTTGATAAATAATTTCATTTATGCGATTCTTTCATCAATGGTTCTACTACGTCAGCTTTTCATCAAACACTTCTGACGTATTTCGTGTATTTTTATTTTGACCCCTTTATCATATAAGATAATAATTTCTTTAAAACAAATAAGAAATGTATATTCGAAAGAGCTCGAACACAAGATACTTTGAACTCATTTCTTAAGTACCTAAAATTTTAATTAAAATTCAAACTTATTCAGTTAATAAAGTCAGCGAATATCATGTATATATAATTTTTGCTTCCTGTTACATACTTTAGCACAATGGCAGTATACCCTTTTTATGTATACCACTTTTGTTGGGTATAATTGGCTAAATGCAGGATTTCGAATATTTTAATATAATTCCATTTCGTTTGCTTTGTTGCATTTTCTTATCTATTTGGACTTGGACTTGGTCTTTTGGCCTAAGAGCAAATGCCTTAAATAAATATAAATTAAACAAAATAAATATCGTTCTGACTTCTTGTGTATTGTATAAAAAATATGCAGAGAATATAGAAATTTCATAATTTGACGTAAATGTTAAATGTTAAAACTAATTCTAAACATTTTCGTATCAAAATTTGAATGTCTTCTTCTGTGTTTATTTTTTTTATTATAAACTTTTTGCACTTTGAAACAGAATCCAGATGCGCTTAAGCTGAGATTAAAACGAAATTTTAAAATTGTTAAATAATGAACAAAACTAGCGAACTTTGTTCTTAGCAATTTTATTTTTATTCCCCTTAATGTTGTGCCCCAGTAATTTATGCACGCCTCCTCACTCCTTCCTCCACCCCGGGGAGTCAGTCTGTATTCCCTCTGCCAGCTAAAAACAATGCTGATGCTGTAGGAATGCCCGCCTAGTCCAATTCTGTCCGTGGCGGGTTGAACTGCATGCATACATTAACATCAAATTACGCCCAACAACAACAACAACAAAAACAACAACAGCAACAACAACAACGCCAATATTTAAAATAAGTGAAAGAAAAAATAAAAAAAAAAATTAATATAATTCTTTGGTGCGCGGAAAATGTTCAACTATTGTAATATGAACTCCACGAGTATATAGAACATATATATATATATACATATATATATATATATATATATATATATATACATATATACAATACATATGTAGCCATCTACAAGGCAAACTGCGAAATTGCTACTGAAAATAAAAGAATGCAAATTGAACAAAATAATGTTTCAACAATTTCTCAAGCAACGGTTACTTAAAGTGCCGCACATAACGCGAAATAACTTTAAGGACTGTTTTTGCCACAAGTTGCAAGTTAATATTAATGTAATTAGTTCTCGGTGAGGGATATTGGTTTCTGATTCGCTTGGCTGACCTTCTGGCGGCTGCTGATTGGCTTTGCCATGCGCTGCACAATTCTAACCATATTGACAGTTGATAAAGCATATTATAATTACAAACATTCACACACACACACACACACACACACACACACACACACACAGAAGCATGTACACCCATTATCCAGTAAATTGTTTGGTCAGACGTCAGCAAATAGCAATTTTAAGTTGTCTGTCTGCCATCAGCTGTTGCTTTTGTTAGTCTGTTGCCGACTTGTGGTTATATAGAATATGGCTATATAGAATACCGATTAACTGATTAAGCTCAAATTATAATATTTGAAATGTTAAATGGATTCACTTATTTTGCTCAATTTAGTTTTAAATGCATCACGGCCCATCGACTTCAATTGGACTTGTCATTTAGGAATACCTAAATAAAAATTATGCAAATCCTGAGTAAATTAATTTTTTAAGTAAAATAAAATCAAATCAAACAAATTTGTTGAAAAGCTCTTTACAAATTGCATATTTTTCCAGTGAACATTTGTAATTTACTGATTATTTTAGTAGCTAAATAAAATATATTTAAATTTCTACAAATATTTGTAATGGCTTTAAATTTACATTTATTTTAGCTGGAAAACGATGAGTTTGCAGATTTTCTCGTTGGCATTGGGCAAATATCATTCCGTGATTTTTATTCGCCCGGAGCCAATGCTGGGGCGTCAGTGTCCCTGACCTTAGACAAGGAGCAGCCAAATTTGCGTGGAAGTGTTATCAGCGCGTGTTTTCAGGCTTATCACACTTGTTGGGGGCGCCACGTGCTCAGTGCTTGCCACTCTCGCTGTGGACCTCTCTCTCTCCGGAACTGTCATAAATCTTGCATACTCGTGCGGCGCATGCGTCGCATGTGTTCCGATGCCAAAATGTTTCGTCTGGCAGTCGGAAAACATCGCTCCATTCATAAAACGTGGCGATGTTTTTCGCGGGCAGTTGGATGCTGGCGCATCCTGGGCAATAGGACGCTGTGTGGTCCTGGGACTTGGGCACTGGCAAACAGTTTGCGGTGATTCCTAAGACGGAGCGGTTGCACAAGCGGCAAAATATATTTGGTGAGAGATACAAATTGAAGAGTTTCGCCAAAGCGAACTGAAGACGTGTCAGAAGCAATTTAAATTATGTATTAGCCACAAACTGCAAGTACTTTCCACAAGCCAAGTTGTCAAAGTAAATAATCAGAATTGTCCACACCACAACAATAAAATAAAAGAATAAGAAACGAGTAGTAAAAGTTTCCATTCAAGTGTTGTTAAGTGCGTGATGCAAAGTTAGCCGTGAAAGTTAAGTGCGCGTCCGTAACTTGTCCGGAATACTGCGTCAGTTGCCGTAACACGTTGTCTCGACTGCTTGAAACTATTTTTTGGCCAGCCTGTCAGAAGGCGCACGGAGTTGGAGTTGGAGTTGGTGTTTGGAGCGCATCAGTTAGCCCTTTACTTGCCAACTATTTGTGTTGCCTGCCAACAAAATTTACAGTTTTGACAACAACATTTTGTTAACGCAACGCAACGGTGTCGTGCGCGGCCGGATACGGAAGTGAACTTGTCCCAACAATTTCAAGCACAACTTGAGGCAGTCGCTTACTGCTTAACTAGCGATCCACACACACACACACACACACACATATACACACCATAGGACACGTGTGATGTAAATGGTAAGTTCAAGTTGTGCCTGCTTTGAGTAATGTTGCAACTCCAAACCGTGCTTCATTTCATCTTTTTTTTTATGGTTTTTGTTTGTTGTTGTTTGTTGAACCTGCCACCTACAAATTGCTATTTCGAGTTCTTTGCTTCTGTGGTTTTTGACTTGTTTCTCATGTTGTGGTTTGTTGTCCCATTTTTTTTTTGCTGACGTTTAAGCTTTTGCTCCTGCCGTTATTTTTTGCTCCACAAACTGCTGAAGTTAGAAAGTGTGGCCAAAAAAACTATAAATTGGTATGTTCGCGGGAATTTAATTCCACCTTCTGTTATTTAATTGCATTTTTGATTTATAATTAAACTGGCTCTTAGTTAATGAAACACATTTGTGCATCCTGATTGGAATTTAAATAAATAATTACATTTTGAGACGAATGCATTAACTTTATAACTTACCATTACCGATTTTTGTGACTAGAAAAAAATGACGGATTTTAATAATCATTTTAATATATTGCAAAGTTTTTAATTTATTAATAGAGCACACTATTTCTGAATATATTTGAATATTGCTGTATCAAATCGAAAAGACTTTTTGCGAAAATATTACGTTTTTTTAAGCTAAGTTGTAAATTTTATAAAAAAAATTGAGATGGATTAAAATCTTGTGATTAATTCGTGCGAGTAATCAAAGTGCAAGAAATGCCGAAAAAACAATTACATTTTGGGCAAACACAAAGATTACTAGAAATGTGTTTTTAGATATTTGCATGTGTCGAGTGTCCTTTTGTGTCCTTTTGTGTCCTGTGCGTGTGTCGCATGTTCTCTTTGTTATTCGCTGTCTAATTGCATGTTTATTGCTGCTTTGTGTGGCAAGCAAACCTGGGACTCGCCCAGATGTCAGCTCCAGGCCGCCTTTGCTGCTCTGTCCACGCATAAATATGTTGCGGACTGGCGACCACAGGGCCAGAGCACTCAACGCCTCTTTTCCCATAATGTTCCAATGGTAGAAATGGAGTCAGAATGGTTTACTTTGTGCATCTATAATTAAGAGAATGTATTTATATTTATGGTGTTGGCTAGAGTCCAGTCTCTGCACTCGACATACGGAGGTATTTTATGCCAAACAAATATTTTGTACTAGTTGTCCTGGGTGTGGTCACCAAAACGACATTTTACATTTGGGAATTTTATGTCCGTCACTGAAACTGATATGCATTGCAACATGCAACATGCAACATGCGCCATGGTGCAATTACTAAATTAAACTTGTGCTGATCTCTGTCAAGTGCATTTTGAAAGAGAAACTTTAAGTTTCTATCAAATGTTTACAAATGAAAACACAAAAAAAAACAGTTTTAATGAGATCTCTTTTTGAACACCAAATTAAGCAAATTTTACTAATGAATGTGTGAATTATGAATTGCGACTCCATTGTTAATTGCATAGTGAAAACAGTCACAATGACTAATTGGCAGTTCGACACATCATTTCCGGAATTTCTGTGTGGTATTTTGACGAACCATAAACCAGGATGAGGAAACAACAAATGCCTCTTGGGGAACACATCAACTACATTTTAAGGATATTAAAATGTGTAATTTTAGGCCAATTATATGAAGTTTAATAGTGAATAAGAATAAGTGATTATTTTATTAATTAACTACGAGTAGTTGTGGGAATTGTACTTAAATATTAATTGGTATAAACATATTCTTTCTCTGCATTTCTTAGATTTAATGCTGAGAGAAAGGTTTAATTTTAATTATTTAAAGCAGTTGACCTAAATAATTTATTTTGCTGCAAAGTTTACTCTGCTGAAATGTAATTAACCATATATCATATGTCACAATAGATACACAGGTGAAATGCCAGGCCAAGGAGAGTGCATTTAGACAAAGCTAAACGGCTGAGTTAATGTTTTAGTATTTATGTTACTGCCATGGCTAATTAGTAGTTTAGCTGTCTGCCTGCAACTTAAGTCTGTATAAGAGCATTCTTGTGCAGGATCTATTAGTGCACATCCGACTGGAGGTTAAAGGAGCTGCATAAGCCAGCTAAAATAAGGAAATACTTACAGGGCTCTGACACCCACTCAGTGCAAAGCATTTACACATACTTACCCACCGAGAAGTACAATAAATTAGACTAAAACATCCGTAGTGTATATTATATGCTGAGATTTCTTGTTGTATGCAAATGCGAAACTCTGTCAGACTCCGTCAGTCTCTGTCTTTCCCCTCACTCGCTCGCACAGGCATATATCTGTCTCGCTCTCTGTGTGTACACAGGCCAAATGAAATAATTAATAAGCTTGCCGTTAACACAATTTCTACTTTCATACATTTTGCAGTTACGGCCTTGTCATAAGAATATAAATTATGTTCCTAACCCTCGATGAAACACTTAAAGCAGACTCTCTGGGGTCAATGATATATTAATGGCAAACTTACTCTTGATAAGCGTTGACTTAAGCTATAGTAATGATATAAGGATGATGCTATTAATCAATAGCTGACAATCGACTATTGGAATATCAGCACAAATATATAAGACAAAAAGATGCATTGAGATATTTATGGCATGCTAAATAAATGCTTTAAAATATTTATGCATATTTTGAATTCTATTCAAACTTGTTTTGAAAATTATAAACAACAACTTTGCTTTTATTTTGATGTTTTTAGTTCTTGTCTAAGAGCTTAGCTTGACTTTAGTTGTTGTGGCATACTGTGCGTATGATAAATACTTAATCTTAGTCAAGTGGCTATGATAAATACTAATACTTCAAATAAAAACGAAACAACAACAAATATAAATACAAACAAAATAAAGCATAAAGCGCTTACAAAGCTGCGATAAATTTGCCAACAATGGCCAAGAGACTTTAAGCCAGGCCAGCAAGAATAAATGCCAAAACAAAAAAAAACAAAAAAATACCAAGAAATAATACAAATGAAGGCATGAAAATTATGGCCAGCAATATTGTGTGATTGATGGCATGGTGGAATTGTTGCTGCCTAGACGATGACACCAGGCACCCTGCTTAAATAAATAAAATAAATCAAAAATGTAAATCAACACTCATCGTAAATACACACTCGCACACACACACACACATATGCATCTGGTCAGGATAATAATTTGCACACACACACAAATAGAAATATGATAAAAAAAAATTTATATATCCTCGTCTCATGCCTCCCATTAAATTTGTCTGTGTTCGTTAACTTGGTTATTTCTAGTGGTTAGTTATTTGTGTTGGCCGTGTTGGCTGTGTTTGGCTGTGTAATATGAAATCAGGACAAAGCATTCATTCGAGTGTTTTGGATTTCAGTTCACGACATTGCAGCAGATATTAAATTATGCCCGCCGACACACAAAAGATTCTAACGAAGCATTTATTTTATTATTTTGGCATCCTTTTTCTTCGACTTTATCACTTTTTCTTTTCCCCTGTTTATGTATTGTATCTGTGTGAGTTTTATTGGCCGCTCTCTCTCTGGTCTACACAATTATTTATAAGTATTAAATGCGTGAAATTAATTGTATCACAAGCAAAAAATTACTTCCGAAACCCATAAAACAAGTTGAAATATCATTATTTCATTTAACAGACAGTAAATTGTTTTGCCTTAAATATATTATTGATTAATTTATTATTGCTTAAAATTTAAAGTTAGGGTTAATAATATTCCTTAGAGCTTAATGCACTTTTTTCCATTCCGGCTATTATTGTAAGCTTCCACAACAATTGGCTAAAGTTTCTGCTTGTTTATGCCTCGAGTAAAACTTTGCGAGACTCCTTTGAATTTTGCAGAATATAAATATTTTGTTTATTTAAACTAAAATATTTTATTGTTTCCACATTTGTTTGTCAATTGCTGCATCTATTTATTGATATTCTTGTGTTGCCTGCGGCAGCGCTTTGTGAAATGTGATAGTCGCAAACAAGTTATTCACTTCATGTAATTAAAGCTGGATGCAGTTAAGATTATGATGCAGTAAAGGATCGCTTTAAGGGGCGGAATGCATGGAATGTCCTGCAGGCATTTCAATTAGTACGCATTCGTTGAGCAACTTCATTTCCTTTGGGCGGGCTTTGTGCTGGACAGAAAACCGGCATGGACAACTCGAATCTGTGGGGCCTTTTACTGAATGGTAGACGATGCTCCTTATCACTCTCCCCTTTCTCCTTTCCCCTTTTCCCATTTCCCGTTTCACTATTTTATTTTTGAATTGGCACCAGCTTCAACACTTGATGTAATTTTGTTCATTTTCAGTTTTTTGGTCCTGTGTCCCGTGTCCCGTGTCCCGTTTCTGTCGTAGTCGCAGACACCTCTTCATTCATTTGACAAAACTGAGTGGGAAGCAAAAGCGTGCAGCCTTTGTCCTTGTCCTGTCCACCTGCCCGCCTACACATCTGCCCATCTGTCCAGCTGTCCGCCCCTGCTTCAGGCAAAGTGGACAGTTGACCTGCGTTGGCATTTTATTTTTTTGCTGCTGTTTCTGCTGTCTGCATCCTTTTCCTACAGCTGTTTATAATTCCGGCTGAAATCTACTTCATTTTATCAGCATCTTCACGGCATCTTGCATTTTTGAAATGAATTCAGCTACTGCTGATTCATATCCTTCAACATCTTCTTCTTCTTCTTCTTCTTCTTCTTGTTAATTCCATTTTCGCGTCATCTTTAATTCCATTTGCTTCTCGCATTCCCCGAAACCTTGCTATTCATCCAGCGTAGGACATCCTGCGTCCTGCGTCCTGCCGCCTCTGTCAGTTGCTGGCCATTCAATTTGACGCCACATTTTCCATGTTATTTATTTTTTTGCTTTTTTTATGTTTCCAGTTCCAAATCTGACTTCCACTCGTACTTTAATTATGCCATGTTGCACGAATCCTGTGTATCGAGCAAAGGAAATGTATACTTAACTTTTCGGTAAATGTGTTAATGTGTTGCAGCTGCTGTCCCCGGAGTGTGGAGCATCCGTCTCAAGCTAACTAGGAAACTTTAAGCAGCATTTTTGCAGCTCTGCTCACTTAGATATATCTCTGGGGCAATTAACACTCGAACTTGTCCGAGCACAAAAAATAAAAATGAACGCAAATCACAAGCGAAATTCCCAAGCTGTTCGAAGTTTGACCAGCCTGGAGAAAACTATTTGGCCACATTTAAAAATGTTTGTGCAAAAAAACGAATGCTCCCCGAGGGCTTCACACAATTATACATCATTCAAAACAGAGACCTGGACCCTCGCCTATTCCCACAGCGAAATGTCACGCTTTCCGCCTTTTGTTTGGACATCTAAATGCCATCAGCCTCTCATGCTTATATCCGACATCTCCACCTACTCCACCCCTCCGCTCCGGTTAACTGGCTTTTGTGTGCAGTTTCCGTTGGTTGGCCTTCATTGTTTTCACTTCCGTTTGGACGATGATGATGCGCTGTTGACGATGATGATACTCATGTCCCGTGAGTGACGCTCCAGTGGCAAACAATAATAAACGCCTGGCTCGGCTGCATCTTGCTTGTTTGTCCATAGATCTCTATCTGAATCTCACTGTGTGTCAGCACATAGATTTAGTGCTCTATTTACATTGGGCATTAGGGATTCCGCTAAGCGGACCGCTCATCCAACCAACCAACCATTAAACCTACAAATCGACACATTATTTGCCAGGCGCACTAGTTAAATTGAGCCAACAAATGTTTGTGGTACTTAAATCCGAGTCCCTTTCATTGATTTTTTAACTTTATTTCGATTTTGGCCCTTTTGCAATTCGCCTTATTTTCCCTGCATTTGGCGTTGAAAGTAATTTTCATTTTCTTTTTTGGTTTCCGAGGTCCTTTTGGCCTTTCGACTGGCATGTGTTGATTCGGACCGGCTCAAGGATATTTTCAGTTTGTTCCAAAATGTTTGTTTGCCTAACAAACATTCGTTTGACAAAAACTAATGCCAAAAAAGTTTTTCTTATTTGTTTTAACAATTTGTATAATTTGCTGTTAGTTATGCCAATCAGCGGCTAAAAAAATATAATTTATATAAATATTGAATTGAAATTAAGAGGATAGGATTGTTTAACTTTTAAAAATTATATATTTGTTTTAAAAATGTATAATTAAGCAGTTCACTATTTGTTTTTGAAGCAACAAAAAACAATTATTGCAAAAGAACTTTTGCTTACACAAATGTTTTTTGTTGTTTTGCGAAATTAAAGGAAAATATATTTTTCAATAAAACGCATTTGCACAAATGGTTTGTTTAACATATTTCTTTGCAGTTAAACACCAAATATTTACCCAAATGCACAACATAATAGTTGGGCCTTCTGGGAGCGTGTGTGCATGTTTATGACTGTGTGTGGGCAGACAGAACTAATTTTTTGGATCCCATAACTCATGGTAAAATGTGCAATGGCAACCAAGCGCTGAATGTGCCTCAGACACATTTCAAGGCGATTTTCCGGCTTGGTTGTTTGTTATTTCCAGTTTGCAAAGAGAGAGATAGAGAGAGAGAAAGAGAGAGATAGAGAGAGAGAGAGAGAGAAGTTTTTACTACAAGTATGAGCAACTGTTTGGCACGCTTCTTTTAGTATTTCCTGCTGCGCTTTTATTTGTATATATTCTATTTAGATGCAAAAACAAAATTGGCAAACGAAGATGTCGACAGGCATCTAAGTGAATTTGTTTGTGCCACAAGCTGCCAAGAGAGAACGAGATAGAGAGAGAGGAAGAGCAAGAAGCAGAGTCAATCGCTGACCATGCACTTGGCACATAACCAAGAACATCACCAGCAGCAGCGGCATCAACAAAAGGACCTCGATACTGACTTTAATTTGCTCCTTTTCAATTGGGATTTGGGATTCGCATTGATTGCTACATGATTTTTTATGCTTAAGTGCTTATCATAATTTGTGAGGCCCACCGATCTCTCGATGCTTCTGATGAGAGAGCCCTCACATTATTTATTTACGCATAAATCGCCTTTGCGAATATTCCCCCGAGTCGGACAAGGGAAATGGATTTTCCACAGCCCGGAATGTCGAGCATCGATTGAAAATAGTGCCACCAAGGAAGCGACTGGCGACTCATACATGATGCGGTTGTGCCACATTCCCATTTACATTTTATTTGAAAAACGCTTAAACTTTTCGTTTGTTGACATTTGGTCTGTATTTTGGTTTGAAAAGAGACTTGTAGCAAAATAAAAGAAGCAAAATAAATAAAAATCATACAAAGCTTGCATTGACAACATTCAGTGCCCACATCCAATTGCTCATTGTTGCCCTCGGCTATTTGCCAATTCAATATTTTGCCCCATTTGTACACCAAAGACTTGTTTCATTTCAGTGCTTTTTCTATTCTTTAATCAAAATGAATGGTGTTTTTTTTTAGCATGATTTGTACACACTGATATTTTTAAATATAAATAAAATATCAAACGAGCAGTCATATAATAATGAAATGCTGTGTTAAATCAGTTTTAGCGAGTATTCCCCTAGTGAAATTATTTGTAAAATATTCAGGTATTTTGCGTGCGATTTTTTTTTGCAGCCGCTGATTGCAAGTGAGAGATTTAATTACCATTGGCGGAAATTATGCATTGATTGAAGTTATGTAGGCATTTGAAAAAAATAAAAAATAAAAATTAAAATATGCATATTAAAAAATGATTTTACTTAAATGCTTGAAAAAAAAAGTTCAACTTTTTTTTTTGTAAATATGACACATGCTCAATGGATTTTTATTGATGTTTATTAATTATGCCCGTTTATTATAGGTATAAAAAAACTGTATAAACGCAGATATAAATTGGTCCATACCAATTTGGTTATGCATTTGCTGTTTAAAATTCAAATCGAAAACATAAATGAAAAACAATCGAAATTCACATCTTCAGCTCAACGAGGCCGCTTAAATATGCAAAAGCTTAGGAAGACACGACGAGCATACAAAATATTTATATTGTGTGCGGAGAGAGGTCAAGGGTCAGGTCAGGATGTATTCGTACTGATATTCTGTTTACTGTTTGCGCCGTAAGTGCTTTTTAAGCTGACTAAATAATCGATGATACTCTGTTGTAGCATATATTTGTTGACTGTGGAATTTTGTTTTTATCAATTCGAGCACAAATCACAAACAAAAGGCTGACAGCAAAACAGTGGCAAACTGGGATTCTATTGACATAATAAACAAAATGTATTTTTCATCGTCTACTCCCGATGCGTATGCGTATTTTAAGAAGAATGAATAAATAATACATTGTATGCCCGAAAATTAAGAAAAATATTTAGTATTTATTTTTTGTACACAATTTTTATAGTAATTAAGATAAATCATTAAATCCAGCACATTTTATAACTGGCTAAGCAAGTAAAAGTGCTGCAAGCAATCAGCATTTAAGTGTTTTAAAACCATTAAACTATTCTTAATATTAGTTAAGAATTTTACTTAATTTATAAGCTCTTTCATATTCCCGAACTGATTTAACGCTTGCGTGTTTTGCTCGCTGTTTGTTATCGACTTCTTTTGCTGGTAGCCAAAATTCCAAGTTTATTAAATTGCCATAAGTCCCAGACGCTTTTACAACTCATGGAGTCATTGGACTTTGTAACACTATTCTTATGGTTGTTGTTGTTGTTGTGCTTGTTTGGCTTATCTGGAAAATAAAATCTGCTCCGGTTCGGCCGGTCATCGGCGTTGGGCACATAAAGCGCATAAAATTAAATAAAAATCAAATAAAAAAATCCTTTGAAGCACGCACCGCATCTTCTCGCCAAGTTTTATTGATTCTCTCTCCGTAGCTGGTTTAAGCCACCGCCGAAAAACACTTTTGGGACTTTGGTCGATGCAGCAGCTAAAGGCAAAAACACACGCAAACAAACAAGAATAAATTTTGCTCAAGATTTTGCAGACCACGCGTTGTGGCCAATACCTCATTTTGCTCTTGTTTTCAATCTTACATTTTGGCCCCCTTTTTGGCCCCGTTCTTTGTTTAGCGATTTGTTGTTGCGGTTCTTGTTGATGTTGCTGTTGATGTTGTTTTGAAGCTTTGTCTGCTTTAGTTTAAGTTCCGAATATTATATTCAGTAACCTTTTTATTGGAACAGGACAGACGTAAAGCGGATTATACGTAAAGGTTTTGTTTCTTATTTTTTATTTTTTTTTTTCGCCCATTTTTTGGTTGTGGCCACATCAATTTATGAAATTGCTTTAAAACACATAAACCCATTACACATATTAAAAATATGGCTAGCAATTTGTATTATACCTTAAAATTTAATGTGCAATAAAATATTGCTGACTATTGTTAGTTTAGTTCTTCTGCAACAGTTTTTTTTTCATACATATAAAGTGAATTTTTCTTAAAAAAAAAAATTTATATATGTTTTTGGTTATATTTTTCTTACCTTGCCTATCCACAAATTCCATTAGTCTGTAAATTGTTGATAAAGTTTGAGTCAGATTTGTCGGTTTTATTGGGAGATTTTTTGTCAGCTAACTGCTTAATGCAACTTTGTATCCATTTTTTATGATGTTGCGCTTATCGCACGAACCGAAAAGGACAGTGTTGAAAGTTTCCCTTCTGCTTTTTTTTTATTCGCTTTTCAGCCTCGCACGAAGCTGTCGAAAAAATAGATTTATTTTCAAAATTTGTTCAGTACTTTTGCGACGCCTTAGCGCTTTTCACTTATTTATTTTTCCATTTGCACGCGATTTCTTTTCTTTTTTTTTTTAAGTTTCGCACAAAGACAAGCGGGTTTTGCTGAGCCACAAATTTGCATTGCAAGCGGCTTATGAAAATGTTAAAGGTATTTTTTTTTTTTGGGTGCAAAACGCGTATCGGCTTTTAACTACTGTCGCGGAGACACGGAACACACCAGAAGTATCGGAGAAGTAGTATATTTCTGGCTAACAGGATGGTTACGCAATATTTGCGCATTTATCTTCATTTTTGCATTGTTTTCTTATTTGTTCGCCGAGTTTTTATGCTGCCCTTTTTTACGCGTTTCCCGTTAATGTTCGCTGCGGTTGTTTACGATTCTACGCCACCCACCTTCCCCCTTTGCTATCCACAAACCTCTGATCTGATTTCCGTTTCCCCCACATACCCCCAATACACAGTTAAAGCCGCCCGCAGTGCTTAATGTCTCCCGCTGACATTTGTGAGTGTCGCCTGCTCAACGCAGTTTATTGTAGTTCATATTCTGAAGCACAATTTAATAGGTGACAAACTTAGTTATACCCTGTAGTCTGAATTGCTAGTAAATGGGAAATGTGTGCATTTTATTTATTTTTTATTTCTGAACGGGTTGTGTTTAATTCATTTAACTTACTCTGGTCATGTTTCATGCATGCCTCTTCAGTTTGTGGTGCCAAGAAATACATATATTTTATTTCATTTTTTTTTCTTCGTTTTTTTTTTGGTACACTGGCAACGCCATTTTAATTGTGGCCATAAAGCAAAAAAAGCAGAAGTTCCAGGCGCATTTTTTGAATTTAAGAAATGGAAATACATATGTATGCGAATGAACAGCAGCTTACTAAAACCCAATAATATACATTAAAAAAAAAATATATATATAAGTGTGTGAGTCTGAGTTCCATTTTTGGATCTCCTTCGGAATTTGTATAATGTGTGGCATTTGTAATAATTTGATTTGATATTAAAAAATACCTCTTCAATCAATTCAAATTTCATTCATACATAAATATAATTTACTATTTGTGCTGATGAATTTTGGATGTGGAGCCGCATTTGCTGCTGTCAAAATTGTGCTACTTAACGGGTTAAGAGTTCATTGTATATATTATGGGTATGTATCTGTGTGTATGTGTGTGTGTGTGTGTGTGTGTGTGTGTGTGTAAGAAAGAAGCGACAAGAAGTTTAAGCAGCTGTCAAAGTCAATGGCAAAACTTTTCTGTCTGCGGTTGTTGTTATTATTGTTGCTTTTCTTTCATATCGATAAATAATTCATAAATTGAACGTGTTAGCCTAAAAGACCCATGCTACAAACTGGTATAAACAGACAGAAGAACACCCACACACACACACAGATACATGTGTATATGTCGTCAATAGCATACCATATTGAGCCAAATATAAGCGTATTAAAATAAATTCAAAATAAAAAAATTCAACAACACTCACATAAAGCTTCTGTTTACGGCATACAAGCCGCACAAACATACACAGCAAGAAAACCAGCGACATGCGACCGCATTTCAAATTAGCACACTCCAAAAGAATTTTCGCAAACACACACACACACACTCACACAATGTATATGTATTATATATTTAAAGCCCTCTGAAAAAGTAAAAAAAAAATGCTGCCACAAGGAGCATAAATACAAATATGTATAATGCAATATAATAAACGTCAGACGCAGTACGAAAAATATAAAAATATATATATATAAAAATATATCCAGCCAACTGTATGCTGAAGGGCAAAATCTTAACCAGCCCAACCCAAAAACCCACACAAAGACACAGACACGCACACACACAAACACTCTATGATATCGCAGTGATAACCCTTTTAAACTTTTTGGCTTACACTTTGCGGAGAGCGATGCCAAAATCTAAAATGTTGATACTTACATATTTACATACGGATATATATATATATATATATACATAAGCATATTGGGTATTTGGTGCCTGTGTTTGGAGTTAACCAATTTAAATCCAAATTGGCTGTCACTCGAAGCGACAAACAGACGACGAGAACAACAAACAAATATTGCATTTGCATAATTTCCAATAAGTTGGCAATGGACAAAATGATTATGATGTTAAAAAAAAAAAAACTGTCTTAAACTGTTAGCCTAAACACAATTTCTCTTATCGAAGACCTTATTTATTGCGCATAATACGTTATAAGTAAATTGTTAAACTTTCTTAATTTGATTATTATTTGATTTAGATTAGCCGCAGCAAAACTTGTTTTGGCTGAAATAGTTGTTTTTGCTTGTTCTGGCCAGAAATTCCGCCAATTTATTGTAAAGTTCATTCGCTGATGTTTATTTTAAGCTTTTGTTATCAAATACTTTTACTTTCGTATTCATCATAAAAATTAATTTATTAAATTGCTTAATTTATGCACATTTTGAATGCCAAAGTACCGCTACGACTGCAAATGAAACCAGTTATTTTCGGATGCCATAAATCGTCTCATGATATAGAAATACCAGGCACTAGTTATAAATTGTTAGACTATCTTAATTTAATTATTAATTGACTTAAATTAGTCGAATCAATGAACTTACTCGCACCAAAACTCGTTTTAGCTAGTTCTGGCCCGATATCCCGACCATTTATTTTAGAGTTTATTTGGTGCTGATTATTTTAAGCTTTTGTTATTAAACACTTTTACTTTCGTATTCATCATAAAAATTAATTTATTAAATTGCTTAATTTATGCACATTTTGAATGCCAAAGTACCGCTACGACTGGTAATGAAACCAGTTATTTTCGGATGCCATAAATCGTCTCATCACACAACAAGTATTATATATTATTATATATATATTTGATCAGCACCGTTAGACGAGTCGATATGGCCACGTTTGTTTGGCGATTTATAGATTCTTTTCTAAATTGAGGGAACTTGAAATTTATTTCTACAGAAGTTGAGTTGGGCAATTGAAAGATATGTTTTTGTATGCATAACTTTTGTTGCTAGCCAAAATATCTTAGCCCAACTCAGCAGATATGAGTGTCTTATATGCCCCTCAAATGGAGGTCCAAGGAAATTATAATGAATGTGGCGTTACTTAGATATCTGTTTATATTTTATTCAAATGTGTGTTTAGGTTTGATAATAAATAGTTCAGGACAAAAACTATTGTCATAGGAAGCGGTGATTTGAATACCAGACTGCTTTATATAGTAAAAATTCAAATACCTATTGAATAGTACGAATTTGTTCCATTAAAACAATTTCGGCCTTATCATCACCTCATTTTTAGAATTTTTTAGTTGTTAATTTGCTGGCTTATAAGTGAAAAGCCCGTTTCTTATGATTAAGTCAAGGTAGATTTTGGAGAACTTTTTATTATCCAATAATTGAGGCCTAGATTTAAAATACTATCAAGAGAAATCGGAGACTACTCAATAAGTCCAAAAGCCAAATAAAAAACATTATAATTGCTATGACAAAAGTATTCTTTTATTTGCCAAAAGCATTGCGCGAGAAACTTAAAACTAATATTTTCGGGGTGAATTCAAGTCGGGTCGGGTCCAAGTACAATCGAAAGTCATTTAATGATGAGACTCTTCTTTTGGGGGATGGGATGCCAGCCATTCAAGACTGCGGCGAATTTCCTCTGGAATTGGGGGAGGTGTGGGCAGACTATCACTATTTGGCTGGTAGCCGTGCTCATCAGCGACA